>CM040432.1:71627429-72827429 GCA_022702705.1 Papilionanthe hookeriana x Papilionanthe teres | reverse complement strand
CTACCACACCTGCCACTGAGCGGGAATACCACTATGATAGTGATCATACTGAACACATGCAACAACCCTCAAGAGTCACTAGGAGGGGGTTTCCAAACTTCATGTTTAACATTCTTGTGTGGAACATTAGGGTAGTTGCGGACCCCAATTCCCTTAATCGTCTCAAAAACCTCTGTAGGGTCCATAAACCTTTTATTTTTGTTCTTCTTGAGCCTTTAGTTACTGTTCATAGAGTTAATGTTTTGAAAAAATTTAAACATTATTTACATTTTTGTAGTCATCATAACAAAATTTGGATTTTCTGGAAAAAGGACTTACATTTGTAGATCATTAAGGATGACAGGCAGTTTGTCCTCATCCAATTTGCTATGAAAGAGTTCCATGCTTGGGCCACTTTTATGTATGCTAGTACTCGTTTGCATGATAAGATCCTTCTCTGGAAAAAACTTATTCACATATGTACTACTATCACTGGTAACTGGCTTATGGGTGGGGATTTTAACATGACCATGTCCCCTGTGGAACGTAGGGGGGTTCTAGACCTAATTCTGCTTTAATATATCATTTCTGTGACTCCATTACTGATGCTGTTGTTTTTCATTTAGGCTATTCTGGTTCTCCCTACACGTGGAGACGTGGTACCCTATTGCAATGGTTGGACAGATTCTTAGGCAATACTGATTTGCTTAATTATTACAATGTGTGTAGAGTTAATCACCTTAGTCATGTCACTTCTGATCACAATCCTATTTTACTTACTTTGGCCTTTCAATCATAGCCTGCCCAATATCATTTTAAATTCATTAATGCTTGGACTTCTCACCCATCTTTTATGAGTTTGGTTAAGCAGTCTTGGAAACCTGATGTGGCTGGCACTTCATGGTATAATCTTTGGCATTTGTACAAAAAACTTGCTGCTACCCTTAGGAAGTGGAACTTTGATGTCTTTGGTAATGTTCATACTAATGTTATTAATGCACAAAATATTGTTGATGACCTAGAAGCTTAGTCTGTCTCCAACCCCTCTCTTGTTGATGAGGTAGCCCATGCCCACCATCACCTTCTTAATCAGATCTCTATTGATGAGGATTTTTTAAGACAACAAGCTAATGATGTTCATTTTTCTAATGGTGACAGAAACACTAAATACTTTCATGCCACTATTAAGCATAGGAGGAACATAAATACTATCCTTGAAATTATTACTGAAGATGGGAGGGTCCTTATTGATATGGATCATATTGGGGCTGATGCTGTATCTTACTTCTCTTCTCTCTACGCTGATCATCTGCAGGTTTCTATGGTTAATTCCACCTTCTTTCAGGCTGAAATAAATTATGTGGCCTCCTTATCCTTAGTTGGTCCTCCTACTGAGCAGGATATCTTTCTTGTGCTTAAAGATATTAACCCTAACAAATCCCCCGACTCTGATGGGTTTACTTCTGGTTTTTACATTACATGCTGGGATATTATTAAAAAGGAGGTTACTCTGGCTATACAAAGTTTTTTATGGGGGATGACCCTGGTAAGTATTTTATGGCTGCTTTACTTGTTTTAATTCCTAAGAATAATGAAAAAACCAACTGGAAAAGTTTCAAGCCTATCTCCCTTACTACTAACATTTCTAAGATTATAAGTAAATTGTTGGTTGCTAGACTGCAACCTCATTTAAACCAACTTATCTCACCTTAGCAGTCTGCTTTTATAAAGGGTAGGGACATCTCTAATAATAATCTACTTGCTCAAGAGCTTATTGAAGATCTGGATCATAAGTGTAGAGGTGGAAATCTTGTCCTTAAGCTTGACATAAAAAAGGCTTTTGATACATTAAGCTGGGACTTTATTATTGGCATTTTACAGGCTAGAGGTTTTGATGTTGCTTTTTGCAATCTTGTTAAACGATGGTTATCTAATAACCATTACAGTATCATGGTCAATGGGAATACTTATGGCTTTTTTTTTTTTGCTTTGAGAGGTATCAAGCAGAGGGACCCTCTTTCCCCAACAATCTTCATTCTTGTTTTTGACTATTTCTCTAGACAGCTTAATCATTTTCAGACTTCCCACCCCACCACTCAGTATAGACACAAATCCAATATTATGATTAGCCACGTGGCCTATGCTGATGATGTTATTGTTTTTGCTAATGCTTCTAAAACTTCTATTAAAAATTTAATGTCTGTTTTAGATGACTTTCAGGGCTGCTCTGGTTTGTCTTTTAACAGGGAAAAATGTCTTTTCTATTTTTGTAAGTATGTCCCTAGTGCTACTATATCTTGGGGTGATAATTTCACTGAGTATAGACACACTTCTCTACCCCTGAAATATTTTGGGGTTAACTTGCTTAGGGGGAGGACTAAGCAAATTCAAATGGATGAGGTTCTTGATAAAATTAAAAAGAATATTGTGGATTGGTGGAATGTTTTTCTCTCTAATGGGGGCCAGTTTACTCTTCTCTCTAGTGTTCTTTTGAGTATTCCACTTTATGCTTTGCAAGTTTTAATTCCCAAAAAGAGTTCTTTGAACAGACTTCAAAAACTGTTTAACAAATTTTTGTGGTGTGGGGGGGGATGTAAAGAAGATCTGGGTGTCTAGGAATAAGCTGTGTAAACCTAAGAAGACTGGAGGTTTGGGGTTTAAAGCTTTACAACACGTTGTTGAAATCAATATGTGTAAACTTTGGTTTAAATTTCGTATGGGAATCTCCATGTGGTCTATGTTTATGCTATCTAAATATTGTAAATCTTCTCATCCATCTTCAGTGCTTTGGAAGGTGGGAGATTCTATGATCTGGAAAGCCATCATTAATGCCAGAGATGTGGCTAGCTCTTTTATTTACTGGGATCTTGGGGAGGGTTACCTGTCCTTCTGGTTGGACAACTGGGGTATGCCTTCTCTCCAAAACACTCCCCCCCACTCACACAAATTTGTTAACTGTCTCTAAATGTTGGAATCAGGGTGATTGGGACTTGAACTTACTCTCTTCTCTGGTGGGGGAGTCTAAAGCTTTACAGATTTCCACTATTCCTATACAAGCTAATAAAAAAGATATTCTTATGTTGAAGAAGGCTCCCTCCCAGTGAGTTAGCAAAGTAATTTATGCTCATCAACACTCTTATCCTGAATGGCTTTAGGAACACTTAATCTAGAACAACATTTTCTCCCCCTCTATCACCTTCTTCTTATGGAGATATTTTACTTTACTGCTACTTTGGATGATATATTAAAGCTTAAAGGCTTGAGGCTTGTTTCTATTTGCCCTCTTTATAAAGAGACTGAGGAAGATTACATACATGTTTTTTTCAACTACACTTACTCTTTAAATGTTTAGAACCTGTTTAGTTCTCATTTTGGTATTACTTGGCGTCATGATAGCATCCTGGTGAATTATCTCCGACGCTGGAAATAGTAGAAGGATTTAAAGGCTTGCCTTCATCCTTTTCCTCTTGTTGTTCTTGGTTCCTTTGAAATGTTAGGAATGCCCATAAGTACAATACCTCCCCTCCCTCCTCCCTTTCTACCACTTCTTATAATTTAGCTTACTATTATAAATGTTTTAAAGCCACCCTATACCTGTTGCCAGACCTGTGTTAGTTCTTTGGATCCCCCTTCTTTGGGTTGGGTTAAGCTTAATGTGGATGGTTGCTAGTCCTCCATCTCTGTTGCGGTTGGGCGTGTTTTTTGGAACCATCTGGGAAAATGTCTATGTTACTTCAGTTCACCTGTTATCTCAGATGGCTGATCCACTTAAAAAGTACCTATTTTTATGCCTTATTTATGATTCAATTTTTAAGGATATTATGCTTTAATGAAAGGTATTTTTATGTTTTTGGATATAAGTGATGAAAAAAGAGTTCAAGAAGGAAAAAAGGAGCCTAAAGGAGCAAAAATAGAGCTAAAAAGTAAAGTTTCCAAAATTATAGGTCTGGCGCCTAAGCGCCAGAATCCGGCTCCTAAGCGCCAATTTGATACTGAAGCAGTTAAGTTTTTTGACAACTTTGGGCAGTTATTTTTACAGTGTTAAGTGGTTATCAGACCTTCTAAAAGACTATAAGTTACTCCTAATACATAGGACATGTGATACAATGCATCTGGACACAGGAAAACAATTTTAATCGCGAAGAGGCGCGATCCAAAGTGAAATGGTGCGAAGATCTGGTCACGAAGTCCGGCACCTAGGCGCCAGATCCCGGTGCCTATGTGCCACAGTTACTTTCTAGATGATTCATTGAATTTGGATGAATTTTGAAGAGGTGCCTTAAGCAACCTCTGGTCATTTTTGAAGCTCTATAAATAGGAGACATTTCTACAGAAAGGAGAGCTCTCCCACGCCCCAAAACATTTCTAGGGAGCCTCCAAATATTCTTCCTAAGTATTTAGTGAGTTTATTTTAGTTATTTTGAGAGTTACTACTCAATTCCTTGAGTAGTAAGTGAGAGTTTGTAAGAGTTGGTGCTGTTGAAGTCTTGTGCTTTGCATTGGAGTCAGTAGGAGTCAAAGGATCACTTGAAGGAACATTTCAGATAAGTATTTGTAACTTTGTTTAAAGTTTTATAAATATGCTTTGTTGTATGAATTCAATGTGTTCTGAGTAGTTACTTTGCTTTCTCCTTTCAACCATGAAAAGATAATAAAGATAATTTGATTTCATTGGAGAACTTAAACTTAATTTTAAAAATATTTTGATGATATTCATACTTGTTCTTAATTTAATTTTTAAATTGGCCATTTGAAATGTTAAAATATGTTGAAGAATTCTGAGACTTATCCGGACATGAGTTCTTAACTAGTAGATATCACATGAATCCTTTGGTAATCGAAGGCCATGTACGAGTTATTCAAGGTGAGGTGCAAATAAATAGAAAAATATTATTTATTGGGTGTAGAATTATTTAGTTTTTAGAGTGACAAAAAAATTCTATTAATTTGGTTTATAGAAAGGTGTCGATATATTTTTAGGTTGTGTATTTTGAAAAGGGGGGTCGCCTATAGAAGTTGTCGGCGAATTTTAAATTTAATTTAAATAAATAATTTGAAAAGTAGTATTTGTTTTTTGAAAATAATTTTATGTTTGAAAATTTTAAGATATGAAATCAAACTGATCTCACATCCCGAATAGTTTATATAAACGAGTGCCGCCCCACAAACCGTGTATCTATCCCTAAGGAAAGACACACTGCTTGATGGTGGGGCTCAATTAAATAAACTAGAAGATTTGTGACATCCATTTGGTCTGCGAACCAATTTTATAAGCCGACAAGTTCCCCTGCTTAATATAACGAAATTAAACAGGGTTTATATTACCTGGTTCTTAAAGTTCCCTATAAGGGTAAGCCCCTATAGTTAATTACATCCTAAGTGACGAGAATCACTTAAGAAAACTCTCGATAATGATCAGTGGTTTTGCTCTCAAGAATTTCAAAGTTTTGGAATTTTCAATTGGGAATCGATCAAATTTGGAACCGTTTGTTTTGGAATCCAAAGGAAGAGAAGTAGGAGAAGTTGAGGATCCAAGAGGAATCTTTTCAACTTCCCGACTATCCTATTGTTTGGCTTCAATTTAGGAAGAATTATTTAGTATTTTGATCCTGTCAATTTTAATTATTTAGGACTTATATTCGTATGACATGATCATACAAACAGCCTCGAAGATGTGAGGGTTTATGTCGTACCAAACAACTACCTCGGAATCCTAAGACCGGTTAGGGCTTAATTTACATCATATGATTATGCAAATGCCTAACAAAAGGGTTGAGGATTTATGTTGCACTAAACAAACTACCTCGAAATCCTATGGCTTGGTTGTTTAAAACTAGGAAAGGTTTTGCTGAAGTAGACTCAAGTTTTGCTGATGATGATGGTCGTGCTGCCCACTATGCTCCAAGCTCCTTGTTGTTGCAGAGGTTTAGTTTTAGATGTCATAAATCAGGAGATGAGAGAAGTGTTTTGGTTTAGAGAAAATCTTAAAATCCAAGTGTTTTTAATATTTTAATTAAAACGAATCTTAAAGTTGTTTAAATAGAACCGATTAAGATCCCACGGTTTCGTCATCTCGACACCGTTATTTTCATTGAATTCACTTAGTCCAGATGAATTTGCTAAACTCAACTGAATGAGTTCCACACTTTCAATTAGACCGTGGGAAATCCCGTTAGCAACACGTGGGTTACATCATCCGAGGTATTCCCAATCATTCAATGAGACTTTTTAATTTAGTTAAAGTTGTAATTTTGTTGTTCTGTTTGTGATTAAATTTTGAGTTGTTTTATATTTTGAAATGTTGTGGCGGTGATTTTTATCTTGTAATGACTTTTAATTTAGTTTTGGTTTCAGTTCAGGGACTATCATAAAGGTTCTTGTTTTCATGCAACAGTTGTTTATCATGCAAGAAAATTAAAGTACAGTGCATGTAAGTAAATTACAATAAAGTAAATTGTAATAAAATAAAAGTGTAACTGAGGGTCTTCCCCTCATCCCAAGCTGCACTTAAAACACATGTTAAGACATTTAAATGTTTCAACAAGTACCTAGGTAAAGCTAAGGGAAAGGTTTTGGTTGTCTACCAAAGTCCTAATCCTATAGCTAGTCATCTCCTATGACGTCTAGGTTCTTGTGTTTTGGTTTAAGGATGCTTTTCTTCACCAAAGAACAATTAAGATGGGTTATGCCATGTGTAAAGTCAAGGATTTAAATGGCATGGGTGTAAGGATCATTTTTGGTCCAATTTGGGTCAATTCATGGTTTTGGCTTGGTTCACTCACCAAGGCTTGATTTGGGCTGATGTGAGATCATTTGGGTCAGCCTCGCATGTGTGGTTAAGTCCCCATCGAAGGTGAGGTGGCCAATTTTGGTTAAAGTGTATCATGAATGGGGTTAAAAAAGGTTTAGTGAAGGCTTAGGAAAGGCTCCCCTCTTCTTGCCATAAGTGGCATGGTGAGGTGGAAAGGGCTCCCCATGGCTTGCATATGGCTTATGCATGGCTCCAGGACTTCATTTGGCTTGCTCATGGCTTGGGAAAAGGTTGGCTCACTTGCATGGAAAAGGGTTATTTGGAATTTTGAAAACTTTGGATTCCATTGATGGGATTTTTCATGATGCTACAAATGGGTTGATTTCATGATGGTTTAAGACTTTAGTCAAATAGGATTATCAAAGGAATGATGAAGAAAAGGTTTCATGTGGGCTTGGGAATGAACCTTGGGCTTTTAAAATTTGGTAAAGGTGGGCTTTTAAAATGGTTTAAAGGAATGAGCTTTTATGTTTCAAAATGGGCTTTTAGATCAAAAAATTTGTAAAGGGCCATGCCAAATAAATGTTGGGTTTAGTTTAAGGATATGTCATGAGTGATTTAAAACAAATTTGGAGTGATTTGGGATTGAATTGGGTTGGATTTGGGTTTATTTGGTAAAGGGGCTAAGGTGGGCCAAATTGGGCTAACTTAGGCTAAGGTTTGGCTAATGTTGAAATTGATGTAAAATTGATTTTGAGAAATGTTTAGGGAATGTTATGAAGAGTTTTCAACTTTAGTTAGTGTTCAATCTTGGGATTTGGGCAAATTTGGGTTGATGGTGGATTTAGGCCAATTTAGGGAATTTTGGGTTTGGGTTGAATTCGAGTAAGGTTTGGGTCCAAATTTTGGGCAAATTATGTTAGTGTTTTGTTTATGGAGATGTTAGGGAAGATTTAGAAAAGGTTTGGGGTTAATTGGAGTTGAGTTGGGTTAGGTTTGGGCTAAGTTTAGCTCATGGGTCAAAATTCGGCTTTAAGTTTAAGAATGAAATTGGACCTAAATGTCAATAAAATTAGGCTTGGATTTGGTCTAAATTGATATTGAGGATATTGAATTGAAGTTTAGAATTGAATTAGACCAAAATTGAGGTCAATTGGGGAGGTTTGGTTTGACATTGGGTTCATTTGGGTTAAAAATGGGTCGAATTGGAGATTTTAGTAAAAGTGGGGTAAATGGACAAAATTGGCCCGTGGTGTAGTTGAACAAAATGAAATTGGAAATAGTTTAGATTTTTTGAATTTTTTTGGGAATTTTTGGAATTTTTGGATTTTTGGGTCAAGAGGGGCATTTTGGTAATTTGGAGGGTATTGGGGGTATTTTTGGAATTTTTGGTCAAAGATGATCACTTTGAATGGTGAGAAATGTTTAAGGACTGATTTTGAGGAATTTGGGTAATTTTGCAATTTTTGGGTCTTTTCAAGGGAATATGGTAGGTTTGGCGGGTCCGGGGCCCTAGAGGTCAAAAATTGAAATTTTGGAAAAATGAAGATTGATTGAATGTGAGTAGAATGGAATCACTTTGGTTGAGCCATGAAGCCATATTAAGCCCATATGAGCCATGAGAGGACTCATTTGAGGTATTCACTATGTTGTTCCTAACCCTCTTAGCCAGGGGTTTAAGTGTTAAGAACCATCCAAGTGAATTACCTACATGAGTCAGGAAGTCAAGTTGGGTGAGTGTGTGGTTTTAGGACTTGAAATGTGTGTGAGAGTGTGGTGTATGTGCAAGTCAACCCTCACCAGACCAGGCCACCCAGGGTATCCCTAAGGCCAAAAAGTCCTATAAGAAACTCTTCCTTTAAACCTCCACATTTGATTTCAACCCTCTAGGTGATTAGGGGTCAACCATCAAGCTTGTAGGGTTTGCAGGGGGTCAAGAGGTGTTTGAATTTCTAAAGAGTGGGTTCCACTTCTAGTCTTCTAAGATTAGTCAAAGGAAAAGCCTAAGTCTAAATCCTAAAGACTAAAGAGAGAGAAAAGAAAAGACCTCATAAAAAATGAAGTCAACAAATGGACCCCCAATAGGTGTGGTGTGCTAACCAAGCACACCGCGCATATTGGCGTTGACCGAAGAGATCAGCAAGACCAACACAGATGTCCAAGTGACGCACTTAGGACAGAATAGAAGAATCCCCGTTGGGGAGTATCAGGTATATTTCCAAGACTGGAGATCCCTGAACTCTCGCTGGGGAATGGAAAAGGAGGTGAATTCCAAATCACAAGATCTAGAGAATTTCGATTTAGATTTCGTTTCATTTCATGTTCAAGTTTGATGTGTAAGTTAAGATTTTGCGTTTTAATTTAGATTGAAGTTTGATTTAAAATCAACTTAGGAAATTTGGATTTGAAATGAGGATTAAAACCTAGATTTCAACCTCGGGATTGCAAAGAGAACTGAAATTTTGGTACCAGTCTCGAGAATTTAGAGGGTTAAAATTTAGGTATCAAACTCTAAAGAGAATCGAAATTTAGGTATCGATCTCGAAAAAGAATCGAAATTTAAGTATCGACCTCGAAATTTCAGGGGTGCAGAAAAGCATCTCGGAAGAGGTCGAGTTTAGCGGACACCGAGGTCGGGATGCCATGTAGGTCCTATACCCAAGTCGGAGGATTAACACCGAGGTCAGGATGCCATGTAGGTCTTATACCGAGGTCGGAGGATTATCACCGAGGTCAGGATGCCATGTAGGTCTTATACCCAGGTCGGAGGTTTAACATCGAGGTCAGGATGCCATGTAGGTCTTATACCCAGGTCGGAGGATTAACACCGAGGTCAGGATGCCATGTAGGTCTTATACCCAGGTCGGAGGATTAACACCGAGTTCAGGATGCCATGTAGGTCTTATACCCAAGTCGGAGGATTAGAGTGCGAAAGAAAGTTTCTTGGAAGGAGTGCGGGATTAGCAGAAATTCAGAGAAGAGAGTCGAAGATTGAGTATCGATCTCAAAATGAGAACTGGAAGTTAGGTACCAGTCTCAAAAGGACGGGAACTAGAAGATAGTTACCGGTCCCAAAAGTTAGTATTTGATTTGAGTTTTGAAGATTCTAGTGAGAAATTTAGTGTAGTAGAAGATTTGAATGAGATATGAAAGTGTTTCACATCTCTAGAGGGTTAATCAAAGTTTGATTGTTTGGCGAAGGATATGAATCCATGCCATCAGAACCAAATCAAAAATTTCATGGTTATGTGTCAGTAGACTCAGTCGACCTTCTCAAAAAGAGGAAAGGGATTGCGGGGAGTCGAAGAGATTTCGAGAACAGCCAGAGGCTGGGGATATCGGATTCGGAGAATCGTTTTCATTGTTTTTTTAGTGATTTGATTTTGTTTTGTTTTAATTTTCAAGTTATTTTGTTTTATTTGGATTTTGAATTTGGATTCTTGTTTTAAAATTTTTTTACGTTTCGTCTTCGATTGAAATTTTCACTTTGATCTAAATTTTCATTCATTTATTTGATTCACAACTTGACGTTTTAAGTCGATTTGCTTTGAATTTTTGTTTGTGTTTTATTAAGACTTTGAATTCAAGTTTTATTTTGTTGTTATTATCTCATTCAAATCGTTCTTCATTCAACTTTTTTTTTAAAGCCGAGTTAAACCCAGATCTGGTGGCATTTGCAGTCAATTGCACAAAACTGACGGCAAAACATAAAATTCATTTCCATTAAAATGTTGAAGACACATCAGGTGATTCCATCGAAACATTTTCGATGACATCCTTCTGAAACAAACTTTTACAGAAGTTCATATATATCTGAATACAGACTGCACTGATATCTTCGTGTATTCTGACAAAACTGTCTGTTCGATCCATCCATGTCTAAAAAGCAGACTTTACACAGGTAATAACATCACTTCTAAGCCACTTTATGGAGGAGAATCCCACATAAGTGGTTTTAGAGGTGTGCTACTACTCTGTAGCCTATAGCTCGTAGAGTGCTGATTCTCTAGTTACGGATGCAGGCTGGAAATAGATCGGAATCTTACTCTCATCCATCCTTCGAGGGTGATGGAGATTCGCTCGTAGGGAACTCCCGGTATGCAGTGCTTTGCTACATCTGCACCATTTCCTTGCAGGACGAGAACAGAGCCTACCAATAGAGGTATCTCGACCGGCCCTAGGAATTCTCCGGGGCCAACTATCCGGAGTTCTGCCCCGAACATAATGTTGCATTGGTTGATGGAGGAATCGGTACAAAAGGGCCTTACAAAATCATGATGATCTATGTGAGGTAGGATGCAGTCTCCTTCTGCGTAGATGTTGATAATACGATCGTTCGGTATGCAATCGGCGAGTAAGGTCGGCGAAGCCACCATCCTCTTTATCATTTTCTTAATCAGCACTGGCATTGGATCCACTTCATCGTAGCGGAGTATCCCTGGCGGATTTCCTTTCTTGTCATCAGCAAAGTTGTAACAGTATCTGAATTGGAGTGTAATCCTCCCTTTACCTCGTTTCCATTTCTTTGGTTCAAAGTAGGTCTTGCTTTGGAGTCGTCCTGCACGACCTAGTTTCTTTAGTTCCTTGAAGTAGTCTACAATCTCACTCTGCTCTTGGTGAGAGAAAACATCTGTATGTAAATCCAGTCCTTCCAGGATGTTGAAATATCTACCTCTGATTCTCTAAAAGTACTCAAAATTCTGCTTCCGTACCCTCTGGATCATTTCCAACTCGTGCTCTGAAGTTATCTGTAGCTGTCGGGGCCTAGTGACGTATTGTGGGATATATGGCTCCACACCATCACGCTCTCCTGGAATCATCACTATCCCAAGTGCAGGCTCTGTAGTAGTCTCCTCTAGAACAACCTCTGCTATGGTGCTCCTGAGGGCTGGCCTCCTTGGGGCAACTGCTGTGGTCATCGGAAGAGTCGTTATTATCTCAGGTGTAGGCTCTGTAGTAGCCTCCTCTGGAACAACCTCTGCTATGGTGCTCCTGAGGGTTGGCCTCCTCGGGGCAACTACTGTAGTCATCAGAATTTCTTCCTTGTTTTGTTCCTCTGTTAATTTCTTTAACATTTTGTTGATACGCTGATTCTTGTTTCTTATTTGGGTTGCGGTCAGAGTGGCTCTTCTTTCCCCTTGAATCTCAGTAGGGGCAGCACTGACAAGCTTTCCTCCTGTAGTAGTTATCACTGATTTCATCTTGTTATCTTCAGTCGCGTTGATCTTCCGTTTCTTGTTTGCAGTATGGGGAACTTTCTCATTAAGCCTCATCACTGTCTTTCCACGGAGCGCACTGGAATCCACCGTAGTCCAGGCAGTTTCTTCATATTCTAATTCCAGCTGTGCAAATTCTGAGTCAATCTCAATCACAGCATCAGCTTTCAGTTCTTATTCGTTAAGTGCAAGACTTACGCCATCCTTAAAGTTCAGGAATAACCACCCGTTCGACATTTCCCTGAAAGAAAAAAACAAGGAAAGGATCAGGGGCTGCACTCAGAACGAGAACAATAAGGAAGTTGCTTATTAATGGAGAATTCTTATTTTATTATTTCAAATTTCACAAGAGCAAGAAAAGATAAGAAAAGATAAGGAATAGGTTTGATCGAGAAGGAAGGGTTAAAATTTTATTATTACAAGTTCACATGTTTTCTTTTTAGCACATTTTTTATTTTATCATTCATCCCTTTTTATTTTGTTTTATTTTATTTTGGGTTCGGACCCAGTTACAAGTGATTACTCTACCCATGCTTCTAGGAATGAGATTTCATTCTTCGAAACATCAGGTTGCGTAATAATTTTTCAAATATCGTCCATTGATCGGAAGCATAGATCGTTCCCCATGGCAATTCACAAGTTGGTAGGAACCTCCTGAGTAGACTGTCTCGACCACAAACGGCCCCTCCCAAGTTGGTTCAAATTTACCTCCTATCTTGCGGTGTGCAAGAATAGGTCTCTTGAGAACTAGAACTAAATCACCGACTTTGAATGCTCTTGGGCGGACCAGTTTATCGTGGGCCTGGATCATCTTGGCTTGATATAGTTCCAGATTCTGCTGGGCTGCAAGTCGCTTCCCTTCCAAACTTTCCAGTTCTTCCAGTCGTAGTCTGGCATTCTCTTCTGTAGTAATCTTGTTCGCAACTGCGATTCGGAGTGACGGAAGCTGAACCTCCAAAGGTAAAACGGTCTCAGACCCGTACACCAGAGCGTAGGGCATAGACTGAGTAGGAGTTCTGAAAGTCATCCTGTAGGCCCATAAGGCTTCTAACAACTTCTCGTGCCAATTTCTCTTGTTTTCGTCCAAAGTTTTCTTTAGGATTTGGACGAGAGTTTTATTAAAGGCCTCGGCCAAGCCGTTTGCTCTTGGGTAGTAGATCGTCGAATATCGCCAGTCGATCTCGTGCCTTCTAACAAAATTGTTGATCTTCATACTTCTGAATGCTGACCCATTATCCGATATAATTCTGCGCGGTACTCCGAAACGGTAGACCACCTGATTCTTGAAGAACTGTAACACATGGTGTGCTTTAACTTCCCTGAGCGGTATAGCTTCTGCCCATTTGGAAAAGTAATCTGTTGCTGCAAGAATGAAGCGATGTCCTCTTGAAGAAGGTGGTTATATCAGACCCACTATATCTGTGCCCCAACACTCAAATGGCTACGACACAATCGTCGTATGTAGCACATTTGGAGGTTGATGTAGAACCACTCCATGCACTTGGCACTGGTGATAGCTTTGACAACTTTCATGCAGTCGGTTATCATCGAGGGCCAGTAGTACCCTAGTCTTTTAATCTTCGTTTTCATTTTCGGACCCGACTGATGAGTGCCACAAAGTCCTGAGTGCACCTCTTTAACAATTTCACAAGCCTCGGACCCGCTCAGGCACCTTAGCCACATCTGGTCAAAAGACCTTCTGTATAACGTATTATTTATTAATGCGTATGACATAGTTCTTTTCGTGATTTGATGGGCTAACGACTTATCGTCGGGTAGGTTTCCTGTTTGCAAGTAGTCTATTAGCGGTTATCGCCAATCTTCTGCATTCTCTGCTATTGTTGCAACTGATTCTTCTGCCTTTGCTGATTCAGACATTGCATCCATGTCGAGCTGTGATAGGACCTATCGTCCCTGAACTGACACTTCAACTGACTCATCCTGTGGGCGGGCAAATTCTTTTACAAGGCGAGCTAGAGCATCTGCAAGAGCATTTTCTTTTCTGGGAATTTTGTAGATTGTCACATTTGGAATTTGCTCCAACAGTTTCATGGCATACTGAAAGTACTGCTCGAGTTTTGGCTTTAGAATCCTGTACTGTCCGGCGATCTGTTGAATGATCAACTACGAATCCCAGTAGATGTTGATATCTGTTATCCCCATCTGAATGGTTAACTCCAATCCGATTATGAGAGCTTAGTATTCTGCTTCGTTGTTTGTACACGGTTCTATTAAGTGGTGGGAGTATCTTAACATCCCCCGCTCCGGTGTTATAAAGATTAGTCTGATTCCTGCCTTACCGGGTACTATCATTTGTAATTCTTTGTCTTTCTGTGCTGAAGATGCTCCATCGAAGTACAGTTCCCAACGCTGATCATCAAGGTCTTCTAAATTCATTATTTGCTCGTCAGGCAAGTCGTCGTTGAGAGGCGATTCTGCTGGCAAAGAGTGTGCTGCAAGGAAGTCTGCTAGGACTTGTCACTTTGTGGCACGAAGAGGCACAAAAGTTATATCGAATTACAATAGTATCATCGACCACCTGGCAAGTCTACCAGAAAGTGTTAGACGGGTCATCAAATATTGCAATGGATTAAACTTTGAAATAAGGTTGACCTTATGAGAAAGCATGTAATGCTTGAGCTTCTGAGCGGCAAAGATCAGGGCCAAACAATGCTTCTCAATAGGAGGATCTTTTACTTCCGTCGAAATCAGAAGACGACTTAAGTAGTAGAGAGCGTTTTCTTTTCCCTCGTCATTGACCTGGGCTAGTAGGGCTCCAAGGGAGTCATCCAAAGCCGCGGTATAAAGTATTAAAGGTCGACTTGAGACTGGAGCTGCTAAGACAGGAGGTGTCATTAAGTACTGTTTAATGTCCTCGAAGGCCCTCTGACATTTCTCTTCTCAAATGAATTTGGCGTCCTTTTAACTAATGCAGAGAAGGGCTGACTCCTACCTGACAAGTTCGAGATAAAGCTTCGAAGATATGCCAATTTCCCTTGAAAGGACCGTAGTTGTTTCAAGGTTTTAGGAGGTGGCATTTCTAAGATAGCTTTAATCTTCTCCGGATTGATTTCAATTCCGCGATGTCGGACAACGAATCCTAAGAATTTCCAGGAGGTGACGCCGAAGGCGCATTTCAGGGGATTCATCTTAAGGTTATATTGTCTTAATCGCTCGAAAACAATTCTCAAATCATACAGGTGATCTTCTTTCAGTTTGCTTTTGATAACCACGTCGTCCACGTAGCACTCGACTTGGTTGTGAATGAGGTCATCAAAGATCCTCGTCATTGCTCTTTGGTAAGTTGCTCCTGCGTTCTTCAGTCCGAAAGGCATTACTGTGTAGCAGTACACTCCGATTGGCGTTCTGAAGGCTGTGAGCTTTTCGTCTTCTGGTGCCATCTTTATTTGATTGTATCCTGATGATCCATCCATGAAAGAGAAGATTTCATGTGTTGACGCTATGTCGATCATCAGTTCTGGAATTGGTAGCGAAAATTCGTCTTTTGGACATGCTTTATTTAAATCTCTGAAATCTACGCAGACTCTGATCTGACCATTCTTCTTTCTGACTGGTACGACGTTGGCTAACCAAGTCGGGTATTGCTCTTCACGAATAAATTTAGCGTCTATTAGCTTATTGACTTCAGCTATTACTTGTTGCTCGATTTCTAGACACATTCTTCTCGGAGCTTGTCTAACTGGAATGGATGTAGGATCCACTCCTAGCCTGTGAACTGCAACTTCTGAGGCTAATCCTAGCATTTCGTCATAACTCCAAGCAAAACAGTCCTTGAATTCCATTAACAGCTTGATTATGTTCTCGGAGTCTTCTTTGTTGAGTAAGGAGCTAACAAAGGTAGGCCTGGGCTCTTCGCTAGTGCATAAGTTAACTTTCATTAACTCGTCTATCGTGGATTTAATTTCTCCTTCGAATTCTAGCGGAGCGTCTCCAATTTGTAGATCTTTGAGATCTTCTGAAGCTTCCAAGCAATCATCATTGGATTCACACGTGACAACCAAGCAAAATTCTAAATCATCAACTGGTGCTACTGTGCCAAATCCAAGACCATGTTTTGAATTGGGAGGCCGACTGGCGTTATTCCATAACCTTTCAAAGCATTGTGATTGACCTTTTGTCCACTACTTAGGCAAAATACCGCACTGAATTACATTTTGGACACAGGGAGAATACCACTCAAATGGCAATTCTATTATTTCAGAAGAAGTAACATCTTCAAATTGTACATCAATTTCAGTTTTGGAGAAAGAAGCACCACGGTAGAACTTGATTGGCTTGGTACCGCCACCATGTACCTCTTTGACCTCCATACCCTCGACTTTATTAGAATGGATTGGGGTTAGGGTCATAGTATGCACACAACGATTTATCTTCTCGTACATTGATTTGTATTCTTCATTCTTTTCATCTTCGAGAGAAATTTTGAACTGGGTTTTCTTTTGACTTATTGTCGCTGCTTATTTCTTGATTTCTTCTTCTGCTTCTGAACTGTTCTCCCAATCAACATCGATGAAGGGTTTCTTCTGTACAATTGTCCCAACGTCTCTTCCACGACCTCGTTCCCGGCCTCGACCTCGGATGCGAGTTCTGGAGAAACCTTCACCATCTCGCCGTAAGAGAGTGGTGAGTGACTGTTGGACTAGAACCTCAGGTTCTTCGTCGTCTCGAATTTCTTTTGCTTCGTTGGGTGTGGCATCTCTGGAAAATATTGTTTTCTTCGGGGGTGCGTAGTAGGCTGCATCTTCATGTATTCCGATTTCATGTATGGAGAACGGTTGCAAATCACCTTTGATATAGTGTTCTTGTCCTCCTTCATAATATTTTATGCATTGGTGCAGAGACGACGGTACCATCCGGTTTTCATGGATCCACGACCGACCCAGTAGAGCGTTGAATGATGTCTCAGAATCAATTATGTGGAACTTCACGGTTGTCTTGGCCAACTCACCGATCTTCATTAATAGGGTTATTGATCCGAGAGCTCTTTCTCCTTTCTAGTTGAAGCCTCTTAACATCATCTTGTCCGCTTCGAGATCACGTACATCAATCTCGAAATAGGCTAGAGTTCGGAGGTTCATTATATTAATTGATGCACCCGTATCAACTAACTGAAATGTATAGTGGTCTGTTGTGATCTGCTGTTCCAATTAGTAAATCATCGTCCGTGAAGGTAACACTACGCTGTCCTTTTAATTAGCAAACCTCGTCGAAGGAATTACCAGTCATTTGAGCTAAGAAAATTTCTGGATCAAGTAAGGCCTTGATCAGAGCTTCCCTCATCTCCTTTAACAGGATCTAAGCGTCGTAGATGCTTAGTTTGGCTGGTAGTTTCCTAAGATGGGCTAGCACATTATAGTCTACTTTGTTACCAGAATGTTCAGTTTCTTCCCAGAGGGGCAACTCTCCTGCTGGGGTTGGCTCTTCCTGAGCAACCACCTGCTTTCCTTTATCCTTCGGACCCATTCTCGGGGGTAGAATTTTCCACTTCTTAGGTTACCTCTGTAATTTCTTCTGAATCTGCCGTTGTCTCTTCTTGAATCGGAACGACAGACTCTTCTGAAGTTTCTTCGGCGTCTGATAATTCTAACTCTATCGTGATCGGAGCTCCTCGAAATTCACAAATAGACTCATTATTTACTTAACTTTTGTAGCCATCTTTGTGAATGTCTTCTTCTTCTTTGTCGTGGCCATCTAAGTTCTGTATGATTTGAGAATCGTTTATCGTATCGAAATTAAGATCCGTATTAGGTTGGTTGTCGTTAGTTACGTAATCATTAGAAACAGTCAAGACATAGCCAACACCATAACTCTTATCATTATAAGATCCCGCCGGGGCGAGCAAATAATCATACAGAGTCAGAGGTTCGAGGGATTTCTCCCCCGAATCAGAAACAACCATCCTAGGATAAGCAGCCCCTAGTCTACCCTTCAGAACTTCGGTCTTTTCTTCTTCCACGATCTTCTCCTCCTCCTGGGGCGGTTCTTCAATTGCTAGAGATTGTGCCAGCTTGGCAGGTTTTGAACTTTGAGTTGAAGCGCACACCGAAGCAGTTCGGATGTGATCCAAAATTTTCTTAGATGACTTCATCCAAACTGTGCTCCATCCATCATCAGTCGTATATGGGTCTATCAGAACAATAGGATCCATACAAATAACATTGACGGAACCTCCTTTTTGGGGCTCCTTCATGTATTCTTTCGGGATCGTTATGTTCCCTCTTCGGAGATTACCTTCGAGCCAATTCTTGAAGGTGAAGCAGTCTTCTATCTTATGTCCGATCATCCGGTGGTAAGAGCAGTACATCGGGTGATCTTTCTTGTCGACTTCCTCGGGCTTCCTAAGCTCTGGTAACTGAAATTCAGGCGTCTTCATCAAGCTACGAAATATTTTTGCCACTGCTTCAATCTTGAATGGGTATTCTCTATTTAGAAGTTCTCTCAGAGTACGCTGCAGACGAGGCGGCTGTTCATAATGCTGAGGTGATTGATAGCTCGGTCGAGGTTGTTGGTGGCCCTGTTGAGGTTGCTGATATGTCCGTTGCGGTGGTGGATAACTGGGCTATGGTCGCTCTGGCGGTATCTGCACTGGTTTGGACTTCTTTTCGAACGCTTTAATGGGCTTCTGTTTATCAATCTTGTCTACAAAACTTAGCTGTTTCACCTCCTCTTGTAAGCTCCCGGCCTTGCTAAGCAACTTCTCAAAAGTCTTGATGGTAAATACTTTGAGGAGAAGTGTTATCAGGCTATGAATATTCTTAAGCAGGATGCCGACTGCATGCTGTTGCTGAAGTTGTGGCTCACATTTCATGCTTAGATTCCTCCATCAAAGTATGTGATCCACCAAAGTCTCGTTTGGCTTTTGTCGTTCCACCACTAGATCACTGATGATGATATGGTGCTGAGCTCCGACAAACCGTTTAATGAAGAGGTTCTCTAGCTCTGACAAGGTCTTCACTGATCCGTTCGGCAATTCTGCGTACCAGTCGAAGGCAATTCCTGACAAACTGCTGACGAACTGGAGGAAAAGTAAAGCATCACTCCCACCAGTATTGCAGCAACTAGCACGAAAATGTACCACATGTTGTCGGGGGTTTCCGGTACTATCGAAAGTCTTGAACAGAGGTGGTACGAAGCCTTTTGGGTATTGGACCGCATCAAATTCCTCGGGGTAAGGTCTACCCGTCTGAATAGATGTTCCATTCTTAGCTTGTGCTAAGGCATCTCGCACATGCTGTTCCACCATGCTCTTAATATCTTTCTCGGGAATCATGCTTTGTGCAGGATCTTTCTTTGGCTGCTCATCTCCATTAATAGACATAATCTCTTTCCCTTCATCTGTGATATGGATAACGTCTGGGGGCGTCTCTTTTTGAGGCTGTACTTGACTCTAGAGAGTGGCCAAAGCTGCAGCCATCTCTTCCATCCTCCTAGCCATCTGGGAAATCATATCATCCTTTTCTTGCAGACGTGCTCTCATTGCCTCCGGTTCTTCTCTTTCTGCAGCTGATGGGGCACCTTGCGAAGCTGACGATGCCCGTGTCTCAACCATGTTGATCTCAGCATACTCGTCATCCATAAATTCTGATGAACCAACTTCATCTTCTAGCTGCTCTTCTCTTTCTTTTGCTAACCGTCGGATGTCGGTTCTTAACTTATCTATGACATCTTCTAGTGGCCTTTTCTGCACGGTCTCGCAGTTGTCATGTGACGATTGTCGGACTTCCTCTTCAGGAGTCTCCTTCATCGCAGTAGCACTTTCTTCGGACTCTAGCATCCTGACGAGACTTTTCTTCTCAGGACATTTTTTTGGCCTCATCTCACCAGTAGTAGGTCGCCATACCATCCTTCTCGCAGTCGGAAGCCTAAGACTAGATGGTCTGTCGGCTATGTGCTGGATGGTGATATCCTCCCTAATTTGTAGCCCTGATACGATAATAAGTGAGCCTCTTTCACTATCTCGGACTTTCTTCTTCGGTCTTTCTACGGCAGTGGCAGGCTCCACTCGTGGTCCGAGGTGGGATTTAATTGGCACTCGTCCCATCCTTCTCAGATTCTCTGACACAGGACATCCTTCCTTCCTGGCCAATTTCTCGACTACTGCTCGTAGTCGGGTAAGCGGTGTAGCCTTGCTCTTCTTCTTCCTGCTATCACTGTAATATGCAGGCTGAGGTAATGCAGCAACAATCCTTCGGGCATCTTCCTCATCAGATGCGATAGAGAGTGGGTGAAATCTACTTCCTTCTAACAGCGGCGAGTATTCTGGCAGTTTTTCTTCTTTTTCTTCAGGGATTCCTTCAAGAATGGCGGCTTCAGCTTCTCTGACTTTCCTGATCTTAGCAATCTTTCTGTTCTTATTCCTTCTTTGTGTCCGAGTTAAGGGTCTATACCTCGAACTGGACCCTATCTCGAAAACAGACGGTATTGCGGTAAAGTCCAAACCCTCCACGGTGATAGGCTTATAACCAACTTGGATTTCCTTTCCCTTCAGTTTGGAGGGAACGAGGGTAGGTGCAGTAATGACCAGACCGGTGGGGGTAGAGACAACAGTTCTGGGGACAACAGCTAACTTCCTGCGAATGACAATGTTTCTTTCAGTCGGGACCCTTTGCAGTGGAGGGAACTTCTGAGTTGACTTCAAGTTGAATTCAATCAGAGGTTTCTCAATTTCAGGCACTTTGTCCGTAAGTGCGAAGAGAGTGGCGTCAGTGATCTTGACATCTGTATTTTCTAATCCTTGCCCGAAACGGATGATCCCATTGTCAGGAAGCTCCTCCTTGTAGACAGCTGGGTCTAGTCAGTTGGTGAAGGAGAAAATCAGCTTTGGGGCAGACATTTTCTGCAAGGTAGATTCTGATTGTCAGTCCCAAATTATGCTTCCTCTCATCGGGGCGAAAAGAAAGGAATCGAAAAGAGTCCGAACACATTCTTATTTATCTTTTCGTTTTATCTGTTTTATTCATGTATTTGTGATTTAAAAAAATGTTTGTTTGTTAAGAGGTTGGTTTATTCATTAGGAATGAAAGGAGATTAGAAAGAGTAAAGGACCCGATCCAAAACTTGGAAAGGAAGAGAAAATCTCGTATGATTTCTCAACCTGAACGAACGTTCCTAAGCTAATACCTATTGGGGGTCCACCCCACCTCTTTGGAGAGGTAATAAAAGGAGGATTTTGGAACCTCTCTGTTTAGAGGTGTCTAAATAGTGGCTCCAAAATCCAGGAAGAGTTGGCTGTACCCGTTTAAGATAGAAATGAACGTGGTATGCCAACAGAAAGAATGGTAGTTTGGTCCACAAGAGGCATGGACTCACTACCGATTTATGAAAGCAAAGCCATCTGATCAAAATGGAGAGAGAAACTAGTCCCCAGCGGAGTCGCCAGAAATTGTCGGCATATTTTTAGGTTGTGTATTTTGAAAAGAGGGGTTGCCTACCGAAGTTGTCGGCGAATATTAAATTTAATTTAAATAAATAATTTGAAAAGTAGTATTTGATTTTTGAAAATAATTTTAAGTTTGAAAATTTTAAGATATGAAATCATACTGATCTCACATCTCGAATAGTTTATATAAACGAGCGCCGCATCACAAACCGTGTATCTATCCCTAAGGATAGACACACTGCTTGATGGTGGGGCTCAATTTAATAAACTAGAAGATTTGTGACATCCGTTCGGTCTACGAACCAATTTTATAAGCCGACAAGTTCCCCTGCTTAATATAAAGAAATTAAACAGGGTTTATATTACCTGGGTTCTTAAAGTTCCCTATAAGGGCAAGCCCCTATAGTTAATTACATCCTAAGTGACGAGAACCACTTAAGAAAACTCTCTATAATGATCAATGGTTTTTCTCTCAAGAATTTCAAAGTTTAAGGTTTTCAAAGGATCGGATTTTGGAATTTTCAATTGGGAATCGATCAAATTTGGAACCTTTTGTTCTGGAATCCAAAGGAAGAGAAGTAGGAGAAGTTGAGGATCCAAGAGGAATCTTGGCAACTTCCCGACTATCCTATTGTTTGGCTTCAATTTAAGAAGAATTATTTAGTATTTCGATCCTGTCAGTTTTAATTATTTAGGACTTATATTCCTATGACATGATCATACAAACAACCTCGAAGATGTGAGGGTTTATGTCGTACCAAACAACTACCTCGGAATCCTAAGACTGGTTAGGGCTTAATTTACATAATATGATTATGCAAATGCCTAACAAAAGTGTTGAGGATTTATGTTGCACTAAGCAAACTACCTCGAAATCCTATGGCTTGGTGGTTTAAAACTAGGAAATGTTTTGCTGAAGTAGACTCAGGTTTTGCTGATGACGATGGTCGTGCTGCCCACTATGATCCAAGCTCGTTGTTGTTGCAGAGGTTTAGTTTTAGAAGTCATAAATCAGGAGATGAGAGAAGTTTTTTGGTTTAGAGAAAATCTTAAAATCCAAATGTTTTTAATATTTTAATTAAAACAAATCTTAAAGTTGTTTAAACAGAACCGATTAAGATCCCACGGTTCAGTCCTCCCGGCACCATTATTTTCATTGAATTCACTTAGTCCGGATGAATTTGCTAAACTCAATCGAATGAGTTCCACACTTTCATTTAGACCGTGAGAAATCCCGTTAGCAACACGTGGGTTACATCATCCGAGGTATTCCCGATCATTCAACGAGTCGTTTTAATTTAGTTAAAGTTGTAGTTTTGTTGCTTTGTTTGTGATTAAATTTTGAGTTGTTTTATATTCTGAAATGTTGTGGCGGTGATTTTTATCTTATAATGACTTTTAATTTAGTTTTGGTTTCAGTCCAGGGACTATCCTAAAGGTTTTGGTTTTCATGCAACAGTTGTTTATCATGCAAGAAAAGTAAAGTACAGTGCATGTAAGTAAATTACAATAAAGTAAATTGCAATAAAATAAAAGCGTACCGGAGGGTCTTCCGTCATCCCAAGTCGCTCTTAAAACACATGTTAAGACATTTAAATGTTTCAACAAGTACCTAGGTAAAGCTAAGGGAAAGGTTTTGGTTGTCTACCAAAGTCCTAATCCTATAGCTAGTCATCTCCTATGACGTCTAGGTTCTTGTGTTTTGGTTTAAGGATGATTTTCTTCACCAAAGAACAATTAAGTTGAATTGTTCTTATAAACATCCCATCATATTGAGGAAGTGTTTAAGACGAGTCTTAAACATCTTTTCAATACCTTCAGGATTGTTTTAAGTCCAAGAGAATTAAATTATACAAGTGAATTAATCATCCAGGAGTTTAAGTTTTGTTCTCTTGCTCAGTGAACTAGGACATTTGAATATCCTATAAGTGAAGTAACACTTCACTTGATACCTCATTTAAGAGTTATAATAATAAGAGCTTTAAAAGGGCAAATCAACTTATTAAGTATTTTAAAGATTTAAACTTAATGATTTAATTTTAATTTTGACTTAATTATAAAAAATTAGTTTAAGTTTAGAATAGTGTTCAACTTATTTTAGATTTAATTCTTAATGATTTCGTTTAGGTTTGTTGTTAAATGATTTTAATTTAATTTAATTCAATTTAATTTAATTTTAATTTAATTTGATTTGATTTTAATTTAATTTAATTTAATTTAATTTAATTTAATATGATTTAATTTAATTTTAATTTAATTTAATTTAATTTTTAATTTTAATTTTAATTAAATTTAATTTTAATTTAATTTAATTTAATTTAATTTAATTTTGATTTTAATTTAATTTAATATAATTTAATTTAAATTTTAATTTACTTTAATTTAAATTTAGTTTTAATTTAATTTTAATTTTAATTTAATTTAATTTAATTTTAATTTAATTTAATTTAATTTAATTTTAATTTAATTTAATTTAATTTTAGTTTAATTTGAATTTGGATTATTATTTTAATTTTTTAATTAAGAATTAAGTATTATTGAAGTGATTTATTTAGGGATTTTTAAATGAAATAATAAATATCCTCTTAATAATATCCCTACTTTAATAATTCCAATTTCTATTATTCTTCAAAAATTTCAATTAATTAATTAATTAAAGTTTTATTTTAATTATATTTGAAATGGTTAGTAGGTTTCTACCCTCAATAATTTAAGTTTCAATCATCAAAAATCAGTTTAAAATCAAATATTTTACCCTCCCCTTTTTGATTAAACCTAAAATTTTAATTAAGGGCTGAAATTTTTAATTACCCTTTTGCCCTTCAAGCTTAATAATTCTATAACTCACTTAATTAAGCTCAAATGAACTTAAAATTTTTATGTAACCTCACTCACATGTCAATTAAGATATTAGAGGAGAAAATGTGATTTTTCTGTATTTATTTTATTTACGTAATTATTTTTAATGGAAAATAAGGGTTTTCAAGGAAAATTCAATAACATGACCAAGGAAATGTTTCTATCCTTAATAAAATTATGGGATGTTCCTAATGGCTAGAGAACCATTTGAACCAATTTTGGTGATTTTTTGAATTATATGTTATTTATTAGAATTATTTTGAGTTTTGGAGTATTAATTAATTTTAAAAAAAAATTAAAGTTAAAAAAGGGATTTTATATTTTTCTTAAATCTCTCTAACCTCAAGGAGTCCAGAGAAACAAATTTTATATTTTTTTGACTTTTTTTTGATTTATTAGAATTATTTTAGTGAAAATGTTGGAAAATACATTTTTTAATATTAAAAATTACATTAAGCCTTTAAAATTCAATATCTTACCCTAGGGACTTAAAAAAAATATTTGGTTTGTTCCTAAGTGATTAGAATTCAAAATGTGACATTTTGGTGATTTTTAATATTCTTATGATTTTTATTATTTTTTAATTATTAAAAATATTAAAATAATGATAAAAATCAACTTTTTTAGAAAATTACAATTTTAATTTTTCTAAGTTACTCTAATATCAGAGAAGCTCCAAAACAATTTTTGTGAATTTTTGAAAAGTATTTTGTGAGTTAAGAATTTTTAAAGTTTAATTTTATCCATTTTGCTTAAGAGGCTTAATCAACCCATTTGGTGGGGTTAATTAAGTCCAATTGACTTCAAATTTTTATGTGATGTTCCTCAAATCCTAAAGATCAGTGGAGAATTGTTTTCAAGTTAATTTGATGTGTGGTTAACCCTAATTAATTAAAGTTCAATTTTGGGTATTTAGGCCAATTAAGGTTGTTCCATGTGAATTAACTCAAAACCTATTTTTCCTAGGTTTCCCTGGCCATGAAAAACAATTTTTCTAGAATTTATTTCTCAACATGCTAGTTATTAGAATTAAAATACTCAAAACAATAACATGCAATTGAAAAATAAATAACTTCTCAGAGGGATGGCCTCTGACCTTGGAAAATTCAGGGAATGTTCCCAAGTTTAGAGGTTTCAAAAGCCCTATGGTCTCATGCCATGGTGAATTGCCTATGCAAATGGAGAATTAAAATAACGCAGAGAGTAAATAAATCATTAAAAATAAAACACTCAATGAAATTACTTGATTTCTTTTCCGCATTTTTCTCCTCTGTTCATTGAGCAAGTGGGTATTTTTATTTTATTTTTATGATTTTTCTACACAAAGTTATGCATTTTTGAAGTTTAGGGTCAAAAACAAATAAAATATTTTATTTTCCCGCTCAATCGCCACGTGTCTTTCCCTGATTTGCTGGCGCGGTTCTGTTCATGGATGCAGCTACCGTCCAACTCCATCAGCGCCATCCATTGGATACACGCCTGATCGGACGGCTGCTGCTTCTCACCCTTAGTTCTATTCACCCGAAACCGTCCAACCTCAAACTTTGATATCTCCCTCGATTCTCAACGAAATTGGATGAATTTTTTTTAAAATGATTGTCTAGTCGAGTAGCACACATTTATACGGTGATGATATACATACAACATGTGAATAATTACAGAAAATTAAAACATGCTCGGTTGGAGGAGAAAAAAATTTGATACCTTTGTCCAAGAGGTGAGGCCTCAATTGGAAATGATTGGATTGAGCTTATGAGTGCTTAGAGAAGATATGGGAACAATTTGGCAGAGTTTCCCCAAGGTAATCTTTTGCATCTCCTCCCCTTGGTCATGGAGGTAGGGTTTAAATAAGGAAGGTTATGGTGGAGCTTGGGTGGCCATGAGGGTTGGCTTGGTTCATTCACCAAGGTTTTTTGGCTGAGAAAAACTCACATGATTGAGCTTGATCTTGGTGCAATCAATTGGGTTATGTCATGTGTAAAGTCAAGGATTTAAATGGCATGGGTGTAAGGAGCATTTTTGGTCCAATTTGGGTCAATTCATGATTTTGGCTTGGTTCACTCACCAAGGCTTGATTTGGGCTAATGTGAGATCATTTGGGTCAGCTTCACATGTGTGGTGAAGTCCCCATCGAATGTGAGGTGGCCAATTTTGGTTAAAGTGTATCATGAATGGGGTTAAAAAAGGTTTAGTGAAGGCTTAGAAAAGGCTCCCCTCTTCTTTCCATAAGTGGCATGGTGAGGTGGAAAGGGCTCCCCATGGCTTGCATATGGCTTATGCATGGCTCCATGACTTCATTTGGCTTGCTCATGGCTTGGGAAAAGGTTGGCTCACTTGCATGGAAAAGGGTTATTTGGAATTTTGAAAACTTTGGATTCCATTGATGGGATTTGTCATGATGCTACAAATGGGTTGATTTCATGATGGTTTAAGACTTTGGTAAAATAGGATTATCAAAGGAATAATGAAGAAAATGTTTCATGTGGGCTTGGGAATGTACTTTGGGCTTTTAAAATTTGGTAAAGGTGGGCTTTTAAAATGGTTTAAGGGAATGGGCTTTTAGATCAAAAAATTTGTAAAGGGCCATGCCAAATAAATGTTGAGTTTAGTTTAAGGATATGTCATGAGTGATTTAAAACAAATTTGGAGTGATTTGGGATTGAATTGGGTTGGATTTGAGTTTATTTGGTAAAGGGGCTAAGGTGGGCCAAATTGGGCTGACTTTGGCTAAGGTTGGGCTAATATTGAAATTGATGTAAAATTGATGTTGAGAAATTTTTAGGGGAATGTTATGAAGAGTTTTCAACTTTGGTTGGGGTTCAATCTTGTGATTTGGGCCTATTTGGGTTCATGGTGGATATAGGCAAATTTAGGGAATTTTGGGTTTGGGTTGAATTTGAGTAAGGTTTGGGTCCAAATTTTGGGCAAATTATGTTAGTGTTTTGTTTATGGAGATGTTAAGGAAGGTTTAGAAAAGGTTTGGGGTTAATTGGAGTTGAGTTGGGTTAGGTTTGGGCTATGTTTAGCTCATGGGTCAAAATTGGGCTTTAAGTTTAAGAATGAAATTGGACCTAAATGTCAATCAAATTGGGTTTGGATTTGGTCTAAATTGATATTGGAGATAGTGAAAGGAAGTTTAGAATTGAATTGGACCAAAATTGAGGTCAATTGGGGAGGTTTGGTTTGACATTGGGTTCATTTGGGTTAAAAATGGGTCAAATTGGGGATTTTAGTAAAAGTGGGTTAAATTGACAAAATTGGCCCATGGTGTAGTTGAACAAAATGAAATTGAGAATATTTGGGATTTTTTTTAAATTTTTAGGGAATTTTTTGGAATTTTTTGATTTTTGGGTAAAGAGGGGCATTTTGTTAATTTGGAGGGTATTGGGGGTATTTTTGGAATTTTTGGTCAATGATGATCACTTTGAATGGTGAGAAATGTTTAAGGACTAATTTTGAGGAATTTGGGTAATTTTGAGGAATTTGGGTCATTTCAAGGGCATTTGGTAGGTTTGGCGGGTCCGAGGCCTCAGGGGTCAAAAATTGAAATTTTGGAAAAATGAAGATTGATTGAATGTGAGTATAATGGAATCACTTTGGTTGAGACATGAAGCCATATTTAGCCCATTTGAGCCATGAGAGGACTCATTTGAGGTATTCACTATGTTGTTCCTAACCCTCTTAGCCTTGGGCTTAAGTGTTAAGAACCATCCATGTGAATTACCTACATGAGTCACTAAGTCAAGTTGGGTGAGAGTGTGGTTTTAGGACTTGGAATGTGTGTGAGAGTGTGGTGTATGTGCAAGTCAACCCTCAGCAGACCAGGCCACCCATGGTATCCCTAAGGCCAAAAAGTCCTATAAGTAACTCTTCCTTTAAACCTCCACATTTGATTTCAACCCTCTAGGTGATTAGGGGTCTACCATCAAGCTTGTGGGGTTTGCAGGGAGTCAAGAGGTGTTTGAATTTCTAAAGGGTGGGTTCCACTTCTAGTCTTCTAAGATTAGTCAAAGGAAAAGCCTAAGGCTAGATCTTAAAGACTAAGGAGAGAAAAAATAAAAGACCTCATCAAAAATGAGGTCAACAAAAGGGAACGGGTCACTAGTAGGGCCGAACATAGCCACATTTAGACATCAAGAAGTGTGAGTCTAGATTAACCCATTATACTAATAATACATCCTAAACCAATTTATAGATTAGCTAATTTTCTTTATACTATCGAGCGAAGATAAAGTATAGGAATGCTTCTATTTGGCACAATACCATAATTTCAAGTTCTCCACGAATGATAGTTTTTCTGAAAAATCTTAGATTAGTTGAAAAGGAGAAAGTTGTTTTATTTATACTTGCATTAACCTTTACTTTATTGCGACTTTACTTGTATCTAGTAGAAATTTCATAAAACTTAAAATATGATTTTTGAAAAGAAATAAAAATTATAATTATTTTTAATTTGAAAAGCAACTAATTTCTAAAAATTAATCTTTCCTGTGGGATCGATAACCAGGACTCCAATAGAGCCATGTATTACTTGAAACGATAAGTATACTTGTGTAGTACCCATAGTGTGTAATGTATTTTCAAAAATTTTACAACATTTTGATTTTTTCACACTAGCCGCTATTTATAAATTGGGTTAAGTTTTTGGCCATCTTTTGGAAGCAAAATTACTGAGTAATTGCGGGTCGGGTCAAAGTTTTTGGCATCGTTGCCGGGAAGTGAAAGACAATTTTTGGATTTTTCAAATTAAAAATATTATATATATATATATATATATATTAAAAATTTAAAAATATTTAAAAAAAATACCAAAAAGATTTTATTTTATTTCATTTTATTTTCAAATCCTTTTATTTAATTTTTATGCGTAGTTCTGGATCTGAATGATTATTACCTTTTGATTCTGAATTAGAAAGATCTGTTAAAAGAATTAGAAAAGGAAAACAAATTATAAAATAACAAGAATTGTCTAACTTACATAATAATAATAAAAATCCAATAGAAATTAATGAACAAAATGTTTATAAATCATTAAGGGATTATGCAAACCCTACAGCTGATGAACTTTGTATTAGTATTCAAATGCCTGCTGTAGATGCTAATTCTTTTGAGCTTAAACCTTCTATTTTTCAAATGGTTCAAAATAATCAATTTGGAGGAAAACCTAATGAGGATCCAAACTTACATCTTGCTAGTTTCTTAGAACTTTGTGCTACCTTTAAATATAATAATGTTTCTGATGATGTTATTAGGCTTAGACTCTTTCCTTTTTCCTTAAAAGATAAAGCAGAGATGTGGCTGAACTCATTAGCAACTAGTTCTATTAAAATTTGGGTAGATATGACACAAAAATTCCTTGCTAAATATTTTCCTCCTTTTAAAACTGCTAAATTAAGCAATGATATTACTTCATTTAGTCAATTTGATGGAGAGACAATTTATGAGACATGAGAAAGATTCAAAGAACAATTAGGAAAATATCCTAATCATGCTTTACCAGATTGATTAATTATTCAAACATTTTATAATGGACTTATTGGATCATTAGATCTATTATAGATGCTGCTGCTGGAGGTTCTTTAATGGCTAAGAAATTTGATGAAGCTTATATCTTAATTGAAGAAATGGCTAACAATAATTTTAATAGCCTTCTGAAAGGGCTAATCCTAAAAGTGTGGCAAGTATTCAAGATAATGAAGCCTTTTCTATTTTCGCTTCACAAGTAGCTACAATATCTAAGAAATTGGATAATTTTGCTATTAACATATCTCATGTAAGTAATGACAATTCAACAAATATTGATGATTCTCAAATAATGGAGACATTGCAAGCTATCGCTAGTAAAACTAATAACACATATTCGAATTATTATAATCTAGGTTAGAAAGATCACCCTAATTTTAATTGGAATAATGGACATCAACAATGGGGTAATAATCAAGTTAATTCAACTGGGAATTGGAATAATCAAGGAAGTTCAAACTTTAGACCTACTTATCCTCCTAGTTTTAACAATCAACAGAAAAAGTTATCTTTAGAAGAATTGATCTTGCAACTAGGTAATTAGTTACAAAATCAAAACACTGCTATTCAAAATATTGAGAATCAGATGGGACAAATTGATAATTTAATTAATTACAGACCTCAAAGAACACTTCTTAGCAACGTCGAAATTAATCCAAAATAAATTGGAAAAGACCATGAATAAGCAAAAGCCGTACAACATAGAAGTGGAAAGGAATTAAAAGAGAAAATTCAGAATGAAATTGAAAAAGAGAAAGAGGTTGAAGAGATTAAAAAACCTAAAGAAAATCTTTCTCCAAGTAAAGATCAGACTGTAATTCCTATTGAAGTGGAAGTTGAAAGACCACCACCACATTTTCTCAAAAACTAAAACAAGAAAAGCTTGACCATCAATTTCTAAGTTCTTTGAGATTCTTAAGAAACTTACCATCAACATTCCTTTTGCTGAAACTTTGGAACAAATGCAGAGTTACGCAAAATTTATGATGGATATTTTAAGCAAGAAAAGAAAATTTGAAGCTTATGAAACTGTTGCATTAACTGAAGAATGTAGTGCGAAAATTAAAAAGAAACTACCTCAGAAGCTTAAAGTTCCTGGAAGTTTCACTATACCATGTGCTATTGGAGAAAAACTTGTGGAAAAGCCTTATGTGATTTAGGAGCTAGTATTAATCTCATGTCATTTTCTATCTTTCAAAGGTTAGATTTAGGAGAGATTTCTCCCACCACTGTAACCCTTCAGTTAGCTGATCGATCTATTACTTATCCTAAAGGAGTTATAGAGGATGTTCTTGTTAAAGTGGATAAATTTATCTTCCCTGTTGATTTCATTGTACTAGATATGGAAGAAGATAAAGAAATATTTATTATTTTAGGGAGAACTTTTCTAGCTACCGTACATGCCATGATTGATGTGCAAAAAGGAGAATTAACAATGAGAGTTAATGATCAAGAGATAACATTTAATGTTCTGAAATCAATGAGGTATCCTGACAAAGAAAAATGCTATCAGATGGATATTATTAATTATATAATTGAAAAGAATTATCAAGAAAAATGTAAAGTCATTTCTGAAGAAAAAAATGATGAATCTGTGTTATATAATGAGTCATTAACTGAAGAAATTGAATAAGTGAATGAAGAATATTTATTTAAAGAAATCCATTATATTCATGATATTTGGGAAATTATAAACACGACTAAAAATGATATACTTTTACCCTCAGTTGAAAAAGCCCCTGAACTGGAATTAAGAATGTTACCTGCACATTTAAATTATGCATTTCTTAGAAATTCATTAACTTTACCTGTGATTATATCTTCAGAACTAAGCAAAGATAAAGAAGAAAAATTAATAGGAGTTCTGAAGAACTATAAGAAAGCTTTTGGTTGGACTATTGCAGATGTAAGAGGAATAAGCCCTTCAATCTGTATGCATAGGATTTTGATGGTAGAAAATTGTAAACCTACTATTGAACCTCAAAGAAGATTGAATCCAATTATAAAGAGGTTGTTAAAAAAGAGATTTTAAAATGGTTAGATGCTGGAATTATTTATCCTATTTCGGATAGTCAATGGGAAAGTCCTATTTATTGTGTTTCGAAGAAAGGAGGAGTAACTGTCATTGTTAATGATAAAAATGAATTAATACCTATAAGACAAGTTACTGGATGGTGAATTTGTGTCGATTATAAAAAATTAAACAATGCCACAAGAAATGATTATTTTCCTTTACCTTTCTTGGATCAGATGCTGGATAAATTAGCTGGACACTCATATTTCTATTTTTTGGATGGATATTTTGGATATCATCAATTACTCGTTGCTTCTAAGGACGAAGAGAAAACAACATTTACAAGTCCTTATGGATCATTTGCCTTTAGAAGAATGCGTTTTGGTTTATGTAATGCACCTGCAACCTTCCAGAGATGTATGATGTCAATATTTTGTGATCTAATTGAAGAAGGAATTGAAGTATTTATGGGCGCTTTTCAGTATTTAGAACTTCTTTTGAGTCTTGCTTAGAAAATATAACTAAAGTTTTGAAAAGATGTAAAAAAATAAATTTGGTTCTAAACTGAGAAAAAATGTCAGTTTCTGGTCACAGAAGGAATTGTACTTGGACATAAAATTTCGTAAAAAGGGATGGAAGTTGATCAGACAAAAGTGAAAATTATTGCTGAACTTCAACCACCTACTACTGTTACTGATGCGAGAAGTTTTCTGGGTCATACTGGATTTTATAGATAATATATAAAGGATTTTTCTAAGATTGCTAAACCTCTTTGTCATTTATTAGAAAAAGAAGCTAAGTTTGAATTTAATGAAAATTGTCTGAATGCTTTCAATATTCTAAAAGAGAAATTAATCACTGCACCTGTCATTGTTACACCTAATTGAAGTAAACCTTTTGAATTAATGTGTGATGCAAGTGATTATGCAATTGCAGTTGTATTGGGACAATAATATGAGAAAATTTTCAAAGTTATATATTATGCTAGTAAAACTCTTAATGGAACTCAATTAAATTACACTACTACTAAGAAAGAGCTCTTAGCAATAGTATATGCCTTTGCTAAATTTAGACCTTATCTTCGTGGGATGAAATGTATTGTACATACTGATCATTCCGTTATTAAGTATTTAATGTCTAAAAAGGATGCTAAACCTAGATTGATAAGATGGATTCTACTTTTACAAGAACTTGATTTTCAAATAGTGGACAGAAAAGGAGCTGACAACCAAATTGATGATCATTTATCAAGAATTAAAAATGATAGTGAGAAGATTACTGAAGAAAACATAAATGAGAAATTCCCTGACGAACATTTATATTTTATTCAAGGATTACAAACACCTTTGTATGAAGATATAGTTAACTATTTTGTTAGCAATATTTTAAAGTATGGATAGATTAGCAAATATATTAAGAAATACAAGAATGATTCTAAATCATATATTTAGGAATATCCTAGTTTATTTAAACTTGGCAGAGATTCTGTGATTCGAAGATGTGTACCTTATGAAGAAACTTTTGCAATTATTCAAAAATGACGCGATTCTAAATTTTGAGAACACTTTGGAGAAGTTAAAACAGCGTTTAAAATTTTAAATTCTGGATTTTATTGGCCTACATTATTCAAAGATGTTGGAAAATGTGTTAAAACTTGTGATCAATGTCAAAGAATTGGGAATATATCTAGAAAATATGAAATTCCTCTAAGCTATATATTAGAAATTGAGATTTTTGATGTATGGGGTTTAGACTTTATGGGACCTTTTATACCATCATCTAGAAAGATTTATATTTTATTAGCAGTTGATTATGTTTCAAAGTGGATTGAAGCTGTAGCTTTACCTAACTGTGATTCCAAAAGTGTTTCGAAATTTTTAAAGAAAATGATTTTTACAAGATTTGGAATGTCGAGAGTAATTATCACAGATGGGGGAAGTTATTTCAGAAATATAAGAATTCAATCATTACTGGAAAAATTCAGAATTAAACATAGAATTGCAACTGCTTATCACCCACAAACAAGTGGAATGGCTGAAGTATCAAACAGAGGAATTAAATGAATATTATAGAAGACTGTTAAACCTAAAAGAACTGCTGGGTTGATAGACTTGATTCTGCATTATGGGGCTGTAGAACAGCTTATAAGACACCTATCAGAATGTCACCTTATCAGTTAGTTTATGGTAAACATTGTAACTTACCTGTTAAACTGGAACATAAAGCTTACTGGGCGATTAAGGAGTTCAATTATGATTTGAATGCTGCAGGAGAGAAACGAATGTTACAACTAAATGAAATGGAAGAGATAAAAAATGAGTCCTATGAAAATGAAAAAAATTATAAGGAAAAATGAAGAAATTACATGATAAAAAAATTTAAGAAAAGTTTTTGATCCTGGACAAGAAATATTATTATTTAATACTCGTTTAACACTTTTTCCTGGAAAATTAAGATCTAAATGGATTGAACCATTTATAGTTGAGAAAGTATACCTTTATGGAGCTGTGGATATTAAAGATCCCAAGATGGGAAAAATATTTAAAGTTAACAGATTAAGACTGAAGCCTTATATGCGAGAAATGAAACTGATTTACAAGGAGGCTTACGAACTAAGTCTACCTGATTAAAATAAATGATTTGGTCGGGCTGACGACGTTAACCAAGCGCTTTGTGGGAGGAAACTCATATATTATCATTGTGATTGTTTGTGAATTGAATTTATCTCATCGATATGTGTGTGTCGATCACACCATTTTAATAGACCTATTTTAAGATTGAAACTTTATATATTTGACGATAGGCGAAATGGAGTTGAACATGGTTCCGGTGCCTAAGTGCCCAAACTTGGCGCCTAAGTGCCAGCATAACTTGTGTGTCGAAGGTCGGACGCATAGGCCCCAAATTTCGGCGCCTAAGCGCCCCAGTTACAGGTTCAAGCAAAAACTGAAAATCTTTAGTTTTTCACACAAATTCTTCCTATAAACTCTATCTTCGTCCACAATCCCTAAGCAACCCTAATTTCATTAAGCACAACTCATTTTGGAAAAGAAAAGAGAAGTTTAGAAGTAATGGAAAGAGGAGGTCATGACAATGAGTTAAGAGATAAGTCTTCTAAAGATCCTCAACCTTATTTCAATGGTTTTATTGCAGTAAATTTGGAGAAATTATTTAGTCGTCTAGATAAGATTGAGGCGGAATTGCTAAGTGTTGGAAATCATCTACATGAGATGTATCACCAAATCGAGCACTTGGAATGGCAGACGAAGCTTCAATTCGATCATATGGAGGCCTTTCGAGATTCTCAAGTGACAATGTGTGCGAAGAACAAATGGATTGATGAGAAGACGGCTTTGGAATTTCTAAGGGTGTTAATTTTCTACCCATGTGGGCCTAGCGATCTTCATTGAGAGAGGGATGGAAATTCAAAGTTTGGAGAAGAATAGATTGTTGGTATGTTCTAGTTGTGATCGAGTCATGATTTAGTGAGTCAAATATTTAGTTTGTGTGTTTGCTTTTAATGTTCAAAGTGTGTTGTTTGATTGTGAATTTGCTTTGAAATAGTGATGTTTGTGTTGTTCATAAAGAGTTGAACCTTGTTATAGTACTTTTCTATAATTTCTTGGGCTTAGAATAGAAAACTTTGAAATGGAATTGGTAGGGTTTGATTATATCCTGTGTTTGAATGTTGGATATATTTTATCATTTAAATTGTTTATGGAAATGTTTGGAAGTTAGAAATTGGAGAAATACTCTCTTGTGAGTAATTAGAAGTCGAATTTGTTAAGTCTTAGGCGCCAGAATTTGGCACCTTCTAATCCATTTATTTTTTATTTTCACTATGGATTTTTCAACTTTTAAGCAAAACCAAAAATTTGGATTTTTGGAGTTTAATCCATGGATTTGAAGCTTTATTTAAGTTCTTAAAGCTTAAATAAGTTTATCCTTTTGATCCTTTGATTTATTTTGTGTTTTCTTTCTCTTACGTTTAGATGGCTCTGAAGTCTAAACGAGGGTAAGAACGAGAAAATTTCAATCGCAGCAAATTCGCTACTGCCGTAGCGCATGTTTGTTACAATGAATTTGCTACAATGAGAAAATTTATCTCAGAGAGGAAGCCAAGTGATGTTGGGAGTATTATTTATGATTCTGTAGAGGCCACTGCTCGTTCCAGCACTTCTGTGGGATTGGGATTCCCATCTCTGATTTATTCTCTGTGCGAAAGTACTGGAGATGTTGTTGAGCTTTCACAGGAGAAGCTCAAGTTTACCAAGCCCATTGGATGGGACAATGTTAGTATTTATGATCGACTTCGAGGTAAGAGTTCTACTGCACCCTCTAGTTCATTACCTACTTCAGGTAGACCTTCTACTTCTCGACCCTCTACTTCTGCTGCTGAGCCACCATCTAGTTTTTTGGGAAAATATGTATGATAAATTTATAGAGCAGCAGAATATGTTACTTTTAACCTAGTGTAGAGTGGATACAATAGATTTGAAAGTGGATCATCTTTCTGAGTACACCCAGAAGAAGAGTGATTTTGATGCACAGTATTTTGAGACTCTTGTTAAATGCCTTAAGAGTGATCATTCAGTTAAGTTCCCGACCTGCCCTCGATTCTCACCATATGATTATCACCAGAGTAAGAATGTAGATTTTTCTTTTGATGATGATGAGGATGAGGAGACAACTATGATGAGTAGATTTCTTGGATTATGTAGTTGTATTATTTATGTTATGTTTTGTTAGTGTGTTATTTTTGGATGTATGTGATTATTTGTTTTTATGTTTGATGCATTGTTGTTGTTAGTGTGCTTTTGATGTTTAGAGTGTATTGATTCTGTGACACTTAATGTTGTACTGATGATTGTTGGATTATTAGAGTTTATTTCTGTAATGAGATGTATTGTTTCTGTTTGAGTATAGTGATCATTACACCTGTTTAGTTTAGTTATTTTTGTTTAAAATTATAATTTTTTTTTTTGTAGAAATTGATCATGCTTACTAAAATTTTTCTATATATGCTTAAACATTTCTTTTGTATTCATAAACAACATGTGTAGAAATAAAATTTTACTTTCTAGATTATTTTTCATATACTTAGAAAAATTCCTGATGAAAATATGCTATTTTTTCTCTCATGCTTTAGAAATTTTCATGATTCATGTTTATACCAAAATTGAAGTTTGGGGGAAGGGAAAATACTTTGAAATTTAAATATTATTTGTCCTTAATTACTAAAATTTTCTTTAAAAATATTAACATAACATAAGGAATGAAAAAATTATTTAAGATTAGTTAAATTTTTGAATTTATAAATAATTTAGTAAACTTAACTAAAATTTTAATAATTTTGATTGATTTTAAGAATAGAATTATTTAACCTAAAGAGCAATAGGATTAAAATTTTTCAATTTATAGTAAAAAGAATTGTATTTTTGAAATACTAAGGAATCAAGATTATTAATTGAAAAAGAAAAGATTGAAATAATTTTTGAAAAATACTTATTAAGAATGTCATATTTATTAAGTGAAAATGTATAAGTTTTTAAATATAAGTTAAGGATAGTGAAGTTTAAAATTATTAACAGACTATCCAGATATAGTATTCCTCACAAATAACAAAAAAAAAAAAAAAAACAAAAAAAGAAGAAAAAAAGAGCAAAAAAATGTGAGAAGAAGCTTGAGGAGATGCCTAATCAAAAATTGGCTTTACTTAAATTATCTTATAGGAAGAAAACTAATTGCATTTTTAACTTAATTTTTATGTACAAGTATCCTTATTAGAAAAGTTTTCATGAAGGTCTTTTTCTTGTAAATTATCTATGTGACCTTAATATGATAAATTGCAATTATTCTTGAAAGAAATGAAAATTTTAAAGTCTTATGATTTGTTAGTTAAGTATTCTTTAAATTCTTAAAATTAACCTTAATTAATAAAATTTGGTTAATAATTTAATAGAGCATTTATAAAACCCAAAATTACAAGGAATCTTAAATATTTAAACTTCATTCCAAATGTTATACATTTTATGTAATAAAAAGGTTTACTTGAGGACAAGTAACATTTAAGTATGGGGAAATTTGATCAACTTAAAAAGTACATATTTTTATGCCTTATTTATGATTCAATTTTTAAGGATATTATGCTTTAATGAAAGGTAATTTTATGTTTTTGGATATATGTGATGAAAAAAGAGTTCAAGAAGGAAAAAGAAGCAAAAATAGAGCTAGAAAGCAAAGTTGCCAAAATTATAGGTCTGGCTCCTAGGTGCCAGTTCGATATTGAAGCAGTTAAGATTTTTAACAACTTTGAGCAGTTATTTTGACGGTGTTAAACGATTATTAGACCTTCTAGAAGACTGGAAATCACTCCTGATATATAGGACATGTGATACAATGCATCTGGACACAGGAAAACGGTTTTAATCGCGAAGTGCTGCGATCCAAAGTGAAGGAGTGTGAAGATCTGGTCACGGTGTCCGGCTCCTAAGCGCCAGATCCCGGTGCCTAGGCACCACAGTTACTTTCTAGAAGATTCATTGAATTTTGATAAATTTTGAAGAGGTGCCTTAAGCAACTGACCAGAGAAAAATGTATTAAGAAATTCATACCAATATTATATCATTTTTTGATAAAACTCTAATTTAAAGAAATGTATTTTTTATGTTTTATTGCAGGAATAAAGATTTATAAGAAATGGAGCAAAAAGATAGAAAAAGGAGCGAATCTGTAAGAAAAAATACTAAAAGAGATGAAAATTGAACTAGCTCGCCGACGGCGAGGAATAGGCCGCCGACGACATTTTTTCTAGAGAAAATTTGAATATATTATAATGGAGCTCACCGATGGCGAGATCGAGCCCGCCGACAACGAGCCTGAACAGTTAACCTACGTTCTAGAAGCCCGCCGACGGCGAGATCATTGCTGCCGACGGTGAGAAGGTCGGTTCAAGCAAAAATACAATGAATCTGGAGCTTTTTGAAAAGGTGCTTAAGCAACCTTTGGAAATATTTCTCCTTCTTTAAATAAAGACAAATCTAGGCGGAAAATTGGTGTGTTCTTTTGGCGTGTTCTTTTGGTGTGTGTGTCTTAATCTGATTCTGGAGAGTCTGAGTCTGAAGAGTCTGTAGTGTGTGAGAGTTCATTAGTAAGTTTAATTGAGTGTATTGTACAAGAAGGAAGAGTCAGAGGAACTTCAAGGAGTTTGCTTGGGGAGAAGATTCGAGATAATTTTTTGTTTATTGTTTTATAGCTTTAAATGAAATCCAAGTTTTGTGTTATTCTTCCTATGCATTCCAAGTAGTTTTCTCTGTCTTTCTCCTTGTTGTTGAGATTTTGTGAAATGGAAGATTAAATTAGTTGTGCCTTAAATATTAAATAAAAAATTGTGATAATCTTTTACTTAAATCTTAATTTACTTTCAATTTGGCTAGTTGAACTGTTAAAATATGTTGAATTATCAACTATAGTGAAGATTACATCCAAAATTCAGGGAAATTAAAAGCATTGAAAGGAGGGTGCAAATAAATAGAGAAATATTATTTATCGGGAGCAGAATTGGATATTTTAGTGTGACAGACTAAAATCTTCAAATTCGGTCCTATCGTTTGGGAGTTGAAGTGTAGATGTTAGCCCTCAGGCGAGGGGAACGTGGGAGCTCCGAAGTGGCAGCCGGTATCCTCCCAGTCTAGCCACAGATTCAGTAACCAAGTATAGGATTAGTCAATGTTCTTTATACCTGCACCAAAGGGTAAAGAAAAGGAATGCTCCTATTTGGCACAATATAATTCTAACTAAATTAGTTATCCATTCACTTAATTCTCTTAACAAGGGGAAAGATACTCTTTCTAAATTGCAATAATAGCGTTTAATATAAGCGTTCTTTATTTCCGTATACTAGATAGTAATTACATCTGCTGAAATTACTTCTTAATCTCTAAACTTCTCTGTGGGTTCAGTATCTCTGGGCTTAATCAGAAAGTCCTATATGACTTGATAAACGATACGTATACTTGCGTAGTATCCCATAGTATAAAATCATAATTTTCATATCTAAATCATTTGTATATTTATTTGGTGTGGAGTCAAGTTTTTGGCGCACATATATTTATTGGGTATCAAGTTTTTGATGCCGTTGCTGGAGAAGTAAAGTAATTATTAAAGATAATATATATATATATATAATTAATAATTATTAAAATTACTAGAGTAACGAACTATTTTAAAATCTACTTAAGTTGTGTATGCGTAAATTTGGAACCGAAGGTTTAATACCTTATGATTCATAATTAGAGTGAACTATTAAAAGAATTAGAAAACAGAAAAAAGAAATTATAAATTTAAATAAAATGGCAAATAATCCAGCAATTGAAAATACAAATCAACTAAGACCTTTAAGAGATTACGCTAACCCTACATTAGATGAAATTCACTTAACTATCCAAAATCCTGATGTAGCGGTGTTGACCTCACTTTTGGTTGAGGTCTAGTATCTCTTTACAATACCCTAGGTTCTAGCAATAGGACTCTCCTGGTGCCTTCTTAGAGGACTAGTCATGGAACCCTCCCCATAGAAATTCAAAACTCTTCTTGCTTCACTAGGGGTTTTCATATGCTTAAGGCCTAACCTCCACCTTTTGGTAGGAAAAAGGCAATCATAAGGAATCCTACGGGAAGTCTCCTATAGGTGGTTAGACCTTAGGATTTGTCCCGAGGGAGGTCTGGAGTTCACCACATACACACTTCACCACTCACATGCACACATTCCCCTAAACCTTTGGAAACTCATGTAGATGGTTCTTCTCAACACTTGGTATCAGGCTAGAGTTTGACTAGTACCAATACATAGAGGACCAAATGTGAGTGACCCTTGGTCCATAACTCAATTTAAACCATCTCATGACATTCATCTCAAACCAAGCTTCAGTTTTCCAAAATTTCAAAAATTTGGCCCCTGACCTCCCAAAATGCCCTAAATTACCCAAAATTCTTCAAATTCACCAAAATTCCCCAAAAATCATTCCAAGATATTCCTTACCACTCAAATTGACCATCCATGACCAAAAATTCCAAAATTTCCAAAAATACCCACCAATACCCTCAAAATACCCAAAATACCCTTTTAGCCAAAAAATCCAAAAGTCCAAAAAATTCTCAAAAAATTCCAGAAAATCCTAAAAATTCATAATTTCATTTTGTTAAACTATACCATAAGTCAATTTTGTTAATTTAACCCAATTTAAATGAAAAGACCCCAATTAGGCCTATGTAGCCCAAAAGTGCCCAAATCAAACCCAATCTTGACCCAATTGACCAAAATTTGCCCAATTTCAATTCCAAACTTCACTTAGACATCCCCAATATCAATATAAATTAAATTCAAGCCCAATGTGACCCACATTTGAATCCAATTCCACTTGAAATCCAAAATCCCCAATATTGCCTAAATAATCCAAAATCCCCTAAATAAACCTAATGTCAATCAATTCCTCCCAAATTTCAATCCTAAACTCTTTATAAAACCTCCTTAAACTGAATTGAATCATCAATTGTCCACAATTTTAGCTCAAGTCTTAGCCAAATCCATTTTGGACCAAAACCAATTTTGACCCAAATTGAACACATGTCCCAAATCCACCAAATTGACCCTCTAAACTTTGTCAAAACCATTTCATGTCTTCATGAAAAATCTTTGAGACAACCATATCTACACTATTGTTGAAGACCTCTAGACGTCATTCCCACTCAAACTCAAGATAACTTGACCCAAATCCAATATGGTCCAAAATAATAAAAAATCCTATCCATACCAAAATTGAACTTCCAAATGAGCTCAAAACCACTTTATGTCTTCATGAAAGATCTTCATTACAATAGAGTGGACAATATTTGTAAAGGCACTTGGGCTTCATTCAAGCTCTAACCCAACTTAAGGCAACCCAAACGCAAATGAACCTAATTGAACTAATGATTAAAATCAAACCAAATTAAACGAAAATTAACCAAATTAAACCTCATGGCATGACCTAATATATATATATATATAATATAATATAAAAAATAATAAAATAAATAAAATACTTTAAAAAAAAAAGAAAATCCCTCTCTCCCTCATCTCTCCCTCACCTCTCCCTCACCCTACACGCCACCCTAAAGTCTACCCACCTCACCTCCTCCTTACCTTCACCATATCTCTCCCTCATCTCTCCCTCACCTCTCCCTCACTCTTCCTTTGACTGCTAGCCGTGAGCCTCCCCCATTAAAAACCACTCACCATCTCATTTTTACACTCTTACACACTCACTTCCTCATTCCACAACACCCCCAACCTCTCCTAGCTGTGAGCTTCAACAAAGGCATCCCCTCTTCAAATTCTTCCATCAACTCCTCCAAAGCTAAGGTAATTTTTTTCCCCTCTCATTTATTCTTTTTTTTTATGGAAATTTTTGTTTCAAAAATTCTTTTTAGATTCCATCTTGATGTTTAGCCTAAATATTTCACACCTACATGAATTTTCATTAAAATACTTCTTCCTTTACAAAGATTTTTAAATTTACATACATGTCATTTAATTTTGTTTTTTTAATCTTCATGTATGCTTTTTAAATGGTTCCATGCTTAGGCTTAGGAATTCCTTTTTTATGCAAGGTTATTTAGCTATTTAGTTTTTAAATCTTTCGATGTTTAGCCTTAGGATTTCTTTTTCATGCAGATTATCTAATTAGGTTAACTAGTTTTAAATATTTACAAATTTACCACCTAGTTTTTAACTAACTTGAAAAATAAATTCAAAAATTTTAAAAAGAAATAATATAACATAAAGGAAATAAAATAAAAGAGAAAAGAGAAATAAACATAATGATAAAATAAAAATAAGAAGAAATAAAATGAAATAAAATTTTAAAATGACATAATGAAAATAATAATGAACAAATATACTACTAAAATAATTACATAAACTACAATTATGTAAATTAATAATATAAATGTAAATAAATTATATGTACTAAATAATATATAAATTAATGTTAAATACATTGTAAATAAATTATATACACACTAAATAAATAATGTTTATAATAATGTAAATAAAATAATAAATAATAAAATGTAAAAACATAAGTGATATAATTGTAAATTTAAATAAATTAAATAATATCTTTAAAAATTTTAACTAAAATAAACTATACTAAATTTAAAATAACTATATTAAATTTAACTACTAAAATAACTATACTAAATGTAAATAATATAACCATACTAAATTTAATAACTTTACTAAATAAAAGAACTACTCTAAATTTAAATAATATAACTACACTTATTAAATTTAAATAAATACTACTAAAATAAAAATAACTAAATGAATAATAATGATATATGAATAATAACAATATGTAAATAATAAAAAATAATGTGATAAGAATAAAATAAATAACTATAAAATTAAATAGATAATGAAAATATAAGAAAATGATAATAATAATAACTAAAATAATAATTGTAAATATAAATAAATAAAAAAATAAGTAAATAAAAATGTCATTCTTTTTAAAATAATGTAAATAATAATTTTAATATATAATAACCTAATATAAATGATAATAACTTTAAGAATAATCAAGGTGAGAGAAAATGAAAAGCTTTACAATTAAGTAAATAACAATATAAATGATAAATAAATGATATAAATAATAAACTTAAACATACATCTAACTAATAACAATAATAAATTACAAGAAAAATAACTTATAATTTAAATATATTAAATGATAAGAATATAAGGGATAATAAAAATAAATAACACACACACACACACATATATATATATATATATATATATATATATATACATAAATTAAAAATAATTTAAATAATATAAATAAATAATAAATTAAATTAAATAAAATAAATTGAATTAAACTATATTAAATTAAACAATAACAATTTAAATTAAATTAAATTAATTAAATTAAATTAATTAAATTAAATTAAATTAATAAAAATAAAAAATTAAATTAAATTAAATTAAATAATAATGTAAATAAATAATAAGTTAAATTAAAATTAAATAAATTAAAATTACATAAAACTGAAAAATATATAAAAATTGAATTAAATAAATTAAATTAAATTAAATTAAATAATAATTGTAAATAATAATAAATTAAATTAAATTAAATTAATTAAATTGAATTAAATAATAATGTAAATAAATGATAAATTAAAATAAATTAAATTAAATTAAGTTAAATTAAATTAAATTAAATAAATAATAGTAAATTAAATTAAATTAAATTGAATTAAATAGTAATATAAATAAATAAATAAATTAATTAAATTATATAATAATTCAAATAAATAAATATTAAGCAATCATAAAGAAATAACAATAAATAAATAACAACTAATTTAGTAAAGTAAATGATGATCAATCAATTAAATAAAAGAAAAAAATAACAATTAAATAAAAGTAAATAAATCACAATGAATTAAATAAGATAATAAATTAAATAAATAATTTCAATTACAAATAAAAGATAATGACTTTAAATAACACATAATAAAACTAACGACACAAAAATAATAATTAATGATAATAACATAAAATGATAATACATAACAAAAGAAACAATAATAAGATAATAAATAACAATAATGACATATAAATAACATAATAATCACATACAATCACAACTCTAATCTTATCAACAATCATACACAATACACACATACAATCACGACAATCACAACATACAACAACAATCCCGACCACAATATAATACCAACACGATAACAATCAAACCTAGGATAGGCCTCTTGAGGCATGGTTTATTTTGTGTTCATCCTTCGGGATATATACAAAGCTCTAGGTATAATGCTCTTTCATTCGAACTTTGAAAAATATGAGATCAGTTTGACTCCATATTTTTCTAAACTAAATTATAATTAAATTAAAATTTTCCCTCTGAAGTGGGTAATGGGACTTTGATTCCAGCGACTGACAACTTCTAATGGGCAACCCCAACTAAAAAAAATATATATTTAAAACTTTTTATACGCCGAGAAGCGGCTAACTCATTTGAGCTTAAACCTGCAATTATCCAAATGGTACAGAATAATCAATTTAGTGGTTCACCAAACGAAGATCCTAATTTACATCTTGCTAGTTTTTTGGAACTTTGTGCTACTTTTAAATATGACGGAGTATCTAATGATGCTGTTAGACTTAGGCTTTTTCCTTTTTCTTTAAGGGATAAGGCTAAGATGTGGTTAAATTCGTTAGCACCTGCATCTATTAGAACTTGGGGAGAATTATCACAAAAATTTCTATACAAATACTTTCCTCCTTCAAAAACTACGAAACTTAGAAATGACATAACATCTTTTAGTCAGTTTGATGGAGAATCAATATATGGAGCTTGGGAGAGATTTAAAGATTTTCTTAAAAAATGGCCGCATCATGTGTTACCAGATTGGTTAATTATTCAAACTTTTTATAATGGATTAGTAGGATCTCTTAGATCTATTATAGATGCTGCAGCTGGAGGTTCATTAATGTCAAAACCAATTGATGAGGGTTATTCATTAATTAAAGAAATGGCTACCAACAATTTTTAATGACCTTCTGAAAGGTTAAATAAAAAAAAAATAGCTAGTATACATGACTCTGACGCAATATCTATGCTAGCTTCTCAAATTGCTGCTATATCTAAGAAATTAGATCATTTTGGAATGAATTATTCTCCTAATATAATAGAAGAAAATTCATCTGGACAACTTATAGATGCTCAAACTTCATATGAAACTTTAAATGCTATTAATAATAGACCTAATAATCCTTATGCAAATTATTACAACCCTGGTTAGAAGAACCATCCAAATTTTATTTGGAATAACAACTCTGTTAATCAACAATGGATGAACAACTCAGTAAACCCATTAGGAAATCCATCTAACCAAGGAAATTCTATTATAAAACTTCTTATCCACCTGGATTTAATAATAACTCTCAATTAAAGGAAAAGTAGTTATCTATGGAAGAATTAATATTAAGTATGGCTAAACATTTACAGAATCAAGGAAATCAGCTACAAATTCAAGGGAACCAATTACAAAATCAAGGAACTGCAATTAAAAATATTGAAACTCAACTTGGACATATTGCTATTGCACTTAATAATAGAATTCCTGGAACTTTTCCTAGTAATGTGGAAATAAATCCTAAAAATCAACGAAAAGAACAAATCAAAGTGATACAGTTACGAAGTGGAAAAGAGTTAGAAACAAGATACAAAAAGAAACAGAAAGTGAAAACGAGAAAGTGGAAACTGAAAAAGAAGAGGATCAGCAAGATCAAAATTTAGAATATCCACTAATACCTATGAAAATATCTGTAGAGAAAACACCACCACCATTTCCTCAATGATTAAAGCAACATAAAAAGGATAAGCATTTTTCTAAATTTCTTGAAATCCTGAAGAAATTAATGGTGAACATTCCTTTTGTAGAAGCATTAGAACAAATGCCCAATTATGTGAAGTTTATGAAAGATATTTTAAACAAGAAGAGAAAGTTCAGAGACAATGAAACAGTTGCACATAGTGAAGAGTGTAGTACAATTATTCAGAAAAAGTTTCCTGAGAAATTAAAGGATCCTGGTAGTTTCACTATACCTTGTGCTATTCGAGAATAATTTTATGGTATGTGACTTGGGAGCTTGCATCAATCATATGCCTCTATCAATTTTTAAATGATTAGGATTGGGAGAAGTCTCACCTACTTCAGTAACTCTTCAGTTAGCTGATCGTTCAGTGTCATATCCTAAGGGAGTTATTAAAGATGTGTTAGTAAAAGTGGATAAATTTATCTTCCCTGTAGATTTTATTGTTTAAGATATGGAGGAAGATAAAGAAATGCCTATAATTTTAGGGAGACCATTCTTAGCTACTGGAAGAGGTATGATTGATGTTTAAAAAGGAGAATTAACTATGAGAGTAAATGATCAAGAAGTAACTTTTAACGTTGAAAAATCAATGAAATATCCTGCTATACAAAAAGATGATGAATATTTTCGAATGGAAATTTTTGAACATCTACGAAATGAACATTTTAAAGAATACTTTGAAGATAAAACAAAAATAGAAAATACATAATTAATTGAAGAAACAGACAATGAAAAATTATATTATATACAAGAAAGATTTAAGATGTTGGATATTATGGAAAACGCTGAAAAGAATATAGTTTCGTCGATTATTAAACCTCCTGAACTTGAGTTAAAAATTTTACCTACTCATTTGAAGTATGCATTTTTAGGTAACTCTTTAACTTTACCGGTTATTATATCGGTAGAATTAAATGAATCATAATAGCAAAAACTTCTGGACAAATTAAAAAAAGTATAAGAAAGCTTTTGGTTGGACCTTAGCAGATATTAAAGGAATTAGTCATTCAATCTGTATGCACAGAATTATTTTAGATAATGAACATAAATCAAGAGTTGATCCCCAAAGGAGATTAAACCCAATAATGAAAGATTTAGTCAAGAAAGAAATATTAAAATGGTTAGACAAGGGTATTATATATCCTATTTTGGACAGTGCTTGGGTAAGCCCAATTCATTGTGTTCCTAAGAAAGGAGGAGTGACTGTTGAAGCTAATGAAAATAACGATTTAATACCTATAAGACAAGTTACTTGATGGTGTATATGTATTGATTATAGAAAATTAAATGCAGCCACCAGGAAAGATCACTTCCCTTTACCATTTCTAGACCAAATGTTGGATAGACTAGCTGGGCACAAATACTTTTGTTTTTTAGATGGATATACTGGCTATCATCAAATTTTTATTGCTCCTGAGGATCAAGAGAAAACTACATTTACCAGTTCTCATGGAACATTTGCTTTTCGAAGGATGCCTTTTGGACTATGTAATGCATCTGCAACATTTGAGAGATGTATGATGTCTATATTTAGTAATTAATTGATGATGGAATAGATGCATTTATGGATGATTTCTCTGTATTTGGAACATCATTTGAAACATGCTTGGATCATCTTGAAAAAGTTTTGGAGCTCTGCAAAAAAACTAACTTAGTTCTAAATTAGGAGAAATGTCAATTTATGGTTGCAGGAGAAATAGTATTAGGGCATAAAATTTTGAAAAATGCATGAAAGTAGACCCTGCAAAAATTCAAGTTATAGCTAAATTACCACCTCCTACTACAGTGAGAGGCGTACAAAGTTTTTTTGGACATACCAGATTTTACAGACGCTACGTAAAATATTTTTCAAAAATTACTAAACCTCCATGCCAACTTTTAGAAAAGGACAAGAAATTTAAATTCACTATAGAATGCTTAAATGCTTTTGAATTATTAAAAAATAATTAATCACAACACCTATAATAGTTTCACCTGATTGGGAGAAACCATTTGAACTTATGTGTGATGCTAGTGATTATGCTATAGGAGCTGTTCTTGGTCAAAGGTATGATAAAATTTGTAAAGTTATATACTATGCTAGTAAAACTCTCAATCATGCTGAAATTAACTATACAGTTATAGAAAAAGAATTATTAGCAATTGTATATGCTTTTGATAATTTTAGATCTTATTTAATTGGAACTAAATGTATTGTGCATACTGATCACTCTGCTATTAAATTTTTAATGCAAAAGAAGGATACCAAACCAAGATTAATCAGATGGATATTACTGATGCAAGAATTTGATTTTAAAATAATTAAGGGAACTGAAAATCAAATTGCAGATCATTTGTCGAGACTGGAATATAATGAATTATGTGATACTGATAATTAAATTACAAATAGTTTTCCTGACAAACAACTTTATAATATAAATGAGTGGAAAATTCCATGGTATGCTGATATAGTTAATTATATTGTAAGTGATATTTTACCACCCATGCTAACTCTGCAACAACAGAAAAAATTCATTCATGATGCTAAAACTTATTTTTGAGATGAAACATATTTATATAAATAATGTAAGGATCTAATTATTAGAAGATGTGTACCTTATGAAGAAACTGAATGGATCAATAAAAAATGTCACGATTTTGAATTTGGAGGACATTTTGGAACTAATAAAACTGCTTATAAAATTTTACAATCTGGATTTTATTGGCCTACTATTTTTAAAGATGTTTATAGATATATTAAAACTTGTGATAAATGCCAAAGAATAGGTAATATATCTAGAAGAAATGAAATGCCTCTGAATTTGATATTAGAAGTTAAAATTTTTTATGTTTGGGGATTAGATTTCATGGGACCATTTATTCCTTAATTTGGAAACTCATTAGTTGTTGTTGATTATGTTTCTAAATGGATTGAAGCACAAGCCTTACCTCGTTGTGATGCTAAGAGTGTTTCAAAATATTTAATGAAAAATATTTTCACAAGATACGGAATGCTGAGAGTGATTATCACTGATGAAGGATCCTATTTTAGGAATAAATATATTCAGAAATTGGCAGAAAAATTTAACATTATTCATAAAATATCGACTGCTTATCATCCATAAACCAGTGGATTAGCTGAAGTTTCTAGTCGAGAAATTAAATGAATTCTAGGAAAAATTGTAAACCCTAGAAGATTAGATTGGTTTACAAGACTAGACACTGCATTATGGGCATACAGGACTGCTTATAAAACCCCGACTGGAATGACTCCTTACAGACTTATTTATGGAAAAACTTGTCACTTACCAGTTGAATTAGAGCATAAAGCGTATTGGGCGATTAAAGAATTCAATTATAATTTAAAAGATGCTGGTGAGAAGTGATTGTTGTAGATGAATGAATTAGAAGAATTAAGGAATGAATCCTATAATAACGATAGAATTTATAAAGAAAAAATGAAATTATGGCATGATCGGAAGACTAACCAAAAAAATTTTGAACCAGGACAAGAAGTTTTGATTTATAATACAAGATTGAAATTATTTCCTGGAAAATTGAAATCTTGATGGTTAGGACCTTTAACTATAACTCAATTATTTATATACAGAGCTGTAGAAATTGAAGATCAAAAGACTAGACATAGATTTAAAGAAAATGGACACAGATTAAAATCATATTTTGAAGGAAAAAGACCAAAATTTAAAGAGGTTTTAATGCTCAGTCAACCTGATTAAAAACCAGAATAGGTCGGGCTGACGATGTTAAACCAAGCACTTTATGGGAGGCAACCCATAGTTATCTTTATTTATGTGTAATGATTGTTTAATTATTTAATTTATTATTAATTATGATATAAAATGAATTCTACTACTCATATTTATCTTTATAATCATCACGATATTTGATCAATAAAACAAATTTTGAAAGCATTTGAACCAGAGCAAAATTGGGTAAATTTTGCCTTAGTCGCCGACGGCGAGATCATTGCCGTTGACGGCGATATCGGTGAATGAACGGTTTAGGTAGTTATTTGACGGTTTTTTACAATTCTAAGTGATTTAACTCTTTAAAAACGCCTAGAACTCGAATTCTAAACCATTTACTTCCTAAAAATGATTTGAAACTCCATAAAAACTCATCATTATGGAATCCAATCACCTTAAAATCACTAGATCTCAAGTGTTCAATCAAAGAAAATTTGTCAGTTATAAGGCCCAATGAATCTTCAACAAAGTAATGATGAAAAAGAGACTAATCAAAGAAAGAGGATTCGTGAATAGAGGAGTGGAGAATTCAACAACGCCTATTAAGGAGATGATTGTGCGACTATGTTGGGAGGTATTATGTTATACAACTTCTGCAGTAATCATCTCGGTAGTAAAATAATTCTACTCCAATCTTCACAGAATCAACAACGGAAGCGTCTATATGCAAAGCAAATGGGTAACTTTCACTCATTCTAGAATTAAAGAGTTATATTAAATTGAGAATACACCCATTTGCCATTATTCCAACTTTGTTCCTACAAGAAATAATATGAATGAGATCTATCAATATTTGACTGATGAAGCAGAAGATTGGGAAACAAGAGAAGATGGGTATGTTAAATTTTCTGCATCACTTCTAAACCCCATCTCTAAACACTGGCACTTCTTTATTTCTTCAAAATTATTACCCACTATGAGGGTAAATAAAGTTTCTAAGGAGTGTGCAATTCTGAATTATTGTATTCAAGCCGGATTACCTATCGATGTTGGTGCAATTATTGTGAAGTCTGCTTTAGGCCTGATTGTTCATGGATCGATTTATGGGCTAGGACATCCTTCAACAATTTTTGCACTATGCAGTCAGTACCAAGTTTCATATGAAGCCTGGGAAGATGTACTTTTGCCTTGGAAACCCTTAGATTCAACTGATATGTTTCCTACTCTGGATAACGACAATGAAACAACCATTATTACGGATCAAGCACCTCAAAATTCTCTTTCAATCAGGCCCTTTACTGATAAAACAAATCTGATCTTACGGAAACTTAAAGGATTGGAAAAAGAGGTACAAAACATGATGAATTCAGTTAATAACATCTCTAATTTATTTGATCATATTGATTGGAGGATGAAGGAACACTTCGATCATTCTGGACATCTTGAGGCTAGTTTCATACGAATTTTGAGAAAGAAAGGATGGATTGAAGAAGATTCAACAGAAGAATTTCCTTACAGGCCTTTCTAGAATCTATTCGTTCATTTACGTTCTATCGGAGATATCAGAGATGAGTTTAGTACAAACCCTGATGAGTAGAAGACATTCGTATTTGTTTATGTGTTGAGTTAGTTTGAATTTAATTTTTATGTAATTTGCACTTTTGATATTTTAGATTTTAAGATTTAATCTCACTATAGATGACATTATATGTTGTTTGTTTATATTCAGCGTTTTGAGTATTGTGGTTTGGATTGTGATGCACAAAAAATATATACTCTTTTAGTTATATATTTTTACCTATTTTTGGTGATATTGCACTTTAAAGGAAGATATTTTTCATGATTTGTTACATGTGTGATGATTATAGGTGATTGGAGCAAAAAGATGCAAAAAGGAACGAATTTGGAGTAAAATGGAGCAATTTGGAGGAAAATAGCCTTGGCGCCGCCGGCGCCCTATTCCAGAGACTTCAGAATTAATTGGCACGATAGGGTACCGCCGGTGCCACTATCAGGCGCTGCTGGCGCCCTATGTCAGTTCACTTCAAATTCAAAAGTTTTGGCAGATTTTTGAAGAGGTGCTTGAAGAAACTCTTGGGGAATTCATTCCTAACATTAAATTAAGTGTCCAAGACGAAAATAGAGGGGAGTAAGAGAAGAGAATTGTTGTAGAGAGTGTGAGGAACGTGTGAGCGAGAGTTAGGGTTTGTTGTTTTAAGATAGATTCTTCTCTAAGGAGGGGAGAAGAGGGCGTAAAGTGAGAGATTGCTTCTTCATCTTTGTCCCAAGAAAAGAATCAAGTGTTGCAAGGAAGAGAAAATGAATCAAGGGGACTTTGAAGGAATTTACTTGGGGAAGAGAAAGAGATAAGTTGTATTTACTGCTGTAGTTTCTATGACTCTTCTTTTATATATAAAATCCATGTGTTTTTATATATTCTCCATGGTTAGTGAGTAGTCTCCCTTGCCTTTCTTCTTGCATGAAGTAATTTTGATGTGGTGATGTGGAGATGATGTGCCCTTTAAGTGTTATAAAAGTTGTAATGTTTATTTAATTTGAAACTTAATTTACTTTTCAATCCACCCAATTGAATTGTTAAAACATGTTGAGGAACATTAATTCCAAAAGAATTGAATGTTATACAAAAAGAATGAAGAAACCATTTAATGTCCGTGAATGAATTACGTAGTTCATGGGGATTAAGTACAAATAAATAGGGAAATGAGTTTTGATGGACTTTAAATTGGAGGTTTCATGGTGACAGAATGGGATCCCCAATTTGGTCTTAAGTTTGGTAACTAGAGCCTATGGTTAGCCTTCGGGTGAATGGTGAGTGGGAGCTCCGAAGTGAGAGCCGGTATCCTCTCAGCCTAGCCTTAGATTTAGTAACTAAACTTAAGATATGAAAATGTTCTTTACCTGCTTGGAAGAGGGGGTACTCTTTTAAAGGTAAAGATGCAAATATGCTCCTATTTGGCACAACACAAATAATTACCATTCTTCATCATCCACACATAATAATCTTTATGCGGGAAGAAAGACACTTTTCATATAGAAGTATCTTATAAATCACATAAGTTAGTGTGTTTGTCAGTTAATATAGTTTAGTAATTAGAAGTAATTGTAGTAGCTTTATTATACTTTGCATTAACTAGTGGTAGTACACTTAAGTAATTGTTACATTGGGTATTGGATTTTAGTGTTATATTATCTGATTTAAAGAACGTTCACCTCCCTTTGGGATCGATAACCAGGACTCCATTAGAGCCCTGTATTACTTGATACAATACGTATACTTGCATTGAATTTGTGACTTTACTAAATCATTCTAAATATATAAATTCGACTTCATAAATTCTTGCTTAATATATAAAGTCAAGGTCAGATTGCGACGCTGAATTTGGTGTGTTAAGGTTTTAAAAATACCTTTTTAGTAATGTGGTGTACAAATATTGTAAACACTTGGATTTTATATAAAATTTATGATGTTTTGTGTTGTGTGAATTTAATTGAGTTAAAACAGTATCTAATTGCAGTAAAATATATTTTATTGATTGACTGGACATTAACGAGGTTTAAAATGAATTGAAAACATTATAAAATATTAAAAATATTAATTTTTGAAAAATCCCGCTGACATCGAGAACGATGCCGCCGACGAAAAATTTTTATAGAGACTTTAAACTTATTTGAATTAATTAGCACGCCGACGGCGAGATTTTTCACTTTGACGCTGAGATCCCGAAAAACACTTTTATTTAACTGGTCAACCGTTACTATTCATCGTCCCCATCCTCAAAACTTTGAAAAAACTGACTTAGGGCTTGAGAGATCTTGGATTTGGAGCAATTTCAACACATTTTGACACCGGATTTTATCTTCCCTTGTTTAGAGCTTCACTCCCATGCAAAAATTTTTGATTTTCATCATGTATTTCTTCCACATTTGGAGATTTTGAAAAAAATTAAAATATAGAGAAAATAGTTGGAAGAAGTCCATGGAATTCATTTTAGATTATTTTAAGTCACCTTTGGAAGCCATTCTAGTATTATTTTGGAATTTAGTTGAGATTTTTATAAATTTGATAGATCAAGAAATTGCTCCACAACAGAAGAGGCGACTAGATTTTGATGAGACACGATTCGTGATTGCTAAAGCATAATCAATATACAACTTTAATATCAAAGTAAGAAAATGCATTCAAGATAAAGTTTTCAAGAATCTGGAGGAGAAGTAGAACAGACGATCAAAGAGCGAAGATGGGAAAATTTTTGTTATACGACAAATAAAGCTGTAGTTGAAGTCATAAAAGAGTTTTATGCCAATTTGACCCAGATAGAGGATGAGCCTATAAAGGTTAGAGGATTTTTATTTGAATTTAATGCTGCTCAGATTAATGCTTTCTAAAAATTACAAGATCTTCACACCAGCGAATACGATACTTTTGGAATAATGGAAGGACCACTGAAGGAGGTGATTAACTTTCTCACTGATGGGAAAGAGACTTGTAAAATTAAGCAGCGTGAACGGGTAAAATTCCCCCTTTCTATGTTAAATGCAACCTCTAAGGCTTGGCATTATTTTATTTACTCTACTTTTCTACCCACTTATCACCATAGTGACGTCACAAGAGATAGAGCAGTTCTGAATTTTTGTATTTAGAACCACAGAAGTATAAATGTGGGGAGTATTATTTTCAAAAATATATTAGCCATTGCAAGAAGTGAAAGTGGAGGAAGACTAGGACATCCTGGTCTAATTTATGCACTCTGCCAATTGTCTGGAGTAGAGGCGAGAGATGATGAGGAATGGGTTGAACCTATGAAACCCATTACCCAGGCTAATATAAAGACTTATGAATCCTACGAAGGATGAAGATCTGGGACTAGAAGCTATGCACCTTCAACTAGTAGGGATATTCCCTCTACCAGTTATGACCCTCCTACCTATAATTGTCTTACCTTTTATGATTTGATGAATGAAATGACTCTGCAACGGAAAAGTTTTGAAAAGATTGAAGAAAAATTGGAGCATATTGATTAGAGAATTGGAGGATTAGACCGGAGGCATGATTATGACAGTGATTATCTCTAGAGGCACTCTGAATTTGAGATAGCCTACTATGATGCTGAGAATCATTATCGGAAAGGAGAGCTTGATGTTATATTTCCTGAGTGCCCTCGTTACACTCACTACTAGCCTACTCCACTTGCTGAACAAGGAAATGAGGATATAGTTTGGGATTTTAATGTTGATGATTAGATTCTATGATTAGATATTTATGTTGTGTGTTTGTTTAGTTGTTTAGTTTATGTATTTTAATTATTATGTTGTGTAAGACATTTAAACTTTGTTGTATAAGTTAAATTTGTTAGTTTTAATATTTCAAATTGTGATTGTAACTCTGAAACTAGATTAGTGAAATATATGTGGATGTTGTGTTAAATTGTGCTTAGTATTATAATAGGTATAAATTATGTTTGTATTTTGTACTTATTTCAAAACTTCTTTACCCAGCAATTTCTTTGATATTATATATGTGTAGAAAATTATTAACAGTACAGGTTAACTGTAGAACTTCAAAAGGAGAAACACCTAAAGCACGAAGGTATGATTTAAATTTACAGTTTATTTTTTTTTCACCCAATATAAATAGATAGAAAAGTTTAAGTTTGGGGGAGGGAAAAACAAAAATGTAATTATTAAATTGTGCTCAATTTGTATTTTCAAAAATTTTTATATAAATGATTTTCTGTAGTAAATTTAATTCAGTAAACTAGAATTAATTTTTTTAATTATTATAGAAAGTTAAAAGAAATACTTTTAGTGATTAAACAAATTTTGTAGATTAAGATATTTGGAATAAAGAATAAGAATATAGTTAACTATTTAAAGTAAGGAAAACTATATTCTAAAATATTAAATTCTGAGGTATTTTGAGGAAAAAGAAAAGATTGAAACTCAATGAACTGAAAACTATGAAATACATATAAGGTAAGGAAATGTTTCAAGTTTCAAATTTAGGAAGAGGAAAATGACGTTCAAAATTATTAACAGGCTATCCAAAAATAGTAATCCTCACTTGAAAAAAAATTAAAAAAAAGAGAAGGGATTGAAAATCAATCCAAAATGAAAAGAAAAGAAAAATTAAGTGAGGAGAAGCTTTAGGAAATGCCTTATAAAAAATTGGCTTCATTTGAATCAATCTAAAGGGATAAAACTTAGTTATATTTCTAAACTTATATATATGGATTAGAATTTTACTAAATAGTGTTTTCATGAATTTTCTATCATCTGAATATCCTAAGTAATCTAATATTACAAATATAGTCATTCTTGAAATGAATAGAGGACTAGAACTTTTAAACTTGATAACCAAATAGCCTTTTATCTATAGAATTAATTTAATTATCAAAAATTTTTTTTAATAAACTTTACTATAATACTTATTTAAATCAAATCCATAGTCTTTTTGAATTAAAGCTTTACTACAAGTAATCATTACTTTTATATATAATCAAGATTACTTGAGGACAAGTAATAGTTAAGTTAGGGGATTTTGACCAGAGAAAAATGTATTGAGAAATTCATACCAATATTATATCAATTTTTTATGAAACCGCACTTTAAAGAAAGATATTTTCTATGTTTTATTACAGGAATGAAGATGTATGGGAAATGGAGCAAAAAGATAGAAAAAGGAGCGAATCTGGAACAAAAAATACTAAAAGAGATGAAAATTGAACTAGCCCGTCGACGGTGAGGAATAGGCAGCCGACGGCGTGAATTTCCAGAGGGAATTTTAATATATTATAACGGATCTCACCGACGGTGAGATCGAGCCCACCGACAGTGAGCCTGAGCAGTTAGCCTACATTATAGAAGCCCGCCAACAGCGAGATCATTGTCGCCGATGGCGAGAAGGTCGGTTCAAGCAAAAATACATTGAATCTGGACGCTTTTTGAAGAGGTGCTATTAAAAAGGTTGTCCAGCTGTTAAAAAATTTTGAGGGTACATCTGGTTTAAGTTTTAATTTGGCATAATGTTGCCGTTACTTTGGTAAGTATGTGATGCATATTACCTAGATTTGGGCTACTCATTTTATGGGGTGTAAAATTACTCAGCTCCCCCTTAATTATTTAGGAGTTAATCTCCTTAGAGGTAGAAGAAAGCAAACCCAAATGGATGGGATTGTGGATAAGATAAAGGCTATGATCCATGATTGGAGGAATTACTTTCTTTCTATTGGTGGTAGGCTTACTTTACTCAAAAGAGTTTTAATAAGCTTACCTCTTTATAATATGCAAGTTATCAAGGCTAAGAAGAACATACAAAAAACCTTGGAGGTGCTTTTTAATAGTTTCTTGTGGGGAGGTGACCCACTGAAAAAATGTTAAGATTTTCATGCTTATTTTATATTGATTTTGATGATATTGTACTTTAAAGAAGGGTATTTTTGATGTTTTTCTGTAGGTATGATGATTTATGGACAATGGAGCAAAAAAATACAAAAACGAGTAAATTTGGAGCTAAAAGGACAAAAAATATGAAAATTTGATCTAGGGCGCTGATGGCGAGCTCAACAGCGCCAACGGTAGATTTTTCCCAAGAGTTCAAAAATATTAGAAGAAAGCCTGTTGACGGCGAGATCGAGGCCGCCGACAGTGGGGCCTTATTGAAGGGAGTTTGAGGCAAAGGATTCTAGAAGGCAGACGATGGCGAGCTTGAGACCGCCGATGGTGAGATCGACGGTTCTCTCATGAAGTGCATCAAATGTGGACAATTTTGAAGGGATGCTTGGAAAACTCTTGGAAACTCTTTAAAAACTTTATAAGAAACAATTTGGGGCCAAAAAATGTTGTTGCCAGTTGTTGTCTGTGTGTCCACAGTAGTCCGTGTGTTTCCACCAAGTCCGTAGTGTGGTTTCTAGAGTGTTAGTGAGTGTTTTATTTTAGATAGTGAGTTCAATTAGTGATATTTGTAAGGGATTCTTCGAGAGATTGTAAGAGTGGAAGGGAAGTAAGAGATTTCTTCCTCCTTGCCATTTCGAAAGAGAATTTTGCGTGCTGTAAAGAAACGAAGAGATTCAGAGGAACTTCACAGCATTTGCTTGTGGAGGAAAAATTCGAGATAAGTTGTATTTACTTATTTTAGTTTGTAAAACTTTGTTTTCATATATGAAATCCAAGTTTTGTCATATCTTCTTCATGAAATCTGAGTAGTTTTTCTGTCTTTCTCTTTATTTTGATATTTTAGTGAAATGGTAATTTAAATTAGTGTGTCAAGAAAGTTTTAAAGAAGTTGTGATAATCTTTTCACTTAAATCTTAATTTACTTTCAATCTGGCCAATTTATTAGTTAAAATATGTTGAGTTTAACAACTATAGTAAAGATTACATCTAAGATTCAGGGAGGTCAAAGTCCTTGAAAGTAGGGTGCAAATAAATAGAGAAATAATATTTATCGGGCGTAGAATTGGAGATTTTAGAGTGACAGACTAAAATCCTCAATTCGGTCCTATCGTTTAGGTGTTGAAGTATAGAAGTTAGCCCTCGGGCGAGGGGAACGTGGGAGCTCCGAAGTGAGAGCTGGTATCCTCCCAGCCTAGCCGCAAATTCAGTAACAAAGCATAGGACTAGTCAATGTTCTTTATGCCTAGACCAAAGGGTAAAGAATATGCATGTTCCTATCTGACATAACACCGTTTTTAAAGTAATTTTAATGATTGATTCACTTAAATTACTTAACAAGGAGAAGGATTCTAGCTTATATATTTGAACTTCACTTTATTAGTAGAATTAGTTAACTGTTAGTAGAATTATTTTATAATAAAATTTCATCTTATTTACGATTGCATATTAGTGACAAATAGGCAATTCCATCTACAAGTTGTGATTCTAAATTGATTTCTATAATCCTAGTCTGTAGCCTCTAAAATATTCCCTATGGGAATCATATCTAGGACTCAATTAAGGCCCTGTTTTACTTTAGCAATACGTCTACTTACATTGAAAGATAACTCTGTGATTATTGAATATTTATACTCATCTATATCAAATACAATAAATATTAAATTTATGCAAAGTTCGCGGGGTGGTTCAAGTATTTGGCGTCGTTGTCGGGAATAACATAATTAGAGTAACAGACGATCTAGGACAATTACAAAACTTTTTTTAAAGAATTTGCAACTTATTATTAGATTTAGTCAACCTTCTTTCTGTGTATTGATTTCGATTGTATGCGAAAATTTGGATTTGAAAATCTTATACCCTATGATTCGGAATTAGAACGCACTGTTAGAAGAATTAAAAAACTGAAAAAAGAACCTAGAAATCCTGATAATCTTAACACAATGGAAAATAACAACCAAAGAATAGAAAATGAACATTAATCTAGACCACTAAGAGATTACGCTAACCCTATATTTAATGAAATTCACTTAACCATCCAAAATCCAGATGTAGCTGCTAATTCATTTGAGCTTAAACCTGCAATTATCCAAATGATACAAAGCAATCAATTTGGCGGAACTCCTAACGAAGATCCTAATTTACATCTTGCGAGTTTTTTAGAACTTTGTGCTACTTTTAAATATGACAGAGTGTCTGATGATGCTGTCAGACTTAGACTTTTTCCTTTTTCACTAAGGGATAAGGCTAAGGCTTGGTTAAATTCGTTAGCACCTGGATCTATTAGAACTTGGGGGGAACTTTTACAAAAATTCTTATAGAAATATTTTCCACCATCTAAGACTGCTAAACTTAGAAACGATATCACATCTTTTAGTTAGTATAAGGGAGAATCGATATATGAATCTTCAGAAATATTTAAAGAACTTCTTAAGAAATGTCCACAGCAAGCTTTACCAGATTTGTTAATTATTCAAACATTTTATAATGGATTGATAGAATCTCTTAGATCCATTATTGATGCCGCTCCTGGTGGATCACTAATGGCTAAACGTTTTGAAGAAGCTTATGCTTTAATCGACGAAATGGCTACCAATAATTTTCAATGACATGCTGAAAGGGTAAATCCTTAGAGAGTAACCAGTATTCATGATTCAGATGCTTTAACAATGATAGTTTCTCAAATTGCTCCTCTTTCAAAGAAAATAGATCAATACAGAATGAATCGTTCTCAAACAACTCTAGTGTTAGAAGAAAAAACTCCAGTGTTAGAAGAAAATTAATTAGGACAAATTGTAGATGTTCAATCTTCATATGAAACTATAAATTTGGTAAATAATACGCAAATTAACCCTTATTCAAACTAGTATAATCCAGGTTGGAAGAATCATCCAAACTTTAATTGGAATAACCAAGGTAATGCTAATCTTGTTAATCCTCAGTGGGGGAACAATCTTGTAAATGCATTAGGAAATATAAACAATTAGGGTAATTTCAATTATAGACCTTCTAATCCACCAGGTTTTTATAATAATTCACAATTTAAGGAGAAGAAGTTATCTAAGGAAGAATTAGTTTTGAAAATGAGAAATCAATTACAAAGTCAAGGAGCTGCTATTAAAAACATAGAAAAATAATTGGGGCATATTGCTACTGCACTAAGCAATAGACCTGTTGGAACTTTACCTAGCAATGTTGAATTAAATCCTTAATATCAATGAAAAGAATAGATCAAGGCTATTCAATTAAGAAGTGGAAAAGAGTTGGAAACAAGAGTCTAAAAAGAAACTGTAGTTGAAAAAGAAAAAGTGGAAACTAAAGGAGAAAATGAAAGTTTATTTCTTGATTTTCCTCTGAAACCTATGAAAATTACTGTTGAAAGACCACCACCACCATTTTCTCAGATACTAAAGCAATAAGTTAAGGGAAAAAGATTTGCTAAATTCTTATACATTTTAAAAAAATTGTCAATAAATATTCCTTTTGTTGAAGCTTTGGAACAAATGCTTGATTATGTTAAATTTATGAAGGATATACTTAACAAAAAAATGAAGTATTTAAATCATGAGACTGTTGCACTCAGTGAAGATTGTAGTGCTATAATTCAAAAAAAGCTTCCTGAAAAACTTTAAGATCTTGGTAGTTTTACTATCTCGTGTGCTATTGGAGAAAAATTTTATGGTCGAGCAATATGTGATTTAGGAGCTAGCATAAATCTAATGTCTCTATCAACTTTTAAAAGGATAGGAATAAGAGAGATTGCACCAACTTCTGTAACTCTACAGTTAGCTGATCGATCTATTACACATCCTAAGGAGTTGTAGAAGATGTTTTGGTTAAGGTTGATAAATTTATCTTTTCTGTAGATTTTATTATTTTAGATGTGAAAGAAGAAAATGAAATTTCAATAATTTTAGAAAGACCATTCCTAGCTATAGGAAGAGCCATGATAGATGTTAAAAAAGGAGAGTTGATTATGTGAGTAAATGATCAAGAAGTAACCATTAACATCTCAAAGTCAATGAAATATCCTTCAATAGAAAAAGATGATGAATGTTTTAGAATGGATATATGTGATTATTTGGGAAAAAAAGAATATTTCAATGAAAAATTTGAAGAAAATGAAGATATGGATAAATATGATGAATTCGATAGTGAAGAAGTGATTATATTCATGAACAATTTGATACGCTCGATTCAACAGTACCAGAGAACGAAATATCAATTCCATCAATTGTAAAATCCTCTGAACTTGAATTGAAGAATCTTCTAAATCATTTGAAGTATGTATTTTTAGGAGAATTTTCAACATTACCAGTAATTGTATCCTCAGACTTAAATGAAATTCAAGAACAAAAATTAATGGATACATTAAAAAAGTACAAAAAAGCTTTTGGTCGGATTTTGGCTGATATAAAGGGAATTAGTCCTTCAATTTGTATGCACGGAATTTTATTAAATGATGAACATAAACCAAGAATTGATCCATAAAGGAGACTGAACCTTATTATGAAAGAAGTAGTTAAAAAAGAAATTTTAAAATGGCTGGATGCTAGAATTATATATCTACTTAGGATAGTACTTGGATATGTCCAATTCATTGTGTTCCTAAGAATGGTGGAGTAACTATTGAAGTAAATGAGAATAATGAATTAATACCTATCAGAAAAGTTACTGGATGGAGAATATGCATTGATTATAGAAAACTAAATGCAGCCACCCGAAAAAATCATTTTCCTCTTTCTTTTCTAGAACAAATGTTGGATAGACTTGCTGGACACAAGTACTACTATTTTCTGGATGGATAGACTAGTTACCATCTAATTCTTATTGCTCCTGAGGATCAAGAGAAAACAACTTTTACTAGTTCTTATGGAACTTTTGCTTTTAGAAGAATGCCTTTCGGACTATGTAATGCACCTGCAACATTATTTGATAATGGAATAGAAGTATTTATGGATGATTTCTCTGTATTTGGAACATCATTTGACGCATGCTTAAATCATCTTCAAATAGTTTTGGTTTTATGTGAAAGAACTAACTTAGGTCTAAATTGGGAGTAATGTCAATTTATGGTTGCAGGAGGAATTGTATTAGCGCATAAAATTTTGGAAAATGACATGGAAGTAGATCCTGCAAAAATCCAAGTTATAGCTAAATGACCACCTCTTATTACAGTGAGAGTGGTAAGAAGTTTTCTTGAACTTGCTGGTCTTTACAAGCATTATATTAAAGATTTTTCAAAAATTACCAAACCTCTATGCCAACTTTTAGAAAAGAAGAAGAAATTTGAATTTACTGAAGACTGCTCAAATGCCTTTGAGTTATTAAAGGAAAAACTAATCACAACACCTGTAATAGTTTCACCTAACTGGGAGAAATCATTTGAATTAATGTTTGATGTTAGTGATTATGCTATTGGAGCTGTTCTTGGTAAAAAATATGATAAGATTTTTAAAGTTATATACTATGCTAGTAGAACTCTTAAAAATGTTCAAATTAACTATACAGTTACTGAAAAATAGTTACTGGCTATTGTACATGCTTTTGATAAATTTAGACCTTATTTAATTGGGACTAAATGTATTGTGAATACTGATCACTCTGCTATTAAATATCTGATGCAAAAGAAAGATACTAAACCAAGATTAATAAGATGATACTTTTGATGCAAGAATTCATTTTTGTGGTAATTGATAGAAAGGAAACTGATAATCAAATTGCTGATCATTTGTCGAGATTAGAATATAATGAATCATCTGGCACCTACAATGAAATAATAGACAATTTCCCTGATGAACAACTTTATAATATAAATGAGTGGAAAATACCTTGGTATGCTAATATAGTTAATTATATAGTAAGCGATATTTTGCCACCTAAGCTAACACTAAAGCAATAGAAAAAATTCATTATTGATGCAAAAGCATATTTTTTGGATGAACCATATTTATATAAGCAATGTAACAATTTTATTATTTGAAGATGTGTGCCTTATGAAGAAACCGAACTGATTATTCAAAAATATCATTATTCTGAATTTGGAGGAAATTTTAGGATTGACAAAACTGCGAATAAAATTTTGCAAGCTAGATTTTATTGGCCTACTATTTTTAGAGATGTTTATAAATATATCAAAACTTGTGATAGATGCCAACGAGTAGGTATTATATGTTGACCTCATTTTTGGTGAGGTCTTCTCTTTTTCTTAGTGCTTAGGATCTAGCTATAGGACTTCTCCTTGACTATCCTAGAGGACTAGAATTGGGACCCACCCTTTAGCAATTCAACTACTTCTTGAATCCTCTTGGGACCCCACTTGGATGGTTGCAAACCTCTAAATCACCTTGGAAGGTTAAAACCACCATATGGACAACCAGTAGTGAGTTCCTATAGAATTGTTTGGACTTAAGGTGACCTCGGGTGACTTGGGCTTCTCCTGCACACACACACACCCCTAAGCCACTTAACCTAAACTCTGAGCCCTTGCCTTTCTACCCTTCATGAAACTCACAATATTGAATCCAAGCCACTAGTCTTTGATTAAGATGGCTAAGGTCAATATGTGAAGGATCATAAAGTGGTTAACATTTGGCTAAACTTGGTCCCAAAGTGGTTGGACTTGGCTAAGTCCATGGCTCATGCTTCCAAACCCTAATTCCATTCCAAATCACTTTTTTTACTCAATCTTGACCCCAATAAAATGGTCCCATTCTTCCTTATTTGATGCCCCATTCATTTTTGCCAAAATTTCTAGTTTTGACATTGGGTCCCCTAAACATACCCAAAACTACCAAAATGGCCCCCACAACCACCAAAATTATCCAAAAATTCCTAAAATTTACCCAAAATTGCTAAAAATCCTAAAAATCATTTTGAAACAATTTCCACCTCTCAAATCTACCAAAATACCCAATACCCTCTAAATAACCTCCAAATACCCTAAATACCCCTTTTGGCCCAAAATTCCAAAAATTCCAAATAATCCTAGAAAATTCCAGAAAATCCAAAATACATTATACAGATTGGCGGTAGCCTTTAATGGACCACCTATGAACAGGAAACCTATCAGATGATAAGTCACTAGCCCATCAAATCAAAAAAAGAACTCTGTCATACACATTAATAAACAATACATTATACAGAAGGTCTTTCGACCAGATGTGGCTAAGGTGCCTGAGTAGGTCTGAGGCTCGTGGAATTGTTAAAGAAGTGCACTCAGGACTTTTTGGCGCTCATCAGTCAGGTACGAAGATGAAAATTAAAATTAAAAGACTAGGGTACTACTGGCCCTCAATGATGACTGACTGCATGAAAGTTGCCAAAAGTTGTCACCGGTGTCAAGTGCATGGAGTTGTTCTACATCAACCTCCAAATGTGCTACATCCGAAAAATTGCATCGTGGCCATTTGAGTGTTGGGGCGCAGATATTGTGGTTTCGATAGAACCACCTTCTTCAGGAGGACATCGTTTCATCCTTGCAGCTACAGACTACTTTTCGAAGTGGGCATAAGCAGTGCCGCTCAGAGAAGTGAAAGCACATCACGTGTTACTGTTTTTCAAGAATCAAGTCGTTTGCCATTTTGGGGTGCCGCGCAGAATTATCTTACATAATGGTCCACTTTCAAGAGCACGAAGATCAACAATTTCGTCACAAGGCATGGGATAGATTGGCGCTATTCGATGATCAACTACCCAAGAGGAAACGACTTGGCTGAGGCTTTTAATAAAACTCTCGTCTAAATCCTAAAGAAAAGTTTGGACGAAAACAAGAGAAATTGGCACGAGAAGTTATTAGAAGCCTTATGGGCCTACAGGGCAACTTTCAGAACGCCTACTCAGTCTACACCATACACCATAGTGTACGGGTCCGAAGTCGTCTTTCCTTAGGAGGTCCAAGTTCCGTCACTCAGAATTGTGATTGCAAATAAGATCACTATATAAGAGAATGCTAAACTATGACTGGAAGAATTGGAAGGCTTGGAAGGAAAACGACTTTCAGCACATCAGAATCTCAAACTATATCAAGCTAAGATGATTCAGGCCCACGAAAAGCTGATCCGCGCAAGAACTTTCAGTGTTGGTGAATCAGTTATCGTTCTAAGAAGACCTATTCTTGCACACTGCAAGATAGGAGGTAAATTCGAACCAACTTGGGAGGGACCATTTGTAGTCGAGAAAGTCTACCTAGAAGGCTCCTACAAACTAGTGGATTGCCACGGAGAGTGACCAATGTTTCCCATCAACGGACGATATCTAAAGGAGTATTACACGACATGATGTTTCAAAGAGCGAACCTTTCGCTCGTAGAAGCACAGGCTTGATAATTGTGTGTAACTGGGTCCGAACCCAAAATAATAATAATAATAATAATAATAAATTTTAAACTAAAATCCAAAAGAGATTTTCTAAAATAAAAATTGAAACTTGTTCCAACTTTAAAAATCGAATCTTTCCCTCTCCTAATAAACTTACAAAATAAAATAAATTGCAATGAATTTTTGCATTCTTGTTGTTATCGTTCTTCTTTGGTTTGGCCCTTGATCCCTTCTTTGTCTTCACAGGAAGATTTCAAGTGGGAGGCTGGTCCTTTCTTTCAAATATGGCATAAGTCTTGCACTTAGCGAATAAAAGCTGAAAGCTGGTGTTGTGATCGAGGTTGACTCAGATTTTGCACAGCTGAAGCTAGAATATAAAGAAACTGCTTGGACCACTGTAGACCTCAAGGAGTCCCATGGAAAGACAGTGATGAAACTCAGCAAGAAAGTTTACCATACTGCAAATCAGAAAAGTAAGATCAACGTGATCGATGACCCCAAAATGAAATCAGTGATAACTACCACAGGAGGGAAGCTTGTCAGTGTCGTTTCTACCGAAATCCAGGGGGAGAGGAGAGCCGCTCTGACCCCAACACAAAGGAGAAACAAGAACCACCGTATCCACAAGATGCTGAAGAAATTGATGGAAGAACAGAAGAAGGAAGAAATTCCGATGACCACGGCCGCTGCCCCAAGGAGGCCATTCCTCAGGAGCACCATAATAGAGGTTGTTCCAGAGGAGGTAACTACAGAGCCTGCACCTGAGACAGTGATGATTCCAGGAGAACATTCTGGCGTGGAGCCGTACATCCCTCAGTACGTCACTAGACCTCGACAGTTCCAGATAATTCCAGAGCACGAGTTGGAGATGATCCAGAGGGTGCGAAAACATAATTTTGAGTACTTTCAGAGAATCCGAGGTAGATATGTCAACATCTTGGAAGGACCAAAGTTACATTCAGATGTCTTCTCTCACTACGAGAAAGGTGAGATTGTGGACTACTTCGACGAGCTGAAGAAACAGGGTCGTGCAGGAAGACTACGAAGCAAGACCTACTCCGAGCCAAAGAAATGGAAACTAGGCAAGGAGAGGATCACAATCCAATTCGGATGTTGTTACAACTTTGCTGATGAAAAGAAAGGAAATCCGCTAGGGATACTTTGCTACGATGAAGTGGATCCACTGCTAGTGCTGATTAAGAAAATGATAAAGAGAATGGTGACTTGGCGAGTCTTACCCGCTGATTGAATACCAAACAGCTGCATAATTAACATTTATGCAGTATGAGACTGCATTCTACCTCACATCGACCATCATGATTTTGTGAGGCCCTTTTGCATCGTTTCCTTCATCAACTAATGCAACATTATGTTCAGGATAGAACTCCGGATAGTCGGCCCCGGAGAATTCCGAGGGCCACAGAGAATTCCGAGGGCCAGTCGAGATACCACTACTGGTAGGCTCTGTCCTCGTAGTACAAGGAAATGGTGCAGGTGTAGCAAAGCACTGCATCCCAGGAGTACCATACGAACGGGTCTCCATCACTTTCAGGAGGATGGACGACAACAAGATTTCATCTACTTCTGACTAGATTCAGAGTTAGAGAATTTGCAACCCTACGAGCTGTAAGCTACATAGTAGTAACACACCTCTAAATCACACTTACGTGAGACTCTCCTCCAAAAAGTGGCTTAGAAGGTGATGTTATTACCTACGCAGTTTACTTTTCAGACATGGATGAATCAAACAAAGAGTTTTGTCAGACAACACGAAGATATCAGTGCAGTCTGTGTTCCGACATACATGAATTTTGTAAAAGTCTGTTTTTAGAAAGATGTCATCAGAAATGTTTTGATGGAATCACCTGATGTACTTTCGACATTTTAATGGAAACAACTATGTCGTATTTTGCCTTCAGTTTTGTGCAATTGACTGCAAGCGCCACTGACTACAGGAAAATATATTGCGAATTTTATACCAATTTCATATGAAATTACACTTTAAAGAAAGTTATTTTCTGTGTTTTATTGCAGGAATAAAGATTTATAGGTGCTAAGAGCAAAATAAGCAAAAAGGTGCAAATCTGGAGCAAAAAGGACAAAAATTGATGAAAATTGAACTGTCCCACCGAAGGTGAGATTTAAGCTCCAGACGGCGAGATTTTTCCGAAAGTTTTTAATATATTATAATAGAACCCACCGACGGTGAGATCGAGCCCACCGACAGTGAGCCTGAACGGTTAGCCTTGCTTCTAGAAGCCCGCCGACGACGAGATCGAGCCCGCCGACAGTGAGACATTTGATTAAGCCAAATTCAATGAATCTGGATGCATTTTGAAGAGGTTCTTAAGCAACCTTTGGAAATATGACTCCTTCTATAAAAAAGACGACTTTGTGTGTTATGTGGTGTCAGTTAGAGTCAGTGAGTGTCAGTTGGTGTCAAATTTGTGCTTCCTTTTGTAGTGAGAGTTAGTGTTTAGTGTCTTGGTGAGTTATAAGTGTGTACAAGAAGGAAGAGTCAGAGGAAATTGAGGAATCTGCTTAGGGAGAAGAATTGAGATAAGTATATTTGTTTATTATTTTATAACTTTAAATGAAATCCAACATCTGCGTTATTATTCCCATGCATTCTGAGTAGTTTCCTTTGTCTTTCTCCTTGTTGTTGAGATTTTGTGAAATGAAGAATTAAATGAGTTGTGCCTAATAATATTAAATAGAGATTGTGATAATCTTTTACTTAAATCTTAATTTACTTTCAATTTGGCCAATTGAATTGTTAACATATGTTGAACTATCAACTATAGTAATGATTACATCCAAGATTCAGGGAATTCAAAAGCCTTGAAAACAGGGTGCAAATAAATAGGGAAATATTAATTATCGAGCGAAGAATTGAATATTTTGGTGTTACAGACTAAAATCTTCAATTCGGTACTTTTGTTTGGTAGCTGAAGTGTAGATGTTATCCCTCAGGTGAGGGGAACGTGAGAGCTCTGAAGTAGAACCCAGTATCCTCCCAGCCTAGCCACAAATTCAGTAACCAAACATAAGTATTAGTCAATGTTCTTTGCACCTGGACCAAAGGGTAAAGAATATGAATGCTCCTATTTGGCACAATATAAATCTAAACTCATTTAATTATTCATTTACTCAATCCTCTTAACAAGGAGAAAGAAACTTTTCTAAATTGACTTATATATTCTGTCTTTTAAGTATTATTTTTAAGTTTAAGCATTTTTCATTTTTCGTATACTTTACTAAATTAGATTAGTAATTGACTTTACTAAAAAATTAGTCTATAAATCTATAACTTCCCTGTGGGATCGATATCTAAGACCTTAATAGAGCCCTTTATTACTTGAACGATACGTATACTTGCGTTGATTAAAAGGGGAGAGAGTACAATTGCTACTTACTTTAAAAAACATATATAACTTTATTAACCTTAACTATTATATACATCCTTATATTTTTACCCTACTCTCCCCTAGGCTGAAATCTTATATTTTGCGAGCCGTCGTCAAGTTTTTAGCGTCGTTGCCGGGGAAGCAAATTAATTATTAAGTTAGATACTAAAATAATTATTAAAGATAATTACTAAAGTAACAAACTATTTTGTTATTATTTTAGTGGTGTATGCATAAATTTGGAACCGAAAGTTTAATACCTTATGATTCAGAATTAGAGAGCACTATTAAAAGAATTAGAAAACAGCAAAAAAAATCATAAAATTAAATCAAATGGTAAATAATCCAGAAATTGAAAATATAAACCAACTAAGACCTTTGAAAGATTACGCTAACCCTACATTAGATGAAATTCACTTAACTATCCAAAATCCTCATATAGCGGCTAACTCATTTGAGCTTAAACCTACAATTATCCAAATGATATAGAATAATGAATTTAGTGGTTCACCAAATGAAGATCCTAATTTACATCTTGCGAGTTTTTTAAAGCTATGTGGTACTTTTAGATATGACGGAGTATCTAATGACGCCGTTAGACTTAGTTTATTTCCTTTTTCTTTAAGGGATAAGGCTAAGATGTGGTTAAATTCATTAGCACCTGGATCAATTAAAACTTGGGGAGAATTATCACAAAAATTTCTATCCAAATAATTTCCTCCTTAAAAACTGCAAAGCTTAGAAATGATATAACTTCTTTTAGTCAGTTTGACGGAGAATCAATATATGAAGCTTGGGAGAGATTTAAAGATCTTCTTAGGAAATGCCCACATCATGCATTACCAGATTGGTTAATTATACAAACTTTTTATAATGGTTTAGTAGGATCTCTTAGATTAATCATTGATGCTGCTGCTGGAGGTTCATTAATGTCAAAACCTTTTGATGAAGCTTATTCATTAATTGAAGAAATGGCTACTAATAATTTTCAATGACTTTCTAAAAGTTTAAATCCTAATAAAATAGCCAGTATACATGATTCTGATGCAATATCTATGTTAGCTTCTCAAATTGCTGCTATATCCAAGAAATTAGATCATTTTGGAATGAATTATTCTCCTAATATAACAGAAGAAAATTTATCTGGACAACTTATAGATGCTCAATCCTCATATGAAACTATAAATGTTGTTAACAATAGACTCAATAATCCTTATGCAAATTATTATAACCCTGGGTGGAAAAATCATCCAAATTTTAATTAGAATAACAATTCTGCTAATCAACGAATGGATGAATAATTCGAGTAAACCCGATTGGAAATCCATCTAACCAAGGAAATGCTAATTTTAAACCTTCTTATCCACCTGGATTTAATAATAACTCTCAATTTAAAGATAAGAAGTTATATATGGAAGAATTAATATTAAATATGGGTCAACATTTACAGAATCAAGGTAATCAGTTACAAATTCAAGGAAACCAATTACAAACTCAAGGAACAACAATTAAAAATATTAAAACTCATCTTGGACATATCGCTACTGCACTTAATAATAGAAGTCCTGGAACTTTTCCTAGTAATGTGGAAATAAATCCTAAAGATCAAGGAAAAGAATAAATTAAAGCAATACAGTTACAAAGTGGAAAAGAGTTAGAAACAAGAATACAGAAAGAAACAGAAAGTCAGAATGAGGAGGTGGAAATCGAAAAAAGATAAGGATCAGAAATATCAAAATATAGAAGATCCATTGATACATATGAAAATTTCCGTTGAAAAACCACCACCACCATTTCCTCAGCGACTAAGGCAACATAAAAAAGATAAGCAATTTTCTAAATTTCTTGAAATTTTAAAAAAATTAACGGTAAAATACTCCTTTTGAAGAAGCATTGGAACAAATGCTCAATTATGTGAAATTTATGAAGAATATTTTAAATAAAAAAATAAAATTCACAGACAAAAAAACTGTTGCACTTAGCAAAGAATGTAGTGCAATTATTCATAAAAAGCTTCTTAAAAAATTAAAAAATCCTGGTAATTTCACTATACCTTGCGCTATTAGAGAAAAATTTTATGGAAAAGCATTATGTGATTTGGGAGCCAGCATAAATCTAATGCCTCTATCAATTTTTAAAAGATTAGGAATAGGAGAAGTCTCACCTACTTCAGTAACTCTTTAGTTAGCTGATCGTTTTGTTACTTATCCTAAGGGAGTTATTGAAGATTTGTTAGTGAAAGTGGATAAGTTTATCTTCCCAGTAGATTTTATTATTTTAGATATGGAAGAAGATAAAGAAATACCCATAATTGTAGGAAGACCCTTTTTAGCTACTGAAAAAGCTATGATTGATGTTCAAAAAGGAGAATTAACTATGAGAGTAAAGGATCAAAAAGTTACCTTCAACATTGCAAAATCAATGAAATATCCTGCTATAGAAAAATTTGATGAATGTTTTCGTATGGAAATTATTGAACATCTACAAAATGAACATTTTAAAGAATACTTTAAAGAAAAACTCTAAATAGAAAATACTGAATTAATTGAAGAAATAAACAATGAAAAATTAGATTATATACAGGAAAAACTTAAATTGTTGGATAATACAGAAAATGCTGAAAATAATATTGTTCCATCAATTATTAAACCTCCTGAACTTGAATTAAAACTCTTACCTACTCATTTGATGTATGCTTATTTAGGTAGCTCTTCAACTTTACCAGTTATTATATCAGCAGAATTAAATGAATCACAAGAGCAAAAACTTTTGGACACATTAAAAAAACATAAGAAAACTTTTGGCTGGACTTTAGCAGATATTAAAGGAATTAGTCCTTCAATCTGTATGCACAAAATTATTTTAGATAACGAACACAAACCAAGAGTTGATCCCCAAAGGAGATTAAATCCGATTATGAAAGAGATAGTCAAGAAAGAAATATTAAAATGGTTAGATAATGGTATTATATATCCTATTTCTGACAGTGTTTGAGTAAGCCTAATTCACTGTGTTCCTAAGAAAGGAGTGACTGTTGAAGCTAATGAAAATAATGATTTAATACCTATAAGACAAGTTTATGGATGGCGTATATGTATTGACTATAGAAAATTAAATGCAGCCACCAGGAAAGATCACTTCCATTTATCATTTCTAGACCAAATGTTGGATAGACTAGCCGGACATGAATATTTCTGCTTTTTAGATGGATATACCGGTTATTTTCAAATTCCTTTTGCTCCTGAGGATCAAGAGAAAGCTACATTTACCAGTCCTTATGGAACATTCGCTTTTTGAAGAATGCCTTTTGGATTATGTAATGCACCTGCAACATTCCAGAGATGTATGATGTCTATATTTAGAAAATTAATTGATAATGGTATGGAAGTATTTATGGATCATTTCTCTATATTTGGAACATCATTTGACGTATGCTTGAGTCACATTGAAAAAGTCTTAGAAGTATGTGAGAAAACTAACTTAGTTCTAAATTGGGAGAAATGTCAATATATGGTTGCAGGAGGAATTGTATTAGGGCATAAAATTTCGGAAAATGGCATGGAAGTAGATCCTACAAAAATTCAAGTTATAGCTAAATTACCACCTCCTACTACAGTGAGAGGGGTAAGAAGTTTTCTTGGACATGCTGGTTTTTATAGACGCTACATAAAAGATTTTTCAAAAATTACTAAACCTCTATTCCAACTTTTAGAAAAGGAGAAGAATTTTGAATTTACAACAGAATGCTTAAGTGCTTTTGAATTAATAAAAGAAAAATTAATCACAGCACGTATAATAGTTTCCCCTAATTGGGAGAAACCATTTGAACTTATGTGGGATGCTAGTGATTATCTATAGGAGCTGTTCTTGGATAAAGATATGATAAAATTTTTAAAGTTATATATTATGCTAGTAAAACTCTCAATAATGCTGAAATCAACTACACAGTTACAGAAAGAGAATTATTAGCAATTGTTTATGCTTTTGATAAATTTAGATCTTACCTAATTGGAACTAAATGTATTGTGCATACTGATCACACTGCCATTAAATAACTAATACATAAGAAGGATACCAAACCAAGATTAATTAGATGGACATTATTGATGCAAAAATTTGATTTTGAAATCATTAATAAAAAGGGAACTGATAATCAAATTGCATATCATTTATCAAGACTAGAATATAATGAACTATCTGACACTAACAATGAAATTATAGACCATTTTCCTGACGAACAACTTTATAATATAAACGAATGGAAAATACCTTGGTATGCTGAGATAGTAAATTATATTGTAAGTGATATTTTACTACCCATGCTAACTCTGCAACAACAGAAAAAATTCATTCATGATGCTAAAACATATTTTTGGGATGAACCAAATTTATATAAGAAATGTAAGGATTCAATAATTAGAAGATGTGTGCCTTATGAAGAAAATGAACAAATCATTCAAAAATGTCACGATTTTGAATTTGAAGGACATTTTGGAACAGATAAAACAACTTATAAAATTTACAATCCAGATTTTATTGGCCTACTCTTTTTAGAGATGTTTATAGATATATCAAAACTTGCGATAAATGCCAACGAGTAGGTAATATATCTAGAAGAAATAAAATGTCTCTGAATTTTATATTAGAAGTTGAAATTTTTTGATGTTTGGGGATTAGATTTTATGGGGACAATTTATACCTTCATTTGGAAACTCATATATATTAGTTGTTGTTGATTATGTTTCCAAATGGATTGAAGCACAAGCCTTACCTCGATGTGATGCTAAGTGTGTTTCAAGATTTTTGATGAAAAATATTTTTACAGGATACGGAATGCCGAGAGTAATTATCACTGACGGAGGATCTCATTTTAGGAACAAATATATTCACAAATTAATAGAAAAGTTTAACATTATTCATAAAATTTCAACTGCTTATCATCCACAAACCAGTGGATTAGCTGAAGTTTCTAATCGAGTAATTAAACAAAGTTTAGAAAAAATTGTAAACCCTAATTGATTAGATTTGTCTACAAGACTGGACACTGCATTATGGGCATACAGGACTGCTTATAAAACTCTGATTGGAATGACTCCTTACAGGCTTATTTATGGAAAAACTTGTCACTTACCAGTTGAATTAGAACACAAAGCATATTGGGCTATTAAAAAATTTAATTATAATTTAAGAGAAGCTGGTAAAAAGAGATTATTACAGATGAATGAATTAGAAGAATTAAGAAATGAATCTTACAATAACGATGGAATCTATAAAGAGAAAATTAAATTATGGCATGATCGAAAGATTAAACAGAAAAATTTTGAGCCAGGACAAGAAGTTTTGCTCAATAATACAAGATTAAAATTATTTTCTGGAATGTTGAAATCTCGATGGTTAGGAACTTTCACTATAACTTAAATATTTACTTACAGAGCTATAGAAATTAAAGATCCTAAGACTGGACACAAATTTAAAGTTAATGGACATAGATTAAAACCATATTTTGAAGGAAGAAGACCTAATTTTAAAGAGGTTTTAATGTTGAGTCTACCTGATTAACAACCATAATAGGTCGGGCTGACGACGTTAAACCAAGCACTTTATGGGAGGCAACCTATAGTAGTCTTAAATTATAGTTTATTTACTTGATTTATTGATAATTATAATATAAATGAATTATACTACTCATATTCATCTTTATAATCATCACAATATTAAGAGTAACAAAAGAAATTAAAATTTTGGAAACAAAAGCGAAAATGGGCAATTTACCTTAGCTCGCCAACGGCGAGATCAACGCCGCCGACGACGAGATCGACGCCACCGAAGGTGAGATCTACACACCTTAATTCAGTTTAAAATATTAACTATCTCACCGATGGTGAGATCATTGTCGCCGATGGAAAGACTGGTACAAGAGCGGTTTTAGGGAGTTATTTAGGCGGTTTTTGGTAATTCTGTGTTTTTCTCTATATAAGTTGCCTAGAACTTGAAATATTCACTTTCTACTTCTTAGAAATGAATAGAAACTCCACCAAAACAAGAAATTATGGCATCCAATCCACTTGAAATCACAAAATACCAAGTGTTCAATAGGAGAAAGTTCGTCAGTTATGAGGAACAGTGGATATTCAACAAGGTTATGACAAAAAATCGATTGATTAAAGAAAGAGGATTCGTTAATAGAGGAGCGGAGAATTCAACAACATCTATTGAGGAGATGATTATTGACAACGTTGGGAGGTATTATGTTATACAACTTCTGCGATAGTTATCCCTATAGTCAAAAAATTCTACTCCAATCTTCATGGAATCAACAATGGAACCGTATTTGTACGAGGCAGATGGGTAACTTTCACTCCTTCAAGAATTAATCAGTTGTATTCAATTGAGAATACACTTGTTTGACACTATTCAAATTTCTTCCCTACAAGATACAAAATGAATGAGATTTATCGATACTTAACTGATGAACCAGAAGATTGGGAAATGCGAGAAGACAAGTACGTTAGATTTTCTGCATCACTTCTTAACCCCGTCTCTAAGCACGGGCACTTCTTTATTTCCTTAAAATTATTACCAACTATGAGGGTAAATAAAGTCTCTAAGGAATGTGCGATTTTGAGTTATTGTATTCAAACTGGATTACCCATCGACGTTGGAACTATAATTGTAAAGTCTGCCTTAGGACTAATTGTGCATGGATCTGTTCACGAGCTCGGACATCCTTCAACAATTTTCACATTATGTAGTCAATACCAAGTTTCCTACGAAGCTTGGAAATATGTATTATTGCCTTGGAAACCATTAGATCCGACTGATATGTTTCCTACTTTGGATAATGATAATGAGACAGCCATTATTATGGACCAAGCATCTCAAAACAATCCTTCAATCAAGCCCTTGACTGATAGAACGAACATGATCTTACGAAAACTTAAAGGATTGGAGAATGATATACAAAATGTGATGAATTCCATTGACAATATCTCTAATTTATTTGATCATATTGACTGCAGATTGAAAGAGCACTTTGATCATTCAGGACATCTGGAAGCTAGTTTTATACGACTTTTCAGAAGAAAGGGATGGATTGAAGAAGATTCTACCGAAGAATTCCCTTTCAGGCATTTCTATAATCTGTTCGTGCATTTACGTTCTATCAGAAATATTAAAGAAGAATTAAGTTCTGATCTTGATGAGTAGAAGATATTCATTCGTACCTATTTTTGTGTGATTGCTTGAATTTAGTTTTTATTTGCACTTTATATAGTTAATATCAGTCTAGATATGATTGTATAGAATTGTTTAGTCTCAGCATTTTGAGTATTGTAGTGTGGATTGTGACGCTGAATTGTGTGTGTGTTATGATTTTTATAATGCAATTTGTTAGTAATGTAATGTGTGAAATTTGTAATCACTTGGATTTCATATATATAAGTTATAATGTTTGTGTTGTGTGAATTTATGTGTTAATATAGTATCTAATCAGGATAAAGTATATTCTAAATTGACCGGACATAAAACAAGGCTTAAAATGAATTGAAAATATTATAAATCTTAAAAATATTAAAAATTTGAAAACCTCACCGACAGCGAGATCGATCCTGCCTACGACGAGATTTTCATGAAACTTTAGACCTCTTTGAATTAATTAGCTCGCCGATGGCGAGAAATTTCTCGCCGACAGCGAGATTCTGTAAAACACTATATTTTGACCGGTCAACCCTCACTATTCATCATCCCCTTCCTCAAAACTTCGAAAAACTGACCTAGGGCTTGATAGATTGTAGATTTGGAGCAATTTCAACACATTTTTACACCGGATTTTGTCTTCCCTTGGCAAGAGCTTCCCTCCTATATAAAAGTTTTTGATTTTCACCATGAATTTCTTCCACATTGAGGAATTTTGGAAAAATTTAAAATGTGGAGAAAAGATTTGGAAGAAGTGCATGGAAATTGATTTAGAGTGATTTTAGTCATCTTTAGAAGCCATTTTAGTAATATTTTAGAGATTAGTTGAGATTTTTGTAAATTTGATAGATCGAAAAAATGGCTCCGCAACAAAAGAGGCGAATGGATTATGATGAAACACGATTTGTAAGTGCTCGAGCGCAATCAAGATACTTCCACAATATCTAAGCAAGGAAGTGCATACAAGATCGAGTATTTAAGAATCCAGGAGGAGAAGTGGAATGAACCATAAAAGAGAGGAGATGGGAAAATTTCTGTTATACAATATATAGGGCTGCAGTGGAAGTAGTGAAGGAATTTTATGCCAACCTAACTGAAATAGAAGATGCACCAATAAAGGTTAGAGGATTTTTAGTCGATTTTAATGCTGCAAGTATCAATTCTTTCTACGAAGTATGCGACCTACACACCAGTGAGTATGATACTTTCGGAATAATGGAAGGACCGCTGGAAGAAGTAATCAACTTTCTCACTGATGGGAAAGGGGTTTGGAAAATCAAGCAGCGTGAACGGGTAAACTTCACTCTTTCCATGCTGAATGCAACATCTAAAGCTTGGCACTATTTTATATGTTCTACCTTGTTATCTACGTATCACCATAGTTAAGTAACAAGAGATAGAGAAGTTCTGAATTTCTGTATTCAAAACCAAAGGAGTGTTAATGTGTGAAGTATTATTTAGAAGAATGTATTAGCCTCTACAAGAAGTGAGAGTGGAGGAGGACTAGGGCATCCTAGACTAATTTATGCACTCTGCCAATTATCTGGGGTAGAGGCAAGAGATGATGAGGAATGGGTGGAGCCTATGAAACCCATTACCCAGGCTAATATAAAGACTTATGAATCCCACGAAGGATGGAGATCTGGAACTAGGAGTTACTTACCTTCAACTAGTAGGGATATTCCCTCCACCAGTTATGATCCTCCTACTTATAGTTCTCCTACCCTTCATGATTTGATGAATGAAATGACCCTGTAGCAAAAGAGTTTTGAAAAGATTGAGGAAAAATTAGAGCATATTGATCAGAGAATTGGAGGATTAGAGCGAAGGCACAATTATGACAACGAGTATCTCCAGAGACATTCAGAGTTTGAGATAGCTTATTATGAAGCTGAGAATCATTACAGGAGAGGAGAACTTGATGTTTTATTTCCTGAGTGCTTCCGTTACAGTCATTACCAACCTACTCCACCTACGGAACAAGGAGATGAAGATTTTGCTTGGGATTTTAATATTGGTGATTAGATTCTCTGATTAGATATTTATGTTATGTGATTGTTTGTTTGTTTTCTTAGATTCAGTATTGATGTTTAGTTTATGAACTTTGATTATTGTGTTGTGTAAGACATTTTAATATTGTTGTATAAGTTAAATTTGCATGGCTTTTAAATTTTAATATTTCAATTTGTGATTGTAACTCTGAAACTGGATTTGTGAAATATATGTGGATGTTGTGTTATGTTGTGGTATAAATTGTGTTAGTAGTTGTACTAATTTCAAAACTTCTCTACCCAGCAATTTCTTTGATATTATATATGTGTAGAAAGTTATTAACAGTACAGGTTAATTAAGTAATGGATAGAACCTGCAGAACTTTAAAAGGAAGAAATACCTAAAGCACAAAGGTAAGATTTAAATTTATAGTTTGTTTTCTTTTCTCCCTATATAGATATATAGAAAAATTTAAGTTTGGGGGAGGGAAAATACAAATTTAATTATTAAATTGTTCTCAATTTATATTTTCAAAAATTATTATAGAATGACTTTCTATGGTAATTTTAATTGAGTAAACTAGAATTAAGTTATTTAATTATTATAGAAAGTTAATATAAATACTTTTAATGATTAACTAATTTTGTAGATTAAGATATTTAGTATAAGAGAATAAGAATATAGTTAATTATATTTAGAGTAAGGAAAACTATATTTTAAAATATAAAATTCTTAGGTATTTAGTTGAGAAAGAAAAGATTGAAACTCAATGAAGTAAAAACTTTGAAATACATATAAGGAAAGTAAATGTTTCAAGTTTCAAATTTTGGAAGAGGGAAATGAAGTTCAAAATTATTAACAGGCTAACCAAAAATAGTGATCCTCACTTGAGAAAGAAAAGAAAAGAAGGATTGAAAATCAATCCAGAAAGAAAAGAAAAAAAGAAAAATATATATATAAGTGAGGAGAAGCTTGAGGAGATGCCTTATCAAAAATTGGCTTCATTTGAATCAACCAAAAGGGTAAACTTCAGTTACATTTCTAAACTTATATATATGGATTAGTATTTTACTAAATAGTGTTTTCAAGAAATTCCTATCATCTGAATATCTTAAGTAATTTAATATTGAAAAATATAGTCATTCTTGAAATAAATAGAAAACTAGAAATCTTAAACTTGAGGACTAAATAGCCTTATTTCTATAGAATTAGTTTAATTGTTTAAAAAATATTTCTAGAAAACTTTACTATAATACTTATTTAAATTAAATTCATAGTAATTATGAATTAAAACTTTACTACAAATAATCATTATCTTTATCTAGTATCTAAATTACTTGAGGACAAGTAATAGTTATGTTTGGGGGACTTTGACGACAAGAAAATATATTGCAAATTTTATACCAATTTCATATGAAATTATACTTTAAAGAAAGGTATTTTCTATGTTTTATTGCAAAAATAAAGATTTATAGGTGCTGAGAGCAAAAAGAGCAAAAAGGCGCGAATCTGGAGCAAAAAGGATAAAAATTGATGAAAATTGAACTGTCCCGCCGACAGCAAGATTTAAGCCACCGACGGCAAGATTTTCCCGAGAGTTTTTAATATATTATAATAGAACCCGCCAACAATGAGATTGAGCCCACTGACAGCAAGCCTAAATGGTTAGCCTTCCTTCTAGAAGCCCCCTGACAGCGAGATCGAGTCCGCCAACAACGAGACAGTTGATTCAAGACAAATTTGATGAATCTGGACGCCTATGACTCCTTCTATAAAAAAGACGACTTTGTGTGTTTTGTGGTGTGAGTTAGAGTCAGTGAGTGTCAGTTGGTGTCAATTTTGTGCTTCCTTTTATAGTGAGAGTTAGTGTTTAGTGTCTTGGTGAGTTATAAGTGTGTGCAAGAAGGAAGAGTCAGAGGAACTTGAGGAATCTGCTTGGGGAGAAGAATTGAGATAAGTATATTGTTTATTTTTTTATAACTTTAAATGAAATCCAACATCTGTGTTATTATTCCCATGCATTCTGAGTAGTTTCATTTGTCTTTCTCCTTGTTGTTGAGATTTTGTGAAATGAAAAATTAAATGAGTTGTACCTAATAATATTAAATAGAGATTGTGATAATCTTTTACTTAAATCTTAATTTACTTTCAATTTGGCCAATTGAATTGTTAACATATGTTGAATTATCAACTATAGTAAAGATTACATCCAAGATTCAGGGAATTCAAAAGCTTTGAAAGGTTGGTGCAAATAAATTGAGAAATATTAATTATCGAGCTAAGAATTGAATATTTTAGTGTGACAGACTAAAATCTTCAATTCGGTACTTTTGTTTGGGAGCTAAAGTGTAGATGTTAGCCCTTAGGGTGAGGGGAACGTGGGAGCTCTAAAGTGGCAGCCAGTATCCTCCCAGCCTAGCCACAAATTCAGTAACCAAATATAAGTATTAGTCAATGTTCTTTGCACCTGGACCAAAGGGTAAAGAATAGGAATGCTCCTATTTGGCACAATATAATTCTAAACTCATTTAATTATTCATTCACTCAATCCTCTTAACAAGGAGAAAGATACTTTTTCTAAATTGACTTATATATTCTATCTTTTAAGTATTAGTTTTAAGTTTAAGCATTTTTCATTTTTCGTATACTTTTACTAAATTAGATTAGTAATTGACTTTACGAAAAAATTAGTCTGTAAATCTCTAACTTCCCTGTGGGATCGATATCTAGGACTCCAATAGAGCCCTTTATTACTTGAACGATACGTATACTTGCGTTGATTAAAAGGGGAGAGAGTACAATTGCTACTTACTTTGAAAAACATATATAACTTTATTAAGCTTAACAATTATATATATCCTTCTATTTTTACCCTACTCTCCCCCTAGGCTGAATTCTTACATTTTGAGAGCCATCGTCAGCCACTAAATCTGAGTTTAACTCGATTTAAAGAAAAAGTTAAACGAAGAACGATTTGAATGAATTGATAACAATGAAATGAAAATTCAAATTTAAAATCTAAATAAAACACAAAACTGAAACTCAAAGCGAACCAACTTAAAATCTCAAATTGTAAATGAAATAAATGAATAAAAAAAAATCCGAATCAAAATTAAATTTCGAACGAAACTTGATAATTGAAACAAAATCAAATCACTAAAAAACTTAACAAACAATGAAAACGAATTTCTGAATTTCAAATGCTCAGACTCCGGCTATTCTTAAATCTTTTTTTTAAACACCCCGCGATTCCTTTCCTCTTTTGAGAAGGTCGACTGAGTCTACTAACACAGAACCACAAAATTTTTGATTTGGTTCTGATGGCATGGATTCATATCCTTCGACAATCAAACTTTGATCAACTCCTTCGGGATGTGAATCACTTTCATTCCAATGTTCTACTACACTAAATTTTCCACGGAATCTTCAAAACTCAAATCAAATATCAACTTTTGGGATTGGTACTTAAATTCCAGTTCCCATCCTTCTGAGGCTGGTACCTAAATTCCAGTTCTCATTTCGAGATCAATACTCAAATTTAGATTCTCTTCTCTAAAATTCCACCAAATTTTTGCATTCGATCCGAGAAACGTTTTCGCATTCTAATCCTCTGAGCTAGGTGTGAGACCAACAAGGCATCCTGACTTCGGTGACTGCCAACATCACATTCTATCCAAAAAACTTTTCTTTATTCTAATCCTCTGACTTGGGTATGAGACCAACAAGGAATCCTAACTTCGGTGACAACCAACCTCGCATTCTATCCAAGAAACTTTTCCGCATTCTAATCCTCTGACTTGGGTAAAAGACCAACAAGGCATCTTTACTTCGGTGACCGCCAACCATGCATTCTATCCGAGAAACTTCTCCGGATTCTAATCCTTCGACTTGGGTATGAGACTGACACGCCTAAAATATATATGCTTTTTGCTATATCATTTTACTTATTTTTTGATGATATTACACTTTAAAGGAAGGTATTTTGTATGTATTTTAGTTTTAGATACAAGAAATGGCGATTGGAGCAAAAGGAAACAAAAATGGTGCAATTTGGAGCAAAAACAAGCAAGAAATGAAATTCTGCCCTGACACTTTTCGATAAGACTTTCGATGCTTAATCTCTTTTATACTTTTTGCATATTTTCGAATGAGATTACACTTTAAAGAAAGGTTGTTTTTTTGTTTATTTTGTAGGGCTATCTCTTACGAATGGAACATAACTGAAACGGGGTGAAACGGAGCTAAAACGGGGCCAAACGAAGCGAAGCGGTGGAGCTGCTCAGAGCCATCTCGCCGACGGCGAGATTTTCCCGAGACCACCGAAAAGTGGCCGAAAAACTCGCCGACAGCGAGCTCGAACTCACCGATAGCGGCCCGGACGACCACGAACCGACTTTTGGTGGTTTTGGGCCAATATTCGACGTATTTGGACGCTTTTTCGAAGGGGTGCGTAAGGAAACTCTTGGGAATTCGTCCAAACTCTTTAAAAATGGCGAATATAGGTTAGAAAAAGGAGAGATTAAGAGAAGATTAGAGAGAAAAAATTGGAGAAAAACTTAGAGGAATGTTTAGGATTCTTAGATTAAGAGTAGGAATGTAGATTTCTACCCTTTTGGAGAGATTAGAGAGGAGATTTTTGAGAGAATTTGTAAGGGATTGTATGAGCATTGCATGAATCGACAGGAGACTTTGTGGGAGAGATCTTCCTCTTTCTTTCAAAGGGAAAAAACTAAGTATTGTTCTTCATTATGTTATGATTTTGTAAACATTTATGTAGTGGATCTGCTTGTTTAAATGAAGTTTCCTTTGCGTTTTCTTCGTGCTTTGTGACGTATCTCTCTTACTCTTTCTTCTTCTTTGGAAATAGTGACATGAGATGATTATGCCAATGTTTTCAATTTACTTTTCTTTTCTAATGAGTAGAACTCATGCTTAGGATTTTGTGATGCATGTTAGAAGTTAATTTAGATATAAATGTGATGGTTTTTACTTGCACTTCATTTACATTGCAATTAAGGCATGTTATAATGTTAAAATTTATTGTGAAAACATACGATCTGAGAGGGCTATACTTTCTACAACTAAGTACGAACCACATTTAATTTCCATGAATGGTGAAGTTCATAGAAGTTGAATGCAAATAAATAGGGAAATAATATTAATCGGGCGCAGAATTGGAGATTTTAGAGTGACAAGCTAAAATCCTTAATTCGGTCCTATCGTTTGGGTGCTGAAGTGTAGATGTTAGCCCTCAGGCGAGGGGAACGTGGGAGCTCGAAGTGGCAGCCGGTATCCTCCCAGCCTAGCCGTAGATTCAGTAACCAAGCATAGGATTAGTCAATGTTCTTTATGCCTGGACCAAAGGGTAAAGAATAGGATTGCTCCTATTTGGCACATACAATATTAAATGCATCTCAATCCTATACATTATCTATTTCATTACATAAGAATAGTAGTTTTTAATATCTCAAAATTCTCCAAACCAATTCATCCAAAAAGTGTTATCTTTAAAATTATTATTTGCACTTAGTTATAATTACTATTACATTTAACACTTGCATTTAGGAGTAGTTTTTAGATAAAATACAATTTTAATCGACATTCCAAACTAAGGACTATTAGTAGTAGACTAGAATTTCACTAAAGACCTCTTACTTCACTTCCTCGTGGGATCAATACTGGGGTTTTTAAAGAAAACTCTATATTACTTGAAACGATACATATACTTGCATAGTACCCTTAGTGTGTAAAATATTTTCTTATTTTTATATCATTTAAGACTTTGCATACTAGCCGCTATTTATAAATCGGGTCAAGTTTTTGGCCATCTTTTGGAAGTTAATTTACTGCGTAATTGCGGGTCGGGTCAAGTTTTTGGCGCCGTTGCCGGGGAAGCTTCGGTAAGAACTTTAGGAGAATTTTAGTTGAAGCAATTAGGCTTAGATTTGGAAAACTGTAGTGTAGTAAAAACTATTTTTGTGTGAAAATTTTTTTTTTGTTTGAAACATTGTTGTGAAAAAAGTATTTGTGTGAAAAATATAGTGTTCGTAAAAATATTTTGTTGTGTTGAATATATTTCTTCGTTTATTTGTTTAATTTTTAATATATTATTTGTTGTGTTACATATGTGAAACAAAGGATCTGTAGGACTTGTGCCTTATTTTCCTGAGTTTGAAGAAAATAAAAAAATAAAAATTCAGAAAGAACTCAAAAAACTAGAAGTGGAAATGGAAAACTTTCAAGATAATAAATTGGAAAATCATCATAAATTATTGAGGGATTGCATAAATCCTACAACAAATAAAATTCACTTAAGTATACAATACCCTGTAGTAGAAGCTGACTCATTTGAAATAAATTTTGAGATTATCCAACTGCTGCAGAACAATCAATTTAGAGGAACTCCTTTGGAGGAACCCTATTTACACTTATCAAATTTTCTAGAACTTCGTGCTACATTTCATTATAACGGTATGTCAGACGATGCTGTTAGACTAAGGCTTTTTCCTTTCTTACTAAGGGATAAGGCTAAAATATGGTTATATTCATTAACACCTGGCTCTATTAAAAATTGGGAGGAGTTAAGTCAGAATTTCCTAGCTAAGTATTTTCCACCTTCAAGGACTACTAAACTTAGAAACGATATTATCTCATTTTGTCAGTATGAAGGGGAATCAATATACGAAGCCTGGGAAAGATTTAAGGAACTCATAAGAAAGTGTCCACACCATGCTCTGCCCGATTGGTTAATCATTCAAACTTTTTATAATGGGTTAGTAAGATCCCTTAGGTCTATAATTGATACTGCCGCTAGTGGATCATTAATTTCAAACATTTGATGAAGTGTATGCATTAATTGAAGAAATGGCTACAAATGAATTTCAATGGCGCTCTACAAGGGTAAATCATAAAAATGTAGCTAGTGTTCATGATACGGATATAACTAAAATTCTTGCATCTCAGATTGCTGCAATATCAAGGAAGTTGGACCAATTTGGAATGAACCAACCTCAATTTACTCCTGTAAGTGAGGAAAGTTCATTAGGGCCTATAATTGATTCTAAATTATCATATGAGACTTTAAATACCATAAATAACCCGTACTCTAACTTTTACAACCCAGGTTGGGAGAATCATCCTAAATTTAACTGGAATACTACTACTGACGATGGAAACCAACAATGGGAAAATAATCATGCAAATCATAATGGAAATTGGAATAATCAGGGGAACATAAACTATAGACCTTCATATCCACCGAACTCTAACGATGATCAACAATTTGAGGATAAGAGAATGTCTATGGAAAAAGTGGTATTACAATTGGGAAACCAGTTGCAAAGTCAAAATGCTGCGATTAGAAACATAGAGAATCAACTGGGAAAAATTGCTAATTCTCTTAGCAATAGACACCAAGGAACACTTCCTAGCAACAATGAGATCAACCCTAAAGAGAACACTAATGAACAAATAGAAGCTGTCCAATTAAAAAGTGGAAGAGATATAGAGGATGTGGTTAGAAAAGAGAAAGATATTGTGAGAGAAACAACGAAAATTAAAAGACCTGAAGAACATGTTTCTAAGGATCTAGAAAAATTAATATCTCCAACTAAAATCAGTTTGGAAAAACCACCACCTCCATTTCCTCAAAAACTTAGACAGGCATGAGTTGGATAAAAAATTTTCAAAGTTCATGAAAGTACTTAAGAATTTAACAATAATTATTCCTTTCACTGAAGATTTGGAACAGATGCCAAGTTATGCAAAGTTTATAAAGGATATATTAAATAAGAAAAGGAAATTTGGGGATTACGAGACGGTTGCACTAAGTGAGGAGTGCAGTGCCATACTTCAGAAAACTTTTCCTCGGAAACTTAAAGATCCTTGTAGCTTTACAATTCCTTGTGCAATTGGAGAAAAATTATGTGGAAAAGCTTTATGTGATTTAGGAGTGAGCATTAATGTGATGCCTCTATCTATATTTAGAATGTTAGGTTTAATCGATATTTCTTCCACTACTATAACCCTTCTGTTAGCTGATCGATCTATCATTTATCCAAAGGGAGTTATAGAAGACGTGCTTGTTAAAGTGGATAAATTTATCTTTCCTTTGGACTTTATTATATTAGATATGGAGGAAGATAAAGAAATTCCAATTATTTTAGGGACACCTTTCCTTGTTACTGGACAAGCTATGATAGATGTACAAAAAGGAGAGTTGACTATGAATATTAATGACCATGAAGTCACTTTTGATGTATTAAAGACTATAAAATTTCCAGCTGAGAGAAAAGATGATGATTGTTTTTGGATGGATGAAATTGATTATCTAAGTAAAGACCATTTCCAAGAAAGTTTTGAGAGTAAGTTAACAAATGAGATTGAAATAGACTTTCATGACGAGTCAAAAATGTTATGTAAAGAAGACTGTATGTATGTTCAGGAGAGGTGTGAAATGATGGATGCTACCAAAAATAGTAAACTTTTAGTTCTATCTCTTGAAAAATCTCATGAACTAAAAATGGATGTACCCCATACAATTTTAAAGCCTATCTATTTAGGAAATTCATCTACACAACCAGTCTTAATATCTTTAGATGCGACTCAATCACAAGAAAAACCTGAATTGAATAATTAACAAGATAAAATTATTGAACTAAGACTTGGAAGAGAATTTGAGGATATATTTCTAAAGAACTTTGAGTTGAGAAAAGAGGACAAGAATATTGGAAGACCATTGGAAGAAATTCCTACGAAATTAGAAAAACATATTTCCTCAACTAAGATAGATACTCCATCATTTAATAATTACAAAGGGGAAGAATTGGAAGATAACTTGAATCATAAGAGTGACATAGAAGAATTTGATCTTGAATCTGAATTATTTAAAGAGAATTTGATCCAAAATTTGGAAGATATTGAAGTATCTTATAAAGATCCATTTCTTATCAATTTCAAGGATGATATTAATATGCAATTTCAGAAAATAAATAGAAGAATATTGGATCTAGAAGGAAATATGAGGAACAATGATATAAATCCAACTGAAATTTAAGAGCTAAATGAAAAAATAAAATTTGAGGATTTTATAGGAATCCCTGGATCTGGAAATGATTGGGCAATTGATCGAGGATTACTTAAATGGAATTTTGATCCAGGTGGAATCATATGTCGGGCTAATGACGTTAAACCAAGCGCTTTATGGGAGGCAACCCATAGTTATCACCGTGTTTTGATTTAGTATGTTTTGAGAGTCGTGATTGTTAGTGTTGTATGATGTTTGCTTTATAATGTATTGATAAGTTTGATTGATGATTGGTAGATGTTTAGATTGTTAGTAGTTTGATCTTTGTGTGTCTCGAGGGAGGTGATTCCTTAACTTCTTATTATAGTTTCATCTTAGTTTGTTACTTCCTTTCTACAACTTTATTTTCATTAGGTAGGAGTCGCGAACCTATTCGATGAATACCATATGGATGATCTTACACTATCTTTATAAGCTGTTATAGGTGCTTAATTATAAGAATTAGATGATACTTGAGATTGGTGTCCGGAAACTAATTTATCGTGGATAATCTTATCTTTGAGATTATAATCTATAATATCATTTGAAAGTACCTAATTTACTGTGTAGTGATTCCGTTAGAAATTGAAGGTAACATAGTGAGATTGGATGAGTTAAAGGATGAAATATCCTCATTTATCATTTGTGTTTGTATTTATTATATGTGTGTTTATTTTGTGTTACAACTTTATTTAGGTCTTGAAGAACATTTTATATTCCCTTACTGATACCTGCTATGCTAGTTAGACTTTGGTTTAGTTAATTTCATTCTGGCATGATTAGTTTAGATTTACTTTCCGTCGCATATTGTTACGTCCTAATGAATACTTGTAAATGGTTTTGATAGACATTTGTGGTAGATAGAATTTCTAAATTATTTTCTTCCTACTTATATTTTCTGTACTAAATGCTATATATGTTAAAAATTAAGTTTGGGGGTTGGAAGAAAAATAAAATTTTGATATGAAAATACTTCCTTTTAGTGTAATTTTATTACAAGTATATTTTAGGCTAGATTTACTTTCTCCTGCAGTCATTTTATCCTGATTTTGCATGAATATGAATTTGATAGAATGTTGTAGTAGTAAGTATATTCAATCTTTACTTTTTCTTCCTGCTATATTTTATGAAATTAATTGCAAAATATTTTACAATTTCTGTTTGGGGGGTGTCGGCATATTTTTAGGTTGTATTGTATTTTAAAAGGGGGTCGCCTAACAGAAGTTGTCGGCAAATTTAAATTTTAAATTTGATTTAAATATATATATAATTTAGAAAGTAGTATTTGACTTTGAAAATAATTTTAAATTTGAAAGTTTTAAGATATGAGATTAAACCGATCTCTCATCCCAAATAGTTTATATAAATGAGCACCGCACCACAAACCGTGTATCTATCCCTAAGGATAGACACACCGCTCGAGGGTGGGGCTCGATCAAATAAACTAGAAGTTTTGTGACATCCGTTTGGTCCGCGAACCAATTTTATAAGCCGACAAATTCCCCGCTTAATATGAAAGTATTAAACGGAGGTTTATATTACTCGGGTTCTTTAAAATTCCCTATAAGGGCAAGCCCCTATAGTTAATTACATCTTAAGTGACGGGAATCACCTAAGAAAACTCTCGATAATAACCAATAATTCCGCTCTCAAGAATTTCAAAGTTTAAGGTTTTCAAAGATTGAATTTTGGAATTTCAATAGGGAATGGATCAAATTTGGAACATTTTTGTTTTGTGAATCGAAGGAAGAAAGGTAGGAGGAATCACCGATTCGAAGTGAACTTCGGTAATTTCCCGACTATCCTATTGTTTGGCTTGAATTTAGGAAAGTCCTAATGTTTATTTAGTATTTCAATCTTGCCAATTTTAATTAATTAGGGCTTATATTTGTATGATAAAATCAAACAAATAGCTCTAGAAGATGTGAGGGTTTATTGTCGTATCGGACGACTACCTCGGAATCCTAAGACCGGTTAGGGCTTAATTTGCAATGCAAATGCCTAACGAAGAGGTTGAGGATTTATGTTGCACTAGGCAAGCTACCTCGAAGTCCTATGGCTTTGTTGTTTAATTCTAAGAAGGTTTTGCTGAAGTAGGTTCAAGTTTTGTTGATGACGATGGCCGTGCTGCCCACCATGCTCCATGCTCCTTATTGTTGCAGAGGTTTAGTTTTAGAAATCATAGATAAGGAGATGAGAAAAGTGTTTTGGTTTAGAGAAGTCTTAATTTCCGAGTGTTTTGTATTTTGATTAAAACAAATCTTAAAGTTGATTATAACGACACCGGTTAAGATCCCACGGTTCCATCCTTCCGGCATCATTATTTTTATCGGATTCACTTAGTCCGGATGAATTTGCTAAACTCAACCGAATGAGTTCCACACTTTCATTTAGACCGTGGGAAATCCCGTTAGCAACACGTAGGTTACATCATCCGAGGTATTCCGGATCATCCAACAGGACATTTTAATTTAGTTGCAATTGTAGTTTTGTGTTCGTTTGTGATTAAATTTTGAGTTGTTTTATATTTTGAAATGTTGTGGCGGTGAATTTTATCTTGCAATGACTTTTAACTTAGTTTTGGTTTCAGTTTTAGGGACTATCCTAAAGGTGTGGGTTTTCATGCAACAGTTGTTTTATCATGCAAGAAAAGTAAAGTGCATCTGCAATAAAGTAAATTGCAGGGAAGTAAATTGCAAGAAAGTAAATTGCAATAAAATACAAGCGTACCTGGAGGGTCTTCCCGTCATCCCGAGCTACACTTAAAACACAATTAGAATAATTAAGCAAATTCCTAGGTAAAGCTAAGGGAAAGGTTATGGTTTTCTACCAAATTCCTAATCCTATAGCTAGTCATCTCCTATGACGTCTAGGTTCTTTGTGTTTTTGTTTGAGGACGATTTTCTTCATCAAAGAACAATTAAGTCCAATTGTTCTTATAAATATCCTATCATATCGAGGAAGTGCTTAAGAAGAATCTTAAACATCTTTTCAATATTTCTAGGATTGTTTTAAGTCCAAATGAATTTAATTATATAAATGAATCAATCGTCCGAGGTTTTCAAGTTTTGTTAACTTGCCCGAGTGAATTAAGACATTTGAATATCTAATGAGTGAAGTAGCACTTCATTTAATGTTTCATTTAGGAGTTATAATAATCAAAGCTTTCAAGGGTAAATTAGTATTTAAATGATTTGATTTAAGTTAAAAAGTTGCTTTATATTTAATTTCTTTTATGTCTTAGGTGACGTTATATTTAATTCAATTTAATTTAATTGAGTTTTAATTTAACTTAATTTAATTTAATTTGATTTGATGTTTAATTAATTTGATTTGATTTAATTTAATTTAATTATTTAATTTAATTTAATTTAATTTAATTGTTTAATTTAATTTAATTTAATTATTTAATTTAATTTAATTTAATTTAATTTAATTTAATTTAATTGTTTAATTTAATTTAATTTAATTATTTAATTTAATTTTAATTTAATTTAATTTATAATTTTAATTGAGATTTTAAAAGAGTTTAATGATTTAATTAAGTCTTTTAATATTTTAAATTTGAGTTATCATTTTAATTAAGAGTTAAATGTTAATGATATAATTAGTTTAGGGATTTTTTAAATTAAAGAATAAATCTCTTCCTAATAAATATCCCTTATTTTAATAATTCCAATTTTATTATTCTTCCAAATTTAATCTATTATTTAATTAAAGTTTAATTATTTTAAAATTTGTTTAATGAGTTTCTACCCTTTAATTATTTAAATTTCAATCATCCAAATCAGATTAAGATCAAATGTTTTACTTGTTGATTTTTTATTAAACCTAAAGTTTTAATTAAGGGTTGAAAGTTTAATTACCATTTTACCCCTTAAGCTTAATAATTTCATAACTCACTAAATTGAACTTAAATGAACTTGAAATTTTTATGTGACTTCACTCATATGTCAATAAAGACATGAGAGGAGAAAATGTGATTTTTCTGTATTTAATTTATTTATATAATTATTTTTGGTGGAAAATAGAGATTTTCAAGGAAAATTTGATAACATGACCAAAGGAAAGTTTCTATCCTTAAGAAAATTAGGGGACATTTCTAATGACCAAAGAAGCACTTGGACCAATTTTGGTGATTTTTTGAATTATATTATTTTTATTATAATTATTTTGAGTTTTGGAGTGTTAATTAATTTAAAAATAAAATAAATGTTGAAAAATGGATTTTATATTTTTCAAAAATCTCTCTGATATCAAGGAAACCAGAGAAACAAATTTTGTAATTTTCTGATTTTTCTATGATTTATTATAATTATTTTAGTGAAAATGCTAGAAAATACATTTTTTTTTAATTTTAAAATTACCCTAGGGCTTTAAAATTCAATATCTCACTAAATAGACCTAGGAAAAAAATGGGGGATTTGTTCCTAAGTGATTAAAATTCAAAATGTGACATTTTGGTGAATTTTATTATTTTTGTGATTTTTATTATTTTTTTTTATTTTTTAATTATTAAAAATATTAAAATATTATTAAAAATCAACTTTTTTAGAAAATTGAAATTTTAATTTTCTTAGGTTCCCCTGATATCAGAGAGGCTCCAAAACCAATTTGGTGAATTTTTGAAAAGTATTTTAAAAGTTATGAATTTTTAAAGCTTAAAATGGCTAAGTGACTTAATCAACCCAATTAGTGGGGCTAACCAAGTCCAATTGACCTCAAATTTTTATGGTGGGTTCCTCTGATCCTAAAGGTCAGTGGAGAATTGATTTCAAGTCAATTTGATGCCTGGTTAATTCTAATTAATTAAAGACCTATTTTGGGTGTTTAAGCCAATTAGGGTTGTTTTAAATGAACTAAGTCAAAACCTATTTTTCCTAGGGTTCTCTGGTCATAAGGAACATCACCAAATTTTCCTAGAATTTATTTCACAACATGCTATTTACTGGAATTAAAATACTCAAAACAGTGACTCGAACTTGAAAAATCAAGAACTCTTCATAGGGATGGCCTCGACTTTGGAAAATTCAGGGAATGTTCCCAAATTCGGAGGCTTCAAAAGCCCTATGGTCTCATGCCATGGTGAATTGTATGCATGCATGGAGAATTAAAACAATGCAGAGAGTAAATAAATTATAAAAAATAAAATATTTGATGAAATTAAGTGATTTCTTTTCCACATTATTCTCCTCTCTTCACCGAGCAAGAGGGTATTTTTATTTTATTTTTCTGATTTTTCTACACGGAGATATAAATTTTTGAAGTTTAGGGAATTAAATAAATTAGAAAATCCCTAATTTTCTACTTATCCGAGTCGCCGCCGGCGCATCCTCGGCGGCTCCGAAAGGCCACGCGGCGCGCTCCCATTCGACGCCGCCACCCGAGTCGGCAGCCGGGCCCCGCGGTTCTCGTACCGTCTCCCGGTCCGACGCGATCCCGGCCGTCCGTGCGCGCGTGTATTGAATGGACGGCATCCGTTCATCGTCCCCAAGTGTTCTCACCCGAGAGCCGTCCACACTAAATCCCTAAGATCTCACTCGATTCTCAATGGATTTTTACGTTCTTATACTTCTATGGATTCGTCTTGAAGAGACGAACACATCTATACGGTTAACATGCATTGAAATTAAAGCATTTGAAATGGAGAATCTCCGGAAGCTCGGGATGAAGAGTTAGCTCATACCTTGGCTCGGAGAAGTGTGGCTTCAATCCGAGAGTTGTTGCACCTTCGATTGGGTCCCGCAAGCTCCGGATGAAGTCTCCCGGTGCAGTGAATTGTCCGGATATGATTTCGACCAAGCCCGATCACAAAGCTTGGAGGCCGGAGCAAGCCGGGTGGCCTTGAGATGGGGCTTTTGATGGTGGACACCTTCCCTCGGTCCGGTGAAGGTGTAGAGTCAATCAATTTGGGAATAGGCTCACTGTGGAGAAGTGTCCTGGTTTTGGGTGGAATTTCAACTCTGAAATTGAGCTTACAGAGGAGAAATGGTAGGGGAATTTCACTGGGGATCAAGTGCTCTAAGGGTGGAGGAGGGTCTGGAACAATCTTGGCAGAGTTTTGGCAAGGTTTATGCTTCTTCTTTTTATGGCCGAGAGGGGTGGAGTTTAAATAGAGTTGGCTGGGGGGGCCTCCCAGGGGAGTTAGGGCTTGGGATCAGCTGCTCTGGTGAGGAGAAGATCAGCCATGGTAGCCACTGGGGATGGGGCAGCTCAGCAAGTGAGAATTTCAATGTTGGCTCACATGTGAGCTCTCGGCCATGGTGTTTTCCGGCGGCCTGGTGGCCGGCCGGCCAGGCATGGGTCACCATCTTGGTCAGGTGGGTCAGGGCTGGGTTTAGTGTAGGCAATTGGCAAATGCCATGTGTAAGGTGGTTGAATCAAAGTAGAAAGGGGAAGGGGCCATTTTAGCTTATTTTGGTCAACCCATGCAAATGGGTTGGGTGCACCTCCCCAAGACCTGGTTTTGGGCCGAGGAGGTCGGGTGGGTCAACCTCCCATGTGTGGTGGAGTCTCCATCAAGGATTAGGTGGCAAAGCATGGTTTAGAGTGTGACATGCTTAAGGTAAAATAGGCTTAAGGGAGGCTTAAAAAAGATCCCCCTCTTCTTGCCATAAATGGACTAATGACAAGTCAAAGCCCTCATGGCTTCATGTGGCTTGAGAATGGCTTGTTCATGGCTCCATTTGGCTTGGGAAAAGGTTGGCTTATTTCATGAAAAAGGGTTTTAGAAATATTTGGCATTTAGGGGGTAATTTGACATGCGGCTTGATTTGGAATGGTTTAATTGATGATTTTGCAACTTAGGGGTGATTTTGATCAAATGGATGATGAGGGGAAGTGTCATGTGGGCTTTAGGATGATTTGGGCTTTTGAATTTTGAAGGAAATGGGCTTTTAGGAGGGTTTAAGGGATGGGCCCTTAAGTTTAAAAATGAATTTATGGATGGGAATTTTGTAAAGAGGTTGGGCCAAATAATTGTTGGGTTTAGCTCATGGATGTGTCATGAGTGATTTGAAACAAATTGGGGGTGATTTGGATTTGAATTGGGTTGAATTTGGGTTAGGTTTGGGTTTAGGTCAAAAATGGGCCTTTTGACCATGGGTTGAGTTTGAGTGGGACTTGGGTTCAAATTTTGGGCAAATCATGCTAGGGTTTTGTTTGTGGGAATGTTAAGGAAGATTTAGAAAAGATTTGAGGTTAATTGGAGTTGAATTGGGTGAGGTTGGGTTAAGTTTGGGTCATGGGTCCAAATTGGGCTTTAAGGCCAAAAGTGAGATTGGATCCAAATGTCAATCAAATTGGACTTGGATTTGGTTTAAATTAGTATTGGGAATGTTGAATTGAAGTTTAGAATTGAATTGGACCAGAATTTGGGTCAATTGGATAGGTTTGGTTTAACATTGGGTTCACTTTGGGTTAAAATGGGTCAATTTGGGGGTTTTGACAAAAGTAGGGTAAATTGACAAAATTGGCTTATGGTGTAGTTGGACAAAATGAAATTGGGAATATTTAGGATTTTCTGGAATTTTCTGGGAATTTTCTGAATTTTTGGATTTTTAGGCCAAGAAGGGTATTTTGGGTATTTGGAGGGTATTGGGGGGTATTTTTGGAATCTTTGGTATTTTTGGGTATGGATGATCAATTTGAGTGATGTGGAGATGTTTGGGATTGATTTTGGAAAATTTTGGGTAATTTGGAAATTTTGAAAAAATTTGGGTAATTTCAAGAGTTTTGGGTAGGTTTAGTAGGTGTAGGGTCTCGGGGTCAAAAATCGAAAATTTGGGAAATTGAAGATTGGGTGAACCTAGGTGAAAAGAAATCATTTTGGTTGAGCCATGAAGCCATTTCAAGCCCATATGAGCCATGAAAGGACTCATTTGAGGCATTCACTATGTTGTTCCTAACCCTCTTAGCCAAGGGCTTAGGGGTTAAGGACCATCCATGTGAATCACCTACATGAGTCAGGAGGATAAGTTGGGTATGGGTGTGGTTTTAGGAAGTGTGTGGAAATGTAGTGTGTAAGTGTAGTGTAAGTCAGCCCCTTCACTGCACCGGGCCACCTGTGGCGATCCTAAGGCCAAAGAGTCCTATAGGAACTCATCCTTTAAACTTCCACATTTGATTTCAACCCTCTAGGTAATTAGGGGTCTATAGTCAAGTTTGTGGAGTTTGCAGGGAGTTTAGAAGTGGTTTGAATTTCTAAAAGGCGGGTCCCAATTCTAGTCCTCTAAGATAGTCAAAAGAAAAAGCCTAAGGCTAGATCCTAAGCACTAAAAAGAAGAAGGGAAGACCTCATCAAAAATGAGGTCAACAGGGGGAAGAAAAATATTAACTCTTATTTGTTCTCAATTGTTATATTTTCAAAAAAATTATTAACATAACTTCTGGGAATTGTACCTCACTTGAGATAACTAAAACTTTTTATTTTAATTGAATATTATGGAAGGATTGGATGAAATTTTTTTAGTAATAAAAGTTAATTTTATAAGGGTAAGATATTTGGTAGGAAAGAATTTGATTATAGTTAACTATTTAAAGTAAAGAAAACTATATTTTTGAAATATTAAGATACTTAAAGTATTATGTGTTAAGAAGAGATTGTGACTTTATGATGAATAATAAAGCTCATACATAATTATAAAGTAAGGATATGATTTAAGTTTGAACTTTAGAAAGAGGAGAGTGAAGTTCAAAATCATTACAGGCTCTCCAGATACAGTAATCCTCATATAAAAAAAATAATAAAGAAAAAAAAAGAGAGTGAAAAAAAGGGATTGAAAGTGATCCCGAAAGAAAAAAAAAAAAGAAAGAAAAATATTTATGAGGAGAAACTTGAGGAGATACCTAATAAAAAATTGGCTTCACTTGAGTCACTCTAAAGGGAGAACTTGATTTCATTTCTGAATTTATTTTTAAAGTATTGGCCTACATTTTGAAAAAGTTTGCATGAACTCCTTTTTCACATAGTCTTTCAAGGCAATCTTAATGTAACAAATTATGGTTTATCTTGAAATAAATAGATAACTAGAACCCTTAGACTTGATTGCTGAATATTCTTATACTTGTAGTATTAACCCGAGTTACTAAATTTCTTTCTAAAAATCTAACCATTATATTCTTTTAAATGAAAAATTTTAGTGTCTTACAGGTGAAAATTACATTGCCTTGAGTTATATTTTTATGTAGTAAAAGTGTTACTTGAGGACAAGTAACAGTTAAGTTTGGGGGTATTTGACACGCCTAAAATATATATGCTTTTTGCTATATCATTTTACTTATTTTTTGAGTATATTACCCTTTAAAGAAAGGTATGTTGTATGTTTTTTGGTTTTAGGTACAAGAAATGGAGATTGGAGCAAAAGGAAACAAAAATGGTGCAATTTGGAGCAAAAACGAGCAAGAAATGAAATTCTGCCCTGACACCTTTCGATAAGTCTTTCGATGCTTAATCTCTTTTATACTTTTTGCATATTTTTGAATGAGATTACACTTTAAAGAAAGGTTGTTTTTATGTTTATTTTGTAGGGCTATCTCTTACGAACACAACGCAACTGAAACGGGGCGAAATAGAACTAAAACGGGGCCAAACGAAGCGAAACGGTGGAGCTGCTCAGAGCCATCTCGCCGATGGCGAGATTTTCCCGAGACAACCGAAAAGTGGCCGAAAAGCTCGCCGACAGCGAGCTCGAACTCGCCGACAGCGGCCCGAACGACCATGAACTGACTTTTGGCGGTTTTGGGCCAATATTCGACGTATTTAGACGCTTTTTCGAAGGGGTGCGTAAGGAAACTCTTGGGAATTCGTCCAAACTCTTTAAAAATGGCGAATATAGGTTAGAAAAAGGAGAGATTAAGAGAAGATTAGAGAGAAAAAATTGGAGAAAAACTTAGAGGAATATTTAGGATTCTTAGATTAAGAGTAGAATGTAGATTTCTACCATTTCGGAGAGATTGGAGAGGAGATTTTTGAGAGAATTTGTAAGGGATTGTACGAGCATTGCATGGATCAATGGTAGACTTTGTGGGAGAGATCTTCCTCTTTCTTTCAAAGGGAAAAAGCTAAGTATTGTTCTTCATTATCTTATGATTTTGTAAACATTTATGTAGTGGATCTGCTTTGTTTAAATGAAGTTTCCTTTGCGTTTTCTTCGTGCTTTGTGACGTATCTCTCTTACTCTTTCTTCTTCTTTGGAAATAGTGACATGAGATGATTATGCCATTATTTTCAATTTAATTTTATTTTCTAATGAGTAGAATTCATGCTTAGGATTTTGTGATGCATGTTAGAAGTTAATTTAGGTATAAATGTGATGGTTTTTACTTGCACTTCATTTACATTGCAATTAAGGTCTGTTGTAATGTTAAAATTTGTTGTGAAAACATACGATCCAAGAGGGCTATGCTTTCTATGACTAAGTACGAACCACATTTAAATTCCATGAATGGTGAAGTTCATAGAAGTTGAATGCAAATAAATAGGGAAATAATATTAATCGGGCGCAGAATTGGAGATTTTAGAGTGACGAGCTAAAATCCTTAATTCGGTCCTATCGTTTGAGTGCTGAAGTGTAGATGTTAGCCCTCGGGCGAGGCGAATGTGGGAGCTCCGAAGTGGCGACCGGTATCCTCCCGACCTAGCCGCGATTCGGTAACTAAGCATAGGATTAGTCAATGTTCTTTATGCCTGGACTAAAGGGTAAAGAATAGGATTGCTCCTATTTGGCACATACAATATTAAATGCATATCAATCCTATACATTATCTATTTCATTACATAAGAATAGTAGTTTTTAATATCTCAAAATTCTCCAAACCAATTCATCCAAAAAGGGTTATCTTTAAAATTATTATTTGCACTTAGTTATAATTACTATTACATTTAACACTTGCATTTAGGAGTAGTTTTTAGATAAAACACAATTTTAATCGACATTCCAAACTAAGGACTATTAGTAGTAGACTAGAATTTGACAAAAGACCTCTTACTTCACTTCCTCGTGGGATCGATACTGGGGTTTTTAAAGAAAACTCTATATTACTTGAAACGATACGTATACTTGCGTAGTACCCCTAGTGTGTAAAATATTTTCTAATTTTTATATCATTTAAGACTTTGCACACTAGCCGCTATTTATAAATTGGGTCAAGTTTTTGGCCATCTTTTGGAAGTTAATTTACTGCGTAATTGCGGGTCGGGTCAGAGACCAACATGGCATCCTGACTTCTGTGACTCCAAATCCCGCACTCCTTCTGAGAATTTTTTTTGCAGTTCCGAAATCTCTGGGTCAGTACCTAAATTCTAATTCCCATCCTGAGGGTTGACGTAATGTCTTGAATTGTAGTCATTTCCTCGACTAGAGCCAGGTCGGACGTAATGTCCTGAACGGTAGCCTGAGCTGGTATAGTCTTTTCCAGAGGTCGGTACCTAAATTCTGACCCTCTTTTCGAGATCGATACCTAAATTTCGATTCTCATTCCGAGATGAGTACCTAAATTCTGATTCTCATCCCTTCCGAGGCTGGTACCTAAATTCCAGTTCTCTCTTTCCTGAGATCAGTATCTAAATTCTGTTTCTCATCCTTTTCGATCGGTACCTAAATTCTGATCCTTACTTCGGTGGTACATAAATTTCAGTCTTCACCCCCTTTCGGATTTGAACTCTGCTTTTGTCAATTCCGAATCCCCTTTCGATTCTAATCTCAAATCATTTTCAATCAAATTTCAAACTCTGAAATCAAATTTCAACAAACTTTGAAATTAATCATAAACTAAACTTTAATCAACCTCCCAAATCAATTTAAACCAATCAAAGATCAAAATAAAAATAAAAATTTGAAACCTCGATCTTATTCAATATTGAAGTCAATCAACTTGAGCTTCACCCCTTCCTCCCCAGTGAGAGTTCAGGAATCTTCAGCTTCAGAGATTTGCTTGATACTCTCCAGCGGGAACCTTCTCTTTCTCTGTTCTGTTCCAAGTGTGTAGGCTTGGAATGTTTGGGTTGGTCGGTTAATCTCTTCGGTCAACGCCAATACACGCGGTGTGCTGGGTCTGCACATCACACCTATTGGGGGTCCATTTGTTGACCTCATTTTTGGTGAGTTCTTCTCTTTTTTCTTAGTTCTTAGGATCTAGCCATAGGACTTCTCCTTAACTATTCTAGAGGACTATAATTAAGACCCACCCTTTAGCAATTCATCTACTTCTTGAATCCTCTTGGGACCCCACATGGATGGTTACAAACCCCTAAATCACCTTGGAAGGTTAAAACCGCCATATGGACAACCAGTAGTGAGTTCCTATAGAATTGTTTGGACTTAAGGTGACCTCGGGTGACTTGGGCTTCTCCTGCACACACACACACCCCTAAGCCACTTAACCTAAACTCTGAGCCCTTGCCTTTCTACCCTTCATGAAACTCAGATTATTGAATCCAAGCCACTAGTCTTTGATTAAGATGGCTAAGGTCAATATGTGAAGGATCATAAAGTGGTTAACATTTGGCTAAACTTGGTCCCAAAGTGGTTGGACTTGGCTAAGTCCATGGCTCATGCTTCCAAACCCTAATTACATTCCAAATCACTTTTTTTACTCAATCTTGACCCCACTAAAATGGTCCCATTCTTCCTTATTTGATGCCCTATTCATTTTTGCCAAAATTTCTAGTTTTGACATTGGGTCCCCTAAACTTACCCAAATCTACCTAAATGACCCCCACAACCACCAAAATTATCCAAAAATTCCCGAAAATTACCCAAAATTCCTAAAAATCCTAAAAATCATTTTTAAACAATTCCCACTAGTTAAATCCCCCAAAATACCCCAATACCCTCTAAATAACCTCCAAATACCCTAAATACCCCTTTTGGCCAAAAATTCCAAAAATTAATAGAAAATTCTAAAAAATTCCGAATATTCCCAATTTTATTTTATTCAACTACACCATAAGCTAATTTTGCCAAAATAACTCACTTTTATCAAAATCCCTAATTTGACCCATCTTCAACCCATATGGACCCAATGTCAAACCAAATCAACTTAACTGACCTCAATTTTACCCAAACTCAATTCTAAACTTCAATTCAACATCTCCAATACCAATCTAAACTAAAACCAAACCCAATTTGGTTCACATTTGAGTTCAATTTCAACTTTAAACCAAAACCTCAATTTTAACTTATGACCCAAACCTAGCCAAATTCAACCCAATTCAACTCATTTTTCCCCTAATTCAACTCTAAACTCTACCTAATACATCCCTAAACCAAATACAACATCAATTGTCCCTAAATTTGAACCCAAACCCAACTCAAAATTTATTTGAAATCAAAACCCCCAAATTTTCCTTAAGGTTGATACCTAGCCCTAAATCTCCAAATTGAATCCCCTAAACCCAAAATTTCCACCCAATTTCTATCCTAAACCTTTCCTAACAATCTTTTGAAACATTTTAAACCATAAATTGAGCCTTAGCCAAGCTCTAGCAAAACCTAAACCCAACCTAACCCATGGTGACCAAAATCGACTAATGCTCCAAAATCCTCCAAATTGGAACTCCAAATGAACTCAAAATCCACTTCATGTCTTCATGAAATATCTTCCTTAAAATCGTCTACACAATGTTGATTAATCAATTTGATCCAATCCAAACCCTAACTCAAGCTAGCCTAACTCAAACTCATGTGAACCCATGTGTACACATGAACCAAATTAAATCAAACCAAACCAAAATTGATCAAACCAACCCCTTGGCTGTCAACCCTAGACCTCCTAGGGTGGGTTTGACCTGACCCAACCCAAGCCTCATGAGCCATGGAACAATGGTCCATCACTTTGGACCAATGGGCTAAGCCACATGGCTAAGGCCATGTCCCATCCTTAATCTCCCTTTAAGCAACCATCTCTGCTAAGTTAATTGAGCTAAACTCCTCCTCCACTCCTCCTCAGCCACCCCAGCTGCCCGAACGTCTTTGTCCGCCACCCCAGCCATCGGAACAGTCATGCCCGAGCACCCCTTTGTCCTTGAAAAATCAAAATTGAACCTCGGCAGTGGCCAATCCTTTCACCAGCCACCCTGCCTGCACTGCCCTCACCCTAAGCGGCCCAGGGCACTCATTGCCTGGCCCTGAGCTCCCCTCTCCAGCCATGGCTATAAAGCCACCACTTTTCGGCCTTGACATAGGTGCTGAAAATTTCTTCACGAATCCCTCCCAAATTGCTCCCAGACCTTCTCCCACCCTAGAGAAGAAGAGCCCCACTGTTTTCCTGCCCTAATTCCCACTGGTTGAGCTCAATTTCAGAGCTCAATCTCAGGCTAGAAAGCAGGACACCTCTTGAAACTCCACCAAAACCAAATTAATTTCACGCACACCTTCACAGCACCAAGATAAGGAGTTCCCTAGTGAATGCCCCTCTCCTAGCCTCCTAGTTGCTCTATAGGCCAGAGCTTGGAATCGGGCTTGGTCGAAGTCTCACTTAAGCAGCTCACCAGGACCAGAGACTTCATCTGTAGGCTTCTCTCACTCCAATGAACATGCCGAGCATCTCTGATTAAGGCTTCACCTCTCAGGGCCAAGGTATTGACCTCTCCTCCCTCCCGAGCTTCCAGCAATTCTACATTTTTTTCTCTGCAATTTCAATGCGTGTTAGCCATATGGATAGCTTCGTCTAGGCTAGACGCGTCGATAGAGACCAACCATGCGTGATTTGATTGAGTCTGGAGCGAGATCTTAAGGTTTTAGGGTGGACGACTCTTGGGTTGAACCACGGGGACGATGACCAGCCACCGTTGGATCGAGCGTTTATCGGATGGACGTCGAAGATCAAGCCGGACAGAACTATGTGTCGGCATATTTTTAGGTTATGTGTTTTGAAAAGGGGGTCGCCTACAGAAATTTTCGGCGAATTTTAGATTTTAAATTTAACTTAGATATCTATATATATATATATATATATATATATATATATATATATATTTTTTAGAGAGTAGCATTTGATTTTGAAAATACTTTTCAGTTTGAAAATTTTAAGATATGAAATCAAACCGATCTCGCATCCCAGATAGTTTATATAAAAGAGGACCGCATCACAAACCGTGTATCTATCATCTAATTTCTATCCGAATATTTTCCCTTAATGCTAAAACTGTTAGCTTAGAAATGATATAACTTCTTTTTAGTCAATTTGATGGAGAGTCAATATATGAATCTTGGGAGAGATTTAAAGAACCTCTTAGGAAATGCCCACATCATGCGTTGCAGTTGGTTAATTATCCAAAGTTTCTATAATGGATTAGTAGGATCTTTAAGATCAATCATCGATGCTTGATCTTTGGAGGATCATTAATGTGAAAACCATTTGATGAAGCCTATACACTAATCGAAGAAAATGGCAACAAATAATTTTCAATGGCCTGCTGATAGAATGAATAAAAAAATAGTTAGTATTCATGAAAATGATGCAATATCTATGTTAGCTTCTGAAATGTTCGCATGTCTAAAAAATTAGATCATTTTAAGATTACTCCAAGCATGTGACAAATTCATCTGGACAACTTATAGAATCCCAATCTCAATATGAAACAATTAATGCAATTAACAACGGACCCAATAATCCTTATGCAAATTATTATAATCTGGATGGAAAAATCATACTAATTTTAATTGGAATAATAATACAACTAATCAGCCTTGAATAATATGACACAACAATTAGGAAATCTACTTAATCAAGGAAATCTAATTATAAACCTAATTATCCACCTGGATTTAATAATAATAACCCTCAATTTAAAGATAAGAAATTATCTATAGAAGAATTATTAAATATGGGCCAACATTTACAAAATCGAGGAAATCAATTACAAATACAAGGAAACCAATTACAAAATCAAGAGACAACTATCAAAAATATTGAAACTCAACTTGGACATATCGCTACTGCACTTAATAATAGAATACCTGGAACATTTCCTAGTAATGTGGAAATAAATCCAAAGGCAAGGAAATGAACAAATTAAAGCGATACAATTATGAAGTGGAAAAGAATTAGAACCTCGAATTTAGAAAGAACCTGAAAGTCAAAAAAAGGAAGTGGAAATTGAAGAAAAATAATCAACAAGATCCAAACTTAGAAAATCCTTTAATACCAATGAAAATTTGGTGAAAAACCTCACCATTTTCTGACTAATTCAACATAAAGACAAACAATTTGCTAAATTCCTTAAAATTTTGAAGAAATTAACGATAAATATTCCTTTCGTAAAGCTTTAGAACAAATGCCAAACTATGTAAAATTTATGAAAGATATTCTAATAAAAAAAAGAAAATTTGCGATAATGAAATGGTTGCACTTAGTGAAGAGTGTATGCTATTATTCAGAAAAAACTTCTAGAGAAAAATTAAAAGATCTGGTAGTTTCACTATACCCTGCGTTATTGGAGAAAAATTCTATGGAAAAGCTTTGTGTGACTTAGGAGCAAGCATAAATCTAATGCCTCATCAATTTTCAAGAGATTAGGATTGGGAGAAATTTCACCTACTTCAGTAACTCTTCGGTTAGCTGACCGTTCTGTTACATATCCTAAGGGAGTTATTGAAAATGTATTAGTAAAAGTGGATAAATTTATCTTCCACAGTAGATTTTATTGTTCTAGATATGGAAGATGATAAAGAAATTCTATCATTTTAGGGAAGACCATTTTTAGCCACTTGGAAAAGCTATGATTGATGTTCAGAAAGGAGAATTAACTATGAGAGTAAATGTCCAAAAAGTAACTTTTAATATTGCTAATAGATCATTGTCTGTGAAGGTAACACCTCGTTGTTCTTTTAACGAGAAAACCTCGTCAAAGGAATTACCGGCTATTTGAGCTAAAAAGATGTCTGGATCAAGTAAAGCCTTGATCAGAGCCTCCCTCATCTCCTTTGACATGATCAGAGCGTCGTATATGCTTAGTTTGGCTGGTAGCTTCCTAAGATGGGCTAGCACATTATAGTCCACTTTATTACCATGTTCCTCGGTTTCTTCCTGAATGGGCAATTCCTCTGTCGGGTCTGGCTCTTCCTGAGCAACCACCTGCTTTCCTTTATCCTTTGGACCCATTCTCGGGGGTAGAACTTTTCCACTCTTTAAATTTACTTCAGTTATCTCTTCTGAATTTGGTGTTGAATCTGCCGGTGTATCCCCTTAAATTGGAAGAACCGGCTTTTCTGAAGTTGCTTCGGTATCTGATGGTTATAATTTTATCGTGATCGGAGCCCCTCAGAATTCACAAATGGACTCGTTGCTTGTCGAGCTTTCGTAGCCTCCCTTGTGAACATCTTCTTCGCCGTGGTTATCGAGGTTGTGTATGATTTGAGAATCATTATTTGTATTCGAATCGAGATCCAGATTAAGTCGAATGTCGCTTGTTACGTAATTGTTAGAAAGAGTCAAAATGTAGCCAACGCCATAACCCTTATCATTATAAGATCTCGCCGGGGCGAGCAAATAATCATACTGAGTCAGGAGTTCGAGGGATTTCTCCCCCGAATTGGAAATAACCATCCTAGGATAAGCAACCCCCTAGTCTACCCTTCGGAGCCTCAGTCTTCTTTTCTTCCACGATCTTCTCCTCGTTCTGGGGCGGTTCTTCAATCGCAAGTGATAATTCCGGCTTGATAGGTCTCAAACTCTGAGTTGAAGCATGTACCGAAGCGGCCTGGATGTGATCCAAAATTTACTTCGATGATTTTGTCCAAACAGTACTCCATCCGTCATCAGTCGTGTAAGGGTCTATCGGAACAATGGGATCCGTTGAAATAACATCGACGGAACCTCCCTTCTGAGGTTCCTTCATATATTCTTTTGGGATCGTTATGTTCCCTTTTCGGAGATTGTCATCAAGCCAACTCTTGAAGGTGATGCAATCTTCTATCTTATGTCCAAGCATCTGGTGGTAAGGGCAATAGTTCGGATGATCTTTCTTATTGACTTCTTCCGGCTTCTTGGGCTCTGGCAGCTGAAAATCTGGTGTCTTCATTAAGCTGCGGAACATCTTCACTACTGCTTCTATTTTGAATGGATATTCTTTATTTAGAAGTTCTCTTAATGTACGCGATGAACGAGGCGGTTGTTCATAATGCTGAGATGACTGATAGCTCGGATGAGGTCGCTGATAGCCTTGCTGAGGTTGCTGATAAGTCCGTTGTGGTGGTTGATACCTAGGCTGTGGCCGCTCTGACTTTATCTGAACCGGCTGCTTGCCCTTATCTACTGCCGCGACGATTCTGGATTTCTTTTTTAATGTTTTCATAAGTTTCTGCTTATCGTTCTTGTCCGCAAAACTTAACTGTTTTGCCTCTTATTGCAAGCTCCCGGCCTTGCTAAGCAACTTCTTGAAAGTCTTGATTGTAAATCCTTTAAGGAGAAGTGCTATCGAGCCATGGATACTTTTAAGCAGGATACCAACTGCATGTTGTTCTTATATTTGTGGTTCACACTTCATGCTTAAGTTTCTCCATCGAAGTATATAATCCACTAAAGTCTCGTTCGGCTTTCACTGCTCCACCACTAGATCACCAATAGTGATGTGGTGCTAAGCTCTGACAAATCGTTTAATGAAGAGATTCTCCAGTTCTGAAAAAGTCTTCACTGAGCCGTTCGACAATTCTGCGTACCAGTCGAAGGCGATCCCTGACAAACTGCTGAAGAACTAGCGGAAGAGTAAAGCGTCGCTCCCACCGGCATTGCAGCAACTAGCACAAAAATGTGCAACATGTTGCCGGGGGTTTCCTGTTCCATCAAAAGTCTTAAACGGAGGTGGTACGAAGCCTTTCGGGTATTGGACTGCATCGAACTCCTCGGGGTAAGGTCTACCCATCTGAGTAGATGCTCCATTCTTGGATTGTGCGAAAACTTCTCGCACCTGTTGTTCTACCATGTTTTTAATATCCTTTTCTGGAATTGTGCCTTGTGTAGAATCCTTATTTGGTTGCTCGTCCCCATTGATAGATGTGATCTCTTTTCCTCCATCCGCAATATGGATGATCTCTGGGGGTGTCTCTTTCTGATGTTAGGCCTGACTCTGGAGAGTGGCTAAGGCAGCAGCCATCTCTTCCATCCTCTTTGCCATCTGGGAAATTTTATCATCTCTTTCCTGAAGCTGTGCTCTCAACACTTCTGGTTCATCTCTTTCTGCAGCGGTCGGAGCACCTTGCAAAGCTGACGATGCCAGTGTCTCAACCATGTTGATCTCAGCATACTCGTCATCCATAAATTCTGATGAACCAACTTCATCTTCTAGCTTCTCTTCTCTTTCTTTTGCTAATTGTCGGATGTCGGTTCTTAACTTGTCTATGGCATCTTCTAGTGGCCTTTTCCGCACGGTCTCGCAGTTGTCATGTGCCGATTGTCTAACTTCCTCTTTAGGAGTCTCCTTCATCGCAGTAGCGCTTTCTTCGGACTCGAGCATCCTGACGAGACTTTTCTTCTCAGGGCATTGCTTTGGTCTTAACTCGCCAGTAGTAGGTCGCCATACCATCCTTCTTGCAGCCGGAAGCCTAGGACCAGATGGTCTGTCGGCTATATACTGGAAGGTGGTATCCTCCCTAATCTGTAGACCTGATACAACAATGGGCGGACTGGCTTTCATCTTCTTCTTTGGTTTCTCTATGCCAGCAACAAGTTCTATTCGCGGTCCGAGGCGGGATTTAGCTGGCACCTGTCCTATCCTTCTTAAGATCTCTGACACTGGGCATCTTTCTTTCTTTGCCAATTTTTCTATTATATCTTGTAGCCGAGTCAACGGCGTAGTCTTATCCCTTTTCCTCTTGTAATTGTTGTAGTATGCAGGTCGGGGTAATGCGGTGGTGATCCTATGAACATCCTCTTCATCTGATGCGGCAGAAATGGGGTGAAACCTGCTCCCTTCCAACAGAGGTATATACTCAGGTAGTTATTTTTTTTTTTCAGGAATTTCCTCTAAAAAAGCGACTTCAGCAGCTCTAGCTTTCTTAGCAATCTTTCTGCTTCTATTTCTCCTTTGAGTCCGAGTTAGGGGTGCAACTCTTGAGCTGGACCTAATCTCAAAAATAGATGGTATTGTAGCAAAGTTTGCACCCTCCACGGTGACAGGCTCATCACAGACTTGGGTTTCCTTCCCCTTCAGTTTGGCAGAAGTCGGGGTAGGTGCTGAGATGACTAGACCGGTGGGGGTAGAGATAACAGTTCTCCTACGAACAGTGGTACTCTTATCAGTTGGAACCCTTTGCAGGGGAGGGAATTCTTGAGTTGATTTCAGATTGAACTCAATCACGGGCTCTTCAGTTTCTAACACTTTGTCCATTAATGTGAAGAGAGTGACATCAGCGAACTTGACATCTGTGTTGCCAAATCCTTGTCCGAAACGGATGATCCCAATGTCGGGTAGCTCATCCTTGTAAACGGCAAAGTCCATTCCATTGTTGAAGGAGAAGATTAGCTTTGGGGCAGTCATTTTCGCAGGGCAAATTCAGAATATCAGTCCTGAATTATGCTTCTTTTCATTGTAAAGTTTAGGAAGAAAAAGAAAGAGTCCGAACACATTTTCGTTTATCTTAGTGTATTTGCGATTTTAAACGGATTTATTCATGGAAAGAGTCGTTTATTAGAGGATTTGTTTATTAGGAATGGAATATTTAAGGATATAGAAAAGGTAAAGGATTCAATTTAGAATCAGAAAGGAAGAGAAAGTCTTATGCAAGACTTCTCGACTCGAAGGACCGCTTCCTAAACTAACACCTATTGGGGGTCCACCCCACCTCAGAAAAGAGGTAAAAGGATCTCAGAACCTCTCTGTTTAGGGGTGTCTAAACAGTGGCTCCTAAATCCGAAAGGAGTTGGCTATACTCGTTCAAGACAGAAATGAAACAGTGTATTCCAACGGAAGAATGGTAGTTTTGGTCTACTAGGGGCATGGACTCACTACCGATTTATGAAAGCAAAATCATCTGATCAAAATGGAGAGAGGAACTATTCCCCAACGGAGTCGCCAGAAGTTGTCGGCATATTTTTAGGTTATGTGTTTTGAAAAGGCGGCGAATTTTAAATTTTAAATTTAATTTAAATATATATATATATATATATATATATATATATATAATTTAAAAAGTAGCATTTGATTTTGAAAATAATTTGAAATTTGAAAGTTTTAAGATCTGAAATCAAACCGATCTCACATCCCAAATAGTTTATATAAATGAGCACCGCATCACAAACCATGTATCTATCCCAAAAAATAGACGCACTGCTTGATGATGGGGCTCGATTAAATAAACAAAAAGTTTTGTGACATCTGTTTGGTCTGCGAACCAACTTTATAAGCCGACAAGTTCCCCTGTTTAATATAAAGAAATTAAACAGGGTTTATATTACCTGGGTTCTTAAGGTTCCCTATAAGGGCAAGCCCTTATAGTTAATTACATCTTAAATGACAGGAATCACTTAAGAAAACTCTCGATAATGATTAGTGGTTTTGCTCTCAAGAATTTCAAAGTTTAAGGTTTTCAAAGGATTTGAGTTTTGGAAATTTCAATTGAGAATAGATCAAATTTGGAACAGTTAATTTCAGGAGTTCAAAGAAAGAAAAGTAGGAGAAGCTGAAGATCCAAGAAGAATCTTGGCAACTTCCCAAACTATCCTATTGTTTGACTTCAATTTGGGAATTTATTTAATATTTCAATCATGCCAATTTTAATTAATTAGGACTTATATTAGTATGACATGATCATACAAAGAGCCTCGAAGATGTGAGGGCTTATGTCGTACCAAACAACTACCTCGGAATCCTAAGACCGGTTAGGACTTAATTTGCATAACATGATTATGCAAATGCCTAATGAAGAGTTGAGAAATTATGTTTCACTAAGCAAACTAGCTCGAAGTCCTATGTCTTGGTTGTTTAAAACTAGGAAAGGTTTTGCTGAAGTAGACTCAGGTTTTGCTGATGACGATGGCCCTGCTGCCCACTATGCTCCAAGCTACTTATTGTTGCAGAGGTTTAGTTTTAGAAGTCATAAATCAGGAGATGAGAGAAGTTTTTTGGTTTAGAGAAAATCTTAAAATCCAAGTGTTTTTAATATTTTAATTAAAACAAATCTTAAAGTTGTTTAAACAGAACCAATTAAAATCCCACGGTTCCGTCATCCCGACACCGTTATTTTCATTGAATTCACTTAGTCCATATGAATTTGCTAAACTCAACTGAATGAGTTCCACACTTTCATTTAGACTATGGGAAATCCCGTTAGCAATACGTGGGTTACATCATCCGAGGTATTCCCGATCATTCAACGAGACGTTTTAATTTAGTTAAAGTTGTAGTTTTGTTGTTCTGTTTGTGATTAAATTTTGAGTTGTTTTATATTTTGAAATGTTGTGGCGGTGATTTTTATTTTGTAATGACTTTTAATTTAGTTTTAGTTTCAGTTCAGGGACTATCCTAAAGGTTTTGGTTTTCATGCAATAGTGTTTATCATGCAAGAAAAGTAAAGTACAGTGCATGTAAGTAAATTGCAATAAAATAAAAATATACTTGGAGGGTCTTCCCGTCATCCCAAGGTGCACTTAAAACACATGTTAAGACATTTAAATGTTTCAACAAGTACCTAGGTAAAGCTAAGGGAAAGGTTTTGGTTGTCTACCAAAGTTCTAATCCTATAGCTAGTCATCTCCTATGACGTCGAGGTTCTTGTGTTTTGGTTTAAGGATGATTTTCTTCATCAAAGAATAATTAAATTCAACTGTTCTTCTAAAACATCCCGTCATATTGAGAAAGTGTTTAGGACGAATCCTAAACATCTTTTCAATATTTCTGGGATTATTTTAAGTCCAAGAGAATTTAATTATACAAGTGAATTAATCATCCAGGAGTTTAAGTTTTGTTCCCTTGCTTAGTGAACTAGGACATTTGAATGTCCTATTAGTGAAGCAACACTTCACTTGATACTCCATTTAAGAGTTATAATAATAAGAGCTTTAAAAGGGCAAATCAACTTATTAAGTATTTTAATGATTTAAACTTAATGATTTAATTTCAATTTTTATTTAATTAGAGAAATTAGTTTAAGTTTGGAATAGTGTTCAAGTTATTTTAGATTTGATTCTTAAAAATTTCAATTAGGTTTGTTATTAAATGATTTTTGATTTAATTTAATTCAACCTTAATTTAATTTATTTTTATTTTAACTTAATTTGATTTGATTTTGATTTTAATTTAATTTGGTTTAATTTAATTTAATTTAATTTAATTCAAATTAATTTAATTTAAATTTTAATTTAGTTTGATTTTAACTTTAATTTATTTTTTAATTTAATTTACTTAATTTAATTTAATTTAGTTTAGTTTTAATTTAATTTTAATTTAATTTAGTTTAGTTTAGTTTTAATTTAATTTTATTTTAATTTAATTTTAATTTTAGTTTAATTTTAATTTAATTTAATTTTAATTTTAGTTTAATTTTAATTTAATTTTGATTGTAATTTAATTAATTTTAATTTAATTTTGATTTTAATTTAATTTAATTTTAGTTTAATTTTAAATTTAAATTTAATTTAATTTAAATTTAATTTTAATTGAATTTTAATTTTTATTTAATTTAATTTAATTTAATTTAATTTAATTTAATTTTAATTTAATTTAATTTAATTTAATTTTAATTTAATTTAATTTAATTTTAGTTTAATTTTGATTTGGATTATTATTTTAATTTTTTAATTAAGAATTAAGTATTATTGAAGTGATTTATTTAGGGATTTTTAAATTTAAGAATAAATATCCTCTTAATAATATCCCTACTTTAATAATTCAATTTCTATTATTCTTCCAAAATTTCAATTAATTAATTAATTAAAGTTTTATTTTAATTATATTTGAAATGGTTAGTAGATTTCTGCCCTCAATCATTTGAGTTTCAATCATCCAAAATTAGTTTAAAATCAAATATTTTACCTTCCCTTTTTTTATTAATCCTAAAATTTTAATTAAGGGTTGAAATTTTTAATTTCCTTTTTGCCCTTCAAGCTTTATAATTCTATAACTCACTAAACTAAGCTCAAATGAAATTGAAATTTTTATGTAACCTCACTCACATGTCAATTAAGATATTAGAGGCAAAAATGTGATTTTTCTATATTTAATTTATTTTTGTAATTATTTTTAATGGAAAATAGGGGGTTTTAAGGAAAATTAAATAAAATGACCAAGGAAATGTTTCTGTCCTTAAGAAAATTATGGGATGTTCCTAATTACAAGAGGACTATTTGGACCAATTTTGGTGATTTTTTGAATTATATTTTATTTATTAGAAGTATTTTGAGTTTTAGGGTATTAATTAATTTAAAAAAAAAATAAAGGTTGAAAAATGGATTTTATATTTTTCCTAAAACTCTCTGAACTCAAGGAGTCCAGAGAAACAAATTTTATATTTTTCTGATTTTTCTTTGATTTATTAGAATTATTTTAGTGAAAAGGTTGGAAAATACATTTTTTAATATTAAAAATTACATTAAGCCTTTAAAATTCAATATCTTATCCTAGGGACTTAAAAAAAATATTTGATTTGTTTCTAAGTGATTAGAATTCAAAATGTGACATTTTGGTGATTTTTAATATTTTCATGATTTTTAATAATTTTTAATTATTAAAAATATTAAAATAATGATAAAAATCAACTTTTTTAGAAAATTACAATTTTAATTTTCCTAAGTTCCTCTGATATCATAGAGCTCCAAAATAATTTTTGTGAATTTTTGAAACGTATTTTGTGAGTTATGAATTTTTAAAGTTTAATTTTGCTTATGAGGCTTAATCAATCCATTTGGTAGGGTTAATCAAGTCTAATTGATTTCAAATTCTTATGTGATGTTCCTCTGATCCTAAAAATTAGTGGAGAATTATTTTTATGTTAATTTAATCTGTAATTAACCCTAATTAATTAAAGTTCAATTTTGGGTGTTTAGGCCAATTAGGGTTGTTCAAAGTGAATTAACTCAAGACCTATTTTTCCTAGGTTCCTCTAGTCATAAGAAAAATCATCAAGTTTTCCTAGAATTTATTTCTCGACATGCTTAATTATTGGAATTAAAATACTCAAAACGAGTAACATGTAATTGAAAAATCAATAACTTCTCATAGGGATGGCCTACGACCTTGAAAAATTCGGGGAATATTCCCAAGTTCAGAGGCTTCAAAAGCCCCATAGTCTCATGCCATGGTGAATTGCCTATGCAAATAGAGAATTAAAACAATGCAGAGATTAAATAAATCATTAAAAATAAAATACTTAATGACATTACTTGATTTCTTTTCCACATTATTCTCCTCTGTTCGCTAAGCAAGAGGGCATTTTTATTTATTTTTCTGATTTTCTACACAAAGATATGCATTTTTAAAGTTCTGGGTATTTAATAAATAAGAAAATTCCATATTTTCCTACTTATCCTACGTGGCGCCGCGTCAACCTCGGCGGCTCCGAAGGGGTGCATGTCGCGCTGTGATTGGGCGCCGCCATCTGAGTCAGTCGTCCCGGGGCCCGCCTTTCACGTAACATCTTCCGGTCTGACGCTATCCGAGCCGTCCATCCGATACAAGCGCGATCCAATGGCTCCCGGTCATCGTCTATGACTGGTGTAAACCTGTGACCGTCGACCTTCCAGCCCAAATATCTCCCTCATTTCTCAATGAATTTTTATGTTCTTATGCTCTATGGATTCATCTTGAAGAGTCGAACACATCCATACAGTAAACATGCATTAAAATCAATTCATATCAAATGAAGATTCTCTAGAAGTTTGGTAGGAAGAGAGAGCTCATACCTTTGCTCAGAGAAGTGAAGCTTCGATCTGAGAGTTATGTCACATTCTATTGGGTCCAAGCAAGCTCCAGATGAAGTCCCTTGGCTTGGTGAATTGCCTAGGTACAAAAGTGACGACAACCGATCACAAAGCTTGGTGGCTGGAAGCAATGACTGGCCTGGTGAGGGGGTTTTTGCTGGGAAACTTCACCTCTTGGTCTGGTGAAGGTGTAGAGTCAATCAATTTGAGGATTGACTCACTGTGGTGAAATGTCCTGGTTTTGGGCTTGAATTTTAACTCTGAAATTGAGCTCACAGAGAGGAAATGGCAGGGGGATTTCAGTGGGGATCAAGTTCTCTAGGTGTGGAGGAGAGTCTGGAAAGATTTTGGCAGAGTTTCTGTATGGTTTTGTTTCAGCACCTCCCTTGGCCGAGAGGAGGTGGTGTTTAAATAGGGCTAACTGGAGGGCTTCCCAGGGAGTGTTGAAGGCCTGGATCAGCTGCTTAGATTAAGGGAAGAACAACCATGGCAGCCATTGGACATGGGGCAGCTCAGCAAGATGGAATTTCAATGTTTGGCTCCTTCCAAGGTCTCGGCCATGGTGTTTTCCGGCGGCTGTGGTGGTGGCGGAGCCGGGCATGGGTCACCATCTTGACTAGGGAAGTCAGGGCTGGGGTTTGTTGAAGTGAATTGGCTTTGGACATGTGTAAAGGAGTTGGCTCTAAGTGGTATGGGGATAAGGCCATTTTAGGCTTGGTGTGGTCAACTCATCCAAATGGATTGGGTTCACTCTCCCATAACCTCGATTTTGGGATGAGGCAATCGGTTGGGTCGACCTCCCATGTGTGGTGGAGTCTCCATCAAGGATTAGGTGGCAAAACATGGTTTAGTGTGTGACATAGATATGGCTAAAAAGGCTTAATGAAGGATTAGGAAAGGGGGCCCTCCTTTTTCCATTAACAGCTTGGTCACATGTCAAACCCCTCATGGCTTCACATGGGGCTTAAGGATGGCTTCATGGCTCTTATATGGTTTGGGAAAATTTGGATTGGTTTCATGGAAATGGGTTTAAGGAATTTTGGTATTTTGGTGTAAAATTTGGATGGTTTGTCATATGGCTTTGTTTAGAAAGGCTTGATTGCTGATTTAGGACTTAGGATTGATTTGAATTAAGTGATGATGAGATGAGATTGTAATATGGGCTTTAGGATGGGCTTGGGCTTTTGAGTTTGGTTAGGAATGGGCTTTTGAATGTCTTTTGGAAGTGGGCTTTTAGATGAAAATTTTGCAAAGGTCCATGCCAAATAAATGTTGGGTTTAGTTTAAGGATGTTTCATGAGTGATTTGGATCAAACTTGAGGTGCTTTGGAATTGAATTGGGTCTAAATTGGGTCTCTTTAGTGATAGGGTCAAAATTGGTCAAAATGGACTAAGTTAGGCTAAGTTAGGGCTAATGTTGAAATTGATGTAAAATTAACATTAAGAAATGTTTATGGGAGTGTTTCAAAGAGGTTTCAACTTTGGTTGGGTTTTGATTTTGGGATTTGTGCCTATTTGGGATAGGTTCGGGTGTAGGCCCATTTAAGGGATTTTGGGTTTGGGTTGAATTTGAGTCGGGTTTGGGTTCAAATTTTTGGCAAATTATGTTAGTGTTTTGTTTGTGGGGATGTTAGGGAAGGTTTAGAAAAGATTTGGGGTTATTGGAGTTGAATTGGGTTGGTTTGGGCTAAGTCTGGGTCATGGGCTAAAATTGGGCCTTAAGCTTAAAAGTGAAATTAGATTCAAATGTCAATCAAATTGGACTTGGATTTGGTCTAGATTGATATTGGGGATATTAAATTGAAGTTTAGAATTGAATTGGACCAAAATTGGGGTCAATTGAGGTGGTTTGGTTTGACATTGGGTTCACTTTGGGTTAAAATGGGTCAAATTGGGGGTTTTGACAAAAGTGGGGTAAATTGACAAAATTGCCCCATGGTGTAGTTGAACAAAATAAAATTGGGAATATTTGAGATTTTATGGAATTTTTGTATTTTTGGGTCAAGAGGGGCATTTTGGTAATTTGGAGGGTATTGGGGGTATTTTTGGAATTTTTGGTATATTTGGTTGGAGATGGTCAATTTGAGTAGTGGGGGAAATGTTCAAGGTTAATTTTGGAAAAGTTTTGGGTTATTTGAAAATTTGGTGGTTTTGGGTAGTTTCAAGGGCTTTTAGTAGGTTTGGTGGGTCCGGGGCCCCGGGGGTCAAAAATTGAAATTTTGAAAAAATGAAAATTGAGCTAATGTGAGTGAAATGGAATCATTTTGGTTGAGCCATGAAGCCATATTAAGCCCATAAGAGCCATGAGAGGACTTACTTGAGGCATTCACTATGTTGTTCCTAACCCTCTTAGCCAGGGGCTTAGGGGTTAAGGACCATCCATATGAATTATCCACATGAGTCAAGAAGTCAAGCTAGGCATGAATAGTTTTAGGAATTGGAATGTGTGTGAAAGTGAAAGTGTAATGTATGTGCTGGTCAGCTCTCACCAGACCAGACCACCAAGGGTGATCCTAAGGCCAAAGAGTCCTATAGGGAACTCATCCTTTAAACCTCCACATTTGATCTCAACCCTCTAGGTGATTAGGGGTTTACAATCAAGCTTGTGGGGTTTATAGGGAGTTAAGAAGTGGTTGAGTTTCTAAAGGGGTAGGTTCCATCTCTAGTCATTTAAGATAGTCAAAGGAAAAGCTTAAGGCTAAATCCTAAGTACTAAAGAGAGAAGAGAAGACCTCATCAAAAATGAGGTTAACACCACGAGACATAAAGCGCTAGCTGATGAGGCACATACATGGACGGCAACGTCAAATGGCAGAGCGACGCGTAGTCTTTCGGAGCTACCGAGGATACAGTCAGCGCCACATGGTTAAGTAGAAAAATAGGGATTTTCAGAATTTATTAAATAGCAAGAACTTTAAAAATTCATATCTTTGCATAGAAAAATCCTAAAAAAAACTAAAAATACACTCTTTCTCAGTGAACAGAGGAAATTAATGTGGAAAGAGAATTAAGTTATTTTGTTAAGTATTTTATTTCTATTTAATTTAATACTGTTCTGAGTATTCTAATTCTCCATTCACACATACAATTCACCATGGCATGAGACTATAGGGCTTTTGTAGCCTCTGATCTTGGGAACATTCTCTGAATTTTCCAAGGCCAGAGGTTATCTCTGTAGCAAGTTATCTATTTTTCAAGTTTATATACCAGTTTTGGTATTTTAATTCCAATAATTAGCATGTTGATTAATAAAATCTAAAAAAATTAGGGGGAGTATCTCTGGACCAGAGGACCCTAGGAAAATTATGGTTGGACTTAAATCATTTAAATGAACTCTAATTTGGCCAAAACCCTAAAATTAAGATTAAAATAATTTGGGATAACCACTCATTAAAATAACACAAAATCAATTCTCCACTGATCCATAGGGTCAGAGGAGTCTCACATAAAAATTTGAAACCAATTGAAAATGATTTAACCCACTAAATAAATTAGTTAAATCACATGGCCACTTTTAAACTTTACAATTTCATAAAAACCAAAAAACTTTTCAAAAATTCACTAAATTAGTTTTGGGGCCTCTTTGGTATTAGAGGAGTCTAAGAAAATTAAAATTGTAAATTTTCTAAAATTTTCCTTTTTTACCCAATTTTGAATATTTTAATAATTAAAATATAATAAAAATCACAAAAATAATAAAATTCACAAAAATGTTATATTTGGTTTCTTAATACCTTAGGAACCAACCAAATATTTTTCTTAAGTCCCTAAGAAAAGATATTGAATTTTAAAGGCTTAATGCATTTTTTAATATTAAAAAATGGATTTTTAACCTTTCTAACTAAAATAATTCTAAAAATTCAAAGAAAAAAATAAAAAATAAAAAATTTGTTTCTTTGAGTTCTTTGAGGTCAGAGGGACTTAAGAAAAATATAAAAATTAATTTTCAACTTTAATTTTATTTTATAATTAATTAATACTCCAAAACTTAAAATAATTATAATAAAGAAAATGTAATTAAAAAATCACCAAAATTGGTCCAAGTGGTCATTTGGTCAGTAGAATAATCCCATAATTTCCTAAGGATAGAAACTTTACCTTGGTCCTGTTGTTGAATTTTCATTGAAAATCCTTATTTTTCATTAAAAGAAATATATAAATTAAATTAAAAAATAGAAAAATAACATTTCCTCCTTTAATGTCTTAATTGACATATGAGTAAAGTAACATAAAAATTTCGAGTTCATTTGAGCTCAATTTAATGAGTTGTGAAGTAAACACGCTTAAGAGGGCATAAAGGTAATTAAGGGATTTTAACCCTAATTAATACTTTAGGCTTAATCAAAGGGAGGGATGAATATTTGATCCATAAAAAAATACCTATTTTTATGCCTTGATTTTTATCAATTTCTAAGGATATTATGCTTTAATGAAAGGTATTTTTGTGTTTTTGGATGTAGGTGATGTAAAAAGGTCCAAAAAAGGAAAAAGGGTGAAAAAGGAGCAGAAAGGAGCAAAAATGGAGCAAAATACAAGAATTATCAAAAATTATGGCCGGGCGCCTAGGCGCCAGAAGTTGGCGCCTAAGCGCCAGACTCGATACTGAAACTGTCAAGTCTTTGACGACTTCTGGACTGTTATTTTGACGGAGTGAGTGGTTATTGGACATTCTAGATGACTGGCAGTTGTTCCTTGATAATAGGACATGTGATACATTGCATTTGGACTCTCCAAAACGGTTTTAATCGCGAAGAGGTGCGAGCCAAAGTGAAGCGGTGTGAAGAACTGGACGCGGTGTCTGGCGCCTAGGCACCAGACAGACCTTCTAGAAGATTCATTGAATTTGGACATATTTTGAAGAGGTGCCTCAAGGCAACCCTTGAAGCCTATAAATAGGAGTCCACTCCTTCAGAAAAATCGGCCCCCCATTGTATCTCCTAACTCTTAGCCACTTTAGGATCTCTCATCCTTAGAGAGAGAAATAGAGAGAGAAATTTAGGGCCACTTTTATTTAGTTTAGTGAGTTTATTTTCAAATTGTTACATCTGGAGTTCATTACACTGTGGAGTCAGTAGGAATCGAAAGATGCTGTAGAAGGAATATTTGAGATAAGTATTTTATTTTTTGATTCAAAGTTTATTTATTATGTTTTGCTTGTTTATATTCAATGTGTTCTGAGTAGTTAGTTTACTTTCTTCCTTCAATTATGAAAAGATAAATAAGATAATATAAAATTCGATGGAGAATTAAAAATCAAAATATTTTCAAAACATTGTGATGACATTAATACCTGATATTACTTTACTTTTTAAATTGGCCATTTAAATTGTTAAAACCTGTTGAAGAGTTTTGAGACCTAGAAGGAGAAGAACTCTTAACTTGGAGATGTCACATGAATCCTTGGGTAGTCGAAGGCCATGCGCGGGCTATTCAAGGTGAAGTGCAAATAAATAGGAAGATAATATTTTAAAAGGGCGTAGAATTAATAAGTTTTTAGAGTGACAGACTAAATTCTTATAATTTGATTTATAGATAAGGAAAGGGTCACTAGTAGGGCCGACCATAGCCACCCTTGGACATCTAGTAGTGTGAGCCTAGATTAACCCATTCTACTAACAATGCATCCGGACCTGATCTGTAGATTAGCCAATGTTCTTTGCGCCTGGATCAAAGGGTAAAGAATATGAATGCTTCTATTTGGCACAATACCATAAAATAGATTCTCCAATGAATATTAAATTGTCTTAAAAATCTTGGATTAATTGAAAGGAAGAAAGTTGTTTGTTTTATATTGTTTTCACAAAATCATTTTTTTATTATTTTTTTCTTTATTTGCATCTACTAAATTAAAAGTAATTTATAGTTAGATTAAAATACAAAAAGATTTTGAAATACAATATTTAAAAATTTATTACCCTTTTTCCCCGTGGGATCGATACTGGGGTCTTTGATTCAAAACCCTTTATTACTTGAAACGATATGTATACTTGCGTAGTACCCAAAAAGTATATAAAATATCTTCCTTTAAAATTATATTTTGCTATATAATCATATATTTAAATAGTATTAATCACTAACGGCCTAGCATTCAGTAGCAATCAAATTTTATTTAATGCTATTGTCGCAAATTAAAATTTGGTACACATCTATATAGCAAGTTATTCTGGGTAAAGTGATTCGTGTCTTTGCCAGAAATTAATTTTTCTAGCAGTGGTAACAAATTCTTGTATTTGGAAATACAAAAATCGGGTCAAGTTTTGGTGCCGTTGCCGAGGATCGAAGGTACAATTTATAGATTTTTAAATATTATATTTCTAAAAACATAAAAAAATATAATAATATAAAAATATAAAAATATAAAAATAAAATAAAATAAATTTTTTCCTTTATTTTCTTTTTTTATGCATAGTTTTGGTTCTGAAGGATTAATACCTTTAGATTCTGAACTAGAAAGAGCAATTAGAAAAATTAAAAAGGGAAAAAAATTCAAAAATTTCATGAAATGGCTACTTTACAAAATCCAATTGAACTTAATGATTAAAATGTTTATAAACCATTAAGGGATTGTGCTAACCCTACAGTTGATGAACTTCATAGTAGTATTCAAATACCCACTGTAGATGCTAATTCTTTTGAACTTAAACCGTCTATTATTCAAATGGTGCAAAATGATCAATTTGGTGGAACACCAAATGAGGATCCAAATTTACACCTTGTTAATTTTTTAGAACTTTGTGCTACCTTTAAATATAACAATGTTTCTGATGATACTATTAAACTTAGACTCTTTACTTTTTCCTTAAAAGATAAAGCAAAGATGTGGTTAAACTCATTAGCAACTGGTTCTATTAAAACATGGGCTGAAATGGCACAAAAATTCCTTGCTAAATATTTTTCTCCTTCTAAAACTGCTAATTTAAGAAATGATATTACTTCGTTTAGTCAATTTGATGGGGAGATAATATATGAAACTTGGGAAAGATATAAAGAACTATTAAGAAAATGTCCTCATCATGCTTTACCTGATTGGTTAATTATTAAAACATTTTACAATGGATTAATTGGATCTTTAAAATCAATTATTGATGCTGCTGCTGGAGGTTCTTTAATGTCTAAATCATTTGAAGAAGCTTATACTTTAATTGAAGAAATGACTAATAACAATTTTCAATGGCCTTCTGAAAGGATTAATCCTAAAAAGATGGCAAGTATTCATGATAATGAAGCATTTTCTATCCTAGCTTCACAAGTAGCAGCAATGTCTAAAAAATTAGATAATTTTGAAATTAATATTTCACATAATAAATTTGCTAATACTGAAGATTCTCAAAATATTGAAACTTTACAAGCTATTGCAAGTAAAAATAATCCTTATTCAAATTATTATAATCCTGGGTGGAAAAATCATCCTAATTTTAACCGGAATAATTCACAATAACAATGGGCTAATAATCAATCTCATCCCACTGGAAATTGGAATAATCAAGTTAATCCAAATTATAAACCTTCTGGATTTAATAATCAACAGAAAAAGTTATCAATAGAAGAATTAATTTTACAAATGAATAATCAATTACAAAATCAAAATACTGCTATTCGTAATATCGAAAATTAAATCTACTTTAATTAATAACAAACCTGTAGGAACACTTCCTAGTAATGTTGAAATTAATCCAAAGGAAACTGGAAAAGAACATGAACATGTTAAGGCTGTGCAACTTAGAAGTGCAAAGGATTTAAAAGAAAGAATGCAGAATGAAATTGAAAAAGATATTGAGGTTGAAGAGATCGAAAAAGCTAAAGAAACTCTCTCTCCTAGTCAAGATCGATCGTTATACCTATTAATGTGGAAGTTGAAAAACCAACACCACCTTTTCCTCAAAGACTTAAACAGCAGAAACTTGATCATCAATTTTCTAAGTTCTTTGAAAATTTTAAGAAACTTATTATTAACATACATTTTGCTGAAGCTTTGGAACAAATGCTAACTTATGCAAAATTTATGAAGGATATTTTAAGCAAGAAATGAAAATTTGAAGCTTTTGAAACTGTTGCATTAAGTGAAGAATTGACCCACTTTTAATATGTATGCAATTTTTTTTTATAGCAACGGCACCAAAAACATGATCCCACTTTAAATATAGATATATGATTTAATGTATAATGTGGATTCTACGCAAGTATACGTATCGTATCAAGTAATACAGGGCTCTAGTGGAGTCCTGGTTATCGATCCCACATGGAAGTTTTTAACAGATTTGTTATCAGCTAAATTTAAAGGAATTACTTACTAATAAAGTGAACGGAAATTCAAAGTAACTAAAATAAACTAAAGTAAACTAATGCTTGAAATAAGTCGATTTACATAATTCAGAAAAAGTATCCTTGTCCTTATTTTTAGAAAATTAAGTGAATAATGAATTTAAATAGAATTAAAATTGTATTGTGACAAATAGGAGCATTCCTATTCTTTACGCTTTGGTCCAGGTGCAAAGAACATTAACTAATCCTTTGTTTGATTACTGAATCTGCGGCTAGGCTGGAAGGATACTGGCTGCCACTTCAGAGCTCCCACGTTCTCCTCACATAAGGGCTAACATCTACACTTCAGCTCTCAAACAGTAGGACAAAATTGAATATTTTAGTCTGTCACACTAAAAATATCTAATTCTACGTCCGATAATTAATATTTTCCTATTTATTTGCACCCGCCTTCCAAGGCTTTTGACTTCCCTGAATATTGGATGTAATTTTTACTATGATTAATAATTCAACATATTTTAACAACTCAATTGGCCAGATTGAAAGTAAATTAAGTTTTAAGTAAAAATTATCATAATTTATTTTAATATATTAGGTACTTCTATTTAATTTTATCAATTCGCATAATTTTCATAAACAAGGAGAAAGACTAAGAAAACTACTCAGAATGGATGGGAATAAAACAAAGCATGGATTTTATTTAAAGTTAACAACAATAAACAAAGATACTTATCTTAATTTCCTCCCCAAGCAGACTCCTTGAAGTTCCTTTGACTTTTCCTTCTAGTACAGCAAACTAAATAGCACTCAGCTAATGAACTCACTAAACACACTCAAAAATAGACACATAAAAGACTCTAGAAACACTTTTTTAAGACTCAAAAGACACACTAAGACACTAGAATTCAGCCTCTATTTATAGAGGTAAGTAAATGTCCAAGGGGTGCTTAAACACCTCTTCAAAAAGTGTCCAGGTTCAATGTATATGCATTCTGAACTGTCTCGCCATCAGCGGAAAACGACCTCGCCGTCAGCGGGGCTTCTAAAAGGTCTTCAAACCGCGTGATCTCGCCGTCGGCGGGCTCGGGCTCACTGTCAGAGAGATAGTTATAACTCCTCCAGAATTCTTCCACTTGATCTCGCCGCCGGCTGTCTCGATCTCGCCATCGGCGAAGTAGTTATATTTGCATGAATTTCCTCTTTTTTGATCCAAATTTGCTCCATTTCATGCTTTTGCTTCCATCACTTATAAATATTTATTCCTGCAATAAAATAAAGAAAATGTCTTGATGTATTTCTTGCAATAAAATAAAGTGCAATTTCATCAAAAATAGATATGAATTTCTTGATGTATTTTTCTGTGATCAAAATCCCCCAAACTTAATTATTACTTGTCCTCAAGTAATTTTGATACTAAATAAAAATAATGATTTCTATAATAGAATTTTTCAATTCAGATAATATGAATTAAATTTAAATAACATTATAATAAAGTTAAATATAAATATTTCTGAGTGATTAAATTAACTTTATAGATATAAGATTACTTAGTTATTAGGTCTAAGATTTCTAGCTTTCTATTTATTTCAGGAATGACTATATTAAAAATAGTAAATTACTTAAGATATTTAGATGATAGGAATTTCAAGAAAACACTATTTAGTAAAATACTAATCCATAAATATAAGTTTAGAAATATAATTAAGTTTTACTCTTTAGGTTGATTCCATTGAAGCCAATTTTTGATAAGACATCTCCTCAAGCTTCTCCTCACTTATATTTTTCTTTTCTTTTCTTTTCTTTTTTTCCTCTTCTCTTTTTTTTTTCTTTTCTTTCTTTTTCAAGTGAGGATTACTATATCTGGATAGCCTGTTAATAATTTTGAACTTCAATTTCTCTTCCTAAGTTTGAAACTTAAAATATTTCTTTGCTTATATATATTTCATTGCCTTTACTTCATTGAGTTTCTATCCTTTCTTTTTCACTTAAATACTTAAGAATTTTCAATTTTTAGAATATAGTTTCCCTTACTTTAAATAGTTTACTATATTCTTATTCCTTTTAACCAAATATCTTATTCCATTAATTAATTGAATTACTAGAAATATTTTCTTTAACTTTATATAATAATTAAATAAAGTAACTCATATTTATTGAATTGAAAATTACTATAGAAAATCATTTAATAATAATTTTTGAAAATAGATATTGAGAACAATTTTAATAATTAAATTTGTATTTTTACCCTCCCCTAAACTTAAATTTTTCTATCTATACCATATAGTGAAAAAGGGAAAGTATATAAATAAAATTCATCTTACCTTTGAGCTTTAGGTATTTCTTTTCTTTGAAATTTTTGCAGGCTTTTTCATTACTTACAGAACCTGTACTGTTAGTATTCTTCCACATATAATATTTAAAAAAAAAGTGCAGGGATGGAAATTTTAAAAATAAGTATCAAACATAACAAAGAAAACTTAATCTATTACTACACATACATTTAAAACTTAAACAATACATTAAAGAAAGACTAACATCCTATATATATAAAAATTTGCAACTAATTTAACACACATAAGAAATCTAATATCACAGCTCAAGCAAACGAAAAACATATCAAGTCCAAAGTCCACAGAAAGTACGGATTAATCAAATCCAAAATAATAAAGGTTGCAAAACAACAAATCTAAATAAACCAAACAAACTAAACAAAAGCTCTAATCTTCTGCATTAAAATCCCAAACTATGTTATCTCCCTGATCTCCAGGCTGAGAAGGCTGAGCAGGCTTAGTACTGTGAATAACGGGGCACTCAGGAAAGACAACATCTAAATCACCACTCCTATATCGACGCTCAGCTTTATAGTATGCAATCTCGTACTCTGAATGTCGCTGGAGATATTCGCTATCATATTCGTGTCTTCTCTCCAAGCCTCCGATCCTTTGATCTATATGCTCAAATCTTCTTTCCATATGTTTTCCAAATAAGTCAAAACTCTTTCTACTCAGGGTTAATTCATTCATCAGATCTTGAAGGGTAGGAGTGGTATACTGAGGGGGTGGTTCATAACTAGTAGAGGGTATATCTCTACTTGAAGAAGGTACATAATCCCTTGTCCCAGATCTCCATCCTTCGTAGAATTCATATTTCTTTATATTAGTCTGAGTAAATCATAGGTTCAATCCATTCTTCATCATCTCTTGCCTCTACCCCAGATAATTGGCAAAGTGCATAGATAAGACCAGGATGTCCTAGTCCTCCTCCACTTTCATTTCTAGCAGTGGCTAATATGTTTTTATATATAACATTTCCCACATTAATACTCTTCTGGTTCTGAATACAGAAATTCAGAACTGCTCTATCTCTTGTTACCTCACTGTGGTGGTAGGTAGGTAACAAAGTATAACAAATAAAATAATGTCAGGCTTGAGATGTTGCATTTAGCATAGAAAGAGGGAAGTTTACCCGTTCCCACTGCTTTATCTTCCAGACTCCTTTACCATCAGTGAGAAAGTTGATCACTTCTTCTAGTGGTCCTTCCATAGTTCCAAAAGTTTCTTACTCGCTCATGTAGGTGTCTCGTACTTCATAATAAGCGTTTATTCTAGCAGCATTGAAATCTACAAAAAATCCTCTAACCTTAACCGGTGCATCTTCAGCCTATGTTAAATTTGTATAGAATTCCTTCACCACTTCCACAGCGGCTCTATTGGTCACGTAGCAGAAGTTTTCCCATCCTCGCTCCTTTATAACTCGCTCCACTTCTCCTCCTGGATTCTTGAAAACTCGATCTTGAATGCATTTTCTTGCTTGAATGTTTTGGAAATATCGAGTTTGTGCTCTTCCATTAATGAATCGAGTTTTGTCATATTCTATTCGTCACTTTTGTCGTGGAGCCATTTCTCGATCTGTGAAATTTGCAAAAAATTTTAACTAAACTCCAAAATATTACTAAGAAGGCTTCCTACAACAACTAAAATTGATTTAAATCAATCTCCATGGATTTCTTCCAAGTAATTTCTCCACATTTCGAATTTTTCCAAAATTTCCCAATGTAGAAGAAATTCATGGTGAAAATCAATAATTTTTACATAGGAGTGAAGCTCTTACGAAGGAAAGATGAAATCCGGTGTCAAAAAGTGTTGAAATCGCTTCAAATCTGAGATCTCTCAAGCCCTAGTTCTGTTTTTTCAAAAATTTGAGGAAAGGGATGATGAATAGTGTCGGTTGACTGGTCAAATATAGGTCTTTTCGCGTTCTCGCTGTCAGCGAGATTTTTCTCGCCGTCGGTGAGCTAATTAATTTCATAAGGCAAAAGTTTCGGGAAAAATCCGCCGTCGGCGAGCTCGGTTTCGCTGTCAGCGGGTTTTTCTCACTGTCAGCGAGATAATTCTAGCCGTTGTCGAGCTCCCAAAAATTTTTAAATTTTTGAAATTCGTCAATCATTTTCAACCTTGAATTGCCCTTAATCAATCTTCTGATCACTTAATTTAATAATAATATGAAAATTAGATACTTATACTCACAAAAAGTCACACAACACAAACGATATAACTTTATATATGAAATCCATGAAACTTACAATTTTCACACTAACAACTTCACACATACTTAACTTAAATGTTCAAATCCATAATACTCAGCATCGCAATCCAAACCACAACACTCTAAATGTTGAGACATAACAATTTACATAAAATCTCATCAATTTTTAGATGATCAAATCAAACTTCGACTCATAATAAAACCTAACTCCAAAACACACACACATATAAATACAAATATAGCAAAAACATAAAAATCTTTCCTACTCTTCAGTGTCTGAACTAATATCTTCTCTGATATTTCCGATGCGACGCAAGTGCACAAATAAATTGTAGAAAGGCCTGAAAGAGAATTCTGCGGTAGATTCTTCATTAATCCATCCTTTCTGTCTTAGTAGATGAATAAAACTGGCCTCCAGATGTCCAGTATGATCAAAGTGCTCCTTCATTCTCCAATCAATATGATTAAACATATCAGAGATATTGTCAATGTAATTCATCACATTTTGCAATTCTTTCTCCAATCCTTTAATCTTTTTCAGAATGAAATTAGTCTTATCTGTAAAGGGCCTTGCTAAAGGATTGTTCTGTGATGCTCTGTCAGAAATAACGGTGATCTCATCATTGTTATCCAAAGTAGGAAACATATCAGTAGGATCCAGGGGTTTCCATGGTAAAAGTACTTTTTCCCAAGCCTCATAAGAAACTTGGTACCGATCGCATAAAGCAAATATAGTCGATGGGTGTCCAAGTCCATGCACTGACCCATGCAAAATTAATCCCAATGCAGACTTTACTATTATTGATCCAACATCGATATGTAATCCAATTTGAATACAGTAGTTTAAAATAGTGCATTCCTTTGAAACTTTATTTACTCTCATGGTAGGTAATAATTTTGATGATATAAAGAAATGCCAGTGCTTTGAGACAGGGTTAAGAAGTGATGCAAAAAAACTGACATACCCGTCTTCTCGTAACTCCCAATCATCCGATTCTTCAGCTAGGTATCTATAGATCTCGTTCATATTGTATCTTGAAGGCACAAAGTTGGAATAATGACAAACACAGATATTTTCTATAGAAAACAATTCATTTACCCTTGCAGGAGTAACTGTTACCCATCTTCCTCTGACGTAGACATTTACATTTCCATTGTTGATCGCATGTAAATTAGAGTAAAACTCTTTAACTACTGGTATAACTACAGCGGATGTCGTATAACAAAATACCTCCCAATGCCGCCGTGCGATCATTTCTTCGATTTTTGTAGTAGAATTCTCTACTCCTCTATTGACGAATCCTCTTTCTTTGATAAGTCTTTTCTTCATCAAGCCTTTGTTGAAGATTCGCTGTGCCTCCGAATTGACGAATTTTCTCCGGTTGAAAACTTCAGTTTTTGTGGTTTCTAAGAATTTGGAGGCCATTTTGGATGGAAAGGATTGGTCTCTAGTCGTTCCTTAGGAAGAAAATATTGTAAAATCGGATTTGAAATAATTTCTTACGAAGGAATGACTTAGATTAGTCCAAAACCGCACGAAAAATCTTTAAGAAACCAAATTTTCAACTGCCTCACTGTCGGCGGGAAGTTCCTCGCCGTCGGTGACTTAGTTACAAAACTAAATGAAGTAATGGTCCACGATCTCACTGTCAGCGGGCTCGGGCTCGCTGTCGGTGAGATTTGTAAAAATCGCCCATTTTTGCTCTGGTCCGAATATTTTCTGATCTCATCCAATAGGTTCAATTTTGTGATGATTCTAAAAAACATTTGAGTAGTAAGATTTGTTTTAATAATATAGACTCACTAATTTGCAAATATTTAAAATAAAAGACTACTATGGGTTGCCTCCCATAAAGTGCTTGGTTTAACGTCGTCAGCCCGACATAATTTAGTTTGTGTTCAGGTTAACTAAGCATTAAAACCTCTTTAAAATTTGGTCTTCTACCTTCGAAATATAGTTTTAATCTATGTCCGTTTACTTTAAATTTATGCCCTGTTTTTGGATCTTCAATTTCTATTGTTCCATATGAAAATGTTTGAGTTATGGTGAAAGGTCCTAACCATCGAGATTTCAATTTCCTAGGAAATAATTTCAATCTAGTATTATAAAGCAAAACTTCTTGTCCTGGTTCAAAATTTCTCTGATTAATCTTCCGATCATGTCATAATTTCATTCTTTCTTTATAAATCCTATCATTAACATATGATTCATTCCTTAATTCTTCCAATTCATTTAATTGCAACAATCTCTTCTCACCAGCTTCTTTCATATTATAATTAAATTCATTAATCGACCAATATGCTTTATGTTCTAATTCAACTGGTAAGTGGCAAGTTTTTCCATATATAAGCCTATAAGGAGTCATTCCAATCGGAGTTTTATAAGCGATCCCGTATGCCCATAATGCGAGTGTCTAGTCTTATAGACCGCTCGATCTTTTAGGATTTACGGACTTTTCTAATATACGCTTAATCTCTCGATTAGAAACTTCGACTAATCCACTAGTTTGTGGATGATAAGCGATTGATATCTTATGCATAATATTATATTTTTCTACTAGTTTGTGAATATATTTGTTTCTAAAATGAGTTCCTCCGTCAGTGATAATCACTCTCGGCATTCCAAATCTAGTAAAAATATTTTTCATTAAAAATTTTGAAACCCTTTAGCATCACACCTAGATAAAGCTTGTGCTTCAATCCATTTGGAAACATATTCAACAGCCACTAATATATATGAGTTTCCAAATGACTGTATAAAAGGTCCCATGAAATCTAATCCCCAAACATCAAAAATTTCAACTTCTAATATAAAATTCAGAGGCATTTCATTTTTTCTTGATATGTTTCCTACTCTTTGGCATTTATCGCAGGTTTTTATATATCTATATACATCTCTAAATAGAGTAGGCCGAGTAGAATCCAGATTGTAGAATTTTATATGCAGTATTATCTGTCCCAAAATGTCCTCCAAAATCAGAGTCATGACATTTTTGAATAATTGGTTTAGTTTCTTCATAAGGCACGCATCTTCTAATAATTAGTTCCTTACATTGCTTATATAAGTATGGTTCATCCCAAAATTATGATTTAGTATCGTGAATAAATTTTTTCTGTTGTTGCAAAGTTAACATAGGTGGTAAAATGTCACTTACAATATAATTTACTATATCAGCATACCAAGGTATTTTCAACTCATTAATATTATAAAGTTGTTCATTAGGAAAACTGTCTAAAATTTCATTATCAATTTCAGATAAATCATGATTTTATAATCTTGATAAATGACCAGCAATTTGATTATCAGTTACTTTTTTGTTAATTATCTCAAAATCAAATTCTTGCATTAATAATATCCATCTAATTAATCTTGGTTTAGAATCTTTCTTTTGCATTAAATATTTAATAGCAGAATGATCAGTATGAACAATACATTTAGTTCCTATTAGATAATGCTGAAATTTATTAAAAGCATATACAACTCCTAAAAATTCTTTTTCCGTAAATGTATAATTTATTTCAGCATCATTTAGAGTTTTACTAGCATAATATATAACTTTGAAAATCTTATCATATCTTTGCCCAAGAACTGCTCCTATAGCATAATCACTAGCATCACACATAAGCTCAAATGGTTTCTCCCAGTTAGGTGAAACTATTATAGGTGCTTGTTGACCTCATTTTTGATGAGGTCTTCTCCTCTTCTTTTTAGTACTTGAGATCTAGCCTTAGGCTTTTCCTTTAACTATCTTAGAGGATTAGAATTGAGACCCACCACCTAGAAATTCAAACCACTTCTTAACTCCCTGCAAACTCCACAAACTTGAATGTAGACCCCTAATCACCTAGAGGGTTGAAACCAAATGTGGAAGTTTAAAGGATCAGTTCCTATAGGACTCTTTGGCCTTAGGACTACCCTGGGTGGCCTGGTCTTGTCAAGGGCTGACTGACACACACACTACACCTATATACTACACTTTCACACACATCCTAAAAAAAAACACACCCATACCTAACTTGATCTCCTGACTCATAAAGGTGATCCACATGGATGGTCCTTAACCCCTAAGCCCTTGGCTAAGAGGGTTAGGAACAACATAGTGGATGCCTCAAATGAGTCCCCTCATGGCTCATGTGGGCTTGATATGGCTTCATGGCTCAACCAAAATGATTTTATTCCACTTACATTCACCTAATCTTTAATTTTCCAAATTTTCAATTTTTGACCCCCGGGACCCTACACCCGCCTAGCCTACCCAAAACCCTTGAAACTACCCAAAATTTGCAAAATCACCTAAATTACCCAAAATTCCTCAAAATCAATCCCAAACATTCCCACATTACTCAAATTGATCATCCATACCCAAAAATACCAAAAATTCCAAAAATACCAATTCAATTTTAAACTTCAATTCAACATTCCCAACACCAATCTAGAACAGATCCAAGTCCAATTTGATTGACATTTGGATCCAATTTCACTTTTGGCCTTAAAGACCAATTTGGACCTATGACCCAAACCTAACCCAAACTAACCCAATTCAACTCCAATTAACCCCAAATCTTTTCTAAACCTTCCTTAACATTCCCACAAACAAAACACTAACATGATTTGCCCAAAATTTAGACCCAAACCCCACTCAAATTCAACCCAAAGCTAAAAGGCCCAATTTTGACCTAAACCCAAACCTAACCCAAATAATCCCAAACCCCAAAATGAAAACCCAACCAAAGCCAAAACCTCTTTGAAACACTCCCATAAACATTTCCCAACATTTATTTTACATCAATTTCAACCCTAGCCCAACATTGGTGCAAGTTAGCCCAATTTGACCTACATTGGCCCATTCACCAAAGAGGTCCAAATCCAACCCAAAGCTAGCCCAAACACTTCAAGTTTATTCCAAATCATTCATGAAACATTCTTAAACTAAATTCAACACTCATTGAATCCAATCCTTTGCAAAATTCCCATCCTAAAATCCATTTTAAAATACAAAAGACCAAAATTGGCCCTAAAGCCCACATGGCAATTTCTTTTCATCATACCTTTAATTGATATCACCCCTAAGTTTCAAAATCATCATTAAACCATTCCAAATCAAGCTTCATCCAAATTTCCACCAAAAATGCCAAGATTCCTAAAATCCACTTCCATGAAATTGACTAAGCTTTGCCCCAAGCCAAATGGAGCCATGAAGCCCCATGCAAGCCATGAACAAGCCACATGAAGCCATGGAAGGTTTGACATGTGATCAAGCCATTAATGGGAAAAGGGGGAACTCCTTTCCTAACCCTCCCTTAAGCAATTTTAACCCTTTTTTATGCAACACCTAAACCCAAAATTTACTTAAACCAAGTTGATAGGGACTTCACCACTCCATCTCAGCTAGCCTATCTGATTCCCCACAGCACCCAAAGCCCCTTGGAGAGTGCACCATGCCCAAAACCATGGGTTGACCCAAACTAAGCTAAAATTATCCCTCCCCCCTTCTACTTTGATTCAACACCTTTACACATGGCCAATTGCAATTGATTTCACCATTGCCAAGACCTGACCTCCCTGAGCCTGGCCGGCCAGCCACCACAGCCGCCGGAAACCACCAGGACGAGAGCTCACATGTGAGCCCAAACTTGGAATTCTCACCTGCTGAGCTGCTCCATCCCCAGTGGCCATTGTAGGTTGTTCTTCTCTTGCCAAGAGCAGCTGATCCCAAGCCCTAACTCCCCCTGGGAGGTCCTCCGCCCTCTCCTATTTAAACACCACCCCCTCTCGGCCATGAGAGGTGCTGAACCAGACCTTACTAAAACCCTGCCAAAATTGTTCCAGAACACTCTCCATACTTATAGCAGTTGATCCCCAGTGACAATTTGCCCTAATCCCCACCAACAGAGCCCAATTTGTCAGCCAAAATTTCACCCAAAACCAGGACACTTCTCCACAGTGGATCAATCCTCAAATTGATTGGTCTGACACCTTCAAAAGACCAAGGGAAGGAGTCCACCAGCAAAAGCCCCCTCTCCAGGCCACCCATCTGTTCCAGAGTCCAAGCTTTGTGATCAGGCTTGGTCGGAATCATACCTAGGCGATTCACCAGACTAGGAGACTTCATCTGGAGCTTGCTGGGATCCAATCAAAGGTGACACAACCCTCAGATTGAAGCCACACTTCTCTGAGCAAAGGTATGAGCTAATTCTTCATCCCAAGCTTCTGAAGATTCTCCATTTCAAATGCTTTAATTTCAATGCATGATCACCGCATAGATGTATTTGTCTCTTCAAGACGAATCCATAGAGCACAAGAACACGAAAATCCGTTGAGAAATGAGTGAGTTCTTAGGGTTTTAGTGTGGACGGCTCTCGGGTGAGGACGGCTGGGGATGATGAACGGATGCCGTTCATTCCATACACGCGCGGACGGACGGCCAGGATCGCGCCGGATGAGGAGACGGAACGATACAGCGGGCCCCCGGAGCGCTGAGTTGGATGGCGGTGCCAAATTAGAAGGCGACGCGTATGCGTTCGGAGCTGCCGAGGTTGAGCTGGCGCCGCGTCACTTAAATAGAAAATTAGGGTATTTTATTATTTATTTAATTTCCTAAATTTTAAAAATGCATAACTTTGTGTAAGAAAATCAGAAAAATAAAATAAAAATACCCTCTTGCTTAGTGAACAGAGGAGAATAATGTGGAAAGGAAATCATTTAATTTCATCAAGTATTTTATTTTTAATGATTTATTTACCCTCTGCATTGTTTTAATTCTCCATGCATATAAGAAATTCACCATGGCATGAGACCATAGGGCTTTTGAAGCCTCTGAATTTGGGAACATTCCCTGAATTTTCCAAAGTCGGAGGCCATCCCTATGAGAAGTTATTGATTTTTCAAATTCATGTTACTCGTTTTGAGTATTTTAAATCGAATAATTAGCATGTTGTGAAATAAATTCTAGGAAAATTTGGTGATGTTTATTATGACCAGAGGAACCTAGGAAAAATAGGTTTTGAATTAATCCACTTGGAATAACCCTAATTGGCTTAAACACCCAAAATAGGTCCTTAATTAATTAGAGCTAATCATACTTCAAATTGATTTGAAATCAATTCTCCACTGACCTTTAGGATCAGAGAAATCCACCATAAAAATTTAATGTCAATTGGACTTGGTTAGCCCTACTAAATGGGTTGATTAAGCCATTTAGCCAATTTAAACTTTAAAAATTCATAACTTTCAAAATACTTTTCAAAAATTCACCAAATTGGTTTTGGAGCCTCTCTGATATTAGGGGAATTTATGAAAAATAAAATTGTAATTTTCTAAAAAAGTTGATTTTTGCATTATTTTAATATTTTAATAAATAAAAAATAATAAAAATCACAAAAATAATAAAATTCACCAAAATGTCACATTTTGAATTTTAATCACTTAGGAATAAACCCCATATTTTTATTAAGCCTATATGATGAGATATTAAATTTTAAAGCCCTAAGGTAATTTTAAAATTAAAAAAAAAATGTATTTTTTAGCATTTCCACTAAAATAATTCTAATAAATCAAAGAAAAATCAAAAAATTGTAAAAATTGATTCTCTAATTTCCTTGATATCAGAGAGATTTTTGAAAAATATAAAATTTATTTTTCAACCTTTATTTTATTTTTAAATTAATTAATACTCCAAAACTCAAAATAATTCTAATAAAAATAGAATAATTCAAAAAATCACTAAAATTGGTCCAAGTGGTCCTCTGGTCATTAGGAATGTCCCATAATTTTCTTAAGGACAGAAACTTCCCCTTGGTCATATTATTAAATTTTCCTTGGAAATCCCCATTTTCTACCAAAAACAATTACATAAATACATTAAATACAGAAAAATCACATTTTCTCCTCTCATGTCTTTACTGACATATGAGTGAAGTCAAATAAAAATTTCAAGTTTATTTAAGCTCAATTTAGTGAGTTATGAAATTATTAAGCTTGAAGGGCAAAATGGTAATTAAAATTTTAACCCTTAATTAAAACTTTAGGTTTAATAAAATTAAAGAGTAAAATATTTGATATTAATCTGATTTGGATGATTGAAATTTAAATAATTAGAGAGTAGAAACCTACCAAACAATTTGAAAATAATTAAAACAAACTTTAATTAAATAATTGATTAAATTTGGAAGAATAATAAAATTGGAATTATTAAAATAGGGATATTAATAGGAAGAGATTTGTTCTTTAATTTAAGAATCCCTAAATTAATCATCTCAATAATATTTAATTCCTAATTAAAATGATAATTCAAATTTAAGATTTAAAATGTTAAAAGACTTAATCATTAAATTAAATTAAAGTTAAATTATTAAACTCTTTTAAAATTTCAATTAAATTAAAATTAAAAATAAAATTAAATTTAAATTTAAATTAAATTAAATTAAACAAATTAAAATTAAAATTAAATTAAAATTAAATTAAATTAAACAAATTAAATTAAATTGAATTAAATTAAATTAAATTAAATTAAATTAAATAAATAAAATTAAATTAAAACATATCAAATTAAATTAAATTAAATTAAATTAAATTAAATCAAATTAAATTAAATCAAGTTAAATTAAATTAAGTTAATTCACATCAAATCAAACTAAATTAAATTAAATTAAATTAGATAATAGAATCAAGTTAAAATTAAATCAAATTAAATTAAATTAAAATTAAAACTAAACTAAATTAAATTGAAGTTAAATTAAATTGAATTAAAAATGACATCATCTAAGACATAAAGAAATTCAAAATAAAGCAACTTGAACACTATTCCAAATTGAAACCCGTTAATTGAAATTAAATTAAATCACAAACCATTTGAACACCAATTTGCTCTCGAAAGCTTTTGCTGTCATAACCCCTAAATAGAACGTTAAATGAAGTGTTACTTCACTTATAGGATATTCAAATGTCCTAGTTCACTGAGCAAGATAACAACAAAACTTGAATTCTCGGACGATTAATTCATTTGTATAATTAAATTCATTTGGACTTAAAACAATTCTAGCAATATTGAAAAGATGTTTAAGATTCTTCTTAAGCACTTCCTCAATATGATAAGATGTTTATAAGAACAATCGAACTTAATTGTTCTTTGATGAAGAAAATCGTCCTCAAACCAAAACACAAGAACCTAGACGTCATAGGAAATGACTTGCTATAGGATTAGGAATTTGGTAGAAAACCATAACCCTTCCCTTAGCTTTACCTAGGAACTTGCTTTAAATGCTTAAACATTCTACATTGTGTCTAAGTGTAGCTTGGGATGACGGAAAGACCCTCCAGGTACGCTTTTATTTTGTTGCAATTTACTTTATTTATTTAATCGCATCGCACTTACTTTTCTTGCATGATAAACAACTGTTGCATGAAAACCCACACCTTTAGGATAGTCCCTAAAACTGAAACCAAAACTAAATTAAAAGTCATTGCAAGATAAAATTCACCGCCACAACATTTCAAAATATAAAACAACTCAAAATTTTATCACAAACGTAACACAAAACTACAATTACAACTAAATTAAAACGTCTTGTTGGATGATCGGGAATACCTCTGATGATGTAACCTACGTGTTACTAACGGGATTTCACACGGTCTAAATGAAAGTGAGGAACTCATTCAGTTGAGTTTAGCAAATTCATCTGGACTAAGCGAATCCGATAAAAATAACGATGCCGGAAGGATGGAACCGTGGGATCTTAACCGGTGTTGTTATAATCAACTTTAAGATTTGTTTTAAATAAAATATAAAAAACACTTGGAATTTAAGATTTTCTCTAAACCAAAACACTTTTCCCATCTCCTGATTTATGACTTCTATAACTAAACCTTTGCGACAACAAGGAGCTCGGAGCATGGTGGGCAGCACGGCCATAGTCATCAGTAAAACATGAGTCTATTTCAGCAAAACTTTCTTAGAATTAAATAACCAAGCCATAGGATTTCGAGGTAGTTTTCCTAGTGCAACATAAATCCTCGACCCTTCGTTAGGCATTTGCATGATCATGTCATGTAAATTAAGCCCTGACCGGTCTTAGGACTCCAAGGTAGTCGTTTGATACGATATAATCCCTCACATCTTCCAGGCTATTTGTGTGATCATATCATATGAATACAAATCCAAATTAATTAAAATTGGCAAAATCAAAACATTAAATAAACATTAGGACTTTCCTAAATTCAAGCCAAACAATAGGATAGTCGGGAAATTACCGAAGTTCGCTTCGAATCTGTAATTTCTCCTACCTTTCTTCCTTTGAATTCTCAAAACAAAATGTTCCAAATTTGATCCATTCCCTATTGAAATTCCAAAATTCAATTCTTTGAAAACTTAAACTTTGAAATTCTTGAGAGCAGAATTACTGATTATTATCGAGAGTTTTCTTAGGTGATTCCCGTTACTTAAGATGCAATTAACTATAGGGGCTTGCCCTTATAGGGAACTTTAAGAACCCTGGTAATATAAACCCTGTTTAATAATTTCATGTTAAGCAGGGGAATTTGTCGGCTTATAAAATTGGTTCGCAGACCAAACGGATGTCACAAATCTTCTAGTTTATTTAATCGAGCCTTATCATCAAGCAGTGTGTCTATTCTTCGGGGTAGATACACGGTCTGTGATGTGGTGCTCTTTTATATAAACTATTTGGGATGTGAGATAGGTTTGATTTCATATCTTAAAATTTTCAAATTTAAAATTATTTTCAAAATCAAATGCTACTTTCTAAATTATATATATATATTTAAATCAAATTTAAAATCTAAAATTCGCCGACAATTCTTGTTAGGCGACCCCCTTTTCAAAATAAAACACACAACCTAAAAAAAATGCCAACATATTTCTGGCGACTCCGCTGGGGATCAGTTCCTCTCTTCATTTTAATCAGACAATTCTGCTTTCAAAAATCGGTAGTGTATCCATGTTCCAAGTGGATCATACTACCCTTCTTTCCGTTGGAATACTATGTTCATTTCTACCTTGAACAAGTATAGCCAACATTCTCTCGGATATAGGAGCCACTGTTTAGACACCCCTAAACAGAGAGGTTCCGAGATCCTTTTACCTCATTTCTGAGGTGGGATGGACCCCCAATAGGTATTAGTTTAGGAGCGGTCTTGCGGGTCGAGAAGTTTCTACAAGACTTTCTCTTCCTTTTCCAGTTCCTAATTAATTCCTTTTACCCTTCCTACAACTCTCCTTCTTTTAATAATTCTCTCGTCTTAACGAACAAATCTTTTCGAAAAAATAATCTTCCTTTAATACCACAAATACACTAAGATAAACGAAATGTGTTCGGACTCTTTCTTTTTCGTCATAAGTTATACGATAAGAGGAAGCACGATTCGGGGACTAACACTTGGAATCTACCCTGTAGAAATGGAAGCCCCAAAACTGATCTTCTCCTTCGTCAACGGACTCGACCTGGCCATATTAAAAGACGAACTGCCTGACAATGGAATTATTCGATTCAAAAAAGGATTAGGGAACACCGACATCAAAATCCCCGACGTCACTCTATTTTCACTCACAAGCAATGTACCGGAAACTGAGAAGCCGTTGATTGAGTTCAACCTCAAGTCAACTCACGAATTCCCTCCTCTCGCAAAAGATTCCAACCGAGAGGAGTACTCGCTCTACGTGAAGGACCGTTGTTGCTACCCCCACCTGGTCCTAGTTGTCTCGCACCTACCCCGGCTCCTGCCAAACTAAAGGGGAAGGAAATTCAGAACTATGGTGAACCTATTACCGTGGAGGGTACAGACCTTCCTGTGAGACCTTCTGTTTTTGAAATCGGGTCCAACTCTAGAATTCCATCGCTGATACGGACTCAAAGAAGGAACAGAAGTAGAAGGATCGCTAGAGAAGCCAGAGCTGCTGATGTTGCTTTCCTGGAGGAAACCCCAGAACTGCCCGATTATACACCGCTGTCTGAATACATACCACTTTTGGGAGGAAGTAGATTCCATCCCCTCTCCACCGCAGAGGATGAAGAAAATGTTCGCTAGATTGCTGCCGCATTGCCTCAGCTCGTATATTACAACGATAGTAGTAAGAAAAGGGCCAGAACTACGCCATTTGCTCGACTGCAAACCTTGATAGAGAAGTTAGCAAAGAAAGAAAAATGCCCTGTGTCAGAGATTTTAAGAAGGATAGGGCGGGTGCCAGTCAAATCCCGTCTTGGGCCGCAAGTAGAACCTGCTATCGTTGCAGAAAAGCCAAATAAGAGAATGAAAGCTAGTCCACCTGTCGTTGTTTCGAGACTACGGATTAGTGGAGGATACCACCTTCCAAGCATTTGGCCGACAGCACCATCCGGTCCTGGACCTTCCGCTGCTAGAAGGATGGTATGGCGTCCCACTACCGGACAATTAAGATTAAAACAACGACTCGAGAAGGAAAGTCTCGTTAGGAGACTTGAGTCCGAAGAAAGTGCTACCGCAGTAAAGGGGACTCACGAGAAGGAAACCCGATAGTTATCACATGACAACTGCAAGGATGTACAGTAAAGACCACTAGAAGATGCTATGGAAAAGCTAAGAACTGATATTCGGTGATTAGCAAAGGAAAAAGAAGATAAATTTGGAGATGAGATTGATTCGTCAGAGTTCATGGATGATGAGTATGCAGAAATTAACATGGTTGAAACGCGAGCTTCGTCAGCTTCACAAGGTGCTCCTGCAGCCGCAGAAAGAATGGAGCCGGAAGTAATGAGGAGGCAGCATCAATAGAAAGATGATACGATCGCCCAAATGGCAAAAAGGATGGAAGAAATGGCTGTAGCCCTAGCCACTCTCCAGAGTCAAGTGCAACCCCAAAGAGAGACACCCCTAGAGGTCATTCACATTGTAGACGGAGGAAAGGAGATTACGTCCGTCAACGGGGATGATCAATTAAAGAAGGATACAACACAAAGCATGATTCCAGCAAAAGATATCAAGAACTTTGTGGAATAGCAGGTGCGAGAAGCCTTGGCACAATCAAAGAGCGGGACATCCATTCGGACGGGTAGACCTTACCCCGAAGAATTCGACGCTGTCCAATATCCGAAAGGCTTCGTACCACCTCTGTTCAAGACCTTTGATGGAACCGGAAACCCTCGACAACATGTTGCACACTTTCGTGCCAGTTGTTGCAATGCCGGCGGAAGTGATGCCTTACTCTTCGTACAATTTGTCGCCAGCTCGTCGTGGATCGCCATCGATTGGTATGCAGAATTACCGAACAGTTCGGTGAAGACATTTTCAGAATTAGAGAACCTCTTCATCAAGCGATTTGTCGGAGCTCAGCACCACATCACTATAGGTGATTTAGTGGTAGAGAAGCAGAAGCCGAATAAAACCTTGGTGGATTACATACTTCGATGGAAAAATCTAAGTATGAAGTGTGAGCCACAACTACAAGAACAACATGCAGTCGGCATTTTACTTGAGAGCATTCATGGCCTGATAGCACTTCTCCTCGAGGGATTTACTATTAAGACTTTTGAGAAGTTGTTAAGCAAGGCCGAAAGCTTGCAAGAGGAGGCGAAACAATTAAGTTTCACCGACAAAACAGACAAACAGAAGCCCGTGAAAACTTTTGAAAAGAAGTCCGGATCGTCACAGCTGTCGATAAAGGCAAGCAACCGATACAAATATCGTCAGAACGGCCGCAACAACCTCAACAGAATTACCAGCAACCCCGACCCAGCTATCAGTCATCTCCACAGTATGAACAATCGCCTCGTCCGCAACGTACGTTAAGAGAGCTTCTAAGCAGGGAGTATCCGTTTAAGAATGAGGCAGTGCCGAAAATGTTCCGCAGTCTGATGAAGACTCCAGACTTCCAACTACCAGAACCTAAAAGACCCGAAGAAGTCGACAAGAAAGGTGATCCCAACTTTTGCCCTTACCACCGGATGCTTGGACACAAGATAGAAGATTGTATTACCTTCAAAAGTTGGCTCAATGACAATCTTCGTAAAGGGAATATAACGATCCCGAAGGAATACATGAAGGAACCCCGTAAAGGAGGTTCCGTCAATGTTGTCTCGACCGATCTCATTGTTCGATAGATCCTTATGCGACTGATGATGGATGGGCTACCGCTTGGACAAGGTCTTCGAAAAAGATTTTGGATCACATCCAAACCGCTTCGGTACGAGCCTCAATTCAGAGTTCGAGACCTGTTAAGTCGACACTATCACTTGCGATAGAAGAACCACCTCAACAAGAGACGATGGAAGAGAAGAAGAAAATCGATGAAGAAGATAAAACTGAGGCTCTTAAGGCTAGACTAGGGGCTACTTATCCTAGGTTAGTTGTTTCCGATTCGGGGGAGAAATCCCTCGAACCTCAGACTCTGTATGATTATCTGCTCACTCCGGTGGGATCTTATAATGATTAGGATTATAGCGTTGGCTACGTTTTGACTGTTTCTAACGATTACGTAACTAGCGACAACCCGGACATCGATTCCGATACAAATAACAATTCTCAAATCATACACAATCTCGACGATCACAATGACGAAGAAGACATCCATCAAGGAGGCTATGAGAGTTCAACAAGCAACAAATCTATCTGCGAGTTTCGAGGAGCTCCAGTCACAATAGAGTTAGAGCCTTCGTACTCGAAGCTAATCCGAAGAATCCGTCATTCCGATTCAGGAGGAAACACCAACAGAACTCAATACTAGAGTCGAAGAGATTACGGATGTTAACTTAAGAAGTGGAAGAGTTCTACCTCCGAGAATGGGTCCAAAGGACAAAGGAAAGCAGGTGGTTGTTCAGGAAGAACCAACCTCGGCAGAAGAAATACCCATTCGAGAAGAAGCCGAGACACATGAAAATAAAGTGGACTACAACGTGCTAGCCCATCTTAGGAAACTACCAGCCAAACTGAGCATCTACGACGCTCTCATCTTATCAAAGGAGATGAGAGAAGCTTTGATCAAGGCCTTACTTGATCCAGAAATTTGCTTAGCTCAAATGACAGAAGATTCCTTAGATGAGGTTTGTTCGTTAAAGGAACAACGAGGTGTTACCTTCACGGACAATGACCTACTACTTGGGACAGCAAACCACAACTGACCGTTGTATATTTCGACTATAATCGGGAAGTTTACACTCTCCGCAGTATTGGTGGATCCGAAGCATCAATTAATATAATGAGTCTTCGAACACTAGCATATTTGGAAATTGATGCTCGCGAGCTCGAAGCCGACAAAATGTATTAAGAGGATTCAACCAGAAAGGAGAAAGAGCCCTCGGATCAATAACGCTGCTAATGAAGACCGGTGACTTGACAAAAAAAACTGCAAAATTTCACATAATTGATTCAGAAACGTCGTTCAACGCTCTACTGGGCCGACCATGGATACATGAAAACCGGATGGTACCATCATCTCTACATCAGTGCATCAAATACTACGATGTAGGGGAACAAGGCATCAAAGGTGACTTACAACCATTCTCCGTACATGAAATTGGAATTCATGAAGATGCAGCTTATTATGCACCTCCGAAGAAAACAATCTTCTCCAGAAATACCATAACGAATGAAGCAAAAGAAATTCGAGATGACGAAGAACCTGAAGTTCTAGTCCAACAGTCACTCACCACTCCCTTACGGCGAGATGGTGAAGGTTTCTCCACAACTCGCATCCGAGGTCGAGGCCGGGGACGAGGTCGTGGCAGAGACGTTAAGACAGTTGGACAGAGGAAACCAACCATCAATGTTGATTGGGAAGATAGTTCTGAAGAAGAAAAAGAGATCAAACAAGAAGCAACTACAATAAGTCGGAAGAAGCCGCAATTCAGGATCCCTCTCGAAGATGAAAAGAATGAAGAATATAAATCGATGTACGAGAAAATTAACCACTATGTACATACTATGACCCTGACCCCGATCCATTCTAATAAGATCGAGGGTATGGTGGTCAAAGAGGTACATAGCGGCGGTGCAAAGCCAATCAAATTCTACCGTGGTGCTCCTTCCTCCAAAACCGAAAATAATGTACAATTCAAGATGTCACTTCATCGAATTAATGGAATTACCTTTTGAGTGGTACTCTCCCTATGTTCAAAATTTAATTCAAGCATGGTTTCTTACCTCGAAAATGGACAAAAGGTCAATCACAACATTTTGAAAAATTATGGAATAACTCCGTCGTCCACCCAATTCAAAGCATGGTCTCGAATTCGGCAAAGTAGGATCGATGACGATACCGAATTTTTCTTGGTTGTCACTTGCGAGTCTAATGAAAACCGCATGGAAACTACGTAAGAATTCGAAGATTTACAAATTGGAGACGCTCCACCAGAATTCGAAGAAGAAATTAAATCTACAATAGATGAGTTAATGGAAGTTAACTTAGGTACTAGCGAAGAGCCTAGACCTACCTTTGTTAGCTCCTTACTCAATAAAGAAGACTCTAAAGAAATAATCAAGTTATTAATGGAATTTAAAGACTGTTTTGCTTGGAGCTACGATGAGATGCCAGGATTAGCTCCGCAGGTCGCAGTCCATAAGCTAGGAGTGGATCCTACTTCGTCCCAGCCGACAAGGTCCCAAAAGAATGCGTCCGGAAATCGAACAACAAGTCATAGCCGAAGTTAAAAAGCTAATAGAAGGTAAATTTGTCCGTGAAGAACAATACCCGACTTGGTTAGCCAATGTGGTTCCAATGTAAAGAAGAATGGTCGATCGAATTTGTGTGGATTTCAGTAGATTTAAACAAGGCATGTCCAAAGGATGAATTCCCTCTACCGATCCTGTAACTAATGATCGACATTGCTTCGACACATGAAATATTCTCATTCATGGATGGATCTTAAGGATACAACCGGATAAAAATGGCTCCGAAGATGAAAAGCTTACAACATTCGTAACGCCGATCGGAGTATATTGCTACACAGTGATGCCATTCGGACTGAAGAACACAGGAGCAACATACCAGAGGGTGATGACAAGAATTTTTGATGATCTCATCCACAATCAAGTCGAATGCTACGTGGACGATGTGGTCATCAAAAGCAAAGTAAAGGACAACCACCTATATGATTTGAGAATTGTTTTCGAACAATTAAGACAATTTAACCTTAAGATGAATCCCTTAAAATGCGCCTTCGGCGTCACCTCTGGGAAATTCTTAGGATTCGTTGTCCGACATCGTGGAATTGAAATGGACCCGAAAAGATTAAAGCTATCTTAGAAATGCCGCCTCCCAAAACCTTAAAGCAACTACGATCTTTTCAAGGGAAGTTGGCATATCTTCGACGCTTTATCTCAAACTTGTCAGGTAGGTGTCAGCCATTCTCGTCACTAGTAAAAAAGGACGCCAAATTTATTTGGGGAAGAGAAATGCCGAAGGCCTTCGAGGACATTAAACAATATTTAATGACACCTCCCGTCTTAGCAGCCCCGGCCTCGGGTAGACCGTCGATACTTTATACCGCGGCTTTAGACGACTCTCTCGAGCCCTATTAGCCTGTGTCAATGATGAGGGTAAAGAAAATGCTCTTTACTACCTAAGCCGTCGTTTACTTCCGACGGAAATAAGGTATCCTGCAATTGAAAAGCACTGTTTGGCCCTGATTTTTGCCGTTCAAAAGCTCAGGCATTACATGCTTTCTCATAAGGTCAACCTGATCTCGAAATTTAGTCCATGGCAATACTTGATGACTCATCCAACGCTTTCCTGCGTACTTGCCGGATGGTCAATGATATTATCGCAATTCGATATAACTTTCGTGCCTCTTCGTGCCGTAAAGGGACAAGTCCTAGCAGACTTCCTCGCCGCACACCCTCTCGCCGGCGAATCTCCTCTCAATGACGACTTGCCGACGAACAAATAATGAGCCCGGAAGACCCCGATGATCGACGTTGGGAATTATATTTCGACGGAGCATCTTCAGCACACAAAAACAAAGAATCACAAGTGATAGTGCCCGGTAAGGCAGGGATCGGACTAATCTTTATAACACCGGAGCGGGGGTTGTTAAGATACTCCTACCACTTGACTGAGCCGTGTACAAACAACGAAGCAGAATACGAAGCCCTCATAATAGGACTGGAATTAACTGTTTAAATGAGGATAACAGACATCAACATCTACGGGGATTCCCAGTTAATCATTCAACAGATCGCCGGATAGTATAGAATTTTAAAACCAAGACTCGAGCAATACTTCCAGTATGCCATACAGCTGTTGGAACAGATTCCGAATGTGACGATCTACAAAATTTCGAGGAAAGAAAATGCTTTAGCAGATGCGTTAGCCCGTCTCGCAAAAGAATTTGCCTGCTTGCAAGATGAATTAGTGGAAGTGTCAGTTCACGGAGGTCAGGTCCTATCACAGCTCGACATAGACACAATACACAAATCAGAAAAAGAAGAAGAATCAGTTGCAACAGTGATAGAAAACACAGAAGATTGGCGACAACCACTAATAGACTACCTACAAACAGGAAAACTACCAGACGATAGGTCGCTAGCCCATCAGATCAAGAAAAGAACTCTGTCCTACACATTAATAAAAAGCACGTTATATAGAAGGTCTTTCGATCAAATGTGGCTAAGGTGCCTAAGTGGGTCCGAGGCCCGTGAAATTGTTAAAGAGGTGCATTCAGGACTCTGTGGCACTCACCAGTCGGGTCCGAAGATGAAAATGAAAATTAAAACATTAGGGTACTACTGGCCCTCGATGATCACCGACTGCATGAAAATCGCCAAGAGCTGTCACGAATGCCAAGTGCACGGAGTGGTTCTACACCAACCTCCAAATGTTCTACATCCGACAATTGCGTCGTGGCCATTTGAATGTTGGGGCACAGATATAGTGGGTCCAATAGAACCACCATCTTCAAAAGGACATCGCTTCATTCTTGCGGCTACAGATTACTTTTCCAAGTGGGCGAGGCAGTTCCACTCAGAGAAGTGAAAGCACACCACGTGCTACAGTTTTTTAAGAACCAAGTTGTCTACCGTTTCGGAGTGCCGCACAAGATTATCTCAGATAATGGGTCAGCATTCAGAAGCACTCAAATCAACAATTTTGTTAGGAGACACGGAATCGACTAGCGGTATTCAACAATTTATTACCCAATAGCAAACGGCCTGGCTGAGGCTTTTAATAAAACTCTCGTTCAAATCTTAAAGAAAACTTTGGACGATAATAAGAGAAATTGGCACGAGAAATTATTGGAAGCCTTATGGGCCTACCGGACAACCTTCGTAACTCCTACTCAAGCTACACCTTACGCTCCGGTGTATGGGTCCGAGGCAGATGTTACCCTTAGAGGTCCAGACTTTCCTTCACTCGAATCGTAGCTTGCAAACAAAATCACGACGAAGAGAATGCCAAATTACGATTAGAAGAATTGGAAAGCTTGGAAGGGAAAAGACTTGCAGCACGCAAGCAATTTAGAACTATACCAAGCTAAGATGGTTCAAGCCCATGACAGATCGGGTCCGCCCAAGAACCTTCAAAGTTGGTGACTTAGTTCTCGTTCTCAAGAGACCTATCCTTGCACACCGCAAGATAGGAGGAAAATTTGAACCCATTTGGGAAGGACCATTTGTGGTTGAAGCAGTATACTCAGGAGGCTCCTACCAGCTAGTGAATTTCCATGGAGAACGACAAATGCTTCCGATCAACGGACGATACTTGAAGAAGTATTACGCTACCTGATGTTTCGAAGGAATGAATTCTTCATCCCAAGAAGCACGGGCGAAGTAGTTACTTATGACTGGGTCCGAATCCAAAAATAATAAAAAATGTGCTAAAATAAATAAAATCATGATAATATAGTTTTCCTTGTTTTCTCTTCCATATCAAAATCTCTTCCTGATCATATCCCACTTCATTCCTATTAAAGTTAAAAATACAAAAAATAATAATAAAAAAACTATCTTTAATAAACATTTTCTTAATGTTCTTGTTCTTAGTACAGCCTCTGATCCTTTTCCTTATCTTTTCGCAGGGAAATGTCGAACGAGCGGTTCGTCCTGAACTTTAGAAATGGCGTAAGCCTTGCACTTGATGAAAAGAGGGTGAAAGATGGAGCGATAATAGAGATTGACTCAGACTTCGCACCAGCAGGCCTGCAATACGAGGAAAGTGACTGGGTCTCAGTTGAGCGAGAGGAACTGCCCAGTTAGACAGTAATGAAAGTAGGTGGCCCAAGCCACCAATCCAGCAGCAAGAAAAGGAAAACGAACACTGAAGAAGATAAGAAAATCAAGTCTGTAGTCACTACAGTAGAGGGCGAGCTTGTCGCCGCCGCGCCCACGGAGATTCGGGAAGTACGAAGAGCTACTCTCACAAGCAACCCGACGAAGAAATAAAAATCGCCGTATCCGCAAGATGTTAACTAAACTAGCAAGTGGACCGGCGCGACAAGGCGATTCGTCAATGCCGACACATATACTTCAAGGACGCCGGCTCACTGAGTACTCGAAGGAAGGAGGCCAGCTCCGAGGATAACAGAAGAGATCAGGGAAATCTCGAGGAGATTAGAAGAAAGAAGGCTACAACGCCACCAAATAAAGCCACCAGTAATGCATGACTCGTTGCGGATAACCCCGGAGGATGTCCCGACAGACACCATCCCCGAGGAGCCGAGGTATGCAGGAGAACGTGAAGGGATTGAGCCATATATCCCACAATACGTCACCAGGCCTCACCATTTGCAGATTATTCCGGAATACGAGCTGGAAAGAATGCAGAATGTCGAAAAGAAAAATTTTGAATACTTCGAGAGAATCAGAGGCAGGAGGATCAATATACTAGAAGGCCTCGAGCTACATACAGACATGTTCTCAGAATACGAACAACAACAAATTGTGGACTGCATCCGGGATTTAAAAAGAATGGGCCGAGCAGGCCGCCTAAGAGAAAACATGTACTCAAAACCTCAGAGATGGATGCCAGGGAAAGGTAGAATTACAATACAATGTGGATGCTGCTACAACTTCGCAGAAGACAGGAAGGGAAACCCACCGGGAATACTCCATCATGGCCAGGTGGATCCAATGCCATTAGTCATCAAAAGGATGGTAAAAAGAATGATAACATGGAGGGTACTGCCAGCGGATTGCATACCCAACAGCTTGCATCATTAACATTTACAAGAAGGGTGACTGCATACCCCCGCACATAGATCACCACGACTTTGTCGGACCTTTCGCACGGTTTCTTTTCCGAACGAGTGTAATATCATGTTCGGATCCGACCTCCGGATAGCAGGCCCAGTGAGTTCCGAGGGCCGATAAAGATACCATTACCGGTAGGTTCCGTCATGATACCGAAGGGCAACGGAGCGAGATGTCACTAAACATTGCATACCAGGAGTACCAAGTGAAGCGGATCTCGCTTACTTTCGGAAGGATGGACGACAGGAAAACACCTTACCACTTCCAGCCAGACCCGGAGCTAGAGAGCCTCCGGCCTTACGAGCTGTGAGTTACATGTAAAATATCACACCTCCAACGTACATCCATACGGCATCCTTGCCAAGGATGGCTTGAAAGGTGATGTTATTAACCTTGTACCTCACTATTCAGACATGGATTTCTGACAGATACCTTTTTTGGATGGATCGGCAAAGATCATACATAGTCCGTTTTGAGTCTACATGGATTGTATGAGATGTATTCCAGATCGAGTTGTATGATGTATCTTCAACATGATTGGAATGAAAGTGACCATGTCACATTTTTGGCCTTCACCTCTTTTGTGCAAGTTGACTGAGAAACGCCATTAAAGTTAAATGAACTTCAAACAAAGAACATAAAAGAAACAAAAAAAATAAAAGAAAACTTTCCTTAAAAATCTAAAAAATGATGAACACCAAATTCGCATGAACATTAAATGAATGATAAAATAAATTTGAATCGTTAACAGACAAACAAAATGAACATAAATTTCAAATCGAACCTCAATCAAATTTCAAATTCAATCTTTCCAAATTTCAAATCGAACCTCAATCAAATTTCAAATTCAATCTTTCCAAATTTCAAATCAAATCTCAATCAAATTCAAACTCAACCTTCCAAATCTGAAATCCAAACCGTTCTACTCTCTCCCTTGTCTGGGATGAAAGCGGTCGATTCCAATGGCACAGATCGAATCTGATGGCGAAGAATTGTATCCAATCCAAACTAGCAACTTTCGATCAACTCCTTTGAATGGGATACGTAGCATCTACATATTCCCTCCTAATATATTTCCTTCCATGAAAGTCTTTTACAACTTTCATGAAATTCTCGAAACACCAAAATTCCACACTGCAAATCTTTGCAAAATCAAATACATCAAATTCAAATTCTTGGGGTTGAGGATTTTACATCCGAGACTGCATTGCTTTAGGATTCTTTCCCTATCGCGATGAAATACATCAAAATCAAACTCTTGAGGTTGAGGATTTTACATCCGAGACTGCATTGCTTTAGGATTCTTTCCCTATCGCGATGAAATACATCAAATTCAAATTCTTGGGGTTGAGGATTTTACATCCGAGACTGCATTGCTTTAGGATTCCTTCTCTATCGCAATGAAATACATCCAAATCAAATTCTTGGGGTTGAGGATTTTACATCCGAGACTGCATTGCTTTAGGATTCTTTCCCAATCGCAATGAAATACATCAAATTCAAATTCTTGGGGTTGAGGATTTTACATCCAAGACTGCATTGCTTTAGGATTCTTTCCCTATCGCGATGAAATACATCAAATTCAAATTCTTGGGGTTAAGGATTTTACATCCGAGACTGCATTGCTTTAGGATTCTTTCCCTATCGCAATGAAATACATCCAAATCAAATTCTCTGGGTTGAGGATTTTACATCCGAGACTGCATTGCTTTAGAATTTCTTCCCTATCGCAATGAAATACATCAAAATCAAACTTTTGGGGTTGAGGATTTTACATCCGAGACTGCATTGCTATAGGATTCTTTCCCTATCGCAATGAAATACATCAAAATCAAATTCTTGGGGTCGAGGATTTTACATCCGAGACCGCATTGCTTTAGGATCCTTTCCCAATCGCAATGAAATACATCAAATTCAAACTTTTGGAGTTGAGGATTTTACATCCGAGACCGCATTGCTTTAGGATTCTTTCCCTATCGCAATGAAATACATCAAAATCAAACTCTTGAGGTTAAGGATTTTACATCCAATACCGCATTGCTCTGAGATCTCTCCTCATTGTAATGATTCAATCCAATCAATTCAATTTTCTTTTCGAGGTCGAAGATGTTACATCTAAAACCACAAAATTCCGATTTTCATTTCAAGTTTGAATCCCTTCAAATTAATCTTAACAAAACTTCAATTTAAATTGAAACTCAAACTAAAATCTAAGCTCACACATCAAAACTTAAATTGAAACAAAATAAAATCTAAATTGAAATTCCCCCATGTCATGTGATTTGGGATTCACCTACTTTTCCTTTCCCCAGCGAGAGTTCAGGGATCTCCAGTCTCAGAGAGATACTTGACACTTCCCAGCGGAAACTCTCCTACTCTGTCCTAAGTTTGTCACTTGGACTTTTGTGTTGGTTTTGTTGATCGCTTCGGTCAACACCAATATGCGCGGTGTGCTCCGTCAGCTCACCACACCTATTGGGGGTCCATTTGTTGACCTAATTTTTGATGAGGTCTTCTCTTCTTCTTTTTAGTACTTAGGATCTAGCCTTAGGCTTTTCCTTCGACTATCTTAGAGGATTAGAATCGAGACCCACCACCTAGAAATTCAAACCACTTCTTAACTCCCCGCAAACTCCACAAACTCGATCGTAGACCCCTAATCACCTAGAGGGTTGAAATCAAATGTGGAAGTTTAAAGGATGAGTTCATATAGGACTCTTTGGCCTTAGGACTACCCTGGGTGGCCTGGTCTGGTGAAGGGCTGACTTACACACACACTACACCTATATACTACATTTTCACACACATCCTAAAGAAAAACACACCCATACCTAACTTGATCTCCTGACTCATAAAGGTGATCCACATGGATGGTCCTTAAACCCTAAGCCCTCGGCAAGAGGTTAGGAACAACATAGTGGATGCCTCAAATGAGTCCCCTCATGGTTCATGTGGGCTTGATATGGCTTCATGGCTCAACCAAAATGATTTTATTCCACTTACATTCACCTAATCTTTAATTTTCCAAATTTTTAATTTTTGACCCCCGGGACCCTACCCGCCTAGCCTACCCAAAACCCTGGAAACTACCCAAAATTTGCAAAATCACCTAAATTACCCAAAATTCCTCAAAATCAATCCCAAACATTCCCACATTACTCAAATTGATCATCCATACCCAAAAATACCAAAAATTCCAAAAATACCTCCCAATACCCTCCAAATACCCAAAATACCCCTCTTGACCCAAAAATCCAAAAAATTCTGAAAATTCCCTGAAAATTATAGAAAATCCCAAATATTCCCAATTTCATTTTGTTCAACTACATAATGGGCCAATTTTGTCAATTTACCCCACTTTTGTCAAAACCCCCAATTTTACCCATTTTAACCCTAAGTGAACCCAATGTCAAGCCAAACCTACCCATTTGACCCAAATTCTGGTCCAATTCAATTCTAAACTTCAATTAAACATTCCCAACACCAATCTAGACCAGTCTAAGTCCAATTTGATTGACATTTAGATCCAATTTCACTTTTGGCCTTAAAGCCCAATTTGGACCTATGACCCAAACCTAACCCAAACTAACCCAATTCAACTCCAATTAACCCCAAATCTTTTCTAAACCTTCCTTAACATTCCCAAAAACAAAAAAATAACATGATTTGCCCAAAATTTAGACCCAAACCCCACTCAAATTCAACCCAAAGCTAAAAGGCCCAATTTTGACCTAAACCCAAACCTAACCCAAATAATCTCAAACCCCAAAATCAAAACCCAACCAAAGCCAAAACATCTTTGAAACACTCCCATAAAAATTTTCCAACATTTATTTTACATCAATTTCAACCCTAGCCCAACATTGGCCCAAGTTAGCCCAATTTGACCTACATTGGCCCATTCACCAAAGAGGTCCAAATCCAACCCAAACCTAGCCCAAACACTTCAAGTTTATTCCAAATCATTCATGAAACATTCCTAATCTAAATTCAACACTCATTGGATCCAATCCTTTGCGAAATTTCCATCCTAAAATCCATTTTAAAATACAAAAGCCCAAAATTGGCCCTAAAGCCCACATGGCAATTTCTTTTCATCATACCTTTAATTGATATCACCCCTAAGTTTCAAAATCATCATTAAACCATTCCAAATCAAGATTCATCCAAATTTCCACCAAAAATGCCAAGATTCCTAAAATCTACTTCCATGAAATTGACTAAGCTTTGCCCCAAGCCAAATGGAGCCATGAAGCCCCATGCAAGCCATGAACAAGCCACATGAAGCCATGGAAGGTTTGACATGTGATCAAGCCATTAATGGCAAAAGGGGAACCCCTTTCCTAACCATCCCTTAAGCAATTTTAACCCTTTCTTATGCAACTCCTAAACCAAAAATTTACTTAAACCAAGTTGATAGGGACTTCATCACTCCATCTCAGCCTAGCCTATCCGATTCCCCACAACGACCCAAAGCCCCTTGGAGGGTGCACCATGCCCAAAACCATGGGTTGACCCAAACTAAGCTAAAATGATCCCTCCCCTTCTACTTTGATTCAACACATTTACACATGGCCAACTGCAATTGATTTCACCATTGCCAAGACCCGACCTCTCCGAGCCCGAGCGTGACTCGACCCTCGGCCGGCCGCCCACCACGCCCGCCGGAAACCACCAAGCCGAGAGCTCACATGTGAGCCCAAACTCGGAATTCTCACCTGCCGAGTCGCCCCATCCCCGCGTGGCCATTGTAGCTCGTTCTTCTCTTGCCAAGAGCAGTCGATCCCAAGCCCTAACTCCCCCGGGAGGCCCTCCACCCTCTCCTATTTAAACACCACCCCCTCTCGGCCATGAGAGGTGCTCGAACCGGACCTTACCGAAACCTTGCCAAAATTGTTCCAGAACACTCTCCATACTTAGAGCAGTTGATCCCCAGTGACAATTTGCCCTAATCCCCACCAACAGAGCCCAATTTCTCAGCCAAAATTCCACCCAAAACAAGGACACTTCTCCACAGTGGATCAATCCTCAAATTGATTGGTCCTACACCTTCACCAGACTAAGGGAAGGAGTCCACCAGCAAAAACCCCCTGTCCAGGCCACCCATCTGTTCCAGACTCTAAGCTTTGTGATCGGGATTGGTCGAAATCATAACTAGGCGATTCACCAGACCAGGAGACTTCATCTGGAGCTTGCTGGGATCCAATCGAAGGTGACACAACCCTCAGATTGAAGCCACACTTCTCTGAGCAAAGGTATGAGCTAATTCTTCATCCCAAGCTTCTGGAGATTCTCCATTTCAAATGCTTTAATTTCAATGCATGATCATCGTATAGATGTATTCGTCTCTTCAAGACGAATCCATAGAGCACAAGAACACGAAAATCCGTTGAGAAATGAGTGAGTTCTTAGGGTTTTAGTGTGGACGGCTCTCGGGTGAGGACGGCTGGGGACGATGAACGGATGCCGTTCATTCCATACACGAGCGGACGGACGGCCAGGATAGCGCCGGATGAGGAGACGAAACGATACAGCGGGCCCCCGGAGCGCTGAGTTGGATGGCGGCGCCGAATCGAAGGCGACGCGTGTGCGTTCGGAGTCGCCGAGGTCGAGTCGGCGCCGCGTCACTTAAATAGAAAATTAGGGTATTTTCTTATTTATTTAATTCTCTAAACTTCAAAAATGCATAACTTTGTGTAGGAAAATAAAAAAAATAAAATAAAAATACCCTCTTTCTCAGTGAACAGAGGAGGATAATGTGGAAAAGAAATCATTTAATTTCATCAAGTATTTTATTTTTAATGATTTATTTACCCTCTGCATTGTTTTAATTCTCCATGCATATAAGAAATTCACCATGGCATGAGACCATAGGGCTTTTGAAGCCTTCGAATTTGGGAACATTCCCTGAATATTCCAAAGTCAGAGGCCATCCCTATGAGAAGTTATTGATTTTTCAAATTCATGTTGCTGTTTTGAGTATTTTAAATCTAATAATTAGCATGTTGTGAAATAAATTCTAGGAAAATTTGGTGATGTTTATTATGACTAGAGGAACCTAGGAAAAATAGGTTTTGAATTAATCCACTTGGAATAACCCTAATTGGCTTAAACACCCAAAATAGGTCCTTAATTAATTAGAGCTAATCATGCATCAAATTGACTTGAAATCAAATCTCCACTGACCTTTAGGATCAGAGGAACCCACCATAAAAAATTGAAGTTAATTGGACTTGGTTAGCCCTACTAAATGGGTTCATTAAGTCATTTAGCCCATTTAAACTTTAAAAATTCATAACATTCAAAATACTTTTCAAAAATTTACCAAATTGGTTTTGGAGCCTCTCTGATATTAGGGGAATTTAAAAAAAATAAAATTACAATTTTCTAAAAAAGTTGATTTTTTGCATTATTTTAATATTGTAAAAAATAAAAAATAATAAAAATCACAAAAATAATAAAATTCACCAAAATGTCACATTTTGAATTTTAATCACTTAGGAACAAACCGCATATTTTTCTTAAGCCTATATGATGAGATATTAAATTTTAAAGCCCTAAGGTAATTTTAAAATTAAAAAAAATGTATTTTTTAGCATTTCCACTAAAATAATTCTAATAAATCAAAGAAAAATCAGAAAATTGTAAAAATTGATTCTCTGATTCCCTTGATATCAGAGAGATTTTTGAAAAATATAAAATTTATTTTTCAACCTTTATTTTATTTTTAAATTAATTAATACTCCAAAACTCAAAATAATTCTAATAAAAATAAAATAATTCAAAACATCACCAAAGTTGGTCCAAGTGGTCCTCTGGTCATTAGGAATATCCCATAATTTTCTTAAGGACAGAAACTTTCCCTTGGTCATATTATTAAATTTTTGTTGGAAATCCCCATTTTCCACCAAAAATAATTACATAAATACATTAAATACAGAAAAATCACATTTTCTCCTCTCATATCTTTATTGACATATGAGTGAAGTCACATAAAAATTTCAAGTTTATTTAAGCTCAATTTAGTGAGTTATGAAATTATTAAGCTTGAAGGGTAAAATGGTAATTAAAATTTTAACCCTTAATTAAAACTTTAGGTTTAATAAAATTAAAGAGTAAAATATTTGATATTAATCTGATTTGGATGATTGAAATTTAAATAATTAGAGAGTAGAAACCTACCAAACAATTTGAAAATAATTAAAACAAACTTTAATTAAATAATTGATTAAATTTGGAAGAATAATAAAATTGGAATTATTAAAATAGGGATATTAATAGGAAGAGATTTGTTCTTTAATTTAAGAATCCCTAAATTAATCATCTCAATAATATTTAATTCCAAATTAAAATGATAATTCAAATTTAAGATTTAAAATGTTAAAAGACTTAATCATTAAATTAAATTAAAGTTAAATTATTAAACTCTTTTAAAATTTCAATTAAATTAAAATTAAAAATAAAATTAAATTAAAATTTAAATTAAATTAAATTAAACAAATTTAAATTAAACAAATTTAAATTAAATTTAAATTTAAATTAAATTAAATTAAACAAATTAAATTAAATTGAATTAAATTAAATTAAAAAAAAATTAATTAAATAAAATTAAATTAAAACATATCAAATTAAATTAAATTAAATTAAATTAAATTAAATTAAATCAAATTAAATTAAATCAAGTTAAATTAAATTAAGTTAATTCACATCAAATCAAACTAAATTAAATTAAATTAAATTAGATAATAGAATCAAGTTAAAATTAAATCAAATTAAATTAAATTAAAATTAAAACTAAACTAAATTAAATTGAAGTTAAATTAAATTGAATTAAAAATGACATCATCTAAGACATAAAGAAATTCAAAATAAAGCAACTTAAACACTATTTCAAATTTAAACCCGTTAATTGAAATTAAATTAAATCACAAACCATTTGAACACCAATTTCCCCTCGAAAGCCTTTGCTGTCATAACCCCTAAACAGAACGTTAAATGAAGTGTTACTTCACTTATAGGATATTCAAATGTCCTAGTTCACTGAGCAAGATAACAACAAAACTTGAATTCTCGGACGATTAATTCATTTGTATAATTAAATTCATTTGGACTTAAAACAATTCTAGCAATATTGAAAAGATGTTTAAGATTCTTCTTAAGCACTTACTCAATATGATAGGATGTTTATAAGAACAACTGAACTTAATTGTTCTTTGATGAAGAAATTCGTCCTCAAACCAAAACACAAGAACCTAGACGTCATAGGAAATGACTAGCTATAGGATTAGGAATTTGGTAGAAAACCATAACCTTTCCCTTAGCTTTACCTAGGAACTTGCTTTAAATGCTTAAACATTCTAAATTGTGTTTAAGTATATCTTGGGATGACGGGAAGACCCTCCAGGTACACTTTTATTTTGTTGCAATTTACTTTATTTATTTAATCGCATCGCACTTACTTTTCTTGCATGATAAACAACTGTTGCATGAAAACCCACACCATTAGGATAGTCCCTAAAACTGAAACCAAAACTAAATTAAAAGTCATTGCAAGATAAAATTCACCGCCACAACATTTCAAAATATAAAACAACTCAAAATTTAATCACAAACGGAACACAAAACTACAATTACAACTAAATTAAAACGTCTTGTTGGATGATCGGGAATACCTCGGATGATGTAACCTACGTGTTGCTAACGGGATTTCCCACGGTCTAGATGAAAGTGTGGAACTCATTCAGTTGAGTTTAGCAAATTCATCTGGACTAAGTGAATCAGATAAAAATAACGATGCCGGAAAGATGGAACCGTGGGATCTTAACCGGTGTTGTTACAATCAACTTTAAGATTTGTTTTAAATAAAATATAAAAAACACTTGGAAATTATGATTTTCTCTAAACCAAAACACTTTTCTCATCTCCTGATTTACGACTTCTATAACTAAACCTCTGCGACAACAAGGAGCTAGGAGCATGGTGGGCAGCACGACCATCGTCATCAGTAAAACCTGAGTCTACTTCAGAAAAACTTTCTTAGAATTAAATAACCAAGCCATAGGATTTCGAGGTATTTTGCCTAGTGCAACATAAATCCTCGACCCTTCGTTAGGCATTTGCATGATCATGTCATGTAAATTAAGCCCTGACCGGTCTTCGAACTCCGAGGTAGTCGTTTGATACGATATAAACCCTCACATCTTCCAGGCTATTTGTGTGATCATATCATTCGAATACAAATCCAAATTAATTAAAATTGGCAAAATCAAAACATTAAATAAACATTAGTTCTTTCCTAAATTCAAGCCAAACAATAGGATAGTCGGGAAATTACCGAAGTTCGCTTCGAATCTGTAATTTCTCCTACCTTTCTTCCTTTGAATTCTCAAAACAAAATGTTCCAAATTTGATCCATTCCCTATTGAAATTCCAAAATTCAATCCTTTGAAAACTTAAACTTTGAAATTCTTGAGAATGCAATTATCGATTATTATCGAAAGTTTTCTTAGGTGATTCCCGTCACTTAAGATGCAATTAACTATAGGGGCTTGCCCTTATAGGGAACTTTAAGAACCCATGTAATATAAACCCTGTTTAATACTTTCTTGTTAAGCAGGGGAATTTGTCGGCTTATAAAATTGGTTCGCAGACCAAACGGATGTCACAAATCTTCTAGTTTATTTAATCGAGCCTTATCATTAAGCAGTGTGTCTATTCTTCGGGGTAGATACACGGTTCGTGATGTGGTGCTCTTTTATATAAACTATTTGGGATGTGAGATCGGTTTGATTTCATATCTTAAAATTTTCAAATTTAAAATTATTTTCAAAATCAAATGCTACTTTCTAAATTATATATATATATATTTAAATCAAATTTAAAATCTAAAATTCGCCGACAATTCTTGTTAGGCGACCCCCTTTTCAAAAAAAAACACACAACCTAAAAAAAATTCCAACACTGCTGTAATTAATTTATCTTTTAATAATTCGAAAGCATTCAAGCATTCAGTTGTAAATTCAAATTTCTTGACCTTTTCAAGAAGTTGGCATAGAGGTTTAGTAATTTTTGAAAAATCTTTAATATAACGCCTGTAAAATCCAGCATGTCCAAGAAAACTTCTTACCCCTTTTACCGTAGTTGGAGGTGGTAATTTAGCTATTACTTGAATTTTTGCAGGGTTTACTTCCATGCCTTTTCCTGAAATTTTATGCCCTAATACAATGCCGCCTGTAACCATAAATTGACATTTCTCCCAATTAAGAACTAAATTAGTTTTCTCACATACTTCAAATACTTTTTCAAGATGATTTAAGCATGTGTCAAATGTTGTTCCAAATACGAGAGAAATCATCCATAAATACTTCTATTCCATTATCAATTAATTTACTAAATATAGACATCATACATCTTTGGAATGTTGCGGGTGCATTACATAATCCAAAAGACATTCTTCGAAAAGCGAAAGTTCCATAAGGACTAGTAAATGTAGTTTTATCTTGATCCTCAGGAGTAATTTGTATTTGATGATAACCGGTATATCCATCTAAGAAACAAAAATACTTATGTCCGGCTAATCTATCTAACATCTGGTCTAGAAATGGTAAAGGGAAGTGATCTTTTCTAGTGGATTTGTTTAATTTTCTATAATCAATACATATTCGCCATCCAGTAACTTGTCTTATTGGGATAAGATCATTATTTTTATTAGCTTTGACAGTCACCCCTCCTTTTTTAGGTACACAATGAATTGGGCTTACCAAGCACTCGTCGGAAATAGGATATATAATACCATTATCTAACCATTTTAAAATTTTTTCTTGACTACTTCTTTCATTATCGAATTTAATCTCCTTTGTGGATCCGCTTTAGGTTTATGTTCATTATCTAAAATAATTCTGTGCATACAGATTGAAGGACTAATTCCTTTAATATCTGCTAAAGTCCAACAAAAAATTTTCTTATATTTTTTTAACGTATCTAAAAGTTCTTGTTCTTGAGATTCATTTTGATTCAGATGAAATAATAACTGGTAGAGTTGAAGAATTACCTAAGTAATCATACTTTAAATGATTAGGTAACATTTTTAACTCAAGTTCAGGAGGTTTAATAATTGATGGAACTATATTCTTTTCAGTATTTTCTGTGTTATCCAAAAATTCAAATTTCTCTTAAATATAATCTAATTCTTCATGTATCTCAGATTTTTCAATTAATTCCATATTTTCTTTTTCTAATTTTTCTTCATAATATTCTTTAAAATATTCTTTTTGTAAATGATCGAGTACTTCCATTCAAAAACACTCATCATCTTTTTCTGGCGCAGGATATTTCATTGATTTAGCAATATTAAAAGTTACTTTTTAGTCATTTACTCTCATAGTTAATTCTCCTTTCTGAACATCAATCATAGCTTTTCCAGTGGCTAAAAATGGTCTTCCTAAAAGGATAGGAATTTCCTTATCTTCTTCCATATCTAGAACAATAAAACCTACAGGGAAGATAAATTTATCCACTTTTACTAATACATCTTCAATAACTCCCTTAGGATATGTAACAAAACGATCAACTAACTGAAGAGTTACTGAAGTAGGTGAAATTTATCCCAATCCTAATCTCTTAAAAATTGATAGAGGCATTAGATTGATGCTTTCTCCTAAGTCACACAAAGCTTTTCCATAGAATTTTTCCCTAATAGCGCAGGGTATAGTGAAACTACCAGGATCTTTTAATTTTTCAGGAAGTTTTTTCTGAATAATAGCACTACACTCTTCACTAAGTGCAACCATTTCATTATCGGTAAATTTTCTTTTTTTATTTAGAATATCTTTCATAAATTTTACATAGTTTGGCATCCGTTCTAAAGCTTCTACAAAAGGAATATTTATCGTTAATTTCTTCAAAATTTCAAGGAATTTAGCAAATTGTTTGTCTTTTTTATGTTGAATTAGTCGTTGAGGAAATGGTGGTGGAGCTTTTTCAACAAAAAATTTCATAGGTAATAAAGGATTTTCTAAGTTTGGATCTTGTTGATTCTTTTCCTTTTCAATTTCCACTTCCTATTTTTGACTTTCAAGTTCTTTCTGAATTCGAGGTTCTAATTCTTTTCCACTCTGTAATTGTATCGCTTTAATTTATTTATTTCCCTTGTCTTTGGGATTTATTTCCACATTACTAGGAAATGTTCCAGGTATTCTATTATTAAGTGCAGTAGCTATTTGTCCAAGTTGAGTTTCAATATTTTTTATAGCTATTCCTTGATTTTGTTATTGGTTTCCTTGTATTTGTAATTTTTTTCCTTGATTTTGTAAATGTTGACCCATATTTAATATTAATTCTTCTATAGATAATTTCTTATCTTTAAATTGAGGGTTATTATTATTAAATCCAGGTGGATAATTAGATTTATAATTAGGATTTCCTTGATTAGATGGATTTCCTAATTGTTGTGTCATATTATTCATCCATGGTTGATTAGTTGTATTATTATTCTAATTAAAATTAGGATGATTTTTCCATCCAGGATTATAATAATTTGCATAAGGATTATTGGGTATATTGTTAATTGCATTAATTGTTTCATATTGAGATTTGGATTCTATAAGTTGTCCAGATGGATTTTCTTCTAATATAGTAGGAGAGTAATTCATTCCAAAATGATCTAATTTTTTAGATACAACAGCAATTTGTGAAGCTAACATAGATATTGCATCATTTTCATGAATACTAGCTATTTTTTTCGAATTCATTCTATCGATGAGCCATTGAAAATTATTGGTTGTCATTTCTTCGATTAGTGCATAGGCGTCATCAAATGGTTTTGACATTAATGATCCTCCAGCAGCAACATCGATGATTGATCTTAAAGATCCTACTAATCCATTATAGAAAGTTTGGATAATTAACCAATCTGGTAACACATGATGTGGGCATTTCCTAAGACGTTCTTTAAATCTCTCCCAAGATTCATATATTGACTCTCCATCAAACTGACTAAAAGAAGTTATATCGTTTCTAAGCTTAACAGTTTTAGATGGCGGAAAATATTTGGATAGAAATTTTTGTGATAATTCTCCCCAAGTTTTAATAGATCTAGGTGCTAACGAATTTAACCACATTTTAGCCTTATCCCGTAAAGAGAAAGGAAAAAGTCTAAGTCTAATAGCATCGTTAGATACTCCTTCATATTTGAAAGTAGCACATAGTTCTAAAAAACTAGCAAGATGTAAATTAGGATCCTCGTAGGTGAACCACTAAATTGATTATTTTGTACTGTTTGGATAATTACAGGTTTAAGTTCGAATGAATTAGCAGCTACATCAGGGTTTTGAATAGTTAAATGAATTTCATCTAATGTAGGGTTGGCATAATCTCGTAATGGTCTTGGTTGATTAATATTTTCATTTTCAGCTATATTTTCCATTTGTGTTAAATTTATAATTTCTCTTTTTTGCTTTCTAATTCTTTTAATTGTACGCTCTAATTCTGAATCGTAAGGTATTAAATTTTCATTTCCAAATTTTTGCATACAACAAAATAGTCCTTTACTCTAGTAAATAATTTCTTTACTTCCCCGGCAACGGCGCCAAAAAGTTGACCCACTTTTAATATGTATGCAATTTTTGTTCATAGCAACGACACCAAAAACTTGATCCCGCTTTAAATATAGATATATGATTTAATGTATAATGTGGATTCTATGCAAGTATACGTATCATATCAAGTAATACAGGGTTCTAGTGGAGTCCTGGTTATCGATCCCACAGGGAAGTTTTTAACAGATTTGTTATCAGCTAAATTTAAAGGAATTACTTACTAATAAAGTGAACGAAAATTCAAAGTAACTAAAATAAACTAAAGTAAACTAATGCTTGAAATAAGTTGATTTAAATAATTCAGAAAAAGTGTCCTTCTCCTTATTTTTAGAAAATTAAGTGAATGATGAATTTAAATAGAATTTAAATTGTATTATGACAAATAGGAGCATTCCTATTCTTTACCCATTGGTCCAGGTGCAAAGAACATTGACTAATCCTATGTTTGATTACTGAATCTGCGGCTAGGCTGGAAGGATACTGGCTGCCACTTCAGAGCTCCCACGTTCCCCTCACCTGAGGGCTAACATCTACACTTTAGCTCTCAAAGAGTAGGACCGAATTGAGTATTTTAGTCTGTCACACTAAAATATCCAATTCTACATCTGATAATTAATATTTCCCTTTTTATTTGCACCCGCCTTCCAAGGCTTTTGACTTCCCTGAATATTGGATGTAATTTTTACTATGGTTGATAATTCAATATATTTTAACTACTCAATTGGCCAGATTGAAAGTAAATTAAGTTTTAAGTAAAAATTATCACAATTTATTTTAATATATTAGGTACTTCTATTTAATTTCATCAATTCGCATAATTTTCATAAACGAGGAGAAAGACTAAGAAAACTACTCGGAATGCATGGGAATAAAATAAAGCATGGATTTCATTTAAAGTTAACAACAATAAACAAAGATACTTATCTTAATTTCCTCCCTGACGTACTCCTTGAAGTTCCTTTGACTTTTTCTTCTAGTACAACAAACTAAATAGCACTCAACTAATGAACTCACTAAACACACTCAAAAATAGACACATAAAAGACTATAGAAACACTTTTTTAAGACTCAAAAGACACACTAAGACACTAGAATTCGGCCCCTATTTATAGAGGTAAGTAAAGGTCCAAGGGGTGCTTAAACACCTCTTCAAAAAGTGTCTAGGTTCAATGTATATGCATTTTGAACTATCTCGCCGTCGGCGGAAAATGACATCGCCGTCAGCGGGGCTTCTAGAAGGTCTTCAAACCCCGCGATCTCATCGTCGGCAGGCTCGGGCTCGCTGTCAGCGAGATAGTTATAACTCCTCCAGAATTCTTCCTCTTGATCTCGCTGTCGGCGGTCTCGATCTAGCCGTCAGCGAAGTAGTTATATTTGCATGAATTTCCTCCTTTTTGATCCAAATTTGCTCCATTTCATGCTTTTTGCTTCCATCACTTATAAATCTTTATTCCTGCAATAAAATAAAGAAATTACCTTTCTTTAAAGTGCAATTTCATCAAAAATAGATATGAATTTCTTGATGTATTTTTCTGTGATCAAGAATGCAGTGCAATAATTTAAAAGAAATAACCTAAAAAGCATAAGGATCCTGGAAGTATCACTGTACCCTGTGCTATTGGAGAAAAATTTTGTTGAAAGCTTTATGTGATTTAGGAGCAAGTATTAATCTCATGCCATTTTCTATTTTTCGAAGATTGAATTTAGGAGAAATTACTCCCACCATCGTAACCCTTCAGTTAGATGATAGATCTATCACTTATCCTAAAGGAGTTATAGAAGATGGCCATGTTAAAGTGGATAAATTTATCTTTCCTGTAGATTTCATCGTACTTGATATGGAAGAAGATAAAGAGATACCTATTATTTTAGGAAGACCTTTTCTAGCTACCGGAAAAGCTATGCTTGATGTGCAAAAGGGAGAATTAACCATGACAGTTAATGATAAAGAGATTAAATTCGATCTTCTTAAATCAATGAAGTACCCTGATAAAGAGAAATGTTATTGAATGGATATAATTGATTATTTAATTGAGAAACATTATCAAGAAAAATGTAAAGTCATTTCTGAAGAAAAATTTGAATTTTTAACTGATGAAAACAAAGAAGTAAAAGAAGAAGAGACTCATTTTATTAAAGATAACTGGGAAACTTTAGACATAACTCAAAATGATATACTTTTACCATTAATTAAAAAAGCCGCTGAACTGGAATTAAAAATGTTACCTTCATATTTAAAATATGTGTTTCTTGGAAATTCATTAACTTTACCTGTTATTATTTCTTCTGAACTGAGTAAAGATCAAGAAGAAAAAATTTCTAGGTGTGTTAAAGAATTATAAGAAAGCTTTTGGTTGGACTATTTCTGATATAAGAGGAATAAGCCCTTCCATTTGTATGCATATAATTTTAATGGAAGAAAATTTTAGACCTACTATTGAACCGCAAAGAAGATTAAATTCTATCATGAAAGAGGTTGTTAAAAAAGAAATTTTTAAGTGGTTAGATACTGGTATTGTTTATCCTATTTCGAATAGTCAATGGGTAAGTCCTATTCATTGTGTTCCGAAGAAAGGAGGTTTAACTGTCATTGTCAATGATAAAAATGAACTAATTCCTGCAAGACAAGTTACTGGATGGCAAGTTTGTATTGATTATAGGAAATTAAATGATGCCACTAGAAAGGATCATTTTCCTTTACCTTTCTTCGATCAAGTGCTCTATAAACTAGCTGGACACCCATATTTCTATTTTTTGGATGGATATTCTGGTTATCATCAATTACTTATTGCTCCTGAGGACCAAGAGAAAACAACATTTACAAGTCCTTATGGAACCTTTGCTTTTAGAAGAATGCCTTTTGGTTTATATAATACACCTGCAACTTTTCAAAGATGTATGATGTCAATATTTTGTGATTTGATTGACAAAGGAATTGAAATATTCATGGACTATTTTTTTAGTTTTTGGAACTTCTTTTGAATCTTGTTTGGAAAACATTTCCAAAGTTCTGAAAAGATGTGAAGAAACAAACTTAGTTCTTAACTCGGGAAAAATGTCAATTCATGGTGACGAAAGGCATTGTACTTGGTCACAAAGTTTCACAAAAAGGGATGGAAGTAGATCAAGCGAAAGTGAAAATTATTGTTGAATTGCAAGCACCTACTATTGTTACTGATGTGAGAAGTTTTCTAGGTCATGCTGGATTTTATAGAAGTTACCTAATTGATTTTTCTAAAATTTCTAAACCTCTTTGTCATTTATTGGAAAAAGATGCGATATTTGAATTTAACAAAGAATGTATTAATGCTTTTAATATTCTAAAAGAAAAACTAATAAGTACACCTATCATTGTTGCACCTAATTGGAATAAATCTTTTGAATTAAAGTGTGATGCAAGTGATTTTGCAATTGGAGCTATATTAGGACAAAAATATGAGAATGTTTTCAAAGTTGTACATTATGCTAGTAAAACTCTCACTGAAACACAAAGAAATTACACTACCACTGAGAAGGAGCTTCTAGCTATAGTATATGCCTTTGATAGATTTAGACCTTATCTTCTTGGTACTAAATGCATAGTTCATACTGATCATTCTTCTATTAAATATCTAATATATAAGAAGGATTCTAAACCTAGACTGATAAGATGGGTTTAACTTCTACAAGAATTTGATTTTCAAATAGTAGATAGAAAAGGAACTGAAAACCAAATTGCGGATCATTTGTCTAGAATTAAAAATGATATTATTGCGGAAGAAAATATAAATGAGAAATTTCCTGATGAATCTTTATATGTTATTCAAGGATGCAAAACACCTTGGTATGCTGATATAGTTAACTATTTAGTTAGCAATATTTTACCTTATGAATTGGATAACAAATTTATTAAGAAATTTAAATATGATGCTAAATCTTATATTTGGGAAGATACTCATTTATTTAAAATTGGAAGAGATTCTATAATTCGAAGATGTGTACCTTATGAGGAAACTTTTGCTATTATTCAATGTCATGATTCCGATTTTTGAGGACACTTTGGCATAGATAAAACTACATTTAAAATTTTAAATTCTAGATTTCATTGGCCTACCTTATTTAAAGATGTGAGATATTATGTGAAAACATGTGATCGATGTCAAAGGATGGGAAATATATCTAGGAAGGATGAAATGCCTTCAAACTATATATTGGAAGTTGAAACTTTTTATATATGGGGTTTAGACTTTATGGGACCATTTGTTCCATCATCTGGAAAAACTTATATTTTATTAGTAGTTGATTATGTTTCAAAGTGGATTGAAACTATTGCTTTACCAAACTGTGATTCCAAAAGTGTTTCTAAATTCTTAAAGAAAATGATATTTTCAAGATTTGGAATGCCTAAGGTAATTATCACTGATGTTGGAAGTCATTTCAGGAATGTAAGAATTCAATCATTACTACAAAAATTTGGAATCAAACATAGAATTGCAATTACTTATCACCCACAAACAAGTGGAATGGCTGAAGTATCAAACAGAGAAATTAAAAGAATTTTAGAGAAGACTGTTAATCCTAATAAAACTGATTGGGTTGATAGACTTGATTTTGCATTATGGGCTTATAGAACAATTTATAAGATACCAATCGGAATTTCACCTTAGAGGTTAATTTATGATAAACATTGTCACTTACCTGTTGAACTTGAACATAAAGCTTATTGGGCGATAAAGTAGTTTAAATTTAATTTGAATGAAGAAGGAGAAAAGTGATTATTGCATTTGAATGAGATGGAAGAGATAAGAAATGAATCATATGAAAATGCAAGGATTTATAAAGAGAAAATGAAGATGTTACATGATAAGAAAATTTCAGGAAAAATTTTTGATCCTGGACAGGAAGTATTACTGTTTAATTCTCGTTTAAAACTTTTTCCTGGAAAATTAAGATCTAAATGGATTAGACCCTATATAATTGAGAAAGTATACCATTATGGAGCTGTGGATACAAAAGTCCCTAAAACAGGAAAAATTTTTAAAGTAAATAATTAAGATTGAAGCCTTATTTGAGAGATATTAAAATGATTTATAAAGAGGCATATGAATTGAGTCAACCTGATTAAAGATTTACTTAGGTCAGGCTGACGACGTTAAACCAAGCCCTTTGTGGGAGGAAACCCATAATTATCTTTTATTTTGAGTTTTTTTATGTTTTTAATGTAAGGTTATACCTCGATCTTGACTAATTTTACATTACTTTAGAAAAATTTATTGCTTATTAGTCTTTGTTGACTTAAGCTGAAGATTATTCTGAAGTATGTAAGATTTAGAAATTGGATCACTCTATTCTAAATATGAGTAAAAATGAGATCAAGTTAACCTTCATTATGATTGCATATAATTTGTGTTATTGAGTCTAGATTACTCTTACCAGTACAATTTACCTATCTTGGAGAACGAAACTTTGAAATTTAATGATTAGTCGAAACGGAGTTGAACATAGTTCCGACACCTAGGCGCCAAGATTCGGAGCCTAAGTGCTTAAGTTAAACTATGTATCAATAGGTCTGGCGTCTAGGCGCAAGATTTGGCGCCTAAGCACTAAGATTACTGGGTCGTGCAAAAACAAAAAATTTTCAGTTTTTCACACGATTTTCACCTTTAAAACAACCCATCTTCATCCCTAACCATCAAGCAATCAAAGTTACCTCCATTACACTTCAGTCTTGAGAGATTTGAGAAATTTTTAAAGAAATGGAAGGAAGAAATCTTGGAGAAGAGGCTAGGGACAAGGTCTCAAAGGATCCTCAACCCTACTTCAATGGTTTCATTGCGATAAGTTTAAAGAAAATTTCTAGTCGTTTGGATAAGTTTGAAGCAGAGTTTAAAAGCATTGGAGATCGCCTTCATGAGATGTTTCATCAGATTGAACATCTAGAATGGCAGATGAAAATTCAATTTGATCATTTTGTGGCTTATCAAGATGCTCAAGTTGAAATGTATGCGAAGAACAAGTGTATTTACGAAAAGATGGCTACTGATTTCCCAAGAGCATTAGTGTTTTTTCAAAGCGGAATACACAATTTCCCTTGTGAAGATTAGAGTATTCTGGTAATGAGATCATTATTATCTGGTTTGTTGAGTCGTTGTATCGATGTAGTGAATCGATTGTATTTGTGTATTTGCTTTCATGTTCAATGTGTGTTGTTTTTGCTTAGAAATTATTGTGTTTGATTGTTTATTAGGCACTTGAATCAAGTATGATACTTATCTGGAATATATTGAGCCAATATTGAAGATTATAAATGGAATTTAGTGAAGTTTGATTTAAAATTTATTTTTGATTGGTGGATTTAATATTTAAATTTTAAAATTTTTTGGAAAATGTTTTGGAAGTTAGAAACTGAAGCCCTACTCTAATGAGAGTAATTGGAAGTTGAATTTATGAATTTTGGTGGAAAATTAAATTTAAAAATATTTTTTTGTGAAAGGTGAGTCTGGCGCCTAGGCGCCAGAATTTGGCTCCTAAGCGACTGTTCGGCCTGTACCCAAAAAATTCCTTAAATACCCCCAAAAGCCATTATCGATGCCTAAGCCTTCTTCTTCCTCCATTTTTTGTGAAAATCAGCTTTTAGAATCCATTTTGAGATCAAAACATCAAGGATTTGGGCATGAAACCCCTCGAATTCTTTATCTCAAGGTCAGATCTACACTTTAAACCATTTATTTTCGATTTTCACCATAGATTTCCCTAGGTTTTGCTTAGAACCAAAATTTTGAAAAAAATTTTGATTTTAAGTGATTTCTTTGGATTTTTAAACTTATTTTAAGTTTTCTAAACTTAAAAAGAGTTTAAATTCTTTTATTCCTAAATTTGTTCTTGTTTCCTTTCACGTTTAGATGGCTCCAAAATCTAAACACGGGAAGGCACGAGACAACTTCAATAGCAGCAAATTTTCTACTGCGGCTGCGCATTTTCGATTCCACGAATTTGCGACGTCAAGGAGGTTCATTTCAAAACGAAGTTTCTATCATCTGGGGGAGATGACTGAAAACACTATCATTGCGCACAACTGGCAATGATTCTGTTATTTCACTGCTGTTGATGTTATCCCTATAGTTCGAGAGTTTTATGCAAATTTTCTGGATGCAGAAGATTATGAAGTTTTTGTCAGAGGTGTCGGAGTAGGATTCACTCCTGAAAGAATCAATGTATTTTATGGCCTGCCACCGACTATAGAGTGCCACTGATCTGGATTATCTCCATCTGAGGGAGATTTGGATATGATCATTGCTTATTTGATTGACGATACTGGATCTTGAAGATCAGGAACGAAAAAAGGGTAAACTTCAAATCCTCCAAGTTAAATGGTATTTCTAAAGTATGGAACTATTTTATTTCTGTAAGATTGTTACCTTCCAACCACCAGAGTGAAGTGACTAGAGATCGAGCGATCTTAAACTATTGCATTCAGGAAAGGAAGCCTATTGATGTTGGCAGTATTATTTATGATTCTGTGTATTCTACTGCGAGATCCGAGCAATTACGTTGGATCAGGATTCCCATCTCCGATTTATTCATTATGTATTAGCAATGGAGTCACTGCGGATATTTCGGAGGAAAGTTTGAAGACTACTAAGCCAATTGTTCAGGAGAGCATTAGCATATATGATCGTCTTCGAGGGAAGATATCGACTAATCCTTCTTCTTCTGCACCCACTCCAGTTAGACCTTCTACTTCTCGACCTTCTACTTCTGCTGAGCCACCATCGTGTTTCTGGGAGTCAATGCATGATCGGTTTATAGAGCGACAGACGGGAGTTATTTCAAACTCACTGCAGGGTTGATACTATTGATAGGAATCTTGATCATTTATCTGACTATACCCAGAGGAAGAGTAGCTTTGATGCTGAGTATGATGAAGCCCTTGTCAGATTTCTAAAGGGTGAACAAGATGTTAGTTTCCCTACTTTTCCTAGTTTCACACCATTTGTTGATTCTGAGGATGTTGAGTTTTCCTTTGGTGACGATGATGATGATGAGGCTACAGCAGTGACTAGTAGTTGATAGATCTCTATGTTGTGCCACTTTATTATTAGTTTGTTTTGTATGGTTTGTTTGTTTAGTTTGATGTTTGATGTATGTTGATTTGTTTATGTACCTGTGTGGATTGATTAGTGTTAAGATTATGTTGTTAGAATATTCTTAGTATATTGTGTTTGAGACTGAGATTAGAGTTAATTTATGATATGTTTGTTTCAGTCTACTGTTTAGTAATTAGTAATTTTGCTCTGCCTTTATTTTGTTTTAAATTTAGTATAATCATAAAAATTAGCCTGCTTACTTTTTATTCCTACTTTAATTTTATCTTTATTATTCATAAAAGCATGAGTAGAAGTAAATTTTTCTTTTTAAGATCATTTTTACATACTTATAAAAATTTCCTTTTTAAAATTATGATTTTCTTTCTCTCATACTTTCAAATTTTCATAGTATATCAAAACTTAAGTTTGGGGGACGGGAAAATACATTCAAATTTAAATTTTATTTGTCCTTAAAGAGCTAATATTTTCTTAAAATAAAAACTTTTTAACATAACTTAAGGAATGAAGAATCTATTTAAGATCACTTTTATTTTTGAAATTATAAACAATTTAGTGAACTTAACCAAAATTTTAATAACTTTGATTGATTTTAAGAACATAATTATTTAACTTAAAGAAGAATAAGATTAAGGAATTTTTCTATTCATGGTAGAAATAATGGAATTTTAGAAGTATTAAGTAATAAAAAATTATCACTTGAAAAAAGAAAATATTGAAAATCTTTTCGAATTTTTATTCATGTTATAATAATTAACTGGAAATGTATAAGTTTTGAAATTATAAGTTAAGGATAGTGAAGTTCAAAATCATTAACAGGCTATTCAGATATAGTAATCCTCTCTATATGGAAAAAGAAAAGAGAAGAGAGGAGAAGCTTGAGGAAATGCCTAATCAAAAATTGGCTTCACTTGAATTATCTTATAGAAGGAAAACTAGTTACATATTTTACTTAATTTTTATGCATGAATCTTTTTTAAGAAAGGTTTTTCAAGAAGATCTTTTTCTTGTAAATAATCTATGAGATCTTAATATAATAATCTTCTATTATTTTTAAAATGGATGAAAAATTTGAAATCTTATGATTTGGTGATTGAATATTCTTTAAATTCTTAAAATTAAATCTAGTTATGAAATTGGGTTAATAATTTACTAAAAACTTTATAAAATCAAAAATTTAAAGGAATCTTAAATATTTATCTTTTATTCCAAAGGTTATACATTTCATCTAGTAAAAAGAGTTACTTGAGGACAAGTAACATTTAAGTTTGGGGGATTTTGATCCATAAAAAAATACCTATTTTTATGCCTTGATTTTTATCAATTTCTAAGGATATTATGCTTTAATGAAAGGTATTTTGGCGTTTTTGGATGTAGGTGATGTAAAAAGGTCCAAAAAAGGAAAAAGGGTGAAAAAGGATCAAAAATGAACAAAAATAGAGCAAAATACTGTTGACCTCATTTTTGATGAGGTCTTCTCTTCTTCTTTTTAGTACTTAGGATCTAGCCTTAGGCTTTTCCCTTGATTATCTTAGAGGACTAGAGTTGGGACCCACCACTTAGAAACCCAAACCACTTCTTAACTCCCTGGAAACTCTACAAGCTTCGACTATAGACCCCTAATCTCCTGTAGGGTTGAAATCGAATCTGGAAGTTTAAAGGATGAGTTCCTATGAGACTCTTTCGGCCTTAGGATCGCCTCAGGTGGCCTCGGTTCGGTGAAGGACTAACTTACACACACACTACATCTATACACTACACTTTCACACACTTATACGTAACTTGACCTTCCGACTCATGTAGGTGATTCACATGGATGGTCCTTAACCCCTAAGCCCTCGCTAAGAGGGTTAGGAACAACATAATGGATGCCTCAAATGAGTCCCTTCATGGCTCATGTGGGCTTGATGTGGCTTCATGGCTCAACCAAAATGATTTCATTCCATTCAAATTTACCCAATCTTCAATTTTCCAAATTTTCAATTTTTGACCCCCGGGACCCTACACCCGCTCAGCCTACCCAAAACCCTTGAAACTACCCAAAATTTGCAAAATCTCAAATCACACAAAATTCCTCAAAACCAATCCAAACATTTTCACATTACTCAAATTGATCATCCATACCCAAAAATACCAAAAATTCCAAAAATACCTCCCAATACCCTCCAAATACCCAAAATACCCCCTTGACCCAAAAAATCCAAAAATTCCGAAAATTCCCAGAAAATTCCAGAAAATCCCAAATATTTCCAATTTCATTTTGTCCAACTACACCATGGGCCAATTTTGTCAATTTACCCCACTTTTGTCAAAACCCCCAATTTGACCCATTTTAACCCTAAGTGAACCCAATGTCAAACCAAGCCTACCCAATTGACCCAAATTCTGGTCTAATTCAATTCTAAACTACAATTCAACATTCCCAATACCATTCTAGACCAAATCTAAGTCCAATTTGATTGACATTTGGATCCAATTTCAATTTTGGCCTTAAAGCCCAATTTAGATCCATGACCAAAACCTAACCCAAACTCACCCAATTCAACTCCAATTAACCCCAAATCTTTTCTAAACCTTCCTTAACATCCCTACAAACAAAACACTAACATGATTTGTCCATCATTTAGACCCAAACCCCACTTAAATTCAACCCAAAGCTAAAAAGCCCAATTTTGACCTAAACCCAAACCTAACCCAAATGAGCCCAAATCCCAAAATCAAAGCCCAAACAAAGTCAAAAACTCTTTCAAACACTCCCATAGACATTTCCCAACATTAATTTTACATCAATTTAAACCCTAGCCCAACATTGGCCCAAGCTAGCCCAATTTGACCTATATTGGCCCATTCACCAAAAGAGCCCAAATTCAACCCAATTCAAACCCAAATCACTCCCAATTTGCTTCAAGTCACTCATGACACATCTATGAGCTAAAACCAACAATTATTTGGCCCAAGCCTTTGCCAAAATTCCATCCTAAAATCCATTTTAAAATCCAAAAGCCCACTTCCCCAAACCATTTTAAAAGCCCATTTCCACCAAATACAAAAGCCCAAAATTGGCCCTAACCCACATGACATTTCCATTTGCCATCCATTTAATCAAAGCCATTCCCTAAGTTATAATCCCATCATTAAATAATTCCAAATCAAGCCTCATGCCAAATTACCCCTAAATACAAAAAGTTTTCTTAAATCCATTTCAATGAAATTGACTTGACTTTTCCCAAGCCAAAGGTGAGCCATGAAGCCATGCATGAGCCACATGGAAGCCATGAGAGCCTCTTTACATGTCACCATGCCATTTTGGGCAAAAGGAGGAGACTCTTTCCTTAATTCCTAAAGGTGATTAACCACTCCCATCATTCCACTAAACCTTGCTTAAGCTTAATTGTACTTGGATGGTGACCATTCCCCACTGATTAAGCTGACCTAAATCACTTTCTATTCAGCCTAAACCAAGCCTTGGGTGGTGCACCTAGCCCAAATGGAGGGGTTGACTCATTTGAACCCAAAATAGCCTTCCCCCCATTCCATTTCAATCCAAGCCTTTTACACATGGCATTTGCCAATTTCCTACACTAAACCCTAGCCCTGACCCACCTGGACTTGAGGGTGACCCATGCCTGCTGGCCAGCCGCCTGGGTCGCCGGAAAACACCATGGCCGAGAGCTCACATGTGAGCCAACTTTGGAATTCTCCCTCGCCGAGCCGCCCCATGTCCAAGTGGCCACCATGATCGTTCTTCCCATGCCCGCAGCAGCTCGATCCCAAGCCCTAACTCTCCCCGGGAGGCCCTCCACCCTCTCCTATTTAAACACCACGCCCTCACGGCCATGAGAGGAGAGTTGCACAAACCTTGCCGAAACTCGCCAAAATTGTTCCAAACCCTTCTCCATCCTTAGAGCGCTTGATCCCCAGTGTCAATTTGCCCTAATCCCCACCAGCAGAACCCAATTTCTCAACTGAAATTCCACCCAAAACCAGGACACTTCTCCACAGTGAATCAATCCTCAAATTGATTGGTCCTACACCTTCACCAGACCAAGAGAAGGTGTCCACCAACAAAAGCCCCATCTCCAGGCCACCCAGTTGCTCCAGCCTCCAAGCTTTGTGATCGGCTGTGGTCGAAATCCTACCTAGGTAATTCACCAAACCAGGAGACTTCATCTGGAGCTTGTTGGGATCCAATCGAAGGTGACACAACCCTCAGATTGAAGCCACACTTCTCTGAGCAAAGGTATGAGCTAATTCTTCATCCCGAGCTTCTGGAGATTCTCCATTTCAAATGCTTTAATTTCAATGCATGATCACCGTATAGATGTATTCGTCTCTTCAAGACGAATCCATAGAGCATAAGAACACGAAAATCCATTGAGTATCGAGTGAGATATTAGGGATTTAGTGTGGACGGCTCTCGGGTGAGGATGCTTGGGGACGATGAACGGATGCCGTCCATTTAATACACGCGCGGACGGATGGCTCAGATCGGGTCGGATCGGCAGATGATACGCGGAAGGGGGGACCCGGGCTGCTGACTCAAGTGGCGGCGTCGAATGGGAGCGCGCCACGCGGCACTTCGGAGATGCTAAGGTTGACGCGGCGCCGACTCGGTTAAATAGAAAATTAGAGATTTTCTGATTTATTTAATTCCCTAAACTTGGAAAATTCATAACTTTGTGTAGGAAAATCAGAAAAATAAAATAAAAATACCCTCTTGCTCAGTGAACAGTGGAGAATAATGTGGAAAAAAATTATTTAATTTCATCAAGTATTTTATTTTTAATGATTTATTTCCCTTCGCATTGTTTTAATTCTCCATGCATATAGGAAATTCACCATGGCATGAGACCATAGTGGCTTTTGAAGCCTCCGGATTTGGGAACATTCCCCGAATTTTCCAAAGTCGAGGCCATCCCTATGAGAAGTTATTGATTTTTCAAATTCATGTTATCGTTTTGAGTATTTTAATTCTAATAATTAGCATGTTGTGAAATAAATTCTAGGAAAATTTGGTGATGTCTCTTATGACCAGAGGACCCTAGGAAAAATAGGTTTTGAGTTAACTCATTTAAAATAACCTTAATTGGCTTAAACATCCAAAATAGATCCCTAATTAATTAGATTTAACCATACATCAAATTGACTTCAAATCAATTCTCCACTGACCTTTAGGATTAGAGGAAGACACCATAAAAATTTGAAGTCAATTGGACTTGGTTAGCCCTACTAAATGGGTTGATTAATTCATTTTATCATTTTAAACTTTAAAAATTCATAACTTTCAAAATACCTTTCAAAAATTCACCAAATTGGTTTTGGAGCCTCTCTGATATCAGGGGAATTTAAGAAAATTAAAATTTCAATTTTCTAAAAAAGTTGATTTTTTTAGTATTATTTTAATATTTTAATAATTAAAAAATAATAAAAATCACAAAAATAATAAAATTCACCAAAATATCATATTTTGAATTTTAATCACTTAGGAACAAACCCCATATTTTTCTTAGGTCTATTTAATGAGATATTAAATTTTAAATCCTAGGGCTATTTTAAAATTAAAAAAATGTATTTTCTAGCATTTTCACTAAAATAATTATAATAAATCAAAGAAAAATCAGAAAATTACAAAAATTGATTCTCTGATTTCCTTGATATCAGAGAGATTTTTGAAAAATATAAAATTTATTTTTCAACATTTATTTTATTTTTAAATTAATTAATACTCCAAAACATAAAATAATTATAATAAAAATAATATAATTTAAAAAATCACCAAAATTGGTCCAAGTGGTCCTCTGGTCATTAGGAATGTCCCATAATTTTCTTAAGGACAGAAACTCTCCCTTGGTCATGTTATTAAATTTTCTTTGGAAATTCCTATTTTCCACCAAAAATAATTATATAAATAAATTAAATACAGAAAAATCACATTTTCTCCTCTCATGTCTTCATTGACATATGGGTGATGTCATATAAAAATTTCAAGTTCATTTAAGTTCACCTTAGTGAGTTATGAAATTATTAAGATTGAAGGGCAAAATGGTAATTAAAAATTTAACCCTTAATTAAAACTTTAGGTTTAATAAAAAAATTAACAAGTAAAATATTTGATCCTAATCTGATTTGGATGATTAAAATTTAAATAATTAAAGGGTAGAAACCTACTAAATAATTTGAAAATAATTAAAACAAACTTTAATTAAATAATTGATTAAATTTGGAAGAATAATAAAATTGGAATTATTAAATAGGGATATTATTAGGAAGAGATTTATTCTTTAATTTAAAGATCCCTAAATTAATCATCTCAATAATATTTAATTTTTAATTAAAATGATAATTCAAATTTAAGTTTTAAAATGTTAAAAGGACTTAATCATTAAATTAAATTAAAAGGTTAAATTATTAAACTCTTTTTAAATTTTCAATTAAATTAAAATTAAAAAATAAGATTAAATTAAAGATTAAATTAAATTAAATCAAATAAATTAAGTAAATTACATTAAATTAAATAAATAAATTAAATTAAAATAAATAAATTAAATTAAATTAAATTAAATAATTAAATTAAATTAAATTAAATTAAACTAAATTAAATTAAATTAAAAAAAATATTAAATTAAATTAAAACATATTAAATTAAATTAAATTAAATTAAATTAAATTAAAATTAAATCAAATTAAATTAAATTAATTCACATCAAATCAAACTAAATTGAATTAAATTAAATTAAGTAATAGAATTAAGTTAAAATTAAAATCAAGTTAAATTAAATTAAAATTAAAACTAAACCAAATTAAATTAAATTAAATTAAATTAAAGTTAAATTAAATTGAATTAAATAACATCACCTAAGACATAAAGAAATTAAAAATAAAACAACTTGAACACTATTCTAAATTTAAACCCTTTAACTGAAGTTAAACTAAATCACAAATCATTGGAACACCAATTTGCCCTCGAAATCTTTAATTATCATAACTCCTAAATAGAACATTAAATAAAATGTTACTCCACTTATAGGACATTCAAATATCCTAGTTCACAGAGTAAGATAACAACAAAGCTTAACTAAACCTCGGACGATTACTTCACCTGATTGATTAAATCCATTTGGACTTAAAACAATCCTATCAATATTGAAAAGATGTTTAAGATTCATCTTAAGCACTTCCTCAATATGATAGGATATTTATGAGAACAATTGAACTTAATTGTTCTTTGATGAAGAAAATCGTCCTTAAACCAAAACACAAGAACCTAGACGTCATAGGAAATGACTAGCTATAGGATTAGGAGTTTGGTAAAAAACCATAACCCTTCCCTTAGCTTTACCTAGGAACTTGCTTAAATATTCTAATTGTGTTTTAAGTGCAGCTTGGGATGACGGGAAGACCCTCTAGGTACGCTTTTATTCTATTGCAATTTATTTTCTTGCAATTTATTTAATCGCATCGCACTTACTTTTCTTGCATGATAAACAACTGTTGCATGAAAACCCACACCTTTAGGATAGTCCCTAAAACTGAAACCAAAATTAAATTAAAAGTCATTGCGAGATAAAAATTCACCGCCACAACATTTCAAAATCTAAAGCAACTCAAAATTTAATCACAAACAGAACACAAAACTACAATTACAACTAAACTAAAACATCCTGTTGGATGATCGGGAATACCTCGGATGATGTAACCTACGTGTTGCTAACGGGATTTCCCACGGTCTAAATGAAAGTGTGGAACTCATTCAGTTGAGTTTAGCAAATTCATCTGGACTAAGTGAATCCGATAAAAATAACGATGCCGGAAGGATGGAACCGTGGGATCTTAACCGGTGTCGTTATAATTAACTTTAAGATTTGTTTTAATTAAAATACAAAGAACACTTGGAAATTAAGTTTCCCTCCAAACCAAAACACTTTTCTCATCTCCTGATTTATGACTTCTAAAACTAAACCTCTGCAACAACAAGGAACTCGGAGCATGGTGGGCAGCATGGCCATCATCGTCAGCAAAACAAATCTACATCAGCAAAACTTTCTTAGAATTAAATAACCAAGCCATAGGACTTCGAGGTAGTTTGCCTAGTGCAACATAAATCCTCAACCTTTTGTTAGGCATTTGTATTGCAAATTAAGCCCTAATCGTACTTAGGATTCCGAGGTAGTCGTTCGGTACGACATAAACCCTCATAACTTCTAGGCAATTTGTAGGATTCTATCATACAAATATAAGTCCAAATTAATTAAAATTGGCAAGATTGAAATACTAAATAAACATTAGGACTTTCCTAAATCCAAGTCAAACAATAGGATAGTCGAGAAATTACCGAAGTCCGCTTCGAATCCGTAATTTCTCCTACTTTTCTTCCTTTGAATTCTCAAAACAAAATGTTCCAAATTTGATCCATTCCCTATTGAAATTCCAAAATTCAATCCCTTGAAAACCCTAAACTTTAAAATTCTTGAGAGCAGAATTACTGATTATTATTGAGAGTTTTCTTAGGTGATTCCCGTCACTTAAGATGTAATTAACTATAGGGGCTTGCCCTTATAGGGAATTTTAAAGAACCTGAGTAATATAAACCCCGTTTAATACTTTCATATTAAGTAGAGGAATTTGTCGGCTTATAAAATTGGTTCGCGGACCAAACGGATGTCACAAATCTTTTAGTTTGTTTAATCGAGCCCCACCGTCAAGCGTGTGTCTATCCTTAGGGATAGATACACGGTTTGTCGGTGTGGAGCTTGTTTATATAAACTATTTGGGATGTGAGATTGGTTTGATTTCATATCTTAAAATTTTCAAATTTAAAATTATTTTCAAAATTAAATACTACTTTTCAAATTATTTATTTAAATTAAATTAAAAATTGGCTGACAATTTCTGTTAGGCGACCCCCTTTTCAAAATAAAACACACGACCTAAAAATAGTGTCGACAAATACAAGAATTATAAAAAGTTATGGCCTGGCGCCTAGACGCCAGAAGTTGACGCGTAAGCGCCAGACTCGATACTGAAACTGTCAAGTTTTTGACGACTTCTGGACGGTTATTTTGACTGAGTGAGCAGTTATTGGACATTCTAGAATACTGGCAGTTGTTCTTTGATAATAGACATGTGATACATTGCATTTGGACACTCCAAAACTGTTTTAATCGTGAAGAGGTGCTAGCCAAAATGAAGAGGTGCAAAGAACTGGACTCGGAGTCCGGCGCTTAGGCGCCAGACAGACCTTTTAGAAGATTCATTGAATTTAGACATGTTTTGAAGAGGTGCCTCAAGTCAACCCTTGAAGCCTATAAATAGGAGTCCACTCCTTCAGAAAAATCGGACCCCCATTGTATCTCCTAACTCTTAGCAACTTTAGGATCTCTCATCCTTAGAGAGAGAAATAGAGAGAGAAATTTAGGGCCACTTTTATTTAGTTTTGTGAGTTTATTTCAAATTGTTGCATCTGGAGTTCATTACAGTAGGAATCAAAGTATTTTATTTTCTGATTCAAAGTTTATTTATTATGTTTTGCTGTTTATATTCAATTTGTTCTGAGTAGTTAGTTTACTTTCTTCCTTCAATTATGTAAAGATAAATAAGATAATATAAAATTCGATGGAGAATTGAAAATCAAAATATTTTCAAAACATTGTGATGATATTAATACTCGATCTTACTTTACTTTTTAAATTGTTCATTGAAATTGTTAAAACCTGTTGAAGAGTTTTGAGACCTAGAAGGAGAAGAACTCTTAACTTGTAGATGTCACATGAATCCTTGGGTAGTCGAAGGCCATGCGCGGGCTATTCAAGGTGAAGTACAAATAAATAGGAGGATAAGATTTTAAAAGACCGTAGAGTTGATACGTTTTTAGAGTGACAGACTAAATTCTTATAATTTGATTTATAGATAAGGAAAGGGTCACTAGTAGGGCCGACCATAGCCACCCTTGGACATCTAGTAGTGTGAGCCTAGATTAACCCATTCTACTAACAATACATCCGGACCTGATCTGTAGATTAGCCAATGTTCTTTGTGCCTGGATCAAAGGGTAAAGAATAGGAATGCTTCTATTTGGCACAATACCATAAAATAGATTCTCCAACGAATATTAAATTATCTTAAAAATCTTGGATTAATTGAAAGGAAGAAAGTTGTTTGTTTTACATTGTTTTCACAAAATCATATTTTTATTATTGTTTTCTTTATCTGCATCTAGTAAATTAAAAGTAATTTATAGTTAGATTAAAATACAAAAAGATTTTGAAATACAATATTTAAAAATTTATTACCCTTTTTCCCCATGGGATTGATACTGGGGTCTTTGTTTCAAAGCCCTTTATTACTTGAAACGATACGTATACTTACGTAGTACCCAAAAAGTATATAAAATATTTCCCTTTAAAATTATATTTTGCTATATAAACATATATTTAAAAGTATCAATCACTAACGGCCTAGCATTCAGTAGCAATCAAGTTTTATTTAATGCTATTGCCGTAAATTAAAATTTGGTACACATCTATATAGCATGTTATTCCGGGTCAAGTGTTTCGCTCCTTTGCCAGAAATTAAATTTTCTAGCAGTGGTAACAAATTCTTGTATTTGGAAATACAAAAATCGGGTCAATATTTGATCTTAATTTTCTCTTGGTGATTGAAACTTAGGGAATTAAGGGGTAGAAACCCATTGATCACCTACAACATAAAAAATGAAATCCTAATTAATTAATTCATTTAAATTTTGGAAGAATAATTAAAATTTGTTTTATTAAAATTAGGGATGTGACTTAAGAAGATACCAACTCTTTAATTTAATATCCCAAAATGGATTAATAATATTAAACTTTTAATTAAATTTAAACAATGATGATTGAAATTAATAATCCTTAATTAAATTAAAGCTTAAAACATTAAATGTTTTAATAATCAAATTAAAATAAATTTAAAACATTTAAAACTAATTTGAAATCACTTACAACTTAACTTAAAGAAAATTTGAAATGTTAAAAATTAATCTCAAAATAATTTAAAATCAAGATGTGATAATTAAAATCAATCTAAAATATTTAAAACAATTTTTTATCATAAAAAATGAATGGAATTAATTGATTTAAATACCTCTCTAACTTGAATAATTTTAAAACACTTAAAAAAAATTAATTTGAAATTTTATAACTAAACTCAACTATTTTGATATAAAAATTCAACCTTTGTTGTTAAATTCCTCAATGAACTAATCTGCCCCTGAAGGCTCTTACATTTATAACCTTTAAATAGAACATCAAATGAAATGTTACTTTACTCATCGGATAATCAAATGTCCGAGTTCACTGAGCAAGAAACAAAAACTTAACTAAACTCTTGGATGACCAATTCACCTGTACAATGAAACTCATTTGGACTTAAAATAATCCCAGAAGCATTGAAAAGATGTTCAGGATTCGTTCTGAGCACTTTCTCAATATGATGGGATGTTTTAGAGGAACAATTGAACTTAATTATTCTTTGTTGAAGAAAATCATCCATAAAACACAAGAACCTAGACGTCATAAGAATTAACTAGCAATAGGACTAGGATTTTGGTAGATAACCAAAACCTTCCCTTAGCTTTACCTAGGTGTTTCTTGCAAATATTTAAATGCCCTGACATGTATTTTAAGTGCAGCCTGGAATGACGAGAAGACCCACCAGGTATGCTTTTATTTTATTGCAATTTATTTTCCTGCACTGAACTTTCTTTCTTGCAAAGCTTGTATGTTAAACAAGAATGTCATCCTGCATGAAAACTGAAACCTTTTAGGATAACCATAAAACTGAAACCCAAAATTAAATTAAAAGTCAATACAAGATAAAATTCACCGCCACAACATTTAAAAGATAAAATAACTCAAATTTTAATCACACATAGAACAACAAAACTACAACTACAACAAAATTAAAACATCTCGTTGGATGACCGGGAATCCCTCGGATGATTTAACCCACGTGTTGCTAATGAGATTTCCCACGGTCTAAATGAAAGTGTGGAACTCATTCAATTGAGTTTAGCAAATTCATTTGGACTATGTGAATCTGATGAAACTAACGGTGCCGGGATGACGAAACTGTGGGATCTTAATCGGTTCTATTTAATCAACTTTAAGATTTGTTTTAATTAAAACATTAAGACATCTGAACCTTAAGACCTCTCTAATCCAAAACACTTCTCTCATCTCTTGAATGCCACCTTCTAAAACTAAACCTCTACAACAACAAGGAGCTTGGAGCACAGTGGGCAACATGGTCATCTTCATCAGCAAAACTTGTGTCTACTTCAGCAAAACCCTTTCCTACAATTAAATAACCAAGCCATAAAATTTCTAGGTAGTTTGCTTAGTGCAATATAAATCCTCAACTTTCCATTAGGCATTTGCATAATCATATTATGCAAATTAAACCATAACCGGTCTTAGGACACCGAGGTAGCCGTTTGCTACGACATAAACACTCACATTTTCGATGCTATTTGTATGATCATGTCATACTAAAAAAAGTCCTAATTAATTAAAATTGGCAGGATTAAAACATTAAATAAACTTTCAAATTAAATTCATATAATAGGATAGTTGGGAAGTCACCGAAGTTCACTTCAGGTCCGTGACATCCCCTACTTCTCTTCCTTTGGACTCCTAAAATAAATTGTTCCAAATTTGTGCTATTCCCTATTGAAATTTCCAAAATCCAATTGTTTGAAAACCTTAAACTTTGAAATTATTCAGAGCAAAACTACTGATCATTATTGAGAGTTTTCTTAAACGATTCCCGTCATATAAGATATAATTAACTATAGGGGCTTGCCCTTATAGGGAACTTTAAGAACCCATGTAATATAAACCCTGCTTAATTCATTTATATTAAGCAGGGGAACTTGTCGGCTTATAAAATTGGTTCGTAGACCAAACGAATGTTACAAATCTTCTAATTTATTTAATCGAGCCCCATCATCAAGCAGTGTGTCTATTCTTCAGGATAGATACACAGTTTGTGGTGTAGTGCTCGTTTATATAAATTATTCAGGATGTGAGATTGGTTTGATTTCATGTCTTAAAATTTTCAAACTTAAATTATTTTCAAAATCAAATGCCACTTTCTAAATTGTATATATATTTAAATTAAATTTAAAATTTAAAATTCGCCGACAATTTCTGTAGCCGACCCCCTTTTCAAAACACTTAACCTAAAAATATGCCGACAATATATCTAGAAGATTTGAAATGCCTCTGAATATCATGTTAGAAGTTGAGATTTTTTATGTTTAGGGATTAGATTTCATGGGACCATTTTTCTTCATTTGGGAACTTATATATTTTGATTGTAGGTAATTATGTATCAAAGTGGATTGAATCACAAGCTTTACCATGTTGTGATGCTAAAAGTGTTTCAAGATTCTTAATTAAAAACATTTTTACAAGATACAGAATGGCGAGAGTGATTATCACTAACGAAGGATCCCATTTTAGGAATAAATATATTCAAAGATTTGCATAAAAGTTTAATATTGTTCATAAATTCTCTACTGCTTATCATCCTCAAACCAGTGGATAAGCTGAAGTTTCTAATCGTGAAATAAAATAAATTTTAGAAAAGACTATAAATCCTAGTGATCTCCGATAAATGCAACTGCGCCAAAAACTTGATATTGTCCTATAATGTAATGACACTAAAAACTTGATCCCCGACAACGGCACCAAAAACTTGATATTGTCCGGTAGATATAAGTGCAACGGATGTTAGAAACGTGGTTTCACTGGATAAATGTGCTGATGATTTAAGATATAAAAATAATAATTTTAAAATATGGGGTACTACGCAAGTATACGTATCGTTTATCAAGTAATATAGGACTTTCTGATTAAGCCCTGAGATATCGAACCAACATGAAAAATGTAAAATTTTTAAAGGAATCAGAGAAATTATCTTTTTACTTTCTTTAATTGCTTTCAAAAAAGTATCTCTTGATTTTGAATAGTTTTGAAGGTTGATATATCTTTTGAAATTTTCTAAATAAAAATACAAAGCAAGAAATTAAAATTACAATAACAAATAACACTGGATGTAAAATACTATTAACTAGAATATCTTTTTCTTTCCTTTCATGAAGTAGTAATAATTCTTAAAGTATTGTTATGGACATATTCAAATTTTTGTTGTGACAGATAGAAGCAAATGTGTTCTTTACCCTTACTTCATTCTATAAAGAGCATAGGTTAATTTGAAATTTATATTATTTTGAACAAGGTTAGACAGGGAAGATACCAGCCTCTCACTCTAGAGTTCCCTCGATTCCCACCACCTGGGGGCTAACTTCTCATAACAAAACTCAAGACTTCAAACCAAATTAGGGGGTTTTAGCCTGTCACTCTAAAATCCTCTAATTTTACTCCCTTTTATAAAAATATCTTCTAATATTACATTCAATTATATGGACTACAGTTCTCGCCCATATAATTTTCTGTAATTCTTACTAACATTTATGAGACAATACCGCATTGAAACTTACATAATCTCAAGAAATTTTACAACTTAATAGATCAAATTAAGAAGTAAACAAAGTTTTTAGAATCAATCTTCACAATGTCTTCCAACTTTTAAACACTTATACTTTCCACAACAATTATTTGTAAATTAATTATTTCTCCATTTAAGAAAGAAAAAGATAAAGTAAAGTTCTCAGAATGCATTGAGAAAATATAAAAACTCATTGATTTGAAATTAAAAACAATGATAAAAAAAATAATAAACAAAAACAAGTATTAATAATCTAAATAAAAGTAAATACTTATCTGAAAATCCTCTCCACATGACTAAGGAAGTTCCTCTGAAACTTTGACTCTAAACTACTTCTCAGAGCAAGTCTCCCAACTCTGTTGACTAAGAATACAGACTTCAGACTTCAATAAAAACTAATCTAAAAGAAAGAATAGATGTGGGAAGAAGAAAACTTCACTCCAACCCTTTTCTCCATTCTACTCTCTACTCCTACTCTAAAATAAAAACTCTTAAAAATGCAGTGGAAAAACAAAAGAAAGAAAGAAAGAACCCTTCAAAATGCAAAGGAAGAGTCTCTTAATCTTTCCTAAGACTCTTTTTAAATAACAAACCAAAAGGTGACTTGGTGTTGTCGGCATATTTTTAGTTTGTGTTGTATTTTATAAAGGGGCTCTCCTACAGAAGTTGTCGGCGAATTTTAGATTTTAAATTTAATTTAAATATATATATATATATATATATATATATATATATAATATAGAAAGTAATTTTAAGTTTGAAAATTTTAAGATATGAAATCAAATCGATCTCACATCCCAAATAGTTTATATAAACGAGCACCGCACCACAAATCATAAATCTATCCCGGAGGATAGACACACTGCTTGATGATGGGGCTCGATTAAATAAAATAGAAGATTTGTGACATCCATTTGGTCTGTGAACCAATTTTATAAGCTGACAAATTCCCCTGTTTAATATAAAGAAATTAAACAGGGTTTATATTACTTGGGTTCTTAAAGTTCCCTATAAGGGCAAGCCCCTATAGTCAATTACATCTTAAATGAAGTGAATCATTTAAGAAAACTCTCGATAATGATCAGTGGTTTTGCTCTCAAGAATTTCAAAGTTTAAAGTTTTCAAAGGATTGGATTTTTTAAATTTCAATAAGGAATGGATCAAATTTGGAACAATTTATTTTAGGAGTCCAAAGGAAGAGGAGTAGGGGAAGTTGTGGATCCAAGAGGAATCTTGGCAACTTCCCGACTATCCTATTGTTTGGATTCGAGTTTAAGAAAATCCTAATATTATCTGATATTTCAATCTTTCCAATTTTAATTAATTTTAACTTATATTTGTATGATAAAATCATACAAATAGCCTCGAAGATGTGAGAGTTTATGTCGTACCAAACGACTACCTCGGAGTCCTAAGACCGGTTAAGGCTTAATTTAAATGACATGATCATGCAAATGCCTAACAAAGAGTTGAGGATTTATGTTGCACTAGGCAAACTACCTCGAAGTCCTATGGCTTGGTTATTTAATTCTAAGAAAGTTTTGCTGAAGTAGACTTAGGTTTTGCTGATGACGATGATCGTGCTGCCCACCATGCTCCGAGCTCCTTATTGTTGCAGAGGTTTAGTTTTAGAAGTCATAAATGAGGAGATGAGAGAAGTGTTTTGGTTTTAGAGAAAATCTTAAAGTTCAAGTGTTTTTAATATTTTAATTAAAATAAATCTTAAAGTTAATTAAACAGAATCGATTAAGATCCCACGGTTCCGTCATCCCGACACTGTTATTTTCATCGAATTCACTTAGTCCAGATGAATTTGCTAAGCTCAACTAAATGAGTTCCATACTTTCATTTAGACCTTGGGAAATCCCGTTAGCAACACGTGGGTTACATCATTCGAGGTATTCCTGATCATTCAACGAGACGTTTTAATTTAGTTGCAATTGTAATTTTGTTGTTCTGTTTGTGATTTAAATTTTGAGTTGTTTTATATTTTGAAATGTTATGGCAGTGAATTTTATCTTGTAATGATTTTTAGTTTAATTTTGGTTTCAGTTCAGGGACTATCCTAAGGGTTTTGGTTTTCATGCAACAGTTGTTTATCATGCAAGAAAAGTAAAGTAACAGTGCACATAAGTTAATTGCAATAAAGTAAATTGCAACAAAATAAAAGCGTACCTGGAGGGTCTTCCCGTCATCCTAAGTTGCACTTAAAACACATGTTAAGGCATTTAAATATTTCAACAATTACCTAGGTAAAGCTAAGGGAAAGGTTTTGGTTGTCTACCAAAGTCCTAATCCTATAGCTAGTCAGCTCCTATGACGTCTAGGTTCTTGTGTTTTGGTTTAAGGATGATTTTCTTCATCAAAGAAACAATTAAATTCAATTGTTCTTATAAACATCCTATCATATTGAGGAAGTGCTTAAGATAAGTCTTAAAAATCTTTTCAATACCTCTAGGATTGTTCTAAGTCCAAGAGAATTTAATTATACAAGTGAATTAATCATCCAGAGGTTTAAGTTTTGTTCACTTGCACAGTGAACTGGGACTTTTGAATATCATATTAGTGAAGTAACACTTCACTTGATACCTCATTTAAAAGTTATAACACTAAAAGCTTTATAAGGGCAAATCAACTTATTAAATACTTTAATGATTTAAACTTAATGATTTAATTTGAATTTTGACTTAATTATAAAAGTTAGTTTAAGTTTGGAATAGTGTTCAAATTATTTTAGATTTAATTCTTAATGATTTAATTTAGGTTTATTGATAAATGATTTTAACTTAATTTAATTTAATTTAATTTAATTTAATTTGATTTTAATTTAATTTAATTTTAATTTAGCTTAATTTTAATTTGATTTAGTTTAATTTAATTTAATTTAATTTAATCTTAAATTTAATTTAATTTTAATTTAATTTAATTTAATTTAATTTAATTTAATTTTGTTTTAATTTAATTTAATTTAATTTGATTTAATTTAACTTCAATTTTAATTTAATTGAAATTATTCTTTTGATGATTTTTTTTTAATTAAGACTTAAGTATTATTGAAGTGATTTATTTAGGGATTTTCAAATTAAAGAATAAATATCCTCTTAAATAATATCCTTACTTTAATAATTCCAATTTCTATTATTCTTCCTAAATTTCAATTAATTATTTAATTAAAGTTTTATTTTAATTATTGTTGAAATGATTAGTAGATTTCTACCCTTAATCATTTAAGTTTCAATCATCTAAAAATCAGTTTAAAATCAAATATTTTACCCTCCCCTTTGATTAATCCTAAAATTTTAATTAAATGTTGAAATTTTTAATTACCATTTTTCCCTTCAAGCTTAATAATTCTATAACTCACTAAATTAAGCTCAAATGAACTTGAAATTTTTATGCAACCTTACTCACAAATCAATTAAGACATTAGAGGAGAAAATGTGATTTTTCTGTATTTAATTTATTTATGTAATTATTTTTAATGGAAAATAGGGGTTTTCAAGGAAAATTCAATAACATGACCAAGGAAATGTTTATGTCCTTAAGAAAATTATGGAATATTCCTAATGCCAGAGGACCGTTTGGACCAATTTTGGTGATTTTTTTAATTATATTTTATTTATTAGAATTATTTTGAGTTTTGGAGCATTAATTAATTTTAAAATAAAATTAAAGTTGAAAAATGGATTTTATATTTTTCTCAGATCTCTCTGACCTCAAGGAGTTTAGAGAAACAATTTTTGTATTTTTCTGATTTTTCTTTGATTTATTAGAATTATTTTAGTGAAAAGGTTGGAAAATACATTTTTTAATATTAAAAATTACATTAAGCCTTTAAAATTCAATATCTTACCCTAGGGACTTAAGAAAAATGTTTAGTTTGTTCCTAAATGATTAGAATTCAAAATGTGACATTTTGGTGATTTTTAATATTTTTATGATTTTTATTATTTTTTAATTATTAAAAATATTAAAATAATGATTAAAATCAATTTTTTTAGAAAAATACAATTTTAATTTTCCTAAGTTCCTCTGATATCAGAGAAGCTCCAAAACTATTTTTATGAATTTTTGAGAAATATTTTGTGAGTTATGAATTTTTAAAGTTGAAATTTATTTAAGGGGGTTAATCAACCCATTTGGTGGATCAAACCAAGTCCAATTAGTTTCAAATTTTTATGTGGTGTTCTCCTATCTCTAGAGGATAGTGGAGAATTATTTTTAAGTTAATTTGATGTGTGGTTAACCCTAATTAATTAAAGTTCAGTTTTGGGTATTTATGCCAATTAGGGTTGTTCCAAGTGAATTAACTCAAAACTTATTTTTCCTAGGTTCCTCTGGTCATAAGAAACATTACCAAATTTTCTTAGAATTTATTTCTCAACATGCTAATTATTGGAATTAAAATACTCAAAACAGTAACATGAATTTGGAAAATCAATAACTTCTCATAGGAATGGCCTCTGACCTTGGAAAATTCAGGGAATGTTCCCAAGTTCAGAGGCTTCAAAAGACCTATGGTCTCATGCCATAGTGAATTGCCTATGCAAATGGAGAATTAAAGCATTGCAGAGAGTAAATAAATCATTAAAAATAAAATACTTAATGAAATTACTTGATTTCTTTTCCACATTATTCTCCTCTGTTCACTGAGCAAGAGGGTATTTTTATTTAATTTTTAGGATTTTTTCTACACGAAGTTATGAATTTTTGAAGTTCTAGTAATTAAATAAATAGAAAAATACCCTATTTTCCTACTTATCCACGCGGTGCAGACCCAACCTCGGGGCCTCCGAAGCTCCACGCGTCGCCTCTTGATTAGGCGCCGCAATCTGACTGGGATGCCACTCGGCCCACGGTTCATGTCCCGTTGCACTGTCAGGCTCGAGCCCGACAGTCCGCTCGATACACGCGCGATCCAATGGCTCCCAGTCATCGTCTACGACTGGTGTAAACCCGTGACCGTCGACCTTCTAACCCTAATTTCTCACTCGATTCTCAACGGATTTTTGTGTTCTTATACTCTATGGATACATCTTGAATAGACGAACACATCCATACGGTAAACATGCATTAAAATTGACTCAAACTAAATGGAGAATCTCCAGAAGCTTGGGGGAAGGAGAGAGCTCATACCTTTGCTCAGAGAAGTGAAGCTTCAATCTGAGGGCTATGTAACCTTCGATTGGATCCAAGCAAGCTCCAGATGAAGTCCCTTGGCGTGGTGAATTGCCTAGGTACAAAAGTGACCACAACCGATCACAAAGCTTGGAGGCTGGAAGCAATGGCTTGCCTGGTGAGGGGACTTTTGCTGGGAAACTTCTCCTCTTGGTGTGGTGAAGGTGTAGAGTCAATCAATTTGAGGATTGACTGACTGTGGTGAAGTGTCCTAGTTTTGGGCTTGGATTTCAACTCTGAAATTGAGCTCACAGAGAGGAAATGGCAGGGGGATTTCAGTGGGGATCAAGTTCTCTAGGTGTGGGGAAGAGTCTGGAATGATTTTGGCAGAGTTTCCTTAAGGTTTGTTTCAACACCTCTTCATGGCCGAGAGAGGTGGTGTTTAAATAGGCATGGCAGGAGGGCTTTCCAGGGGGAGTTAGGGCTTGGGATCAGCTGCTCTATGCAAGAGAAGAACAACCACGGTGGTCACTTGACTTGGGGCAGCTCAACAAGGGGGAGTTTCAATGTTGGCTCACATGGGAGCTCTCGGGTGTGGTGTTTTCCGGCTATCCAGGCGGCTGGCCGGCAGGCATGGGTCACCGTCAAGTTCAGGTGAGTCAGGGCTGGGGTTTAGTGTAGGCAATTGGGCTTTGCCATGTGTAAAGAGCTTGGATTAAAATGGCATGGGGGAGAGGCCATTTTGGCTTGATTTGGTCCAAGCCATGGTTTTTAGGTTTGGTGCACCCACCAATGCCTGCTTTTGGGCTAAGGGAATCATTTGGGTCAGATGACTTTAGGTGGACAAGTCTCTATCCCAAGAATTTTGATTAAGCATGGGTTAGAGTGTGACATAAAAGGGGTTAAAAAGGCTTAAGAAGGAGTTTGGAAAGGGGTTCCCTCTCTAACCATAAATGGTTTGATGATGTGGAAAGTGGCTTCCATGGCTTGCATGTGGCTTATGCATGGCTTCATGGCTTCATTTGGCTTGGGAAATATCTTAGTCAATTACATGAAAAAGGGTTTTGAATTTTTGGACATTTTGATGGAAAATTTTCATAAGGACATATTTGGTTTGTTTAAATGATGAAATAGAACTTAGGGGGTGATTTTATCAAATGGATGTTCAATGAAGATGTCATATGGGTTTTGACATAGGTTTTGGGCCTTTGAAATTATTTTGGATGGGTTTTTAAAGTGTCTTAAAAAAAGGTGGGCTCTAAGGTTTCCAAATAAATTTTTTGATAAAAATTTGGTGTAAGGTTGGGCCAAATAAATGTTGTAATTGGTTTAGGGATGTATCATGGGTGATTTGGAATCAATTTGTTGTGATTTGGGATTGAATTGGGTTGGATTTGGGTTTATTTGGTAAAGGGACCACGGTGGGCCAAATTGGGCTAACTTAGGCTAATGTTGGGCTAAGGTTGAAATTGATGTAAAATTAATATTGATAATTTTTTGTGGGGGTGTTACAAATAGGTTTCAACTTTGGTTGGGTTTTGATTTTGGGACTTGGGCCTATTTGGGTTAGGTTTGGGTTTAGGTTAAAATTGGGCTTTTTGGTTTTGGTTTGAATTTGAGTGGAGTTTGGGTCCAAATTTTGGGCAAACTATGTTAGTGTTTTGTTTATGGAGATGTTAGAGAAGGTTTAGAAAATATTTGGGTCAAATTGGAGTTGAATTGGATTGGTTTTGGCTAAGTTTGGGTCATGGGCAAAAATTGGGCTTTAAGCTAAAAAATGAAATTAGACCCAAATTTCAATCAAATTGGACTTGGATTTGGACTAGATTGATATTGTGGATATTGAATTGAAGTTTAGAATTGAATTGGACCGAAATTGGGGTCAATTGGGTAGGTTTGGTTTGACATTGGGTTCACTTGGGTTAAGAATGGGCTAAATTGGGGGTTTTGGTAAAAGTGAGGTAAATTGACAAAATTGGCCTATGGTGTAGTTGGACAAAATGAAATTGGGTATATTTTGGAGTTTTTGGAATTTTCTGGGAATTTTTTGAATTTTTGGGTCAAGAGGGGCATTTTGGTAATTTGGAGGTTATTGGGGGTATTTTTGGGATTTTTGGCTATGGATAATCAACTTAATTGGTGAGGAAATGTTCAAGGTTGATTTTGGGGAATTTTGGGTGATTTGAAAATTTTGGGGAATTTGGGCAATTTTAAGGGCTTTTGGTAGGTTTGATAGGTGTAGGGTCCCCGGGGTCAAAAATTGAAATTTTGGAAAAATGAAGATTGATCAAATATGAGTGAAATGGAAGAACTTTGGTGAAGACATGAAGACATATTAAGCCTATATGAGCCATGAGAGGATTCATTTGAGGCATTCACTATGTTGTTCCTAACCCTCTTAACCAGGGGCTTAGGGGTTAAGGTCCATCCATATGAATTACCTACATGAGTCGAGGAGTCAAGTTGGGTATGGGTGTGGTTTTAGGATTTGGATTGTGTGTGTGAGAGTGTAGAGTATGAGTGTAGTGAGTGTGTAAGTCAAGCCTCACCAGACCAAGCCACCCAGGGTGGTCCTAAGGCCAAAGAGTCCTATAGGGAACTCATCCTTTAAACCTTCACATTTGATTTCAACCCTCTAGGTGATTAGGGGTCTACAATCAAGCTTGTGGGGTTTGCAGGGATTCAAGAGGTGTTTGGACTTCTAAAGGGTGGGTTCCACTTCTAGTCCTCTAAGATAGTCAAAGGAAAAGCCTAGGGCTAGATCCTAAGTACTAAAGAGAGAAGAGAAGACCTCATCAAAAATGAGGTCAACAAATGGACCCCCAATAGGTGTGGTGTGCTAACCAAGCACACTGCGCGTATTGGCGTTGACCGAAAAGATCAACAAAACCAACACAGTTGTCCAAGTGACAAACTTAGGACGAAGTAGAAGAATTTCCGCTAGGGAGTATCAGGTATATTTCCAAGACCGGAGGTTCCTGAACTCTCGCTGGGGAATGGAAAAGGAGGTGAACTCCAAATCACCAGATCTGGGGAATTCGATTTAGATTTCATTTTACTTTTAAATTTCAAGTTTCAATGTGTGAGCTTAGATTTTGAGTTTTAATTTAGATTGAAGTTTGATTTAAAATCAATTTGAGGAAATTTTGAATTTGAAATTTGGATTTGAAATGGGAATTGAAACCTAGGTTGTAACCTCGGGATTATGATGAAAACTGGAATTTAGGTACCAGCCGCAGAGTGAGAATCAGAGTTTAAGTGTCGATTGAAAAGATAAGAATCAGAATTTAGGTACTGATACGAAAGAGCGAGAATTGAAATTTAAGTATCAATCTCGTAAGAGAGTTGAAATTTAGGTATCGACCTCGAAAAGGATGAGAATCAGAATTTAGATATTGATCTCGGAATGAGAACTAGAATTTAGGTATTAGTCTCAAAATGAGAGCTGGAATTTAGGTACCAGTCTCGGAAGTTTAGAATTGAAATTTAGGTATCAATTCGAAAGAGAATCGAAATTTAGGTATCGATCTCGAATGAGAGTCAGAATTTAGGTACCGACCTCGAAGGAAGAGGACTGGAATTTAGGTACCAGTCTCGGAATTTAGAATTAAAATTTAGGTAACAATTCGAAAGAGAATCGAAATTTAGGTGTCGATCTCGAATGAGAGTCGGAATTTAGGTACCGGCCTCGAAGTGAGAGCTGGAATTTAGGTACCAGCCTCGGAAATTTTGAATTGAAATGTAGGTATCAATTCAGATGAGAATCGAAATGTAGGTATCGATCTCGAAATGAGAATTGAAATGTAGGTACCAGTCTCGGAAATTTTGAATTGAAATTTAGGTATCAATTCGAAAGAAAATTGAAATTTAGGTATCGATCTCGAAAGGAGAGTCGGAATTTAGGTACCGACCTCGAAATAAGAACTGGAATTTAGGTACCAGTCTCGGAAGTTTAGAATTGAAATTTAGGTAACAATTCGAAAGAGAATCGAAATTTAGGTATCGATCTCGAAAGGAGAGTCGGAATTTAGGTACCGACCTCGAAATGAGAACTAGAATTTAGGTACCAGTCTCGGAATTTAGAATTGAAATTTAAGTATCAATTCGAAAGAGAATCGAAATTTAGGCATCGATCTCGAATGAGAGTCGGAATTTAGGTACCGACCTCGAAGGAAGAGAACTGGAATTTAGGTACCTGCCTCAGAAATTTTGAATTGAAATTTGGGTATCAATTCGGAAGATAATCAAAATTTAGGTATCGATCTCGGAATGAGAACTGGAATTTAGGTACCAGTCTCGGAAATTTTGAATTGAAATTTAGGTATCAATTCGGATGAGAATCGAAATTTAGGTATCGATCTCGGAATGAGAACTGGAATTTAGGTACCAGTCTCGGAAATTTTGAATTGAAATTTACTGTGGAGATTTGGATTTAGCGGGAGATCGAAATGAGATATGAAAGTGGTCCATATCCCATGGGAATTAATCAAAGTCTGATTATTTGGCGAGGGTACGAATCCATGCCATCCGAATCAAATTAAAAATTCTTCGTGATTCTGAAATCATCCCGAGAGAGGGTTTCAAAGGAGGTCTGGAATAGATCTTGATTTGAAGAAGAATTTGAGGATTTGAAAAGATGGATTTAAACTGGAATTCAATTTGAGCTTTAGATTTGTTTTGTTTGTCCTTTAACTATCCCATTTTTTTTTATTTGTTGTTTATTTGGTGTTCATGTGGATTTGAAGTTCTTTTTAATGTTTGGATCTTTTATGGAAGTAAGTTCTTATTTATTTTTCTTTTCTTTTATGTTCTTTGTTCAAAGTTCATTTAACTTTAATGGCGTTTCCCAGTCAATTTGCACAAAAAGAGGTGAAGGCAAAATGTGACATGGTCACTTTCATTCCAATCTTGTTGAAGATGCATCATACGACTCGATCTGAAATATTTCTCATACAATCCATGACTTAAAACAAACTATGTATAATTCTTGTTGATCCATCCAAAAATTATCTGTTAAAAATCCATGTCTGAATAATGAGATACACGGTCAATAACATTACCTTCCAAGCCGTCCTTGGTAGGAGTGCCGCATGGATGTGCATTGGAGGTGTATTATTTCCCGTGTAACTCACAGCTCGTAGGGCCGGAGACTCTCCAATTCTGGATATGGCTGGAAGTGGTAAGGTGCCTTTCTGTCGTCCATCCTTCTAAAAGTGACGGAGATCCGCTCCACTGGTACTCCAGGTATACAATGTTTTGCGATGTCTGCTCCATTTCCTTGTAATATTATGACGGAACCAACCGAATGTGGTATCTACACCGGCCCTCGGAACTTACCCGTGCCTGCTATCCGGAGGTCAGATCCGAACATGATATTGCATTGGTTGACGAACGAAACTGTGCAAAAAGGTCTGACAAAGTCATGGTGGTCTATGTGTGGAGGTATGCGATCGCCCTTCTGATAAATGTTGATGATGCAACTGTTGGGTATGCAGTCTGCTGGCAGTACCCTCCACGTTATCATTCTTTTCACCATTCTTTTAATTATCCTCGGCATTGGATCCACCTCACCGTGACGGAGTATCCCTGGTGGATTTCCTCTTCTGTCCTCTGCGAAGTTATAGCAACATCCGCATTGTATTGTGACTCTTCCTTTCCCTGACATCCATTTCCGGGGTTCCGAATAAGTCTTTTCTCTTAGACGGCCTGCTCGACCCATTTTCTGAAGTTCTAAGATGCAATCCATAATCTGCTGTTGCTCGTACTCTGAGAATACACCTGTGTGTAACTCGAGGCCTTCCAAAATGTTGATTCTTTTGCCTCTAATCCTTTCAAAGTATTTGAAAGTCTTCTTCTCAACATTTTGCATTCTTTCTAGTTCATATTCTGGGATGATCTACAAGTGACGAGGCCTAGTAATTTATTGCGGGATGTATGGCTCAATCCCGTCACGTTCTCCTGCATACCTTAGCTCCTCGGGGATTTTCTCTGTCGGGACATCCTCCGGGGTTGCTTCAGCAACAAGGTTCTTCAGATATGGTATCTCTATCTGGCGTCGAGGCGATCTCTCTGCCTCTGATCTTCTCAGAGTTTCCCTTATCCTTTCTGTTGTTCTCGGAGCTTGTTCTCTCTTTTCAGGTTCCTGATGAACCGGTATCTTTGAAATGTGTGTGTCGGCGAAGGTGGATGTTTCCTCGTGTTGATCTGCTGCTAGTTTAGTCAACATCTTGCGGATACGGCGATTCCTATTTCTTCTTTGAGTAGCAGTGAGCGTAGCTCTCCTCACTTGTTGAATTTCTGTGGGCGCGGAGCTGACGAGCCTGCCCTCTGCTGTGGCAACTACTGACTTGATTTTCTTGCTTTCCTCAGTGTTTGTCTTTCTTTTCTTGTTGCTGGATTGGTGGCTTGGGCCACCCATATTCATCACTGTCTGGCTATGAAGCTCTTCCCGGTCCACTGGGACCATATCATTTTCTTCATATTGTAGGCTGGCTGGTGTGAAGTCAGAATCAATTTCTATCACTGCTCCATCCTTCACCCTCTTTTCATCGAGTGCGAGACTCACGTCATTTTTAAAGTTTAGGACCAACCGCCCGTTCGACATTTCCCTGCGAAGAAGACAAGGAAAGGATCAGAGGTTGTACTAAGAACAAGAACATTAAGAAAATATTTATCACTGAAGATTCTTATTCACTTATTTTAATTTAAAGGAAGGTAGGAAAAGATGAGGAAAGACCAGGAACAAGATTTGATTTGAAAGGAAGGGTAAAACTTATTATGATTCCACATATTTTATTTTTAGTACATATTTTTTTTGTTAATGATTTTTTTTATTCATTTTCTTATGTTTTGGGTTCAGACCCAGTCACAAGTGGTTGCTTCACCTGTGTTTCTAGGGATGAGAATTCATTCCTTTGAAACATCAGGTTGCGTAATACTTCTTCAAATATCGTCCACTGATTGGAAGCATTTGTCGTTCTCCTTGGCAATTCACAAGTTGGTAGGAGCCTCCTGAGTAGACTGCCTCGACCACAAACGGCCCTTCCCAAGTCGGTTCAAATTTGCCTCCTATCTTGCTATGTGCAAGAATAGGTCTTCTGAGAATAAGAACTAAGTCACCAACTTTGAAAGTTCTTGGGCGGACCAGTTTATCATGGGCCTGGATCATCTTAGCTTGGTACAGTTCCAAATTTTGTTGCGCTTCATGTCGTTTCCCTTCCAAGTTTTCCAGTTCTTCCAGTCGTAATCTGGCATTTTCTTCTGTAGTAATTTTATTTGCAACTGCAATTCTGAGTGATGGAAGCTGAACCTCCAAAGGTAAAACTGCCTCGGACCCGTACATTAAAGTGTAAGGCGTAGATTGAGTAGGAGTCCTAAAAGTCATCCTGTAGGCCCATAAGGCTTCTAACAACTTCTCGTGCCAATTTCTCTTGTTGTAGTCCAAAGTTTTCTTTAAAATCTGAACGAGAGTTTTATTAAAAGCCTCGGCCAAGCCATTTGCTCTTGGGTAATAGATTGTTGAGTATCGCCAAGCAATTCCATGTATTCTGACAAAATTGTTGATTTTTGTGCTTCTGAATGCGGACCCATTATCTGAAATGATTCTGCGCGGTACTCCAAAATGGTAGACAACTTGATTCTTGAAAAACTGCAGCATGTGGTGTGCCTTTACCTCTCTGAGTGGAACTGCTTCTGCCCATTTAGAAAAGTAGTCTGTAGCTACAAGGATGAAGTGATGTCCTCTTGAAGAAGGCGGTTCTATCGGACCCACTATATTCGTGCCCCAACACTCAAATGGCCACGACGCAATTGTCGGATGTAGCACATTTGGAGGTTGGTGTAGAACCACTCCGTGCACTTGGCACTGGTGACAACTCTTGGCGACTTTCATACAGTCGGTCATCATCGAGGGCCAGTAATACCCTAGTCTTTTAAATTTTATTTTCATTTTCGGACCCGACTGATGAGCGCCACAAAGTCCTGAATGCACTTCTTTGACAATTTCACGAGCCTCGGACCCGCTCAGGAATCTTAACCACATCTGATCAAAAGACCTTCTGTATAATGTATTGTTTATTAATGCGTAAGACAAAGTTCTTTTCTTGATTTGATGTGCTAATGACTTATCGTCTGGTAATTTTCCTGTTTGCAGGTAGTCTATTAGCGGTTGATGCCAATCTTCTGTGTTTTTTGTCACTGCTGCAACTGATTCCTTTGCTTTTTCTGATTTCTTTATCATGTCTATGTCGAGCTGTGATAGGACCTGTCATCCTTGAACTGACACTTCAACTGACTCATCTTGCAAGCAGGCAATTTCTTTTGCAAGGCGAGCTAGTGCATCCGCGATAGCATTTTCTCTTTTGGGGATCTTGTAGATTGTTACATTCGGAATTCGTTCCAACAGTTTCATGCATACTGAAAATATTGATCGAGTCTTGGCTTTAAAATTATGTATTGTCCGGTGATTTGTTGAATGATCAACTTAGATTCTCCGTAGATGTTGATATCCATTATTCCCATTTGAATGGTCAGTTCTAGTCCTGTTATGAGGGCTTCGTATTCTGCCTCATTTTTTGTGCACGGCTCTGTTTAGTGGTATGAGTATCTTAACATCCCCCGCTCCGGTGTTATAAAGATTAGTCCGATTCCTGTCTTACTGGGCACTATCGTTAGAAATTCTTTGTCTTTCTGTGCTGAGGACGCTCCGTCGAAGTATAGTTCCCACCGTCGATCATCAGTGTCTTCTAGGCTCATTATCTGCTCGTCTGGCAAGTCGTCGTTGAGAGGCGATTCTCCCGGCAAAGGGTGTGCTGCAAGGAAGTCTGCTAGGACTTGTCCCTTTACGGCACGAAGAGGCACGAAAGTTATGTCGAATTGCAATAGTATCATCGACCACCTGGCAAGCCTGCCAGAAAGTGTTGGACGGGTCATCAAATATTGCAACAGATTAACTTTCGAGATAAGGTTGACCTTATGAGAGAGCATGTAATGCCTGAGCTTTTGAGCGGCAAAGATCAGGGCCAAACAAATGCTTCTCAATTGGAGAACACTTTACTTCCATCAGAATCAAACGATGACTTAAGTAGTAGAGATCATTTTCTTTTCCCTCATCATTGACCTGGGCTAGCAGGGCTCCAAGGGAGTCATCTAAAGCCGCGGTATAAAGTATCAACAGTCTACCCAAGACTGGGGCTGCTAAGACAGGAGGTGTCATTAAATATTGCTTAATGTCCTCGAAGGCTCGTAGGCATTTCTCTTCCCAAACGAATTTGGCATCCTTTTTAACTAATGCCGAGATTGGCTGACACCTACCTGACAAGTGCGAAATAAAGCGTCGAAGATATGCCAGCTTCCCTTGAAAGGATCGTAGCTGTTTTAAGGTTTTGGGAGGAGGCATTTTTAAGATAGCTTTAATCTTTTCCAGATCAATTTCGATTTCGCAATGTCAGACAACAAATCCTAAGAATTTCCCGGAGGTGACGCCGAAGGCGCATTTCATGGGATTCATCTGAAGGTTGTATTGTCTTAATCATTCGAAAACAATTCTCAAATCATACAAGTGATCTTCCTTCAGTTTGCTTTTGATGGCCACATCATCCACGTAGCACTCAACTTGGTTGTGAATGAGATCATCAAAAATCTTTGTCATTGCTCTTTGGTATGTTGCTCTTGCGTTCTTTAGTCTGAATAGCATTACTGTGTAGCAATACACTCCGATTGGTGTTCTGAATGTCGTGAACTTTTCGTCTTCTGGTGCCATCTTTATTTGGTTGTATCCTGATGATCCATCCATGAATTAGAATATTTCATGTGTTGAAGCAATGTCGATTATCAATTCTGGGATTGGTAGTGGAAATTCAACCTTCGGACATGCTTTGTTCAAATCTCTGAAATCCACGCAGATTCTGATCTGACCATTCTTCTTTCTGACTGGTACCACATTGGCTAGCCAAGTCGGGTATTGTTCTTCACGGACAAATTTAGCATCTATTAGCTTCTTAACTTCAGTTATGACTTGTTGTTCAATTTCCAAATGCATTCTCCTGGAAGCTTGTCTGACTAGAACGGAAGTAGGATCCACTCCTAGCCTGTGAACTGCGACTTCTGGAGCTAATCCTGGCATTTCATCATAAATCCAAGCAAAACATTCCTTGAATTCCATTAGTAGCTTGATTATTTCCTCGAAATCTTCTTTATTGAGTAAGGAGCTAACAAAGGTTGGCCTAGGCTCTTCGCTAGTACCTAAGTTAACTTCCATTAACTCGTCTATTGTAGATTTGATTTCTTCTTTGAACTCTGGTGGAGCGTCTCCAATTTGCAGATCTTCAAGCTCTTCTGTAGTTTCCAAGCAGTCTTCATTAGGTTCACAAGTGACAGCCAAGCAAAATTTCGTATCGTCAACTGATCCTACTGTACCGAATCCGAGACCATGCTTTTCATTGGGAGGCCGACCGGCGTTATTCCATAATTTTTTGAAGTGTTGCGATTGACCTTTTGTCCATTGTCGAGGTAAGACACCACGTTGAATTAAATTTTAAACACAGGGAGAGTACCACTCAAAAGGTAATTCCATTAATTCAGAAGAAGTGACATCTTCAAATTGTACATCGTTTTCGGTATTGGAAGAAGAAGCGCCAGGGTAAAATTTGATTGGCTTTGCACCGCTGCTATGTACTTCATTGACCACCATACCATCGATCTTATTAGACTGGATCAGGGTCAGGGTCATAGTGTGTACATAGTGGTTAATCTTCTCGTACATCGATTTGTATACTTCGTTCTTTTCATCTTCGAGGGAGATCTTGAATTGTGGTTTCTTCTGGTTTATTGTAGCTGCTTCTTTCTTGACTTCCTCTTCTTCCTCAGAGCTGTTCTCCCAATCAACGTTGATCACCGGCTTTTTCTGTCTAACTGTCCCAGTGTCTCTTCCACGACCTCGTCCCTGGCCTCGACCTCGAATGCGAGTTCTAGAGAAACCATCACCATCTCGTCGTAAGGGAGTGGTGAGTGACTGTTGGACTAGAACTTCAGGTTCTTCATCGTCTCGAATTTCTTTTGCTTCATTTGGCATGGTGTTTCTGGAGAAGATTGTTTTCTTCGGAGGTGCGTAATAAGCTAGATCTTCATGGATTCCAATCTCATGTACGGAGAAAGGTTGCAAATCACCTTTAATGCACTGTTCTCCTCCTTCGTAGTATTTTATGCACTGATGTAGAGACGACGGTACCATCCGGTTCTCATGTATCCACGGTCGGCCCAGTAGAGCGTTGAACGATGTCTCAGAATCAATTATGTGGAATTTTGCGGTTGTCTTTGCTAAGTCACCAGTCTTCATCAACAGTGTTATTGATCCAAGGGCTCTTTCTCCTTTCTGGTTGAATCCTCTTAGTAATATCTTGTCCGCTTCAAGCTCGTGAGCATCAATTTCTAAGTATGCTAGCGTCTGAAGATTTATTATGTTGATTGACGCTCCTGGATCCACCAATACTCTAGAGAGCGTAAATTTTCCGATTGTGACTGAAATGTACAACGGTCGGTTGTGATCGGCTGTCCCAAGTAGTAGATCACTGTCCGTGAAGGTAACACCTAGCTGTTCCTTTAACGAGCTAACCTCGTCTAAGGAATCTCCGGCCATCTGAGCTAAATAAATCTCTGGATCAAGTAAGGCCTTGATCAGAGCTTCCCTCATCTCTTTTGATAAGATGAGAGCGTTGTAGATGCTTAGTTTGGCTGGTAGTTTCCTAAGATGGGCTAGCACGTTATAGTCCACTTTGTTACCATGTGTCTCAATTTCTTCCCGAATGGGAAATTCTTCTGTTGGGGTTGATTCTTCCTGAACAACCACCTGCTTTCCTTTGTCTTTTGGACCCATTCTCGGAGGTAGAACCCTTCCGCTCCTTAAGTTGACTTCTGTGATTTCTTCTGAATCTGGTACTGAGTTTACTGGTGTCTCCTTTTGAATCGGCATGACAGGTTCTTCTGGAGTCGCTTCGAAATTTGGAGCTCCTCGAAATTCACAAATAGATTCATTGCTTGATGAACTTTCGTAGCATTTTGGGTGAATGTCTTCTTTGTCATCATGATTGTCGAGGTTATGTATGATTTGAGAATTGTTATTAGAATTGAGATCCAGATTAGGTTGGTTGTCATTAGTAACGTAATCGTCAGAAACAGTCAAAACGTAGCCAACGCCATAACTCTTATCATTATAAGATCCCGCCGGAGCGAGCAAATAATCATACAGAGTCAGAGGTTCGAGGATTTTTTCCCCCAAATCGGAAACAACCATCCTAGGATAAGCAGCCCCTAGTCTAGTCTTAGGAGCCTCAGTCCTTTCTTCTTCTATGACCTCTTTCATTTCTACAGTCTTTTCCTCCTAGGGCGGTTCTTCAATTGCTAGTGATAGTGCCGGCTTGGCAGGTTTCAAACTCTGAGTTGAAGCATGCTCCGAAGTGGCCTGGATGTGGTCCAAAATTTTCTTCGATGATTTTGTCCAGACAGTACTCCATCCATCATCGGTCGTGTAAGGGTTTATTGGAACAATGGGATCCGTTGAAATAACATTGACGGAACCTCCTTTCTGGGGTTCTTTCATGTATTCCTTTGGGATCGTTATGTTCCCCTTTCGAAGATTGTTGTCAAGCCAACTCTTGAAGGTCATGCAATCCTCTATCTTATGTCCGAGCATCCAGTGGTAAGGGCGGTAGTTGGGATGGTCTTTCTTATTAACTTCCTCCGGCTTCTTGGGTTCTGACAGTTGAAAATCCGAAGTCTTCATCAAACTGCGGAACATCTTTGGCACTGCTTCATTCTTGAACGGATATTCTCTGTTTATGAGCTCCTTCAACGTGCGCTGCGGGCGAGGCGGTTGCTCATGTTATTGAGTTGGCTGATAACCAGGTCGAGGTTGTTGATAGTTCTGCTGAGGTTGCCGATAGCTGGGCTGTGGCTGCTTTGGCTGTATTTGCATTGGCTGCTTGCCCTTATCGACTGTCGTGACGATCCCAGATTTCCTTTTAAATGCCTTCACAGGCTTATGTTTGTCTGTCTTGTCGACGAAACTTAGCTGTTTCGCTTCCTCTTGCAAGCTTCCGGCCTTACTTAACAACTTCTCGAAAGTCTTAATCGTAAATCCCTTAAGGAGAAGTGTTATCGGGCCTTGAATGCTTTTAAGCAAGATACCGACTGCATGCTGCTCTTGTAGCTGTGGCTCACACTTCATGCTTAGATTTCTCCATCGAAGTACGTAGTCCACTAAAGTTTTGTTTGGTTTCTGTTTCTCCACCACTAGATCACCGATGGTTATATGGTGCTGAGCTCCGGTAAACCATTTCACGAAGAGATTTTCTAATTCTGAAAATGTCTTTACCGAACCGTTCGATAACTCTACGTACTAATCGAAGGCAATCCCTGACAGGTTGCTGACGAATTGTCGGAAAAGTAAGGCGTCACTTCCACCGGCGTTGCAACAACTAGCGCGAAAATGTGCAACATGCTGTCGAGGGTTTCCGGTACCATCAAAAGTGTTGAACAGAGGTGGTACGTAGCCTTTTGGGTATTGTATTGCATTAAATTCTTCGGGTAAGGTCTACCCGTCTGAATAGATGCTCCGCTCTTAGAGCGTGCTAAGGCTTCTCGCACCTGCTGTTCTACCATGTTCTTGATGTCCTTCTCTGGAATCATATTCTGAGTAGAATCTTTCTTCGGCTGATCGTCTCCGTTAACGAATGTAATCTCTTTTCCTTCGTCTGTAATATGAATAACTTTAAGAGGCGTTTCTCTTGGGGGTTGAACCTGACTCTGAAGAGTGGCTAGGGCTGCAGCCATCTCTTCCATCCTTTTCGCCATTTGAGAGATTGTATCATCTTTTTCTCGAAGTTGTGCTCTTAAAATTTACGGTTCATCTCTTCTGCGTGCTGCCGGAGCACCTTGCGAAGCCGACGATGCTCGTGTCTCAACCATGTTGATCTCCACATATTCGTCATCCATGAATTCCGACAAATCGACTTCATCTCCAAACTTTTCTTCTCTTTCTCTTGCTAATAGTTGAATGTCGGTTTTTAGCTTTTCCATAGTGTCCTCCAATGATCTTTTTCGTACAGTTTCGCAGTTATCATGCGATGACCGTTGGATTTCCTTTTTGGGAGTCCCCTTCATTGCAGTAGCGCTCTCTTCGGACTCGAGTCTCGTGATGAGACTTTCCTTTTCAGGTCATTGTTTTGGTCTTAACTGGCCAGTAGTAGGACGCCATACCATCCTTCTAGCGACAGAAGGCCTAGACCGGATGGTCTGTCGGCTGAATGCTGGAAGGTAGTATCCTCTCTGATCTGTAATCCTGAAACAACAATAGGTGGACTAGCTTTCATCTTCTTATTCAGATTTTCTGTGGCGCTCACGAGTTCTACTCGCGGCCCAAGACGGGATTTGGCTGGCACCCGCCCTATTCTTCTTTAAATCTCTGATACCTGACATTTCCCTTTCTTCGCTAACTTCTCTATCACAGTCTGCAGTCAGGCAAATGGTGTAATCCTAGCCCTTTTCTTTCGGCTGTTGCTATAATATGCAGGTCGAGGTAATGAAGAAGCAATCTTACGGACATTTTCCTCGTCAGCTGCGGCAGAGAGGGGATGGAATCTACTTCCTTCCAAAAGTGGTGTATACTCAGGCAATGGTATGTACTCAGGTAGTGGTGTGTACTTAGGCAGTTCTTCCAAGAAAGCAACTTCAGCAGCTCTTGCTTTCCTTGCAATCTTTCTACTCCTGTTTCTCCTCTGAGTCCATGTTAGGGGTGGAACCCTTGAGCTGGACTCAATTTCAAAAACAGAAGGTCTCGCATGGAGATCTGTACCCTCCACGGTAACATGCTCATCACAAATTTGAATTTCCTTCCCCTTCAGTTTGGCGGAAGCCGGGGTAGGTGCAGAGATGACTAGACCAGCGGGGGTAGAAACAACGGTCCTCCTGCGAACAACAGTACTCTTCTCAACTGGAACCCTTTGCAGAGGAGGGAACTCTTGAGTTGACTTGAGGTTGAACTCGATCAAAGGCTTTTCAGTTTCAGGCACTTTGTCTGTAAGTGTGAAAAGGGTGACGTCAGTGATCTTGACATTTGTATTCTCGAATCCTTGCCCGAAACGGATGATTCCATTGTCAGGAAGCTCCTCCTTGTAGACAGCTAGGTCAATTCTATTGGTAAAGGAGAAAATCAGCTTTGGGGCAAACTTTTTCTGCAAGGTAGATTCTGATTGTCAGTCCCAAGTTATGCTTCTTCTCATCAGGACGAAAAGAAAGGAATCGAAAAGAGTCCGAACACATTTTTGTTCATGTATTTATAAAAAGGAGTTATTTGTTAAAAGAGTCGTTCATTAGAGGATTTGTTTATTAGGAATGGAATGTTCAAAGGTGTAGAGAAGGTAAGGAATAAGATTCAGAATTAGAAAGGAAGAGAAAGTCTTATGCAAGACTTCTCGACTCGAAGGACCGCTCCTAAACTAACACCTATTGAGGGTCCACCCCACCTCAGAAAAGAGGTAAAAGGATCTCGGGACCTCTCCGTTTAGGGGTGTCTAAACAGTGGCTCCTAAATCCGAGAGGAGTTGGCTATACTCGTTCAAGATAGAAATGAACGGGGTATTCCAACGGAAAGAATAGTAGTTTGGTCCACTAGGGTCATGAACTCACTACAGATTTATGAAAGCAAAACCATCTGATCAAAATGGAGAGACGAACTAGTCCCCAGTGGAGTCTCCAGAAGTTGTCAGCATATTTTAAGTCTGTGATGTATTTTAAAAAGGGGGTCGCCTATAGAAGTTGTCGGCGAATTTTAGATTTTAAATTTAATTTAAATATATATATATATATATATAATTAATTTAGAAAGTAATTTTAAATTTGAAAATTTTAAGATATGAAATCAAACCGATATCACATCCCAAATAATTTATATAAACGAGCACCGCACCACAAACTGTAAATCTATCCCGGAGGATAGACACACTGCTTGATGATGGGGCACAATTAAATAAACTAGAAGATTTGTGACATCCATTTGGTCTGCGAACCAATTTTATAAGCCGACAAATTCCCCTGTTTAATATAAAGAAATTAAACAGGGTTTATATTACCTGGGTTCATAAAGTTCCCTATAAGGGCAAGCCCCTATAGTTTATTACATCTTAAATGAAGTGAATCATTTAAGAAAACTCTCGATAATGATCAGTGGTTTTGCTCTCAAGAATTTCAAAATTTAATGTTTTCAAAGGATTGGATTCTTGAAATTTCAATAAGGAATGGATCAAATTTGGAACAATTTATTTTAGGAGTCCAAAGGAAGAGGAGTAGGGAAGTTGAGGATCCAAGAGGAATCTTGGCAACTTCCCGACTATCCTATTATTTGGATTCGAGTTTATGAAAATCCTAATATTATCTGATATTTCAATCTTGCCAATTTTAAATAATTTGGACTTATATTTGTATGATAAAATCTTACAAATAGCCTCGAAGATGTGAGGGTTTATCTCGTACCAAACGACTACCTCGGAGTCCTAAGACCGGTTAGGGCTTAATTTACATGACATGATCATGCAAATGCCTAACGAAGAGTTCAGGATTTATGTTGCACTAGGCAAACTACCTCGAAGTCCTATGGCTTGGTTATTTAATTCTAAGAACGTTTTGCTGAAGTAGACTCAGGTTTTGCTGATGACGATGGCCGTGCTGCCCACCATGCTCCGAGCTCCTTATTGTTGTAGAGGTTTGCTTATAGAAGTCATAAATCAGGAGATGAGAGAAGTGTTTTGGTTTTAGAGAAAATCTTAAAGTCCAAGTGATTTTAATATTTTAATTAGAATAAATCTTAAAGTTAATTAAACAGAACCGATTAAGATCCCACGGTTCCGTCATCCCGGCACCGTTATTTTCATTGAATTCACTTAGTCCATATGAATTTGCTAAACTCAACAAAATGAGTTCCACACTTTCATTTAGACCTTGGGAAATCCCGTTAGCAACACGTGGGTTACATCATCCGAGGTATTCCCGATCATTCCACGAGAAGTTTTAATTTAGTTGCAATTGTAGTTTTGTTGTTCTGTTCATGATCTAAATTATGAGTTGTTTTATATTTTGAAATGTTATGGCGGTGAATTTTATCTTGTAATGATTTTTAGTTTAATTTTGGTTTCAGTTCAGGGACTATCCTGAAGGTTTTGGTTTTCATGCAACAGTTGTTTATCATGCAAGAAAAGTAAAGAAACAGTGCACGTAAGTAAATTGCAATAAAGTGAATTGCAACAAAATAAAAGCGTACCTGGAGGGTCTTCCCGTCATCCCAAGCTGCACTTAAAACACATGTTAAAGCATTTAAATATTTCAACAAGTACCTAGGTAAAGCTAAGGGAAAGGTTTTGGTTGTCTACCAAAGTCCTAATTCTATAGCTAGTCATCTCCTATGACGTCTAGGTTCTTGTGTTTTGGTTTAAGGATGATTTTGTTCATCAAAGAAACAATTAAATTCAATTGTTCTTATAAACATCCTATCCTATTGAGGAAGTGCTTAAGATGAGTCTTAAACATCTTTTCAATACCTCTAGGATTGTTTTAAGTCCAAGAGAATTTAATTATACAAGTGAATTAATCATCCAGATGTTTAAGTTTTGTTCTCTTGCACGATGAACTGGGACTTTTGAATATCCTATAAGTGAAGTAACACTTCACTTGATACCTCATTTAAAAGTTATAATACTAAAAGCTTTATAAGGGCAAATCAACTTATTAAATACTTTAATGATTTAAACTTAATGATTTAATTTGAATTTTGACTTAATTATAAAAGTTAGTTTAAGTTTGGAATAGTGTTCAAATTATTTTAGATTTAATTCTTAATGATTTAATTTAGGTTTGTTGATAAATGATTTTAATTTAATTTAATTTAATTTAATTTAATTTTAATTTAATTTGATTTAATTTTAATTTAATTTAATTTTAATTTAGCTTAATTTTAATTTGATTTAGTTTAATTTAATTTAATTTAATTTAATCTTAAATTTAATTTAATTTTAATTTAATTTAATTTAATTTAATTTAATTTAATTTAATTTAGTTTTAATTTAATTTAATTTAATTTAATTTAATTTAATTTAATTTAATTTAATTTAACTTCAATTTTAATTTAATTGATATTATTCTTTTGATGATTTTTTTTAATTAAGACTTAAGTATTATTGAAGTGATTTATTTAGGGATTTTCAAATTAAAGAATAAATATCCTCTTAAATAATATCCTTACTTTAATAATTCCAATTTCTATTATTCTTCCAAAATTTCAATTAATTTATTAATTAATGTTTTATTTTAATTATTGTTGAAATAATTAGTAGATTTCTACCCTTAATCATTTAAGTTTCAATCATCCAAAAATCAGTTTAAAATCAAATATTTTACCCTCCCCTTTGATTAATCCTAAAATTTTAATTAAATGTTGAAATTTTTAATTACCATTTTGCCCTTCAAGCTTAATAATTCTATAACTCACTAAATTAAGCTCAAATGAACTTGAAATTTTTATGCAACCTTACTCACACATCAATTAAGACATTAGAGGAGAAAATGTGATTTTTCTGTATTTAATTTATTTATGTAATTATTTTTAATGAAAAATAGGCGATTTCAAGGAAAATTCAATAACATGACCAAGGAAATGTTTATGTCCTTAAGAAAATTATGGAATATTCCTAATGCCACAGGACCATTTGGACCAATTTTCGAGATTTTTTTAATTATATTTTATTTATTAGAATTATTTTGAGTTTTGGAGCATTAATTAATTTTAAAATAAAATTAAAGTTGAAAAATGGATTTTATATTTTTCTCATATCTCTCTGACCTTAAGGAGTTTAGAGAAACAATTTTTGTATTTTTCTGATTTTTCTTTAATTTATTAGAATTATTTTAGTGAGAAGGTTGGAAAATACATTTTTTAATATTAAAAATTACATTAAGCCTTTAAAATTCAATATCTTACCCTAGGGACTTCAGAAAAATGTTTAGTTTTTTCCTAAATGATTAGAATTCAAAATGTGACATTTTGGTGATTTTTAATATTTTTATAATTTTTATTATTTTTTAATTATTAAAAATATTAAAATAATGATAAAAATAAATTTTTTAGAAAATTACAATTTTATTTTTCCTAAGTTCCTCTGATATCAAAGAAGCTCCAAAACCATTTTTGTGAATTTTTGAGAAATATTTTGTGTGTTATGAATTTTTAAAATTCAAATTTATTTAAGGGGGTTAATCAACCCATTTGGTGGATCAAATCAAGTCCAATTAGTTTCAAATCTTTATGTGGTGTTCTCCTATCCCTAGAGGACAGTGGAGAAGTGTTTTTAAGTTAATTTGATGTGTGATTAACCCAAATTAATTAAAGTTCAGTTTTGGGTATTTAGGCCAATTAGGGTTTTTCCAAGTGAATTAACTCAAAACTTATTTTTCCTAGGTTCCTCTGGTCATAAGAAACATCACCAAATTTTCCTAGAATTTATTTCTCAACATGCTAATTATTAGAATTAAAATACTCAAAACAGTAACATGAACTTGGAAAATAAATAACTTCTCATAGGAATGGCCTCTGACCTTGGAAAATTCAAAGAATGTTCCCAAGTTTAGAGGCTTCAAAAGCCCCATGGTCTCATGCCATAGTGAATTGCCTATGCAAATGGAGAATTAAAACAATGCAGAGAATAAATAAATCATTAAAAATAAAATACTTAATGAAATTACTTGATTTCTTTTCCACATTATTCTCCTCTATTCAATGAGTAACAAGGTATTTTTATTTTATTTTTAGGATTTTTCTACACAAAGTTATGAATTTTTGAAGTTTTGGTAATTAAATAAATAGAAAAATACCCTATTTTCCTACTTATCCACGCGGCGCTGACTCAACCTCGGCGCCTCCGAAGCTCCACTCGCCGCCTCTTGATTCGGCGCCTCCATCTGACTGGGATGCCACGCAGCCCGCAGTTCATGTCCCGTTGCGCTGTCCGGCTCGATCCCGACCGTCCGCTCAATACACGCGCGATCCAACGGCTCTCAGTCATCGTCTACGATTGGTGTGAACCTTCTAACCCTAATTTCTCACTCGATTCTCAACGGATTTTTGTGTTCTTATGCTCTATGGATTCATCTTGAAGAGACGAACACATCCATACGGTAAACATGCATTAAAATTAACTCAAACTAAATGGAGAATCTCTAGAAGCTCGGGAGAAGGAGAGAGCTCATACCTTTGCTCAGAGAAGTGAAGCTTCAATCTGAGGGCTATGCCACCTTCGATTGGGTCCAAGCAAGCTCCAAATGAATTCCCTTGGCCTGGTGAATTCCCTAGGTACAAAAGTGACCACAGCCGATCACAAAGCTTGGAGGCTGGAAGCAATGGCTGGCCTAGTGAGGGGGCTTTTGCTGGGAAACATCTCCTCTTGGTCTGGTGAAGGTGTAGAGTCAATCAATTTGAGGATTGACTCACTGTGGTGAAGTGTCCTAGTTTTGGGCTTGGATTTCAACTCTGAAATTGAGCTCACAGAGAGGAAATGCAGTGGGATTTCAGTGGGGATCAAGTTCTCTAGGTGTAGGGAAGAGTCTGGAATGATTTTGGCAGAGTTTCCTTAAGGTTTGTTTCAGCACCTCTTCATGGCCGAGAGAGGTGGTGTTTAAATAGGCATGGCTGGAGGGCTTCCCAGGTGGAGTTAGGGCTTGGGATCAGCTGCTCTATGCAAGAGAAGAATAGCCACGGTGGCCACTGGACTTGGGGCAGCTCAGCAAGGGGGAATTTCAATGTTGGCTCACATGGGAGCTCTCGGGTGTGGTGTTTTCCGGCGATCCAGGTGGTTGGCCGGCAGGCATGGGTCACCCTCAGGTTCAGGTGAGTCAGGGCTGGGGTTTAGTGTAGGCAATTGGGCTTTGCCATGTATAAAGAGCTTGGATTAAAATGGCATGGGGGAGAGGCCATTTTGGCTTGATTTGGCCTAAGCCATGGTTTTTGGGTTTGGTGCACCCACCAATGCCTGGTTTTGGGCTTAGAGAATCATTTGGGTCAGCTGACTTTAGGTGGAGAAGTCTCTATCCCAAGAATTTTGATTAAGCATGGGTTAGAGTGTGACATAAAAGGGGTTAAAAAGGCTTAAGAAGGAGTTTGGAAAGGGGTTCCCTCTCTAACCATAAATGGTTTGATGATGTGGAAAGTGGCTTGACTTGCATGTTGCATATGCATGGCTTCATGGCTTCATTTGGCTTGGGAAATATCTTAGTCAATTACATGAAAAAGGGTTTTGAATTTTTGGACATTTTGATGGAAAATTTTCATAAGGCCATATTTGGTTTGTTTAAATGGTGAAATAGAACTTAGGGGGTGATTTTATCAAATGGATGATCAATGAAGATGTCATATGGGTTTTGACATAGGTTTTGGGCCTTTGAAATTGTTTTGGATGGGCTTTTAAAGTGTCTTAAAAAAAAGGTGGGCTCTTAAGTTTCCAAATGAATTTTTGGATAAAAATTTGGTGAAAGTTTGGGCCAAATAAATGTTCTAATTGGTTTAGGGATGTATCATGGGTGATTTGGAATCAATTTGGTGTGATTTGGGATTGAATTGGGTTGGATTTGGGTTTATTTGGTAAAGGGACCATGGTGGGCCAAATTGGGCTAACTTAGGCTAATATTGGGCTAAGGTTGAAATTGATGTAAAATTAATATTGAGAAATTTTTGTGGGGGTGTTACAAATAGGTTTCAACTTTGGTTGGGTTTTGATTTTGGGACTTGGGCCTATTTGGGTTAGGTTTGGGTTTAGGTTAAAATTAGGCTTTTTGGTTCTGGGTTGAATTTAAGTGGGGTTTGGGTCCAAGTTTTGGGCAAATTATGTTAGTGTTTTGTTTTTGGAGATGTTAGGGAAGGTTTAGAAAATATTTGGATCAAATTGGAGTTGAATTGGTTTGGTTTGGGCTAAGTTTGGGTCATGGGCCAAAATTGGGCTTTAAGCTTAAAAATGAAATTAGTCCCAAATGTCAATCAAATTGGACTTGGATTTGGTCTAGATTGATATTGTGCATATTTAATTGAAGTTTTGAATTGAATTGGACAAAAATTGGGGTCAATTGGGTAGGTTTGGTTTGACATTGGGTTCACTTGGGTTAAGAATGGGCTAAATTCGGGGTTTTGGTAAAAGTGGGGTAAATTGACCAAATTGGCCCATTGTGTAGTTGGATAAAATGAAATTGGGAATATTTGGGATTTTTTGGAATTTTCTAGGAATTTTTGGAATTTTTTATTTTTTGGGTCAAGAGGGGCATTTTGGTAATTTGGAGGGTATTGGGGGTATTTTTGGGATTTTTTGTATTTTTTGGCTTTGGATGATCAATTTGATTGGTGAGGAAATGTTCAAGGTTGATTTTGGGGAATTTTTGGTGATTTGGATATTTTAGGGAATTTGGGCAATTTTAAGGGCTTTTCGTAGGTTTGATAGGTGTAGGGTCCCCGGGGTCAAAAATTGAAATTTTGGAAAAATGAAGATTGATCAAATATGAGTGAAATGGAAGCACTTTGGTTGAGCCATGAAGTCATATTAAGCCTATATGAGCCATGGGAGGACTCATTTGAGGCATTCACTATGTTGTTCCTAACCCTCACAATGAGGGGCTTATGGGTTAAGGTTCATCCATATGAATTACCTACATGAGTCAGGGAGTCAAGTTTGGTATGGGTGTGGTTTTAGGATTTGGATTGTGTGTGTGAGAGTGTAGAGTATGAGTGTAGTGAGTGTGTAAGTCAACCCTCACCATACCAAGCAGCCTAGGGTGGTCCTAAGGCCAAAGAGTCCTATATGGAGTCCTATAGGGAACTCATCCTTTAAACCTTCACATTTGATTTCAACCCTCTAGATGATTAGGGGTCTACAATCAAGCTTGTGGGGTTTTCAGGGAGTCAAGAGGTGTTTGGACTTCTAAAGGATGGGTTCTACTTCTAGTCCTCTAAGATAGTCAAAGGAAAAGCCTAAGGCTAGATCCTAAGTACTAAAGAGAGAAGAGAAGACCTCATCAAAAATGAGGTCAACAGGTGTCTCTTCAAAATGTGTCCAGATTCTATGTATCTACCAAAGAACGCACCCCTTCATTCAAACTTGCCGCCCAAAGGAAGTTATGGACATTACCATTAAAATTTGCATCCCATCCCCTTTGAAATTGGTGCCAAATCTATTTAAATCTTGATTTTTAACTGTGGCGGCTAAGCGTTGGCCCAATGGCGTTTAGCCGCTAGTGCCAAATTTTTTATTTTTCATTTTTTGCTCCAAATTTGATCCAATTTTTTTCCTTTCATCATGTCCATCCATTTTCATCATACCTGTAAGAAAAACACAAAATACATTCTATTAAAGTGCAATATCATTAAAAATAGGTATAAAAATGTGCATAAAAATACTATATATTTTAGATGTATCAAAATGCCACAAACTTAAAAAGTTACTTGTCCTCAAGTGACTGTTAATCTCATGGAACATTTTAACATGCAAATTATGTAATGAGTTTCTTAGGAAGATAACAAAATTTTGTTCTAGAAATGGAATAGTCCAATTTAGAAAAAATTTCAGTAATTAAAACCAACTTAAAGTTTAGAAAGTTTTTAAGTAAAAGAAAATGATAAATATAAGTCTCTATCTATTTCGAAATATTTGTAGATTTTTCAAAATATAGGATTCAAACATTTATTTTTCTCACTTAAAATCTTTATTTGAAAAATAATTTTACTTACTATAATACAACTTTAAGTTTTAGATTTTCTCTGAACTTATATCTTAAACTTTAGGTATGAAACCAATTTTTGAATAGACCCTTAAATCCTCAAGCTTCTCCACCCTTTTCATAAACTTTTTTTTTAATATGGCAAGGATTACTATATCTGGATAGACCTTTAATGATTTTGAATTCCATCCTTCCATTTAAAATAAAGATCAGATATACATCTTTCACTTAAAAATCATAATAGTAATATTTGAAAATTACTCTTGAATAAAAGAAGTTTAAGCTTCGAAGAATAAAGTCAAATCTTCTATTTATCCAAAAATAGTTTAACTTTATTTAACACCTCTTCATTAAGAAAATTTTAACTTTAAGTTTTACATGATTACTATAAATTTTAACTAAATTCTTTTATTCATTTCTAAATTCAAAATTTTGTTCCTTTAATATAACTTCATGTACATAATTGTTCTCAATCAAAAATAAGATTTATTTTTAAGTATTCTTGAGAATCAAATAAAATTTTAGGTTTTTAAAAATCTTTGTTTTTAAAATCCCCCCCAAACTTTAAATTTTTAATTAAGATAAAATATTTAAGCATAAGAAATGATATATGGGTGAGATATAAAAACTGATATATCATGCTTGTAAGAATTTTTAATATCCTAATATGCAAGTATAACAAATTAAATACAGGAGTAAAATGAAATCAAATTTAGCTTTTCAAAACATTTTGATTTTTTTTAATAATAAGAAAAGTAAAAAATTTCAGAAGACTTCTACAGTAGTGGAGGTTTTCAAAGCAAATTCACACCAACTAAAATAACACACTGATACAAATAACAGATGATAGTGGAATTTGAAGAATTTTAAACTTGTAGTTTTCCTAAGTAGAAGTTTCTAATAGAGGTTTATAATTTTCCAACAGTTTTTTGGAACACTACTAAAAACTCTGACATAACATATACATAAAAACATTTACTATTACACACTACCACACAACAACATATAAATCAACAATAAAAACAATAACAATACCTGAATATGCATAACAGATAAACAGTACAACTACAATCTTTATACTATCAAGGTTCACATCACAACACAATCATCAAACAAAATACTAGATAAAGTACATAGTGACACAACACATTAATACAACAACTAAAACAAACAACCTACATCTACTCTTCATCCTCATCATCATCATCTTGCTCGTTCCAATCTCTGGATGGCACATAAGGTATATAGAATGAATGAGGTGGCATCTCAGCACTATGATCTCCTCTAATCGATCTATCCAAATATAGTCGATAATTCTCCTCATATTCATCAAGTTTTATAATATATCTCTCAACATTATCCAGCTTACCATCCATATCTCTCACATGCTCTCGAGTAAGACTCACTTTTTTCAAAATCTTTCTTAATAAACCAGACTGTGAATCAGTAGATGACGAAGCACGTGAAGTAGTAGCACGAGAAGCAGAAGCAGCAGAAGCGGAAGCAGTAGAAGCCCTACCAAATCCTCCCCTCCAACCAAATTCTGAATGTACAGTGTAAGAACCAACGTTTACACTAGTAATTAGTCTCAATGGATGAAGTACCTCATCCCAGGTTTCAAATTTTACTCCAGATCTTTCACATAATGAATGAATCAAGGAAGGAAATCACAAACCTGTAGTCGTGGTTGATCTAGCACAGTTCAAAACATAATCATAAATTGTCCCTACAATATCAATAGGCTTCCCATGTTGAATACAATGGTTCAACACCGCTCTTTCTCTCGTCACTTCACTGGTGTGACTTGAAGGTAACAACTTAGATGAGATAAAATAATGCCATGCCTTAGAAATGACATTTAATTTGGAAGCAGGAATGTTCACTTTTATATAATTTGTAATTTTCCATAACCCTCTTCCATTAGTCAGATATTCCATAATCTCATCTAATTCTCCTTCCGAAGGATGACAGTTAAAATAAAAAAGAACATATCAGGAGGTAGTCCATAAATGGTATTGATTGCACCTGAAGAAAATTTTACTTCATTCCTCCTAACCATCACCTGATTTTCCTCTGCAGCAGGTAAATTTGCATAAAATTCTCTTACCACAGAAACAATAGCAACAGCGGAGAAGCAACGATAATTACGCAGTTTCTTCTTGCAATCATATCTTCAATCACCTCTCCTGGCTTACTAAACACTCGCTCAGGAATCAACTTACGTGATTGCAATGCATCGACGTATTGTTCCTCAACCCTCAAACTAACAAATTTGTCAGAATCAAACTTCATCTTTTCTCGTGCACGCTTTGACTTTGCAGCCATCTCTAGAAATTCACGAAAAATTTACCATAAATTCCAAATCAAACTAAATTTGCTAAATTATCTTCCAAAAGATATTTTTCACTAAATCCAAGCAATTTCTCAAGTTTTTCCTCAAATTTTCACCATGAATAGTGATTTTAAAATTTTCCATAATGTACTTAAAATACATGGTGAAAATAAAAAATTTTTACTTAGGAGTAGTGCTCTTACCTCAACGAATCCAAATCTAACAATTTTTGTTGAGATCGGCTCTTAAATGATCCACAATATGATACCATAGGCTCCTCTTTTGCGACAAAGCAAAGGTTGAAGACGATGGGGCGGTTGAAAATGGCAATTTTGGGTTTTTAACTTTCGGGAATCAATTTTTGCGAACTGGCGCCTAAGCGCGAACTATACGCGCTTAGCCTCGAAATCTGGTGCGTAAGCGCTGGCATTATGGCGCTTAGTCGCCAGTACCCAAATTTTTATAATTAAGGTATATGCACTAAATCACTTTGTTAATTACCCTTAATTAGTCCACAATAATTAATTCTCCCCACAAATCTTCTCATACTCCAAATCAAAGTTAAATAACCAATGATTCCACACAAATTTCACAAAAACACAAACTTATATTAAAACAAACGTAACATTCAATACAATACTATAATTTTTATCCAAACATAAAGGGTAAAATTCTCAAAATACAAGACACTATAATCTTAAACTGATAAGTGTACATCTCTAAGATGCACCCATCACATCATCAGGCATATACTTAAACATTAAACACAACAAACATGAACTCACAAGAACACTAACATAACATATAAGACACTAAACAAATAGAAACATAACACTTTTTATTCCACTCTCCATTAGTGCGAATATAACCGGGACCACTATATTCTCATTTGACCCTTCGAGAATATAAATTTGATAGAACGGGCGATCATTGTTCATTCTTTTATCATCTTCTTCAATCCATTTGTTCTTCACAAACATCGCCTTATCTATTTCTTCCACATACCTTGAATGATTGAATTGCTTCTTAAGTTGCCATCCCATGTGATCCAGATGTAAAGTAATATCATTGATCTTTGCTTCCATTGAAGTCACTCGGGCTTCAATTTTTGTAATCATCTCTGCAACACCTTGAATGCTAACAGCCAGATATCCATTAAATAACTCCTTAGCACTATCACTAATGAACTTACTTTTATCAGAATCTTGCTTCTTCTTCATCTCCTTCTCCCAGGAAGACATGGTGCTCTCAAAATTCTCTTCTTAGACTATAGAACTGAAAATAGGACTTGGGGCAAGTGTTTTCCTTAAGTCGGGACCTTTTTATAGACTTTGGAGATGCTAGAATATTCTCCAACACATTTAGAATCTCCTAAATAACTCCAATAACTTCTCCCCCACGATCTAGGCTCTAAATTCACGTTTTTTATAACTGTGGCGCCTAAGCGCCAACTAGTCAGCGCTTAGCAGCCAATGCACAATTTAGCACAGGTCTGCTAAGTGTCCAAATTCTCATTCTAACTTCTCCAAATCATCAATTGAGGTCAAATAAACTCCACTTAAGTTTAAAAACTCCAAATTACTACCAGTAAAAACATAAAAAAAAACCAAACAAAGCAAACAAAACACATAAAACAAACATAAAGCAAAGCACGCCGATAAATATAGGTTGCCTCCCACAAAGCGCTTGTTTTAACGTCTTCATCCTGACATACCCAGAACTCATTCTAAGTGACCGAACATTAAATTCTCATCAGATTTAGATTTACTGACTGAAAAATATGGTTTAAGTCTATGTCCGTTAACTTTAAATATTTTTTCAGTCTTAGGATCTTGAATCTACAGCTCCATAAGAATAAACTTTTATCACAATGAATGGACCCATCCACTTGGACTTAAGTTTTCCAGAAAATATTCTCAATCTAAGCATTATACAGCAAAACTTGTTGTCCTGGTACAAGATTTTTGGTAAGAATCTTCCGATCATGCCATAACTTCATCTTTTCCTTATAAATCTTAGCATTTTGATAATATTCATTCCTTATTTCTTTAAGCTCATTTAATTGCAATAATCTTTTTTCAGCAGCATCTTGTTGACCTCATTTTTGATGAGGTCTTCTCTTCTTCTTTTAGTACTTAGGATCTAGCCTTAGGCTTTTCCCTTGACTATCTTAGAGGAATAGAGTTGGGACCCACCACTTAGAAACCCAAACCACTTCTTAACTCCCTGCAAACTCTACAAGCTTGACTATAGACTCCTAATCACCTAGAGGGTTGAAATCAAATTTGGAAGTTTAAAGGATGAGTTCCTATAGGACTCTTTGGCCTTAGGACTGCCCTGGGTGGCCTAGTCTGGTGAAGGGCTGACTTACACACACACTACATTTATACACTACACTTTCACACACCTATACCTAACTTGACCTCCTGACTCATAAAGGTGATTCACACGGATGGTCCTTGACCACTAAGCCCTTGGCTAAGAGGGTTAGGAACAACATAGTGGATGCCTCAAATGAGTCCCTTCATGGCTCATGGGCTTGATGTGGCTTCATGGCTCAACCAAAATGATTTCATTCCATTCAAAATTTACCTAATCTTCAATTTTCCAAATTTTCAATTTTTGACCCCCGAGACCCTATACCCGCTTAGCCTACCCAAAACCCTTGAAACTACCCAAAATTTGCAAAATCCCAAATCACCCAAAATTCCTCAAAACCAATCTCAAACATTTCCACATTACTCAAATTGATCATCCATACCCAAAAATACCAAAAATTCCAAAAATACCTCCCAATACCCTCCAAATACCCAAAATACCCCCATTGACCCAAAAATCCAAAAATTCAGAAAATTCACAGAAAATTCCAAAAAATCCCAAATATTCCCAATTTCATTTTGTCTAACTACATCATGGGACAATTTTGTCAATTTACCACACTTTTGTCAAAACCCCCAATTTGACCCATTTTAACCCTAAGTGAACCCAATGTCAAACCAAGCCTACCCAATTGACCCAAATTTTAGTCCAATTCAATTCTAAACTTCAATTCAACATTCCCAATACCAATCTAGACCAAATCCAAGTCCAATTTGATTGACATTTGAATCCAATTTCACTTTTGGCCTTAAAGCCCAATTTGGACCCATGACCCAAACCTAACCCAAACTCACCCAATTCAACTCCAATTAACCCCAAATATTTTCTAAACCTTCCTTGACATCCCCACAAACAAAACACTAACATGATTTGCCCAAAATTTAGACCCAAATCCCATTTAAATTCAACCCAAAGCTAAAAAGCCCAATTTTGACCTAAACCCAAACCTAACCCAAATGAGCCCAAATCCCAAAATCAAAGCCCAACCAAAGTCAAAACCTCTTTGAAACACTCCCATAGACATTTCCCAACATTTATTTTACATCAATTTCAACCCTAGCCCAACATTGGCCCAACTTAGCCCAATTTGACCTATATTGGCCCATTCACCAAAGGAGCCCAAATTCAACCCAATTCAAACCCAAATCACTCCCAATTTGCTCCAAGTCACTCATGACACATCTATGAGCTAAACCCAACAATTATTTGGCCCAAGCCTTTGCCAAAATTCCATCCTAAAATCCATTTTAAAATCCAAAAGCCCACTTCCCTAAACCATTTTAAAATCCCATTTCCACCAAATACAAAAGCCCAAAATTGGCCCTAAAGCCCACATGACATTTCCATTTGCCATCCATTTAATCAAAGCCATTCCCTAAGTTATAATCCCATCATCAAATAATTCCAAATCAAGCCTCATGCCAAATCACTCCTAAATACCAAAATTTTTTCTTAAATCCATTTCCATGAAATTGACTCAACTTTCCCCAAGCCAAAGACAAGCCATGCAAGCCATGGGCAAGCCACATGGAGCCATGGAAGGTTTGACATGTGATCAAGCCATTAATGGCAAAATGAGGGCCCCCTTTCCTAATCCTTCTTAAACCCTTTTTACCTTAAACATGTCACACACTAAACCATGCTTAGCCACCTCATCATGGATGGAGACCACACCATTTTCTCTTGGTCGACCCAAATGATCCTTTTCAGCCCAAAACCAGGCCTTGGGTGGTGCACCTAGCCCAAATGGAGGGGTTGACTCATTTGAACCCAAAATAGCCTTCCCCCATTCCATTTCAATCCAAGCCTTTTACACAAGGCATTTGCCAATTGCCTACACTAAACCCCGGCCACGACCCACTCGAACAAGATGGTGACCAATGCACGGCCGGCCAGCCACCGAGTCACCGGAAAACACCATGGCCGAGAGCTCGCATGTGAGCCTAAACTTGAAATTCTCACCTGCTGAGCTGCCCCATCCCCCAGTGGCCATTGTAGCTGTTCTTCTCTTGCCAAGAGCAGCTGATCCCAAGCCCTAACTCTCCCTGGGAGGCCCTCCACCCTCTCCTATTTAAACACCACCCCCTCACGGCCATGAGAAGAGAGTTGCACAAACCTTGCCGAAACTCTGCCAAAATTGTTCCAAACCCTTCTCCATCATTAGAGCAGTTGATCCCCAGTGTCAATTTGCCCTAATCCCCACCAACAGAACCCAATTTCTCAACTGAAATTCCACCCAAAACTAGGAAACTTCTCCACAGTGGATCAATCCTCAAATTGATTGTCCTACACCTACACCAGACCAAGAGAAGGTGCCCACCAGCAAAAGCCCCATCTCCAGGCCACCCAGTTGCTCCAGCTTCCAAGCTTTATGATCGGCTGTGGTCGAAATCCTACCTAGGAAATTCACCAGACCAGGAGACTTCATCTGGAGCTTGTTGGGACGCAATCGAAGGTGACAAAACTCTCAAATTGAAGCCACACTTCTCTGAGCAAAGGTATGAGCTAATTCTTCATCCCGAGCTTCTAGAGATTCTCCATTTCAAATGCTTTAATTGCAATGCATGATCACCGTATAGATGTATTCGTCTCTTCAAGACGAATCCATAGAGTATAAGAACACGAAAATCCATCGAGTATCGAGTGAGATATTAGGGATTTAGTGTGGACGGCTCTCGGGTGAGGACGCTTGGGGACGATGAACGGATGCCGTCCATTTAATACACGTGCGGACGAACGGCTCAGATCGGGTCGGATTGGCAGATGATACGCGGAAGACGGGACCCGGGCTGCTGACTCAAGTGGCGGCGTTGAATGGGAGCGCGCCACGCGGCACTTCGGAGATGCTAAGGTTGACGCGACGCCGACTCGGATAAATAGAAAATTAGGGATTTTCTGATTTATTTAATTCCCTAAACTTCAAAAATCCATAACTTTGTGTAGGAAAATTAGAAAAATAAAATAAAAATACCCTCTTACTCAGTGAACAGAGGAGAATAATGTGGAAAATAATTTATTTAATTTCATCGGGTATTTTATTTTTAATAATTTATTTACCCTCTGCATTATTTTAATTCTCCATGCATATAGGAAATTCACCATGGCATGAGACCATAGGGCTTTTGAAGCCTCTGGATTTGGGAAAATTCCCTGAATTTTCCAAAGTCGAGGCCATCCCTATGAGAAGTTATTGATTTTTCAAATTCATGTTACTCGTTTTGAGTATTTTAAATCCAATAATTAGCATGTTGAGAAATAAATTCTAGGAAAATTTGGTGATGTCCCTTATGACCAGAGGACCCTAGGAAAAATAGCTTTTGGGTTAACTCATTTAAAATAACCCTAATTGGCTTAAACACCCAAAATAGATATCTAATTAATTAGAGCTATCCATATATCAAATTGACTTGAAATCAATTCTCTACTGACCTTTAGGATCAGAGGAACCCACCATAAAAATTTTAAGTCAATTGGACTTGGTTAGCCCTACTAAATGGGTTGATTAAGCCATTTAGCCATTTTAAACTTTAAAAATTCATAACTTTCAAAATACCTTTCAAAAATTCACCAAATTGGTTTTGGAGCCTCTCTCGATATCAGGGAGTTTAAGAAAATTAAAATTTCAATTTTCTAAAAAAATTGATTTTTTAGTATTATTTTAATATTTTAATAATTAAAAAATAATAAACATCACAAAAATAAGAAAATTCACCAAAATGTCATATTTTGAATTTTAATCACTTAGGAACAAACCCCATATTTTTCTTAGGTCTATTTAATGAGATATTAAATTTTAAAGCCTATGGCAATTTTAAAATTAAAAAAATGTATTTTCTAGCATTTTCACTAAAATAATTATAATATATCAAAGAAAAATCAGAAAATTACAAAAATTGATTCTCTGATTTCCTTGATATCAGAGAGATTTTTGAAAAATATAAAATTCATTTTTCAACCCTTATTTTATTTTTAAATTAATTAATACTCCAAAACTTAAAATAATTATAATAAAAATAATATAATTTAAAAAATCACCAAAATTGGTCCAAGTGGTCCTCTGGTCATTAGGAATGTCCCATAATTTTCTTAAGGACATAAACTCTCCCTTGGTCATATTATTAAATTTTCCTTGGAAATTCCTATTTTCCACCAAAAATAATTATATAAATAAATTACATACAGAAAAATCACATTTTCTCCTCTCATGTCTTTATTGACATATGAGTGAAGTCACATAAAAATTTCAAGTTCATTTAAGTTCAATTTAGTGAGTTATGAAATTATTAAGCTTGAAGGGCAAAATGGTAATTAAAAAATTTAACCCTTAATTAAAACTTTAGGTTTAATAAAAAATTAACAAGTAAAATATTTGATCCTAATCTGATTTGGATGATTGAAACTTAAATAATTAAAGGATAGAAACCTATTAAACAATTTGAAAATACTTAAAATAAACCTTAATTAAATAATTGATTAAATTTGGAAGAATAATAAAGTTGGAATTATTAAATAGGGATATTATTAGGAAGAGATTTATTCTTTAATTTAAAAATCCCTAAATTAATCATCTCAATAATATTTAATTCTTAATTAAAATGATAATTCAAATTTAAGTTTTAAAATGTTAAAGGACTTAATCATTAAATTAAATTAAAAGTTAAATTATTAAACTCTTTTAAAATTTCTATTAAATTAAAATTAAAAATTAAATTAAATTAAAATTTAAATTAAATTAAATTAAATCAAATAAAATTAAATTAAATTAAATTAAATTAAATCAAATTAAATTAAATTGAATTAAATTAAATTAAACAAATTAAATTAAATTGAATTAAATTAAATTAAATTAAATTAAATTAAATTAAATTAAATTAAATCAAATTTAATTAAATTAAATTAAATTAAATCAAATTAAATTAAATCAAGTTAAATTAAATTAAATTAATTCACATCAAGTCAAACTAAATTGGATTAAATCAAAATTAAATTAAAATTAAAACTAAACCAAATTAAATTAAATTAAATTAAATTAAAGTTAAATTAAATTGAATTAAATAACATCACCTAAGACATAAAGAAATTAAAAATAAAACAACTTGAACACTATTCCAAATTTAAACCCTTTAACTGAAGTTAAACTAAATCACAAATCATTGGAACACCAATTTGCCCTCGAAAACTTTAATTATCATAACTCCTAAATAGAACATTAAATGAAATGTTACTCCACCTATAGGACATTCAAATATCCTAGTTCACTTAGTAAGATAACAACAAAACTTAACTAAACCTCGGACGATTACTTCACCTGATTGATTAAATCCATTTGGACTTAAAACAATTCTAGAAATATTGAAAAGATGTTTAAGATTCTTCTTAAGCACTTCCTCAATATGATAAGAAGTTTATGAGAACAATCGAATTTAATTGTTCTTTGATGAAGAAAATCGTCCTTAAACCAAAACGCAAAGGACACAGACGTCATAGGAAATGACTAGCTATAGGATTAGGAATTTGGTAGAAAACCATAACCCTTCCCTTAGCTTTACCTAGGAACTTGCTTAAATATTCTAATTGTGTTTTAAGTGCAGCTTGGGATGACGGGAAGACCCTTCAGGTACGCTTTTATTTTATTGCAATTTACCTTATTGCAATTTATTTAATCGCATCGCACTTACTTTTCTTGCATGATAAACAACTGTTGCATGAAAACCCACACCTTTAGGATAGTCCCTAAAACTGAAACCTAAACTAAATTAAAAGTCATTGCAAGATAAAATTCACCGCCACAACATTTCAAAATATAAAACAACTCAAAATTTAATCACGAACAGAACATAAAACTACAATTATAACTAAATTAAAATGTCTCGTTGGATGATCGGGAATACCTCGGATGATGTAACCTACGTGTTGCTAACGGGATTTCCCACGGTCTAAATGAAAGTGTGGAACTCATTCGAGTGAGTTTAGCAAATTCATCCGGACTAAGTGAATCCGATAAAAATAACGATGCCGGAAGGATGGAACCGTGGGATCCTAACCGGTGTCGTTATAATTAACTTTAAGATTTGTTTTAATTAAAATACAAAGAAAACTTGGAAATTAAGTTTCCCTCCAAACCAAAACACTTTTCTCATCTCCTGATTTATGACTTCTAAAACTAAACCTCTGCAACAACAAGGAACTCGGAGCATGGTGGGCAGCACGGCCATCGTCATCAGCAAAACAAATCTACATCAGCAAAACTTTCTTAGAATTGAATAACCAAGCCATAGGACTTCGAGGTAGTTTGCCTAGTGCAACATAAATCCTCAACCTTTTGTTAGGCATTTGTATTACAAATTAAGCCCTAACCGGACTTAGGATTCCGAGGTAGTCGTTCGGTACGACATAAACCCTCATAACTTCTAGGCTATTTGTAGGATTCTATCATACAAATATAAGTCCAAATTAATTAAAATTGGCAAGATTGAAATACAAAATAAACATTAGGACTTTCCTAAATCCAAGCCAAACAATAGGATAGTCGAGAAATTACCGAAGTCCGCTTCGAATCCGTAATTTCTCCTACTTTTCTTCCTTTGAATTCTCAAAACAAAATGTTCCAAATTTGATCAATTCCCTATTGAAATTCCAAAATTCAATCCCTTGAAAACCCTAAACTTTGAAATTCTTGAGAGCGAATTACGATTATTATCGAGAGTTTTCTTAGGTGATTCCCGTCACTTAAGATGTAATTAACTATAGGGGCTTGCCCTTATAGGGAATTTTAAAGAACCTGAGTAATATAAACCCTGTTTAATACTTTCATATTAAGCAGGGGAATTTGTCGGCTTATAAAATTGGTTCGCAGACCAAACAGATGTCACAAATCTTTTAGTTTGTTTAATCGAGCCCCACCGTCAAGCAGTGTGTCTATCCTTAGGGATAGATACACGGTTTGTGGTGTGGTGCTCGTTTATATAAACTATTTGGGATGTGAGATTGGTTTGATTTCATATCTTAAAATTTTCAAATTTAAAATTATTTTCAAAATCAAATACTACTTTTCAAATTATTTATTTAAATTAAATTAAAAATGCGCCGACAATTTCTGTTAGGCGACCCCCTTTTCAAAATAAAACACACGACCTAAAAATAGTGCCGACATATTTCTGGCGACTCCGCTGGGGAATATTTCTCTCTCCATTATAATCAGATAATTCTGCTTTCAAAAATCGGTAGTGCATCCATGTCCTTAATGGATCAAACTACCCTTCTTTCCGTTGGGGTACTATGTTCATTTCTACCTTGAACAAGTATAACCAACATTCTCTCGGATTTAGGAGCCACTGTTTAGACACCCCTAAACGAGAGAGGTTCCGAGATCCTTTACCTCATTTCCGAGGTGGGGTGGACCCCAATAGGTGTTAGTTTGGGAGTGATCCTCCGAGTCGAGAAGTCTTGCATAAGACTTTCTTTTCCTTTCCAACTCTAAATCGAATTCCTTACCTTCTCTACACCTTTGAAGATTCCGTTCTAAATAAACAGACCCTTTAACGAATGATTCTTTTAACAAATAACTCCTTCTTATAAATACATGAACAAGAATGTGTTCGGGCTCTTTTCGATTCCTTTCTTTTCGTCCCGATGAGAAGAAGCATAACTTGGGACTCGAAAATCGAATCGCCCTGCGAAATGGAAGCCCAAAGCCGATTTTCTCCTTCACCAATGGACTGGACTTTGCTGTTTACAAGGATGAGCTGCCCGACAATGGGATCATCCGGTTTGGACAAGGATTCGAGAACAAAAATGTCAAGATCACCGACGTTTCCCTTTTCACACTGACAAACAAAGTATCTGAAGCTGAGAAGCCGTTGATCGAGTTCAACCTTAGACCAACTCAAGAGTTTCCGCCCCTGCAAAAGATTCCAACTGAGAGGAGTATTCGTCGTCCGCTGAAGGACTATTCTTGCTACCCCCACTGGTCTAGTTGTCTCGCACCTACCCCGGCTTCGCAGATTAAAGGGGAAGGAAATCCGGAACTATGGTGCACCTGTTACCGTGGAGGGTACAGACTTTCCTGTGAGACCTTCTGTTTTTGAAATCGGGTCTAGCTCAAGAATTCCATCACTAACACGGACCCAAAGAAGGAACAGAAGTAGGAAGATTGATAGGAAGGCCAGAGCTGTCGAAGTTGCTTTCCTGGAGGAAATCCCAGAAATCCCTGAGTACACACCACTACCTGAATACATACCATTGCCTGAAGACACACCTTTTTTGGAAGGAAGTAGATTCCACCCCCTTTCCGCCGCAGCTGACGAGGAAAATGTCCGCAGGATTGTTTCTACATTACCTCGACCAGAATACTATGATGACAGCAAAAAGAAAAGGGCTAGGATCATGCCATTTTCCCGACTACAGACTGTGATCGAGAAGCTAGCAAATAAAGAGAAATGCCCCGTATCGGAGATTCTACGAAGAATAGGGCGGGTGCCAGTCAAATCCCGTCTTGGGCCACGAGTAGAACCTGCCATCGTTACAGAAAAGCCAAATAAAAGGATGAAGGCTAGTTCGCCTATCGTTGTTTCAGGGTTGCAGATTAGGGAGGATACCACCAACCGGCATTTGGCGTGACGGACCATCCGGTCCTAGACCTTCTGCTGCTAGAAGGATGGTATGGCGTCCCACTACTTGGACAACTAAGATTGAAACAACGGCTCGAGAAGGAAAGTCTCGTCGAGAGACTTGAATGCGAAGAAAGCGCCCTTGCGGTAAAGGGGACTCGTGAGAAGGGAACCCGGCAGCTATCACACGACAACTACGAGGATGCACAGAAAAGACCGCTAGAGGACGCTATGGAAAAGTTGAGAACTGATATTCGACGACTAGCAAAAGAAAGAGAAGAGAAATTCGGAGACGAGATTGATTCATCGGAATTCATGGATGATGAGTATGCAGAAATCAACATGGTCGAAACACGAGCTTCATCAGCTTCACAAGGTGCTCCTGCAGCCGCAGAAAGAGAGGAGCCAGAAGCGATGAGAAGACAGCTTCAAGACAAAGACGATACGATCGCCCAAATGGCGAAGAGGATGGAAGAGATGGCTGTAGCCCTAGCCACTCTCCAGAGTCAAGTGCAACCCCAAAGAGAGACACCCCCAGAGGTCATTAACATTGTGGACGGAGGAAAGGAGATTACATCCGTCAACGGGGATGATCGGCTAAAGAAAGATACAACACAAAGCATGATTCCGGAGAAGGATATCAAGAGCTTGGTGGAACGAGCGAGTGCGAGAAGCCTTAGCACAATCAAAGAGCGGGACATCCATTCGGACGGGTAGACCTTACCCGGAAGAATTCGACACTGTCCAATACCCAAAAGGCTTCGTACCACCTCTGTTCAAGACCTTTGATGGAACCGGGAATCCCCGACAACATGTTGCACACTTTCATGCCAGTTGTTGCAATGCCGGCGGGAGCGATGCATTACTCTTCCGACAGTTCGTCAGCAGCCTATCAGGAAGACGTTCTCAGAGCTAGAAAACATCTTCATCAAGCGATTCGCCGGAGCTCAGCACCACATCACTATAGGTGATTTAGTGGTAGAGAAGCAGAAGCCGAACGAAACTTTGGTGGATTACATACTTCGATGGAGGAATCTAAGTATGAAGTGTGAACCACAATTACAAGAACAGCATGCAGTTGGCATCTTACTTAAAAGCATTCACGACCCGATAGCACTTCTCCTCAAGGGATTCACTATTAAGACTTTTGAGAAGTTGTTAAGCAAGGCCGGGAGCTTGCAAGAGGAGGTGAAGCAATTAAGTTTCGCCGACAAGACAGACAAGCAAAAGCCTGTGAAGACTTTTGAAAAGAAATCCGGAATTGTTGCAGCAGTCGACAAAGGCAAGCAACCGATACAAATATCGTCAGAACGGCCACAGCAACCTCAACAGAATTACCAGCAACCTCGACCTAGCTATCAGCCATCTCCACAGTATGAACAACTGCCTCGTCCGCAACGTACATTAAGGGAGTTTCTGAGCAGGGAATATCCATTAAAAAATGAGGCAGTGCCAAAGATGTTCCGTAGTCTAATGAAGACTCTAGATTTCCAGCTGCCAGAGCCTAAAAGACCAGAAGAAGTCAACAAGAAAGTTGATCCCAACTTTTGCCCTTACCACCTGATGCTTGGACACAAGATAGAGGATTGCATTACCTTCAAAAGTTGGCTCAATGACAACCTTTGGAAAGGGAATATAACAATCCCGAAGGAGTACATGAAGGAACCCCGTAAAGGAGGTTCCGTCAATGTTGTCTCGACTGATCTCATCGTTCCGATAGATCCCTATACAACTGACGATGGATGGACTACCGCTTGGACAAGGTCTTCGAAAAAGATTTTAGACAGCATCCAAACCGCTTCGGTGCGAGCTTCAATTCAGAGTTCGAAACCTGTCAAGTCGGCACTATCACTTGCGATAGAAGAACCACCTCAACAAGAGACGATTGAAGAGAAGAAGAAAATTGATGAAGAAGAGAGGACCGAGGCTCCTAAGGCTAGACTAGGGGTTGCTTATCCTAGGATAGTTGTTTCCGATTCGGGGGAGAAATCCCTCGAACCTCTGACTCTGTATGATTATCTGCTCACTTCGGTGGGATCTTATAATGATAAGGGTGATGGTGTTGGCTACGTTTTGACTGTTTTTAACGATTACGTAACTAGCGACAATCCGGACATCGATTTCGATACCAATGACAATTCTCAAATCATACACAATCTCGACGATCACGATGATTGAGAAAACATACATCAAGGAGGTTACGAGAGTTCAACAAGCAACGAATCTATCTGCGAGTTTCGAGGAGCTCCAGTCACAATAGAGTTAGAGTCTTCAGACTCTGAAGCTAATCAAGAAGAACATGTCATTCCAATTCAAGAAGAAACACCAGCAAGCTCAACACTAGATTCAGAAGAAATTACAGAAGTTAACTTAAGAATTGGAAGAGTTCTACCTCCGAGAATGGGTCCAAAGGACAAAGGAAAGCAGGTGGTTGTTCAGGAAGAACCAACCCCGGCAGATGAAATACCCATTCGAGAAGAAATCGAGACACATGAAAATAAAGTGGATCATAACGTGCTAGCCCATCTTAGGAAACTACCGGCCAAACTGAGCATCTACGACGCTCTCATCTTATCAAAGGAGATGAGAGAAGCTCTGATCAAGGCCTTACTTGATCCGAAATTTGCTTAGCTCAAATGGCTGGAGATCCCTTAGATGAGGTTTGCTCGTTAAAGGAACAGACGAGGTGTTACCTTCACGGACAATGACCTACTACTTGGGACGACGGATCACAACCGACCGTTGTACATTTTAGTTACAATTGGGAAGTTTACACTCTCCAGAGTATTAGTAGATCCAGGAGCATCAATTAATATAATGAGTCTTCGAACACTAGCATACTTGGAAATTGATGCTCGCAAGCTCGAAGCAGACAAAATGTTATTAAGAGGATTCAACCAGAAAGGAGAAAGAGCCCTCGGATCAATAACGCTACTAATGAAGACCGATGACTTAGCAAAGACAACCGTAAAATTTCACATAATTGATTCAGAAACGTTGTTCAACGCTCTACTGGGCCGACCATGGATACATGAAAACAGGATGGTACCATCATCTCTACATCAGTGCATCAAATACAATGATGGAGGGGAACAGTGCATCAAAGGTGACTTACAACCATTCTCCGTACATGAGATTGGAATCCATGAAGATGCAGCTTATTATGCACCTCCGAAGAAAACAATCTTCTCCAGAGATGTCATAACGAATGAAGCAAAGAAAGTTCGGGACAATGAAGAACCTGAAGTTCTAGTCCAACAGTCACTCACCACTCCCTTACGGCGAGATGGTGAAGGTTTCTCCACAACTCGCATCCGAGGTCGAGGCCGGGGACGAGGTCGTGGTAGAGACGTTAGGACGAGTTGGACGGATGAAACCAGTCATCATTGTTGATTGGGAAGACAGTTCTGAAGAAGAAAAAGAGATCAAACAAGAAGCAGCGACAATAAGTCGGAAGATGCCGCAATTCAGGATCTCGCTCGAAGATGAGAAGAATGAAGAATACAAATCGATGTACGAGAAGATTAACCACTATGTACATACTATGACCCTAACCCCGATCCATTCTAATAAGATCGAGGGTATGGTGGTCAAAGAGGTACGTAGCGGTGGTGCAAACCCAATCAAATTCTACCGTGGTGCTCCTTCCTCCAAAACTGAAAATAATGTACAATTTGAAGATGTCACTTCATCAAAATTAATGGAATTACCTTTTGAGTGGTACTCTCCCTGTGTTCAAAATTTAATTCAGCGTGGTTTCTTACCTCGACAATGGACAAAAGGCCAATCACAACATTTTGAAAATTTATGGAATAACTCCGGTCGTCCACCCAATTCAAAGCAGGGACTCGGATTCGGCACAGCAGGATCAGTGGACGATACTGAATTTTGCTTGGTTGTCACTTGCGAATCTAATGAAAACTGCATGGAAACCACAGAAGAATTTGAATATTTACAAATTGGAGACGCTCCACCAGAATTCGAAGAAGAGATTAAATCTACAATAGATGAGTTAACGGAAGTTAACTTAGGTACTAGCGAAGAGCCTAGACCTACCTTTGTTAGCTCCTTACTAAATGAAGAAGACTCCGAGGAAATAATCAAGTTATTAATGGAATTTAAGACTGTTTTGCTTGGAGCTACGATGAGATGCCAGGATTAGCTCCAGAGGTCGCAGTCCATAAGCTAGGAGTGGATCCTACTTCGTCCTGATCGGACGAGCGAAGAATGCGTCTAGAAATTGAACAACAAGTCATAGCTGAAGTTAAAAAGCTAATAGACGCTAAATTTGTCCGTGAAGAACAATACCCGACTTGGTTAGCCAATGTGGTGCCGATCGAAAGAAGAATGGTCGGATCGGAATTTGTGTGGATTTCGGAGATTTAAACAAGGCTCGTCCAAAAGATGAATTTCCTCTACCGATCCCAGAGCATTAATGATCGACATTGCTTCGACACATGAAATATTCTCATTCATGGATGGATCTTCGGGATACAACCAGATAAAAATGGCTCCAGAAGATGAAAAGCTTACAGCATTCAGAACGCCGATCGGAGTATATTGCTACACAGTGATGCCATTCGGATTGAAGAACGCAGGAGCAACCTACTAGAGAGCGATGATAAGAATTTTTAATGATCTCATCCACAATCAAGTCGAATGTTACGTGGACGATGTGGTCATCAAAAGCAAAGTAAAGGACAACCACTTGTATGATTTGAGAATTATTTTCGAACGATTAAGACAATTTAACTTTAAGATGAATCCCTTAAAATGCGCCTTCGGCGTCACCTCCGGGAAATTCTTAGGATTCGTTGTCCGACATCGTGGAATTGAAATCGACCCAGAAAAGATTAAAGCTATCTTAGAAATGCCGCCTCCCAAAACCTTAAAACAACAACGATCCTTTCGAGGGAAGCTAGCATATCTTCGACGCTTTATCTCAAACTTGTCAGGTAGGTGTCAGCCTTTCTCGGCACTAGTTAAAAAGGACGCCAAATTTATTTGGGAAGAGAAATGCCAGAAGGCCTTCGAAGACATTAAACAATATTTAATGACACCTCCTGTCTTAGCAGCCCCGAGTCTCGTGTAGACCGCCGATACTTTATACCGCGGCTTTAGACGACTCTCTCGGAGCCTGTTAGCCCAGGTCAATGATGAGGGTAAAGAAAATGCTCTTTACTACTTAAGCCGTCGTTTACTTCCGACGGAAATAAGGTATCCCGCAATTGAAAAGCATTGTTTGGCCCTGATCTTCGCCGCTCAAAAGCTCAGGCACTACATGCTTTCTCATAAGGTCAACCTGATCTCGAATTTAATCCATTGCAATACTTGATGACTCGTCCAACGCTTTCCGGCTGACTTTTCAGATGGTCGATGATATTATTGCAATTCGATATAACTTTCGTACCTCTTCGTGCCGTAAAGGGACAAGTCTTAGCAGATTTCCTCGCAGCACACCCTTTGCCGGCAGAATCTCCTCTCAATGACGATCTGCCAGATGAACAAATAATGAGCCTAGAAGACCCTGATGATCGACGTTGGGAATTATATTTTGACGGAACTTCTTCAGCACACAAAGACGAAGAATCGCAAGTGATAGTGCCCGGTAAGGCAGGGATCAGATTAATCTTTATAACACCGGAGCGGGGGATGTTAAGATACTCCTACCACTTGACAGAACCATGTACAAATAACGAAGCAGAATACGAAGCCCTTATAGCAGGACTGGAATTAAATATTCAAATGGGGATAACAGACATCGAATTCTACGGGGATTCATAATTAATCATCCAACAGATCGCCGGACAGTACAAAATTTTAAAGCCAAGACTCGAGCAATACTTCCAGTATGCCAAACAGTTGTTGGAACAAATTCCAAATGTGACAATCTACAAAATTCCCAGAAAAGAAAATGCTTTAGCAGATGCGTTAGCTCGCCTCGCAAAAGAATTTGCCTGTTTGCAAGATGAGTCAGTGGAAGTGTCAGTTCACGGACGTCAGGTCCTATCACAACTCGACATAGACACAATACACAAATCGAAAAAGAAGAAGAATCAGCTGCAACAAGTAACGTGAAAACACGAAGATTGGCGACGACCATTAGTGGACTACCCGCAAACAGGGAAAACTACCGGACGATAGGTCGCTAGCCCATCGGATCAAGAAAAGAACTCCGTCCTACGCATTAATAAACAACACATTGTACGGAAGGTCTTTTGATTAAATGTGGCTAAGGTGCCTAAGCGGGTCCGAGGCCCGTGAAATCGTTAAAGAGGTGCATTCGGGACTCGTGGCGCTCACCGATCGGGTCCGAAGATGAAAATGAAAATTAAAAGACTAGGGTACTACTGGCCCTCGATGATGACCGACTGCATGAAAATCGCCAAGAACTGTCACCAATGCCAAGTGCACGGATTGGTTCTACATCAACCTCCAAATGTGCTACATCCGACAATTGCGTCGTGGCCATTTGAATGTTGGGGCACAGATATAGTGGGTCCAATAGAACCACCATCTTCAAAAGGACATCGCTTCATTCTTGCGGCTACAGATTACTTTTCCAAGTGGGCGGAGGCAGTTCCACTAGAACTGTCACCAATGCCAAGTGCACGGATTGGTTCTACATCAACCTCCAAATGTGCTACATCCGACAATTGCGTCGTGGCCATTTGAATGTTGGGGCACGGATATAGTGGGTCCAATAGAACCACCATCTTCAAAAGGACATCGCTTCATTCTTGCGGCTACAGATTACTTTTCCAAGTGGGCGGAGGCGGTTCCACTCGCAGAAGTTAAAGCACACCACATGCTACGGCTTTTCAAGAACCAAGTTGTCTACCGTTTCGCAGTGCCGCGCGGAATTATCTCGGATAATGGGTCAGCATTCAGAAGCACACAAATCAACAATTTTGTCAGGAGACACGGAATCGACTGGCGATATTCAATAATTTACTACCCAAGAGCAAACGGCCTGGCTGAGGCTTTTAATAAAGCCCTCATTCAAATTTAAAGAAAATCCTGGACGATAATAAGAGGAATTGGCACGAGAAGTTGTTAGAAGCCTTATGGGCCTACCGGACAACCTTCAGAACTCCTACTCAAGCTACACCTTACGCTCTGGTGTACGGGTCCGAGGCAGTGTTACCTTTAGAGGTTCAGCTTCCTTCACTCAGAATTACAGTTGCAAATAAGATCACGACAGAAGAGAATGCCAAATTACAACTAGATTAATTAGAAAGCCTGGAAGGGAAAAGACTTGCAGCGCAACAGAACTTAGAATTATACCAAGCTAAGATGGTTCAAGCCCATGACAGAGTGAGTCCGCCCAAGAACCTTTAAAGTTGGTGACTTAGTTCTCGTTCTCGAGAGACCTATTCTTGCACACCGCAAGATAGGAGGAAAATTTGAACCCACTTGGGAAGGGCCGTTTGTGGTTGAAGCGAGTATACTCGGGAGGTTCCTACCGGTTAGTGAATTGCCGGGGAGAACGACATATGCTTCGATCAACGGACGATACTTGAAAAAGTATTACGCTACTCGATGTTTCAAAGGAATGAATTCTTCATCCCTAAGAAGCACGGGCGAAGTAATTACTTATGATCTGAGTCCGAACCCAAAAATAATAAAAAATGTGCTAAAATAAATAAAATCATGATAATAAAATTTTCCTTGTTTTCTCTTCCATATCAAGATCTTTTTCACGATCTTTTCCCACTTCATTCCTGTTAAATTTAAAAATACAAAAAAGTAATAAAAAAATTGTCTTTAATAAACATTTTCTTAATGTTCTTGTTCTTAGTACAGCCCACGATCCTTTTCCTTGTCTTTTCGCAGGGAAATGTCGAACGGGCAGTTGGTCTTGAACTTTAGAAATGGCGTAAGCCTTGCACTCGATGAAAAGAGGGTGAAAGATGGAGCGATAATCGAGATTGACTCGGACTTCGCACCAGCAGGCCTGCAGTACTAGGAAAGTGACTGGATCCCAGTTGACCGGAAGAACTGCCAGGGCAGACAGTGATGAAAGTGGGTGGCCCAAGCCACCAATCCAACAACAAGAAAAGAAAGGCAAACACTGAAGAAGATAAGAAAATCAAGTCTGTAGTTGCTACAGCAGAGGGCAGGCTTGTCATCGCCGCACCCACAGAGATTCAAGAAGTTCGAAGAGCTACTCTCACAGCAACGCAATGAAGAAATAAGAATCGCCGTATCCGTAAGATGTTAACCAAACTAGCGGCGGACCGGCGCGATGAGGCGGCATGCTACGCCGATACATACACTTCAAGGACGCCGGTTCACCAGGAACCTGAAGAAAGGAGGCCAGCTCCTAGGATAACAGAAAGGACCAGGGAAATCTCACGAAGATTAGAAGAAAGAAGGCTACCGCGCTACCAGATAGAACCACCAGTAATGCATGACCTTGTTGCGGAAGCAACCCCGGGGGATGTCCCGACGGACATCATCCCCGAGGAGCCGAGGTATGCAGGAGAACGTGAAGGGATTGAGCCGTATATCCCGCAATACGTCACCAGGCCTCGCCATCTACAGATTATTCCGGAATACGAGCTGGAAAGAATGCAGAATGTCGAAAAGAAAACCTTTGAATACTTCGAGAGAATTAGAGGCAGAAGGATCAATATACTAGAGGGCCTCGAGCTACATACAGACGTATTCTCGGAATATGAACAACAAAAAATCGTGGATTGCATCCGGGATTTGAAAAGAATGGGCCGAGCGGGCCGCCTAAGGGAAAACACACACTCAGAACCCCGGAGATGGATGCCAGGGAAAGGAAGAATCACAATACAATGTGGATGTTGTTACAACTTTGCGGAAGACAGGAAGGGAAACCCTCCGGGAATACTCCGTCATGGCCAAGTAGATCCAATTCCATTAGTCATCAAGAGAATGGTAAAGAGATTGATAACATCGAGGGTATTGCCAGCAGATTGCATACCCAACAGCTGCATTATTAATATCTACAAGCAGGGTGACTGCATACCCCTGCACAGAGATCACCACGACTTTGTCAGACCTTCTACGCACGTCTCTTTCCGAACGAGTGTAACATCATGTTCGGATATGACCTCCGGATAACGAGGCCCGGGTGAGTTCCGAGGGCCGGTGAAGATACCATTACCGGTAGGTTCCGTCATGATACGCGAAGGGCAACGGAGCGGATATCGCTAAGCATTGCATACCAGGAGTACCAGTGAAGCGGATCTCAGTTATTTTCAGGAGGATGGACGACAAGAAGACACCTTACGATTTCCAGCCAGACCCGGAGTTAGAGAGTCTCCGGCCTTACGAGCTGTGAGCTACATGGAAAATATCACACCTCCAATGTACATCCATATGGCATCCTTGCCAAGGATGGCTTGGAAGGTGATGTTATTGACCATGTACCTCACTATTCAGACATGGATTTTTGACAGATGCTTCTTTGGATGGATCGATAAAGATCATACATAGTCCGTTTTGAGTATAAATGGATTGTATGGGATGTATTCCAGATCGAGTTGTATGATGTATCTTCGACATGATTGGAATGAAAGTGACCATGTCACATTTTTGGCCTTCACCTCTTTTGTGCAAATTGACTGGGAAACGCCATTAAAGTTAAATGAACTTCGAACAAAGAACAGAAAAGAAACAAAAAGAATAAAAGAAAAACTTTCCTTAAAAATCTAAAAATAATGAACATCAAATTCATACGAACATTAAATAAACGATAAAATAAAATGTGAATCATTAAAGGACAAACAAAATGATCACAAAATTTCAACCGATTTCAAATTCAATCCTTTCAGATTTCAAATCAAATTTCAAATCAAATCTCAATCAAATTCAAATTCAATCTTTCCAAATTTCAAATCAAATCTCAATCAAATTCAAATTCAACTTTCCAGATCTCAAATCTAATCTTAATCAAGTTCAAACTCAACCTTCCAAATCTGAAGTCCAATCTGTTTCATTCTCCCCCTTGTCTGGGATGGAAGCGGTTGATTCCATTGACACGGATCGAATCTGATGGCGAGGAATTATATCCAATCCAAACCAGTGACTTCCGATCAACTCTTTTGAGCGGGATATGTGACATCTACATATTCCCTCCTAATCTTTTTCCTTCCATGAAAGTCTTTTACAAATTTCATGAAATTCTCGAAACACCAAAACTCCACACTTTTCAAATCAACGCTACAAATCTTTGCAAAGTCAATGACTATTCAAAATCAAACTTTTGGGGTTGAGGATTTTACATCCGAGACTGTATTGCTTTAGGTTCTTTCCCTATTGCAATGAAATACATCAAAATCAAACTTTTGGGGTTGAGGATTTTACATCCGAGACTGCATTGCTTTAGGTTCTTTGCCTATCGCAATGAAATATATCAAAATCAAACTTTTGGCGTTGAGGATTTTACATCCGAGACTGCATTGCTTTAGGTTCTTTCCTTATCTCAATGAAATACATCAAAATCAAACTTTTGGGGTTGAGGATTTTACATCCGAGACTGCATTGCTTTAGGTTCTCTCCCTATCGCAATGAAATACATCAAAATCAAACTTTTGGGGTTGAGGATTTTACATCCGAGACTGCATTGCTTTAGGTTCTTTCCCTATCGCAATGAAATACATCAAAATCAAACTTTTGGGGTTGAGGATTTTACATCCGAGACTGCATTGCTTTAGGTTCTTTCCCAATCGCAATGAAATACATCAAAATCAAACTTTTGGGGTTAAGGATTTTACATCCGAGACTGCATTGCTTTAGGTTCTTTCCCTATCGCAATTAAATACATCAAAATCAAATTCTTGGGGTTGAGGATTTTACATCCGAGACTGCATTGATTTAGGTTCTTTCCCTATCGCAATGAAATATATCAAAATCAAACTTTTGGGGTTGTGGATTTTACATCCGAGACTGCATTGCTTTAGGTTCTTTCCCTATCGCAATGAAGTACATCAAAATCAAATTCTTGGGGTCAAGGATTTTACATCCGAGACTGCATTGCTTTAGAATTCTTTCCTAATTGCAATGAAATACACCAAAATCAAACTCTTGAGGTTAAGGATTTTACATCCGATACCGCATTGCTCTGAGATTTCTCCTCATTGCAATGATTCAATCCAATCAATTCAATTTTCTTTTGAGGTTGAAGATGTTACATCTAAAACCTCAAAATTCCATTTTCAAATCAAATCCCTTCAAATTAATTTTGACAAACTTCAATCTAAATTGAAACTCCAAATTGAAATCTAAACTCACACATCAAAACTTAAATTGAAACAAAATAAAGTCTAAATTGAAATTCCCCAGATCATGTGATTTGGGATTCACCTCTTTTTCCCTTCCCCAGCAAGAGTTCAGGAATCTCCAGTCTTAGAGGTATGCTTGACACTCCCTAGCGGAAATTCTTCTACTTCGTCCTAAGTTTGTCACTTGGACATCTGTGTTGGTTTTGTTGATATTTTCGGTCAACGCCAATACGCGCGGTGTGCTCCGTCAGCTCACCACACCTATTGGGGGTCCATTTGTTGACCTCATTTTTGATGAGGTCTTCTCTTCTTCTTTTTAGTACTTAGGATCTAGCCTTAGGATTTTCCCTTGACTATCTTAGAGGACTAGAGTTGGGACCCACCACTTAGAAACCCAAACCACTTCTTAACTCCCTGCAAACTCTACAAGCTTGACTACAGACCCCTAATCTCCTAGAGGGTTGAAATCAAATTTGGAAGTTTAAAGGATGAGTTCCTATAGGACTCTTTGGCCTTAGGACCGCCACGGTGGCACAGTGTCAGTGAAGGACTAACTTACACACACACTACATCTATACACTACACTTTCACACACTTATACCTAACTTGACCTCCTGACTCATGTAGGTGATTCACATGGATGGTCCTTAACCCCTAAGCCCTTGGCTAAGAGGTTTAAGAACAACATAGTGGATGCCTCAAATGAGTCCCTTCATGGCTCATGTGGGCTTGATGTGGCTTCATGGCTCAACCAAAATGATTTCATTCCATTCAAATTTACCCAATCTTCAATTTACCCAATCTTCAATTTTCCAAATTTTCAATTTTCCAAATTTTCAATTTTCCAAATTTTCAATTTTCCAAATTTTCAATTTTTGACCCCGGGACCCTACACCCGCTCAGCCTACCCAAAACCCTTGAAACTACCCAAAATTTGCAAAATCCCAAATCACCCAAAATTCCTCAAAACTAATCCCAAACATTTCCACATTACTCAAATTGATCATCCATACCCAAAAATACCAAAAATTCCAAAAATACCTTCCAATACCCTTCAAATACCCAAAATACCCCCTTGACCCAAAAAATCCAAAAATTCTGAAAATTCCCAGAAAATTCCAGAAAATCTCAAATATTCACAATTTCATTTTGTACAACTACACCATGGGCAAATTTTGTCAATTTACCCCACTTTTGTCAAAACCCCCAATTTGACCCATTTTAACCCTAAGTGAGCCCAATGTCAAACCAAGCCTACCCAATTGGCCCAAATTCTAGTACAATTCAATTCTAAACTTCAATTCAACCTTCTCAATACCAATCTAGACCAAATCGAAGTCCAATTTGATTGAAATTTGGATCCAATTTCACTTTTGGCCTTAAAGCCCAATTTGGACCCATGACCCAAACCTAACCCAAACTCACCCAATTCAACTCCAATTAACCCCAAATCTTTTCTAAACCTTGCTTAACATCCCTACAAACAAAACACTAACATGATTTGTCCAACATTTAGACCCAAACCCCACTTAAATTCAACCCAAAGCTAAAAAGCCCAATTTTGACCTAAACCTAAACCTAACCCAAATGAGCCCAAATCCCAAAATCAAAGCCCAACCAAAGTCAAAACCTCTTTCAAACACTCCCATAGACATTTACCAACATTAATTTTACATAAATTTCAACCCTAGCCCAACATTGGCCCAAGCTAGCCCAATTTGACCTATATTGGCCCATTCACCAAAAGAGCCCAAATTCAACCCAATTCAAACCCAAATCACTCCCAATTTGCTTCAAGTCACTCATGACACATCTATGAGCTAAACCCAACAATTATTTGGCCCAAGCCTTTGCCAAAATTCCATCCTAAAATCCATTTTAAAATCCAAAAGCCCACTTCCCTAAACCATTTTAAAAGCCCATTTCCACCAAATACAAAAGCCCAAAATTGGCCCTAAAGCCAACATGACATTTCCATTTGCCATCCATTTAATCAAAGCCATTCCCTAAGTTATAATCCCATCATTAAATAATTCCAAATCAAGCCTCATGCCAAATCACCCCTAAATACCCAAATTTTTTTTAAATCCATTTCCATGAAATTGACTTGACTTTTCCCAAGCCAAAGGTGAGCCATGAAGCCATGCATGAGCCACATGGAAGCCATGAGAGCCTCTTTACATGTCACCATGCCATTTTGGGCAAAAGGAGGAGACTCTTTCCTTAATTCCTAAAGGTGATTAACCACTCCCATGATTCCACTAAACCTTGCTTAAGCTTAATTGTACTTGGATGGTGACCATTCCCCACTGATTAAGCTGACCTAAATCACTTTCTATTTAGCCTAAACCAAGCCTTGGGTGGTGCACCTAGCCCAAATGGAGGGGTTGACTCATTTGAACCCAAAATAGCCTTCCCCATTCCATTTCAATCCAAGCCTTTTACACATGGCATTTGCCGATTGCCACACTAAACCCCAGCCACGACCCACCTGGACTCGAGGGTGACCCATGCCTGCCGGCCAGCCACACGGGTCGCCGGAAAACACCATGGCCGAGAGCTCGCATGTGAGCCAACTTTGGAATTCTCCCTGTCGAGCCGCCCCATGTCCAGGTGGCCACCATGATTGTTCTTCCCATGCCGGAAGCGGCTGATCCCAAGCCCTAACTCTCCACGGGAGGCCCTCTACCCTCTCCTATTTAAACACCACCCCCTCACGGCCATGAGAGGAGAGTTGCACAAACCTTGCCGAAACTGCGCCAAAATTGTTCCAAACCCTTCTCCATCCTTAGAGCGATTGATCCCAGGTGTCGATTTGCCCTAATCCCCACCGACGGAACCCGATTTCTCGACCGAAATTCCACCCAAAACCAGGACACTTCTCCACGGTGAATCAATCCTCAAATTGATTGGTCCTACACCTTCACCAGACCAATAGAAGGTGTCCACCAGCAAAAACCCCATCTCCAGGCCACCCAGTTGCTCCAGCCTCCAAGCTTTGTGATCTGCTGTGGTCGAAATCCTACCTAGGCAATTCAACAGACCAAGAGACTTCATTTGGAGCTTGTTGGGATCCAATCGAAGGTGACACAACCCTCAGATTGAAGCCACACTTCTGCGAGCAAAGGTATGAGCTAATTCTTCATCCCGAGCTTCGGAGATTCTCCATTTCAAATGCTTTAATTTCAATGCATGATCATCGTATAGATGTATTCGTCTCTTCAGAGATGAATCCATAGAGCATAAGAACACGAAAATCCATTGAGTTTCGAGTGAGATATTAGGGATTTAGTGTGGACGGCTCTCGGGTGAGGACGCTTGGGGACGATGAACGGATGCCGTCCATTTAATACACGCACGGACGGACGGCTCAGATCGGGTCGGATCGGCAGATGATACGCGGAAGGCGGGACACGGGCTGCTGACTCAAGTGGAGGCGTTAAATGGGAGCGCGCCACGCGGCACTTCGGAGATGCTAAGGTTGACGCGGCGCCGACTCGGATAAATAGAAAATTAGGGATTTTCTGATTTATTTAATTCCCTAAACTTGGAAAATTCATAACTTTGTGTAGGAAAATCAGAAAAATAAAATAAAAATACCCTCTTGCTCGGTGAACGAGAGGAGAATAATGTGGAAAAGAAATTATTTAATTTCATCAAGTAATTTATTTTTAATGATTTATTTCCTTCTGCATTGTTTTAATTCTCCATGCATATAGGAAATTCACCATGGCATGAGACCATAGGGCTTTTGAAGCCTCTGGATTTGGGAACATTCCCTGAATTTTCTAAAGTCAGAGGTCATCCCTATGAGAAGTTATTGATTTTTCAAATTCATGTTACTGTTTTGAGTATTTCAATTCCAATAATTAGCATGTAGTGAATTAAATTCTAGGAAAATTTGGTGATCTCTCTTATGACCAGAGGACCCTAGGAAAAATAGGTTTTGAGTTAACTCATTTAAAATAACCTTAATTGGCTTAAACACCCAAAATAGATCCCAAATTAATTAGAGTTAACCATACATCAAATTGACTTGAAATCAATTCTCCACTGACCTTTAGGATCAGAGGAACCCACCATAAAAATTTTAAGTCGATTGGACTTGGTTAGCCTACTTAAATGGGTTGATTAAGCCATTTAGTCATTTTAAACTTTAAAAATTCATAACTTTCAAAATACCTTTCAAAAATTCACCAAATTGGTTTTGGAGCCTCTCGATATCGGGGAATTTAAGAAAATTAAAATTTCAATTTTCTAAAAAAGTTGATTTTTTTAGTATTATTTTAATATTTTAATTATTAAAAAATAATAAAAATCGCAAAAATAATAAAATTCACCAAAATGTCATATTTTGAATTTTAATCACTTAGGAACAAACCCCATATTTTTCTTAGGTCTATTTAATGAGATATTAAATTTTAAAGCCTAGGGCTATTTTAAAATTAAAAAAATGTATTTTCTAGCATTTTCACTAAAATAATTATAATAAATCAAAGAAAAAATCAGAAAATTACAAAAATTGATTCTCTGATTTCCTTGATATTAGAGAGATTTTTGAAAAATATAAAATTCATTTTTCAACATTTATTTTATTTTTAAATTAATTAATACTCCAAAACTTAAAATAATTATAATAAAAATAATATAATTTAGAAAATCACCAAATTTGGTCCAAGTGGTCCTCTGGTCATTAGGAATGTCCCATAATATTCTTAAGGATAAAAACTCTCCCTTGGTCATGTTATTAAATTTTCCTTGAAAATTCCTATTTTCCACCAAAAATAATTATATAAATAAATAAAATACAGAAAAATCACATTTTCTCCTCTCATGTCTTTATTGACATATGGGTGAAGTCATGAAATTATTAAGATTGAAGGGCAAAATGGTAATTAAAAATTTAACCCTTAATTAAAACTTTAGGTTTAATAAAAAAATTAACAAGTAAAATATTTGATCCTAATCGATTTGGATGATTGAAATTTAAATAATTAAAGGGTAGAAACCTACTAAATAATTTGAAAATAATTAAAACAAACTTTAATTAAATAATTGATTAAATTTGGAAAAATAATAAAATTGGAATTATTAAATAGGGATATTATTAGGAAGAGATTTATTCTTTAATTTAAAAATCCCTAAATTAATCATCTCAATAATATTTAATTTTTAATTAAAATGATAATTCAAATTTAAGTTTTAAAATGTTAAAAGGACTTAATCATTAAATTAAATTAAAAGGTTAAATTATTAAACTCTTTTTAAATTTTCAATTAAATTAAAATTAAAAAATAAGATTAAATTAAAGATTAAATTAAATTAAATCAAATCAATTAAGTAAATTACATTAAATTAAATAAATAAATTAAATTAAAATAAATAAATTAAATTAAATTAAATTAAATTAAATTAAATAATTAAATTAAATTAAATTAAATTAAATTAAAATAAATTAAATTAAATTAAAAAAATTAAATTAAATTAAAACATATTAAATTAAATTTAATTAAATTAAAATTAAATCAAATTAAATTAAATTAATTCACATCAAATCAAACTAAATTGAATTAAATTAAATTAAGTAATAAAATTAAGTTAAAATTAAAATCAAGTTAAATTAAATTAAAATTAAAACTAAACAAAATTAAATTAAATTAAATTAAATTAAAGTTAAATTAAATTGAATTAAATAACATCACCTAAGACATAAAGAAATTAAAAATAAAACAACTTGAACACTATTCCAAATTTAAACCCTTTAACTGAAGTTAAACTAAATCACAAATCATTGGAACACCAATTTGCCCTCGAAAACCTTAATTATCATAACTCCTAAATAAAACATTAAATAAAATGTTACTCCACTTATAGGACATTCAAATATCCTAGTTCACTGAGTAAGATAACAACAAAGCTTAACTAAATCTCGGACGATTACTTCACCTGATTGATTAAATCCATTTGGACTTAAAACAATCCTATCAATATTGAAAAGATGTTTAAGATTCGTCTTAAGCACTTCCTCGATATGATAGGATATTTATGAGAACAATTGAACTTAATTGTTCTTTGATGAAGAAAATCGTCCTTAAACCAAAACACAAGAACCTAGACGTCATAGGAAATGACTAGCTATAGGATTAGGAGTTTGGTAGAAAACCATAACCCTTCCCTTAGCTTTACCTAGGAACTTGCTTAAATATTCTAATTGTGTTTTAAGTGCAGCTTGGGATGACGGGAAGACCCTCCAGGTACGCTTTTATTCTATTGTAATTTATTTTCTTGTAATTTATTTAATTGCATCGCACTTACTTTTCTTGCATGATAAACAACTGTTGCATGAAAACCCACACCTTTAGGATAGCCCCTAAAACTGAAACCAAAATTAAATTAAAAGTCATTGCGAGATAAAAATTCACCGCCACAACATTTCAAAATATAAAGCAACTCAAAATTTAATCACGAAACGGAACACAAAACTACAATTACAACTAAACTAAAACATCCTGTTGGATGATCGGGAATACCTTGGATGATGTAACCTACGTGTTGCTAACGGGATTTCCCACGGTCTAAATGAAAGTGTGGAACTCATTCGGTTGAGTTTAGCAAATTCATACGGACTAAGTGAATCCGATAAAAATAACGATGCGGAAGGATGGAACCGTGGGATCTTAACCGGTGTCGTTATAATTAACTTTAAGATTTGTTTTAATTAAAATACAAAGAACACTTGGAAATTAAGTTTCCCTCCAAACCAAAACACTTTTCTCATCTCCTGATTTATGACTTCTAAAACTAAACCTCTGCAACAACAAGGAACTCGGAGCATGATGGGCAGCATGGCCATCGTCGTCAGCAAAACAAATCTACATCAGCAAAACTTTCTTAGAATTAAATAACCAAGCCATAGGACTTCGAGGTAGTTTGCCTAGTGCAACATAAATCCTCAACCTTTTGTTAGGCATTTGTATTGCAAATTATGCCCTAACCGTACTTAGGATTCCGAGGTAGTCGTTCGGTACGACATAAACCCTCATAACTTCTAGGCTATTTGTAGGATTCTATCATACAAATATAATTCCAAATTAATTAAAATTGGCAAGATTGAAATACTAAATAAACATTAGGACTTTCCTAAATCCAAGCCAAACAATAGGATAGTCGAGAAATTACCGAAGTCCGCTTCGAATCCGTAATTTCTCCTACTTTTCTTCCTTTGAATTCTAAAAACAAAATGTTCCAAATTTGATCCATTCCCTATTGAAATTCCAAAATTCAATCCCTTGAAAACCCTAAACTTTGAAATTCTTGAGAGCGAATATGCGATTATTATCGAGAGTTTTCTTAGGTGATTCCCGTCACTTAAGAAGTAATTAACTATAGGGGCTTGCCCTTATAGGGAATTTTAAAGAACCCAGGTAATATAAACCCTGCTTAATACTTTCATATTAAGCAAAGGGATTTGTCGGCTTATAAAATTGGTTCGCAGACCAAACGGATGTCACAAATCTTTTAGTTTGTTTAATCGAGCCCCACCGTCAAGCAGTATGTCTATCCTTAGGGATAGATACACGGTTTGTGGTGTGGTGCTCGTTTATATAAACTATTTGGGATGTGAGATTGGTTTGATTTCATATCTTAAAATTTTCAAATTTAAAATTATTTTCAAAATCAAATACTACTTTTCAAATTTTTTATTTAAATTAAATTAAAAATTCACCGACAATTTCTGTTAGGCGACCCCCTTTTCAAAATAAAACACACGACCTAAAAATAGTGTCGACAATTACAAGAATTATAAAAAGTTATGGCCTGGCGCCTAGGATCCAGAAGTTGACGCGTAAGCGCCAGACTCGATACTGAAACTGTCAAGTTTTTGACGACTTCTGGACGGTTATTTTGACGGAGTGAGCAGTAATTGGACATTCTAGAATACTGTCAGTTGTTCCTTGATAATAGACATGTGATACATTGCATTTGGACGCTCCAAAACTGTTTTAATCGTGAAGAGGTGCGAGCCAAAATGAAGAGGTGCAAAGAACTGGACGCGGAGTCTGGCGCTTAGGCGCCAGACAGACCTTCTAGAAGATTCATTGAATTTAGACATGTTTTGAAGAGGTGCCTCAAGTCAACCCTTGAAGCCTATAAATACGAGTCCACTCCTTCAGAAAAATCGGACCCCCATTGTATCTCCTACCTCTTAGCCACTTTAGGATCTCTCATCCTTAGAGAGAGAAATAGAGAGAGAAATTTAGGGCCACTTTTATTTAGTTTTGTGAGTTTATTTCAAATTGTTGCATCTGGAGTTCATTACAGTAGGAATCACAAGATCTGTAGAAGGAATATTTGAGATAAGTATTTTATTTTCTGATTCAAAGTTTATTTATTATGTTTTGCTGTTTATATTCAATTTGTTCTGAGTAGTTAGTTTACTTTCTTCCTTCAATTATGTAAAGATAAATAAGATAATATAAAATTCGATGGAGAATTGAAAATTAAAATATTTTCAAAACATTGTGATGATATTAATACCTGATCTTACTTTACTTTTTAAATTGTTCATTGAAATTGTTAAAACCTGTTGAAGAGTTTTGAGACCTAGAAGGAGAAGAACTCTTAACTTGTAGATGTCACATGAATCCTTGGGTAGTCGAAGGCCATGCGCGGGCTATTCAAGGTGAAGTACAAATAAATAGGAGGATAAGATTTTAAAAGGCCGTAGAGTTGATACGTTTTTAGAGTGAGAGACTAAATTCTTATAATTTGATTTATAGATAAGGAAAGGGTCACTAGTAGGGCCGACCATAGCCACCCTTGGACATCTAGTAGTGTGAGCCTAGATTAACCCATTCTACTAACAATACATCCAGACCTGATCTCTAGATTAGCCAATGTTCTTTGTGCCTGGATCAAAGGGTAAAGAATAGGAATGCTTCTATTTGACACAATACCACAAAATAGATTCTCCAATGAATATTAAATTATCTTAAAAATCTTGGATTAATTGAAAGGAAGAAAGTTGTTTGTTTTACATTGTTTTCACAAAATCATATTTTTATTATTGTTTTCTTTATCTGCATCTAGTAAATTAAAAGTAATTTATAGTTAGATTAAAATACAAAAAGATTTTGAAATACAATATTTAAAAATTTATTACCCTTTTTCCCCAATGGGATTGATGCTGGGGTCTTTGTTTCAAAGCCCTTTATTACTTGAAACGATACGTATACTTGCGTAGTACCCAAAAAGTATATAAAATATTTCCCTTTAAAATTATATTTTGCTTTATATAAACATATATTTAAAAAGTATCAATCACTAACGGCCTAGCATTCGGTAGCAATCAAGTTTTATTTAATGCTTATTGCCGTAAATTAAAATTTGGTACACATCTATATAGCAAGTTATTCAGAGTCAAGTGTTTCGCTCCTTTGCCGAAATTAAATTTTCTAGCGAGTGGTAACAAATTCTTGTATTTGGAAATACAAAAATCGGGTCGATATTTGATCTTAATTTTCTCTTGGTGATTGAAACTTAGGGAATTAAGGGGTAGAAACCCATTGATCACCTACAACATAAAAAATGAAATCCTAATTAATTAATTCATTTAAATTTTGGAAGAATAATTAAAATTTGTTTTATTAAAATTAGGGATGTGACTTAAGAAGATACCAACTCTTTAATTTAATATCCCAAAATGGATTAATAATATTAAACTTTTAATTAAATTTAAACAATGATGATTGAAATTAATAATCCTTAATTAAATTAAAGCTTAAAACATTAAATGTTTTAATAATAAAATTAAAATAAATTTAAAACATTTAAAACTAATTTGAAATCAATTACAACTTAACTTGAAGAAAATTTGAAATGTTAAAAATTAATCTCAAAATAATTTAAAATCAAGATGTGATAATTAAAATCAATCTAAAATATTTAAAACAAATTTTTATCATCAAAACTGAATGGAATTAATTGATTTAAATACCTCTCTAACTTGAATAATTTTAAAACACTTAAAAAAAATTAATTTGAAATTTTATAACTAAACTCAACTGTTTTGATATAAAAATTCAGCCTTTGTTGTTAAATTCCTCAATGAACTAATCTGCCCCTGAAGGCTCTTACATTTATAACCTTTAAATGGAACATCAAATGAAATATTACTTTACTCATCGGATAATCAAATGTCCGAGTTCATCTGAGCAAGAAACAAAAACTTAACTAAACTCTTGGATGACCGATTCACTTGTACTGATGAAACTCATTTGGACTTAAAATATTCCCAGAAGCATTGAAAAGATGTTCAGGATTCGTTCTGAGCACTTTCTCAATATGATGGGATGTTTTAGAAGAACAATTGAACTTAATTATTCTTTGTTGAAGAAAATCATCCACAAAACACAAGAACCTAGACGTCATAAGAATTAACTAGCAATAGGACTAGGATTTTGGTAGATAACCAAAACCTTCCCTTAGCTTTACCTAGGTGTTTCTTGCAAATATTTAAATGCCACGACATGTATTTTAAGTGCGACTGGAATGACGAGAAGACCCGCCGGGTACGCTTTTATTTTATTGCAATTTATTTGCACTGCACGAACTTTCTTTCTTGCAAAGCTTGTATGTTAAACAAGAATGTCATCTGCATGAAAAGCTGAAACCTTTTAGGATAACCATAAAACTGAAACCCAAAATTAAATTAAAAGTCAATACAAGATAAAATTCACCGCCACAACATTTAAAAGATAAAATAACTCAAATTTTAATCACACATAGAACAACAAAACTACAACTACAACAAAATTAAAACATCTCGTTGGATGACGGGAATCCCTCGGATGATTTAACCCGCGTGTTGCTAATGAGATTTCCACGATGCTAAATGAAAGTGTGGAACTCATTCAGTTGAGTTTAGCAAATTCATTTGGACTAAGTGAATCCGATGAAACTAACGGTGCCGGGATGACGAAACCATGGGATCTTAATCGGTTCTGTTTAATCAACTTTAAGATTTTTTTTAATTAAAACTTTAAGACATCTGAACCTTAAGACCTCTCTAATCCAAAACACTTCTCTCATCTCTTGAATGCCACCTTCTAAAACTAAACCTCTACAACAACAAGGAGCTTGGAGCACAGTGGGCAACATGGTCATCTTCATCGACGAAAACTTGTGTCTACTTGACAAAACCCTTTCCTACAATTAAATAACCAAGCCATAAGATTTCGAGGTAGTTTCCTTAGTGCAATATAAATCCTCAACTTTCCGTTAGGCATTTGCATAATCATATTATGCAAATTAAACCCTAACCGGTCTTAGGACTCCGAGGTAGCCGTTTGCTACGACATAAACACTCACATTTTCAATGCTAATTGTATGATCAAGTCATACTAATAAAAGTCCTAATTAATTAAAATTGGCAGGATTAAAACATTAAATAAACTTTCAAATTAAATTCATATAATAGGATAGTTGGGAAGTCACCGAAGTTCACTTCGAGTCCAGTGACATCCCCTACTTCTCTTCCTTTGGACTCCTAAAATAAATTGTTCCAAATTTGTCTTTATTCCTATTGAAATTTCCAAAATCCAATTGTTTGAAAACCTTAAAATTTGAAATTATTCAGAGCAAAACTACTGATCATTATCGAGAGTTTTCTTAAACGATTCCCGTCATATAAGATATAATTAACTATAGGGGCTTGCTCTTATAGGGAACTTTAAGAACCCATGTAATATAAACCCTGCTTAATTCATTTATATTAAGTAGGGGAACTTGTCGGCTTATAAAATTGGTTCGTAGACCAAACAAATGTCACAAATTTTCTAATTTATTTAATCGAGCCCCATCATCAAGCAGTGTGTCTATTCTTCAGGATAGATACACAGTTTGTGGTGTAGTGCTCGTTTATATAAACTATTCAGGATGTGAGATTGGTTTGATTTCATATCTTAAAATTTCCAAACTTAAATTATTTTCAAAATCAAATGCCACTTTCTAAATTGTATATATATTTAAATTAAATTTAAAATTTAAAATTCGCCGACAATTTCTGTAGGCGACCCCCTTTTCAAAACACTTAACCTAAAAATATGCCGACAATATATCTAGAAGAATTGAAATGCCTCTGAATATCATGTTAGAAGTTGAGATATTTAATGTTTAGGGATTAGATTTCATGGGACCATTTTTCTTCATTTGGGAACTTATATATTTTGATTGCAGGTAATTATGTATCAAAGTGGATTGAATCACAAGCTTTACCATGTTGTGATGCTAAAAGTGTTTCAAGATTCTTAATTAAAAACATTTTTACAAGATACGGAATGCGAGAGTGATTATCAGCGACGAAGGATCCCATTTTAGTAATAAATATATTCAAAGATTTGCATAAAAGTTTAATATTGTTCATAAATTCTCTACTGCTTATCATCCTCAAACCAGTGGATAAGCTGAAGTTTCTAATTGTGAGATAAAATAAATTTTAGAAAAGACTGTAAATCCTAGTGATCTCCGATAAATGCAACTGCGCCAAAAACTTGATACTGTCCTGTAATGTAATGACACTAAAAACTTGATCCCCGACAACGGCACCAAAAACTTGGTATTGTCCGGTAGATATAAGTGCAACGGATGTTAGAAACGTGGTTTCACCTGGATAAATGTCGTCGATGATTTAAGATATAAAAATAATAATTTTAAAATATGGGATACTACGCAAGTATATGTATCGTTTATCAAGTAATATAGGACTTTCTGGTTAAGCCCTGAGATATCGAACCCACATGAAAAATGTAAAATTTTTAAAGGAATCAGAGAAATTATCTTTTTACTTTCTTTAATTGCTTTCAAAAAAGTATGTCTTGATTTTGAAAAGTTTTGAAGGTTGATATATCTTTTGAAATTTTTTTAATAATAATACAAAGCAAGAAATTAAAATTACAATAACTAATAACACTGGATGTAAAATACTATTAACTAGAATATCTTTTTCTTTCCTTTCATGAAGTAGTAATAATTCTTAAAGTATTGTTATGGACATATTCAAATTTTTGTTGTGACAGATAGAAGCAAATGTGTTCTTTACCCTTACTTCATTCTATAAAGAGCATAGGTTAATTTGAAATTTATATTAATTTGAACAAGGTTAGGCAGGGAAGATACCAGTCTCTCACTCTAGAGTTCCCTCGATTCCCACCACACAGGGGCTAACTTCTCATAACAAAACTCAAAACTTGAACCAAATTAGGGGGTTTTAGCCTTGTCACTCTAAAATCCTCTAATTTTACTCCCTTTTATAAAAATATCTTCTAATATTACATTCAATTATATGGACTACAGTTCTCGCCCATATAATTTTATGTGATTCTTACTAACATTTATGAGACAATACCGCATTGGACCTTACATAACCTCAAAAAATTTTACAACTTAATAGGTCAAATTAAGAAGTAAACAAAGTTTTTAGAATCAATCTTCACAATGTCTTCCAACTTTTAAACACTTATACTTTCCACAACAATTATTTGTAAATTAATTATTTCTCCATTTAAGAAAGAAAAAGATAAAGTAAAGTTCTCAGAATGCATTGAGAAAATATAAAAACTCATTGATTTGAAATTAAAAACAATGATAAAAAAATAATAAACAAAAATAAGTATTAATAATCTAAATAAAAGTAAATACTTATCTGAAAATCCTCTCCACATGACTAAGGAAGTTCCTCTGAAACTTTGACTCTAAACTACTTCGCGAGCAAGTCTCCCGACTACGGTTGACTAAGAATACGGACTTCGGACTTCGATAAAAACTAATCTAAAAGAAAGAAAAGATGTGGGAAGAAGAAGACTTCACTCCGACCCTTTTTCTCCTTTCTACTCTCTACTCCTACTCTAAAATAAAAACTCTTAAAAATGCGAGTGGAAAAATAAAAAAAAGAAAGAAAGAACCCTTCAAAATGCAAAGGAAGAGTCTCTTAATCTTTCCTAAGACTCTTTTTAAATAGCAAACCAAAAGGTGAGTTGGTGTTGTCGGCATATTTTTAGTTTGTGTTGTATTTTATAAAGGGGCTCGCCTACAGAAGTTGTCGGCGAATTTTAGATTTTAAATTTAATTTAAATATATATAAATATATATATATATATATATAATATAGAAAGTAATTTTAAGTTTGAAAATTTTAAGATATGAAATCAAATCGATCTCACATCCAAAATAGTTTATATAAACGAGCACCGCACGACAAATCATAAATCTATCCCGGAGGATAGACACACTGCTTGATGATGGGGCTCGATTAAATAAACTAGAAGATTTGTGACATCCATTTGGTATGCGAACCAATTTTATAAGATGACAAATTCCCCTGTTTAATATAAAGAAATTAAACAGGGTTTATATTACCTGGGTTCTTAAAGTTCCCTATAAGGGCAAGCCCCTATAGTTAATTGCATCTTAAATGAAGTGAATCATTTAAGAAAACTCTCGATAATGATCAGTGGTTTTGCTCTCAAGAATTTCAAAGTTTAAGATTTTCAAAGGATTGGATTTTTTAAATTTCAATAAGGAATGGATCAAATTTGGAACAATTTATTTTAGGAGTCCAAAGGAAGAGGAGTAGGGGAAGTTGAGGATCCAAGAGGAATCTTGGCAACTTCCCAACTATCCTATTGTTTGGATTCAAGTTTAAGAAAATCCTAATATTATCTGATATTTCAATCTTTAAAATTTTAATTAATTTTAACTTATATTTGTATGATTAAATCATACAAATAGCCTCGAAGATGTGAGAGTTTATGTCGTACCAAACGACTACCTCGGAGTCCTAAGACCGGTTAGGGCTTAATTTACATGGCATGATCATGCAAATGCCTAACGAAGAGTTGAGGATTTATGTTGCACTAGGCAAACTACCTCGAAGTCCTATGTCTTGGTTATTTAATTCTAAGAAAGTTTTGCTGAAGTAGACTTAGGTTTTGCTGATGACGATGGTCGTGCTGCCCACCATGCTCCGAGCTCCTTATTGTTGCAGAGGTTTGGTTTTAGAAGTCATAAATGAGGAGATGAGAGAAATGTTTTGGTTTTAGAGAAAATCTTAAAGTTCAAGTGTTTTTAATATTTTAATTAAAATAAATCTTAAAGTTAATTAAATAGAATCGATTAAGATCCCACGATTCAGTCATCCCGACACTGTTATTTTCATTGAATTCACTTAGTCCAGATGAATTTGCTAAGCTCAACTAAATGAGTTCCATACTTTCATTTAGACCTTGGGAAATCCCGTTAGCAACACGTGGGTTACATCATCCGAGGTATTCCCGATCATTCAACGAGACGTTTTAATTTAGTTGCAATTGTAATTTTGTTGTTCTATTTGTGATTTAAATTTTGATTTGTTTTATATTTTGAAATGTTATGGCAGTGAATTTTATCTTGTAATGATTTTTAGTTTAATTTTGGTTTCAGTTCAGGGACTATCCTAAAGGTTTTGGTTTTCATGCAACAGTTGTTTATCATGCAAGAAAAGTAAAGTAACAGTGCACGTAAGTAAATTGCAATAAAGTAAATTGAAACAAAATAAAAGCGTACCTGGAGTGTCTTCCCGTCATCCTAAGTTGCACTTAAAACACATGTTAAGGCATTTAAATATTTCAACAATTACCTAGGTAAAGCTAAGGGAAAGGTTTTGGTTGTCTACCAAAGTCCTAATCCTATAGCTAGTCATCTTCTATGACGTCTAGGTTCTTGTGTTTTGGTTTAAGGATGATTTTCTTCATCAAAGAAACAATTAAATTCAATTGTTCTTATAAACATCCTATCATATTGAGGAAGTGCTTAAGATGAGTCTTAAAATTCTTTTCAATACCTCTAGGATTGTTCTAAGTCTAAGAGAATTTAATTATACAAGTGAATTAATCATCCAGAGGTTTAAGTTTTGTTCACTTGCACAGTGAACTGAGACTTTTGAATATCATATTAGTGAAGTAACACTTCACTTGATACCTCATTTAAAAGTTATAACACTAAAAGCTTTATAAGGGCAAATCAACTTATTAAATACTTTAATGATTTAAACTTAATGATTTAATTTGAATTTTGACTTAATTATAAAAGTTAGTTTAAGTTTGGAATAGTGTTCAAATTATTTTAGATTTAATTCTTAATGATTTAACTTAGGTTTATTGATAAATGATTTTAACTTAATTTAATTTAATTTAATTTAATTTGATTTGATTTTAATTTAATTTAATTTTAATTTAGCTTAATTTTTATTTGATTTAGTTTAATTTAATTTAATTTAATTTAATCTTAAATTTAATTTAATTTTAATTTAATTTAATTTAATTTAATTTAATTTAGTTTTAATTTAATTTAATTTAATTTGATTTAATTTAACTTCAATTTTAATTTAATTGAGATTATTCTTTTGATGATTTTTTTTTTATTAAGACTTAAGTATTATTGAAGTGATTTATTTAGGGAATTTCAAATTAAAGAATAAATATCCTCTTAAATAATATCCTTACTTTAATAATTCCAATTTCTATTATTCTTCCAAAATTTCAATTAATTATTTAATTAAAGTTTTATTTTAATTATTGTTGAAATGATTAGTAGATTTCTACCTTTAATCATTTAAGTTTCAATCATACAAAAATCAGTTTAAAATCAAATATTTTACCCTCCCCTTTGATTAATCCTAAAATTTTAATTAAATGTTGAAATTCTTAATTACCATTTTGCCCTTCGAAGCTTAATAATTCTATAACTCACTAAATTAAGCTCAAATGAACTTGAAATTTTTATGCAACCTTACTCACACATCAATTAAGACATTAGAGGAGAAAATGTGATTTTTCTGTATTTAATTTATTTAAGTAATTATTTTTTATGGAAAATAGGGGTTTTCAAGAAAAATTCAATAACATGACCAAGGAAATGTTTATGTCCTTAAGAAAATTATGGAATATTCCTAATGCAAGAGGACCGTTTGGACCAATTTTGGTGATTTTTTGAATTATATTTTATTTATTAGAATTATTTTGAGTTTTGGAGCATTAATTAATTTTAAAATAAAATTAAAGTTGAAAAATGGATTTTATATTTTTCTCAGATCTCTCCGACCTCGAGGAGTTTAGAGAAACAATTTTTGTATTTTTCTGATTTTTCTTTGATTTATTAGAATTATTTTAGTGAAAAGGTTGGAAAATACATTTTTTAATATTAAAAATTACATTAAGCCTTTAAAATTCAATATCTTACCCTAGGGACTTAAGAAAAATGTTTAGTTTGTTCCTAAATGATTAGAATTCAAAATGTGACATTTTGGTGATTTTTAATATTTTTATGATTTTTATTATTTTTTAATTATTAAAAATATTAAAATAATGATTAAAATCAATTTTTTTAGAAAATTACAATTTTAATTTTCCTAAGTTCCTCTGATATCAGAGAAGCTCCAAAACTATTTTTATGAATTTTTTAGAAATATTTTGTGAGTTATGAATTTTTAAAGTTGAAATTTATTTAAGGGGTTAATCGACCCATTTGGTGGATCAAACCAAGTCCAATTAGTTTCAAATTTTTTTGTGGTGTTCTCCTATCTCTAGAGGATAGTGGAGAATTATTTTTAAGTTAATTTGATGTGTGGTTAACCCTAATTAATTAAAGTTCAGTTTTGGGTATTTAGGCCAATTAGGGTTGTTCCAAGTGAATTAACTATAAACTTATTTTTCCTAGGTTCCTCTGGTCATAATAAACATTACCAAATTTTCTTAGAATTTATTTCTCAACATGCTAATTATTTGAATTAAAATACTCAAAACAGTAACATGAACTTGGAAAATCAATAACTTCTCATAGGGATGGCCTCTGACCTTGGAAAATTCAGGGAATGTTCCCAAGTTCAAAGGCTTTAAAAGATCTATGGTCTCATGCCATAGTGAATTGCCTATGCAAATGGAGAATTAAAGCAATGCAGAGAGTAAATAAATCATTAAAAATAAAATACTTAATGAAATTACTTGATTTCTTTTCCACATTATTCTCCTCTGTTCACTGAGCAAGAGGGTATTTTTATTTTATTTTTAGGATTTTTTCTACACAAAGTTATGAATTTTTGAAGTTCTAGTAATTAAATAAATAGAAAAATACCCTATTTTCCTACTTATCCACGTGGCGCAGACCCAACCTCGGCGCCTCTGAAGCTCCACGCATCGCCTCTTGATTCGGCGCCTTCCATCTGACTGGGATGCCACTCGGCCCACGGTTCATGTCCCGTTGCGCTGTCAGGCTCAAGCCCAACAGTCCGCTCGATACACGCGCGATCCAATGGCTCCCAGTCATTGTCTACGACTGGTGTGAACCTGTGACCGTCGACCTTCTAACCCTAATTTCTCACTCGATTCTCAACGGATTTTTGTGTTCTTTTGCTCTATGGATACATCTTGAATAGACGAACACATCCATATGGTAAACATGCATTAAAATTGACTCAAACTAAATGGAGAATCTCCAGAAGCTTGGGGGAAGGAGAGAGCTCATACCTTTGCTCAGAGAAGTGAAGCTTCAATCTGAGGGCTATGTCACCTTCGATTGGGTCCAAGCAAGCTCCAGATGAAGTCCCTTGGCCTGGTGAATTGCCTAGGTACAAAAGTGACCACAACCGATCACAAAGCTTGGAGGCTAGAAGCAATGGCTGGCCTGGTGAGGGGGCTTTTGCTGGGAAACTTCTCCTCTTGGTGTGGTGAAGGTGTAGAGTCAATCAATTTGAGGATTGACTCACTGTGGTGAAGTGTCCTGGTTTTGGGCTTGGATTTCAACTCTGAAATTGATCTCACAGAGAGGAAATGGCAGGGAAATTTCAGTGGGGATCAAGTTCTCTAGGTGTGGGGAAGAGTCTGGAATGATTTTGGCAGAGTTTCCTTAAGGTTTGTTTCAGCACCTCTTCATGGCCGAGAGAGGTGGTGTTTAAATAGGCATGGCTGGAGGGCTTCCCAGGGGGAGTTAGGGCTTGGGATCAGCTGCTCTATGCAAGAGAAGAACAGCCACGGTGGTCACCTGACTTGGGGCAGCTCAACAAGGGGAGTTTCAATGTTGGCTCACATGGGAGCTCTCGGGTGTGGTGTTTTCCGGCGATCCGGGCGGGTGGCCGGCGAGCATGGGTCACCCTCGGGTTCAGGTGAGTCAGGGCTGGGGTTTAGTGTAGGCAATTGGGCTTTGCCATGTGTAAAAGGCTTGGATTAAAATGGCATGGGGGAGAGGCCATTTTGGCTTGATTTGGTCCAAGCCATGGTTTTTGGGTTTGGTGCACCCACCAATGCCTGCTTTTGGGCTAAGGGAATCATTTGGGTCAGATGCCTTTAGGTGGACAAGTCTCTATCCCAAGAATTTTGATTAAGCATGGGTTAGAGTGTGACATAAAAGGGGTTAAAAAGGCTTAAGAAGGAGTTTGGAAAGGGGTTCCCTCTCTAACCATAAATGGTTTGATGATGTGGAAAGTGGCTTCCATGGCTTGCATGTGGCTTATGCATGGCTTCATGGCTTCATTTGGCTTGGGAAATATCTTAGTCGATTATATGAAAAAGGGTTTTGAATTTTTGGACATTTTGATGGAAAATTTTCATAAGGCCATATTTGGTTTGTTTAAATGATGAAATAGAACTTAGGGGGTGATTTTATCAAATGGATGTTCAATGAAGATGTCATATGGGTTTTGACATAGGTTTTGGGCCTTTGAAATTATTTTGGATGGGTTTTTAAAGTGTCTTAAAAAAAGGTGGGCTCTTAGGTTTCCAAATAAATTTTTGGATAAAAATTTGGTGTAAGTTTGGGCCAAATAAATGTTGTAATTGGTTTAGGGATGTATCATGGGTGATTTGGAATCAATTTCTTGTGATTTGGGATTGAATTGGGTTGGATTTGGGTTTATTTGGTAAAAGGACCACGGTGGGCCAAATTGGGCTAACTTAGGCTAATGTTGGGCTAAGGTTGAAATTGATGTAAAATTAATATTGAAAAATGTTTGTGGGGGTGTTACAAATAGGTTTCAACTTTGGTTGGGTTTTGATTTTGGGACTTGGGCCTATTTGGGTTAGGTTTGGGTTTAGGTCAAAATTGGGCTTTTTGGTTTTGGGTTGAATTTGAGTGGGGTTTGGGTCCAAATTTTGGGCAAAATATGTTAGTGTTTTGTTTATGGAGATGTTAGAGAAGGTTTAGAAAATATTTGGGTCAAATTGGAGTTGAATTGGATTGGTTTTGGCTAAGTTTGGGTCATGGGCAAAAATTGGGCTTTAAGCTAAAAAATCAAATTAGACCCAAATTTCAATCAAATTGGACTTGGATTTGGACTAGATTGATATTGTGGATATTGAATTGAAGTTTAGAATTGAATTGGACCGAAATTGGCGTCAATTGGGTAGGTTTGGTTTGACATTGGGTTCACTTGGGTTAAGAATGGGCTAAATTGGGGGTTTTGGTAAAAGTGAGGTAAATTGACAAAATTGGCCTATGGTGTAGTTGGACAAAATGAAATTGGGTATATTTTGGAGTTTTGGGATTTTTCTGGGAATTTTTGGAATTTTTGAATTTTTGGGTCAAGAGGGGCATTTTGGTAATTTGGAGGGTATTGGGGGTATTTTTGGGATTTTTGGTATTTTTGGCTATGGATAATCAACTTAATTGGTGAGGAAATGTTCAAGGTTGATTTTGGGGAATTTTGGGTGATTTGGAAATTTTGGGGAATTTGGGCAATTTTAAGGGCTTTTGGTAGGTTTGATAGGTGTAGGGTCCCAGGGTCGAAAATTGAAATTTTGGAAAAATGAAGATTGATCAAATATGAGTGAAATGGAAGAACTTTGGTTGAGCCATGAAGACATATTAAGCCTATATGAGCCATGAGAGGATTCATTTGAGGCATTCACTATGTTGTTCCTAACCCTCTTAACCAGGGGCTTAGGGGTTAAGGTCCATCCATATGAATTACCTACATGAGTCGAGGAGTCGAGTTGGGTATGGGTGTGGTTTTAGGATTTGGATTGTGTGTGTGAGAGTGTAGAGTATGAGTGTAGTGAGTGTGTAAGTCGACCCTCACCGGACCGAGCCACCTGGGGTGGTCGTAAGGCCGAAGAGTCCATGGGGAACTCATCCTTTAAACCTTCACATTTGATTTCAACCCTCTAGGTGATTAGGGGTCTACAATCGAAGCTTGTGGGGTTTGCGGGGAGTCAAGAGGTGTTTGGACTTCTAAAGGGTGGGTTCCACTTCTAGTCCTCTAAGATAGTCGAAAGGAAAAGCCTGGAGTCTAGATCCGAAATATCTAAAGAGAGAAGAAGACCTCATCGAAAATGAGGTCGACGGATGGACCCCGATAGGTGTGGTGTGCTAACCAAGCACACTTGCGCGTATTGGCGTTGACCGAAAAGATCAACAAAACCAACACGGATGTCCAAGTGACAAACTTAGGACGAAGTAGAAGAATTTCCGCTAGGGAGTATCGAGTATATTTCCAAGACCGGAGGTTCTCGAACTCTCGGCTGGGGAATGGAAAAGGAGGTGAACTCCAAATCACCAGATACGGGAATTCAATTTAGATTTCATTTTACTTTTAAATTTAAAGTTTCAATGTGTGAGCTTAGATTTTGAGTTTTAATTTAGATTGAAGTTTGATTTAAAATCAATTTGAGGAAATTTTGAATTTGAAATTTGGATTTGAAATGGGAATTGAAACCTAGGTTTCAACCTCGGGATTATGAAGAAAACTGGAATTTAGATACCAGCCGCAGAGTGAGAATCAGAGTTTAAGTGTCGATTGAAAAGATAAGAATTAGAATTTAGGTACTGATCCGAAAGAGCGAGAATTGAAATTTAAGTATCAATCTCGAAAGAGAGTTGAAATTTAGGTATCGACCTCGAAAAGGATGAGAATCAGAATTTAGATATTGATCTCGGAATGAGAACTAGAATTTAGGTACTAGTCTCGAAATGAGAGCTGGAATATAGGTACCAATCTCGGAAGTTTAGAATTGAAATTTAGGTATCAATTCGAAAGAGAATCGAAATTTAGGTATCGATCTCGAATGAGAGTCGGAATTTAGGTACCGACCTCGAAGGAAGAGGACTGGAATTTAGGTACCAGCCTCAGAATTTAGAATTAAAATTTAGGTATCAATTCGAAAGAGAATCAAAATTTAGGTGTCGATCTCGAATGAGAGTCGGAATTTAGGTACCGGCCTCGAAGTGAGAGATGGAATTTAGGTACCAGCCTCGGAAATTTTGAATTGAAATGTAGGTATCAATTCAGATGAGAATCGAAATGTAGGTATCGATCTCGAAATGAGAATTGGAATGTAGGTACCAGTCTCGGAAATTTTGAATTGAAATTTAGGTATCAATTCGAAAGAAAATCGAAATTTAGGTATCGATCTCGAAAGGAGAGTCGGAATTTAGGTACGCGACCTCGAAATAAGAAGCTGGAATTTAGGTACCGATCTCGGAAGTTTAGAATTGAAATTTAGGTATCAATTCGAAAGAGAATCGAAAATTTAGGTATCGATCTCGAAAGGAGAGTCGGAATTTAGGTACCGACCTCGAAATGAGAACTAGAATTTAGGTACCAGTCTCGGAATTTAGAATTGAAATTTAAGTATCAATTCGAAAGAGAATCGAAATTTAGGCATCGATCTCGAATGAGAGTCGGAATTTAGGTACCGACCTCGAAGGAAGAGAACTGGAATTTAGGTACCTGCCTCAGAAATTTGAATTGAAATTTGGGTATCAATTCGGAAGAGAATCGAAATTTAGGTATCGATCTCGGAATGAGAACTGGAATTTAGGTACCAGTCTCGGAAATTTTGAATTGAAATTTAGGTATCAATTCGGATGAGAATCGAAATTTAGGTATCGATCTCGGAATGAGAAGCTGGAATTTAGGTACCGATCTCGGAAATTTTGAATTGAAATTTCTTGTGGAGATTTGGATTTAGCGGGAGATCGAAATGAGATATGAAAGTGGTCCATATCCCATGGGAATTAATCAAAGTCTGATTATTTGGCGAGGGTACGAATCCATGCCATCCGAATCAAATTGAAAATTCTTCGTGATTCTGAAATCATCCCGAGAGAGGGTTTCAAAGGAGGTCTGGAATAGATCTTGATTTGAAAAGATGGATTTAAACTGGAATTCAATTTGAGCTTTAGATTTGTTTTGTTTGTCCTTTAACTATCCCATTTTTTTTATTTGTTGTTTATTTGGTGTTCATGTGGATTTGAAGTTCTTTTTAATGTTTGGATTTTTTATGGAAGAGAGTTCTTATTTATTTTTCTTTTCTTTTATGTTCTTTGTTCAAAGTTCATTTAACTTTAATGGCGTTTCCCAGTCAATTTGCACAAAAAGAGGTGAAGGCAAAATGTGACATGGTCACTTTCATTCCAATCTTGTTGAAGATGCATCATACGACTCGATCTGAAATATTTCTCATACAATCCATGACTCAAAACGGACTATGTATAATTCTTGTTGATCCATCCAAAAATTATCTGTTAAAAATCCATGTCTGAATAATGAGATACACGGTCAATAACATCACCTTCCAAGCCGTCCTTGGTAGGAGTGCCGCATTGATGTGCATTGGAGGTGTATTATTTCCCGTGTAACTCACAGCTCGTAGGGCCGGAGACTCTCCAATTCTGGATATGGCTGGAAGTGGTAAGGTGCCTTTCTGTCGTCCATCCTTCTAAAAGTGACGGAGATCCGCTCCATCGGTACTCCGGTATACAATGTTTTGCGATGTACGCTCCATTTCCATGTAATATCATGACGGAACCAACCGAAAGTGGTATCTACACCGGCCCTCGGAACTTACCCGTGCCTGCTATCCGGAGGTCAGATCCGAACATGATATTGCATTGGTTGACGAACGAAGCTGTGCAAAAAGGTCTCACAAAGTCATGGTGGTCTATGTGTGGAGGTATGCAGTCGCCCTTCTGATAAATGTTGATGATGCAACTGTTGGGTATGCAGTCTGGCAGTACCCTCCACGTTATCATTCTTTTCACCATTCTTTTAATTATCCTCGACATTGGATCCACCTCACCGTGACGGAGTATCCCTGGTGGATTTCCTCTTCTGTCCTCTGCGAAGTTATAGCAACATCCGCATTGTATTGTGACTCTTCCTTTCCCTGACATCCATTTCTTGGGTTCCGAATAAGTCTTTTCTCTCAGACGGCCTGCTCGACCCATTTTCTGAAGTTCTAAGATGCAATCCATAATCTGCTTGTTGCTCGTACTGCGAGAATACACTGTGTGTAACTCGAGGCCTTCCAAAATGTTGATTCTTTTGCCTCTAATCCTTTCAAAGTATTTGAAAGTCTTCTTCTCAACATTTTGCATTCTTTCTAGTTCATATTCTGGGATGATCTACAAGTGATGAGGCCTAGTAATGTATTGCGGGATGTGTGGCTCAATCCCGTCACGTTCTCCTGCATACCTTAGCTCCTCGGGGATTTTCTCTGTCGGGACATCCTCCGGGGTTGCTTCAGCAACAAGGTTCTTCAGATATGGTATCTCTATCCGGCGTCGAGGCGATCTCTCTGCCTCCGACCTTCTCGAGTTTCCCTTATCCTTTACGTTGTTCTCGGAGCTTGTTCTCTCTTTTCGAGTTCTCGATGAACCGGTATCTTTGAAATGTGTGTGTCGGCAAAGGTGGATGTTTCCTCGTGTTGATCTCGCTGCTAGTTTAGTCAACATCTTGCGGATACGGCGATTCTTATTCCTTCTTTGAGTAGCGATGAGCGTAGCTCTCCTCACTTCTTGAATTTACGTAGGCGCGGAGGCGACGAGCCTGCCCTCTGCCGTGGCAACTACGACTTGATTTTCTTTCTTTCCTCGGTGTTTGTCTTTCTTTTCTTGTTCTTTGGATTGGTGGCTTGGGCCACCCAAATTCATCATCGTCCGGCTATGAAGCTCTTCCCGGTCCATTTGGGACCCAATCATTTTCTTCATATTGTAGAGTTGGTGGTGTGAAGTCGAGAATCAATTTCTATCACTTGCTCCATCCTTCACCCTCTTTTCATCGAGTGCGAGACTCATGTCATTTTTAAAGTTTAGGACCAACTGCCCGTTCGACATTTCCCTGCGAAGAAGACAAGGGAAGGATCAAGGGTTGTACTAAGAACAAGAACATTAAGAAAATATTTATCACTGAAGATTCTTATTCACTTATTTTAATTTAAAGGAAGGTAGGAAAAGATGAGGAAAGACCAGGAACAAGATTTGATTTGAAAGGAAGGGTAAAACTTATTATGATTCCACATATTTTATTTTTAGTACATATTTTTTTGTTAATGATTTTTTTTATTCATTTTCTTATGTTTTTGGGTTCGGACCCAATCACGAGTGGTTGCTTCACTTGTGTTTCTAGGGATGAGAATTCATTCCTTTAAAACATCAGGTTGCGTAATACTTCTTCAAATATCGTCCATTGATTGGAAGCATTTGTCGTTCTCCTTGGCAATTCACAAGTTGGTAGGAGCCTCCTGAGTAGACTGCCTCGACCACAAACGGCCCTTCCCAAGTCGGTTCAAATTTGCCTCCTATCTTGCTATGTGCAAGAATAGGTCTTCTGAGAATAAGAACTAAGTCACCAACTTTGAAAGTTCTTAGGTGGACCAGTTTATCATGGGCCTGGATCATCTTAGCTTGGTACAGTTCCAAATTTTGTTGCGCTGCAAGTCTTTTCCCTTCCAAGTTTTCCAGTTCTTCCAGTCGTAATCTGGCATTTTCTTCTATAGTAATTTTATTTGCAAGCTTGCAATTCTGAGTGATGGAAGCTGAACCTCCAAAGGTAAAACTGCCTCGGACCCGTACACTAAAGTGTAAGGTGTAGATTGAGTAGGAGTCCTAAAAGTCGTCCTGTAGGCCCATAAGGCTTCTAACAACTTCTAGTGCCAATTTCTCTTGTTGTCGTCCAAAGTTTTCTTTAAAATCTGAACGAGAGTTTTATTAAAATCCTCGGCCAAGCCATTTGCTCTTGGGTAATAGATTGTTGAGTATCGCCAATCAATTCCATGTCTTCTGACAAAATTGTTGATTTTTGTGCTTCTGAATGCGGACCCATTATCTGAAATGATTCTGCGCGGTACTCCGAAATGGTAGACAACTTGATTCTTGAAAAACTGCAGCACGTGGTGTGCCTTTACCTCTCTGAGTGGAACTGCTTCTGCCCATTTAGAAAAGTAGTCTGTAGCTACAAGGATGAAGTGATGTCCTCTTGAAGAAGGCGGTTCTATCGGACCCACTATATTTGTGCCCCAACACTCAAATGGCCACGACGCAATTGTCGGATGTAGCACATTTGGAGGTTGGTGTAGAACCACTCCGTGCACTTGGCACTCGGTGACAACTCTTGGCGACTTTCATACGGTCGGTCATCATCGAGGGCCAGTAATACCCTAGTCTTTAAATTTTTATTTTCATTTTCGGACCCGACTGATGAGCGCCACAAAGTCCTGAATGCACTTCTTTGACAATTTCACGAGCCTCAGACCCGCTCAGGAATCTTAACCACATCTGATCAAAAGACCTTCTGTATAATGTATTGTTTATTAATGCGTAAGACGGAGTTCTTTTCTTGATTTGATGTGCTAATGACTTATCGTCACGGTAATTTCCCTGTTTGCGGGTAGTCTATTAGCGGTTGACGCCGATCTTCGTGTTTTTTGTCAACTGCTGCATGCTGATTCCTTTGCTTTTTCTGATTTCTTTATCATGTCAATGTCGAGCTGTGATAGGACCTGTCGTCCTTGAACTGACACTTCAACTGACTCATCTTGCAAGCAGGCAATTTCTTTTGCAAGGCGAGCTAGCGCATCCGCGATAGCATTTTCTCTTTTGGGGATCTTGTAGATTGTTACATTCGGAATTCGTTCCAACAGTTTCATGCATACTGAAAGTATTGCTCGAGTCTTGGCTTTAAAATTATGTATTGTCCGGTAATTTGTTGAATGATCAACTGAGAATCTCCGTAGATGTTGATATCCGTTATTCCCATTTGAATGGTCAGTTCTAGTCCTGTTATGAGGGCTTCGTATTCGGCCTCATTTTTTGTGCACGGCTCTATTTAGTGGTATGAGTATCTTAACATCCCCCGCTCCGGTGTTATAAAGATTAGTCCGATTCCTGCCTTACTGGGCACTATCGTTAGAAATTCTTTGTCTTTCTGTGCTGAGGACGCTCCGTCGAAGTATAGTTCCCAATGTCGATCATCAGTGTCTTCTAGGCTCATTATCTGCTCGTCTGGCAAGTCGTCGTTGAGAGGTGATTCTCCCGGCAAAGGGTGTGCTGCAAGGAAGTCTGCTAGGACTTGTCCCTTTACGGCACGAAGAGGCACGAAAGTTATGTCGAATTGCAATAGTATCATCGACCACACGGCAAGCACCGCCAGAAAGTGTTGGACGGGTCATCAAATATTGCAACAGATTAACTTTCGAGATAAGGTCGACATTATGAGAGAGCATGTAATGCCTGAGCTTTTGAGCGGCAAAGATCAGGGCCAAACAAATGCTTCTCAATTGGAGAATACTTTACTTCCATCGGAATCAAACGATGACTTAAGTAGTAGAGATCATTTTCTTTTCTCTCATCATTGACCTGGGCTAGCAGGGCTCCAAGGGAGTAGTCTAGAGCCGCGGTATAAAGTATCAACGGTGTACCCGAGACTGGGGCTGCTAAGACAGGAGGTGTCATTAAATATTGCTTAATGTCCTCAAAGGCCCGTAGGCATTTCTTTTCCCAAACGAATTTGGCGTCCTTTTTAACTAATGCCGAGATGGGCTGACACCTACCTGACAAGTTCGAAATAAAGCGTCGAAGATATGCCAGCTTCCCTTGAAAGGATCGTAGCTGTTTTAAGGTTTTGGGAGGAGGCATTTCTAAGATAGCTTTAATCTTTTCCAGATCAATTTCGATTTCGCGATGTCAGACAACAAATCCTAAGAATTTCCCGGAGGTGACGCCGAAGGCGCATTTCAGGGGATTCATCTGAAGGTTGTATTGTCTTAATCGTTCGAAAACAATTCTCAAATCATACAAGTGATCTTCCTTCAGTTTTCTTTTGATGACCACATCATCCACGTAGCACTCAACTTGGTTGTGAATGAGATCATCAAAAATCTTTGTCATTGCTCTTTGGTATGTTGCTCTTGCGTTCTTTAGTCTGAATAACATTACTGTGTAGCAATACACTCCGATTGGTGTTCTGAATGTCGTGAACTTTTCATCTTCTGGTGCCATCTTTATCTGGTTGTATCCTGATGATCCATCCATGAATTAGAATATTTCATGTGTTGAAGCAATGTCGATCATCAATTCTGGGATTGGTAGTGGAAATTCAACCTTCGGACATGCATTGTTCAAATCTCTGAAATCCACGCAGATTCTGATCTGACCATTCTTCTTTCTGACTGGTACCACATTGGCTAGCCAAGTCGTGTATTGTTCTTCACGGACAAATTTAGCGTCTATTAGCTTCTTAACTTCAGTTATGACTTGTTGTTCAATTTCCAAATGCATTCTCCTAGAAGCTTGTCTGACTAGAACGGAAGTAGGATCCACTCCTAGCCTGTGAACTGCGACTTCTGGAGCTAATCCTGGCATTTCATCTTAAATCCAAGCAAAACAGTCCTTGAATTCCATTAGTAGCTTGATTATTTCCTCGGAATCTTCTTTATTGAGTAAGGAGCTAACAAAGGTTGGCCTAGGCTCTTCGCTAGTACCTAAGTTAACTTCCATTAACTCGTCTATTGTAGATTTGATTTCTTCTTTGAACTCTGGTGGAGCGTCTCCAATTTTCAGATATTCAAGCTCTTCTGTAGTTTCCAAGCAGTCTTCATTTGGTTCACAAGTGACAGCCAAGCAAAATTTCGTATCGTCAACTGATCCTACTGTACCGAATCCGAGACCATGCTTTTCATTGGGAGGCCGACCGGCGTTATTCCATAATTTTTTGAAGTGTTGTGATTGACCTTTTGTCCATTGTCGAGGTAAGACACCACGCTGAATTAAATTTTGAACACAGGGAGAGTACCACTCAAAAGGTAATTCCATTAATTCAGAAGAAGTGACATCTTCAAATTGTACATCGTTTTCAGTATTGGAAGAAGAAGCACCAGGGTAAAATTTGATTGGCTTTGCACCGCTGCTATGTACTTCATTGACCAACATACCCTCGATCTTATTAGACTGGATCAGGGTCAGGGTCATAGTGTGTACATAGTGGTTAATCTTCTCGTACATCGATTTGTATTCTTCGTTCTTTTCATCTTCGAGGGAGATCTTGAATTGTGGTTTCTTCGGTTTATTGTAGTCTGCTTCTTTCTTGACTTCCTCTTCTTCCTCGGAGACGTTCTCCCAATCAACGTTGATCACCGGCTTTTTCTGTCTAACTGTCCCAGTGTCTCTTCCACGACCTCGTCCCTGGCCTCGACCTCGAATGCGAGTTCTGGAGAAACCATCTCCATCTCGTCGTAAGGGAGTGGTGAGTGACTGTTGGACTAGAACTTCAGGTTCTTCATCGTCTCGAATTTCTTTTGCTTCATTTGGCATGGTGTTTCTGGAGAAGATTGTTTTCTTCGGAGGTGCGTAATAAGTTTGGATCTTCATGGATTCCAATATCATGTACGGAGAAAGGTTGCAAATCACCTTTAATGCACTGTTCTCCTCCTTCGTAGTATTTTATGCACTGATGTAGAGACGACGGTACCATCCGGTTCTCATGTATCCACGGTCGGCCCAGTAGAGCATTGAACGATGTCTCAGAATCAATTATGTGGAATTTTGCGGTTGTCTTTGCTAAGTCACCAGTCTTCATCAACAGTGTTATTGATCCAAGGGCTCTTTCTCCTTTCTGGTTGAATCCTCTTAGTAATATCTTGTCCGCTTCAAGCTCGTGAGCATCAATTTCTAAGTAGGCTAGCATCTGAAGATTCATTATGTTGATTGACGCTCCTGGATCCACCAATACTCTAGAGAGTGTAAATTTTCCGATTGTGACTGAAATGTACAACGGTCGGTTGTGATCTGTTGTCCCAAGTAGTAGATCACTGTCTGTGAAGGTAACACCTAGCTGTTCCTTTAACGAGCTAACCTCGTCTAAGGAATCTCCGGCCATCTGAGCTAAATAAATCTCTGGATCAAGTAAGGCCTTGATCAGAGCTTCCCTCATCTCTTTTGATAAGATGAGAGTGTTGTAGATGCTCAGTTTGGCTGGTAGTTTCCTAAGATGGGCTAGCACGTTATAGTCCACTTTGTTACCCTGTGTCTCAATTTCTTCCCGAATGGGCAATTCTTCTGTTGGGGTTGATTCTTCCTAAACAACCACCTGCTTTCCTTTGTCTTTTGGACCCATTCTCGGAGGTAGAACCCTTCCGCTCCTTAAGTTGACTTTTGTGATTTCTTCTGAATGCGAGTGCGAGTTTCTTGGTGTCTCCTTTTGAATCGGCATGACAGGTTCTTCTGGAGTCGCTTCGAAATTTGGAGCTCCTCGAAATTCACAAATAGATTCATTGCTTGATGAACTTTCGTAGCATTTTGGGTGAATGTCTTCTTTGTCATTGTGATTGTCGAGGTTATGTATGATTTGAGAATTGTTATTAGAATTGAGATCCGGATTAGGTTGGTTGTCATTAGTAACGTAATCGTCAGAAACAGTCAAAACGTAGCCAACGCCATAACTCTTATCATTATAAGATCCCGCCGGAGCGAGCAAATTATCATACAGAGTCAGAGGTTCGAGGAATTTTTCCCCCGAATCGGAAACAACCATCCTAGGATAAGCAGCCCCTAGTCTAGTCTTAGGAGCCTCGATCCTTTCTTCTTCTACGACCTCTTTCATTTCTACAGTCTTTTCCTCCTAGGGCGGTTCTTCAATTGCTAGTGATAGTGCCGGCTTGGCGAGGTTTCAAACTACGAGTTGAAGCATGCTCGAAGTGGCTCGGATGTGGTCCAAAATTTTCTTCGATGATTTTGTCCGGACGGTACTCCATCCATCATCGGTCGTGTAAGGGTTTATTGGAACAATGGGATCCGTTGAAATAACATTGACGGAACCTCCTTTACGGGGTTCTTTCATGTATTCCTTTGGGATCGTTATGTTCCCCTTTCGGAGATTGTTGTCGAAGCCAACTCTTGAAGGTGATGCAATCCTCTATCTTATGTCCGAGCATCCGGTGGTAAAGGCGGTAGTTGGGATGGTCTTTCTTATTAACTTCCTCCGGCTTCTTGGGTTACGCGGTTGAAAATCCGAAGTCTTCATCAAGCTGCGGAACATCTTTGGCTATCGCTTCATTCTTGAACGGATATTCTCTATTTATGAGCTCCTTCAACGTGCGCTGCGGGCGAGGCGGTTGCTCATGTTATTGAGTTGGCTGATAACCAGGTCGAGGTTGTTGATAGTTCTGCTGAGGTTGCCGATAGCTGGGCTGTGGCTGCTTTGGCTGTATTTGCATTGGCTGCTTGCCCTTATCGACTATCGTGACGATCCCAGATTTCTTTTTAAATGCCTTCACAGGCTTATGTTTGTCTGTCTTGTCGACGAAACTTAGCTGTTTCGCTTCCTCTTGCAAGCTTCCGGCCTTACTTAACAACTTCTCGAAAGTCTTAATCGTAAATCCCTTAAGGAGAAGTGCTATCGGGCCTTGAATGCTTTTAAGCAAGATACCGACTGCATGCTGCTCTTGTAGCTGTGGCTCACACTTCATGCTTAGATTTCTCCATCGAAGTACGTAGTCCACTAAAGTTTTGTTTGGTTTCTGTTTCTCCACCACTAGATCACCGATGGTTATATGGTGCTGAGCTCCGGCAAACCGTTTCACGAAGAGATTTTCTAATTCTGAAAATGTCTTTACCGAACCGTTCGATAACTCTACGTACTAATCGAAGGCAATCCCTGACAGGTTGCTGACGAATTGTCAGAAAAGTAAGGCGCCACTTCCACCGGCGTTGCAACAACTAGCGCGAAAATGTGCAACATGCTGTCGAGGGTTTCCGGTACCATCAAAAGTGTTGAACAGAGGTGGTACGTAGCCTTTTGGGTATTGTATTGCATCAAATTCTTCGGGGTAAGGTCTACCGTCGAATAGATGCTCCGCTCTTAGAGCTGTGCTAAGGCTTCTCGCACCTGCTTGTTCTACCATGTTCTTGATGTCCTTCTCCGGAATCATATTCGAGTAGAATCTTTCTTCGGTCGATCGTCTTCGTTAACGAATGTAATCTCTTTTCCTTCGTACGTAATATGAATAACTTTAAGAGGCGTTTCTCTTGGGGGTTGAACCGACTGCGAAGAGTGGCTAGAGGCTGCAGCCATCTCTTCCATCCTTTTCGCCATTTGAGAGATTGTATCATCTTTTTCTCGAAGTTGTGCTCTTAAAACTTCGGTTCATCTCTTCTGCAGTTGCTTGGGAGCACCTTGCGAAGGCGACGATGCTCGTGTCTCAACCATGTTGATCTCCACATATTCGTCATCCATGAATTCCGACAAATCGACTTCATCTCCAAACTTTTCTTCTCTTTCTCTTGCTAATCGTTGAATGTCGGTTTTTAGCTTTTCAATAGTGTCCTCCAATGATCTTTTTCGTACAGTTTCGCAGTTATCATGCGATGACCGTTGGATTTTCTTTTTGGGAGTCCCCTTCATTGCAGTAGCGCTCTCTTCGACTCGAGTCTCCTGATGAGACTTTCCTTTTCAGGTCGTTGTTTTGGTCTTAACTGGCCAGTAGTAGGACGCCATACCATCCTTCTAGCGACAGAAGGCCTAGACCGGATGGTTTGTCGGTCGAATCTTTGGAAGGTAGTATCCTCCACGATGCGTAATCACGAAACAACAATAGGTGGACTAGCTTTCATCTTCTTATTCGGATTTTTCGTGGCGCTCGCGGGTTCTACTCGCGGCCCAAGACGGGATTTGGGCGGCACCCGCCCTATTCTTCTTAAAATCTCGATACCGACATTTCTCTTTCTTTGCTAACTTCTCTATCACGGTACTGCGGTCGAGCGAATGGTGTAATCCTAGCCCTTTTCTTTCGATTTGTTACTATAATATGTAGGTCGAGGTAATGAAGAAGCAATCTTGCGGACATTTTCCTCGTCGAGTTTGCGGCGAAGAGGGGATGGAATCTACTTCCTTCCAAAAGTGGTGTATACTCAGGCAATGGTATGTACTCAGGTAGTGGTGTGTACTTAGGCAGTTCTTCCAAGAAAGCAATTTCAGCAGCTCTTGCTTTCCTTGCAATCTTTCTACTCCTGTTTCTCCTCTGAGTCCGTGTTAGGGGTGGAACCCTTGAGCTGGACTCAATTTCAAAAACAGAATGTCTCGCATGGAGATCTGTACCCTCCACGGTAACATGCTCATCACAAATTTGAATTTCCTTCCCCTTCAGTTTGGCGGAAGCCGGGGTAGGTGCGAGAGATGACTAGACCGGCGGGGGTAGAAACAACGGTCCTCCCGTGAACAACGGTACTCTTCTCAAGCTGGAACCCTTTGCGGAGGAGGGAACTCTTGAGTTGACTTGAGGTTGAACTCGATCGAAGGCTTTTCGGTTTCAGGCACTTTGTACGTAAGTGTGAAAAGGGTGACGTCGAGTGATCTTGACATTTGTATTCTCGAATCCTTGCCGAAACAGATGATTCCATTGTCAGGAAGCTCCTCCTTGTAGACAGCTAGGTCAAGTCTGTTGGTAAAGGAGAAAATCAGCTTTGGGGCAAACATTTTCTGCAAGGTAGATTCTGATTGTCAGTCCTAAATTATGCTTCTTCTCATCAGGATGAAAAGAAAGTAATCGAAAAGAGTCCGAACACATTTTTGTTCATGTATTTATAAAAAGGAGTTATTTGTTAAAAGAGTCGTTCATTAGAGGATTTGTTTATTAGGAATGGAATGTTCAAAGGTGTAGAGAAGGTAAGGAATAAGATTCAGAATTGGAAAGGAAGAGAAAGTCTTATGCAAGACTTCTCGACTCGAAGGACCGCTCCTAAACTAACACCTATTGAGGGTCCACCCCACCTCAGAAAAGAGGTAAAAGGATCTCGGGAACTCTCCATTTAGGGGTGTCTAAACAGTGGCTCCTAAATCCGAGAGGAGTTGGCTATACTCATTCAAGATAGAAATGAACGGGGTATTCCAACGGAAAGAATAGTAGTTTGGTCCACTAGGGTCATGAACTCACTACATATTTATGAAAGCAAAACCATCTGATCAAAATGGAGAGACGAACTAGTCCCCAGCGGAGTCGCCAAAAGTTGTCGGCATATTTTTAGGTTGTGTTGTATTTTAAAAAGGGGTCGCCTACAGAAGTTGTCGGCGAATTTTAGATTTTAAATTTAATTTAAATATATATATATATATATATATATATATATATATATATATATATATATATATAATTTAGAAAGTAATTTTAAGTTTGAAAATTTTAAGATATGAAATCAAACCGATATCACAACCCAAATAGTTTATATAAACGAGCACCGCACCACAAACTGTAAATCTATCCCGGAGGATAGACACACTGCTTGATGATGGGGCTCAATTAAATAAACTAGAAGATTTGTGACATCCCTTTGGTACGCGAAATAATTTTATAAGGTGACAAATTCCACTGTTTAATATAAAGAAATTAAACGGGGTTTATATTACCAGGTTCTTAAAGTTCCCTATAAGGGCAAGCCCCTATAGTTAATTACATCTTAAATGAAGTGAATCATTTAAGAAAACTCTCGATAATGATCGGTGATTTTGCTCTCAAGAATTTCAAAGTTTAAGGTTTTCAAAGGATTGGATTTTTGAAATTTCAATAAGGAATGGATCAAATTTGGAACAATTTATTTTAGGAGTCCAAAGGAAGAGGAGTAGGGGAAGTTGAGGATCCAAGAGGAATCTTGGCAACTTCCCGACTATCCTATTATTTGGATTCGAGTTTATGAAAATCCTAATATTATCTGATATTTCAATCTTGCCAATTTTAAATAATTTGGACTTATATTTGTATGATAAAATCTTACAAATAGCCTCGAAGATGTGAGGGTTTATGTCGTACCAAACGACTACCTCAGAGTCCTAAGACAGGTTAGGGCTTAATTTACATGACATGATCATGCAAATGCCTAACGAAGAGTTGAGGATTTATGTTGCACTAGGCAAACTACCTCGAAGTCCTATGGCTTGGTTATTTAATTCTAAGAACGTTTTGCTGAAGTAGACTCAGGTTTTGCTGATGACGTGGTCGTGCTGCCCACCATGCTCCGAGCTCCTTATTGTTGTAGAGGTTTGGTTTTAGAAGTCATAAATCAGGAGATGAGAGAAGTTTTTTGGTTTTAGAGAAAATCTTAAAGTCCAAGTGTTTTTAATATTTTAATTAAAATAAATCTTAATGTTAATTAAACAGAACCAATTAAGATCCCACGGTTCCGTCATCCCGGCACCGTTATTTTCATTGAATTCACTTAGTCCATATGAATTTGCTAAACTCAACTAAATGAGTTCCACACTTTCATTTAGACCTTGGGAAATCCCGTTAGCAACACGTGGGTTACATCATCCGAGGTATTCCCGATCATTCCACGAGAAGTTTTAATTTAGTTGCAATTGTAGTTTTGTTGTTCTGTTCATGATCTAAATTATGAGTTGTTTTATATTTTGAAATGTTATGGCGGTGAATTTTATCTTGTAATGATTTTTAGTTTAATTTTGGTTTCAGTTCAGGGACTATCCTAAAGGTTTTGGTTTTCATGCAACAGTTGTTTATCATGCAAGAAAAGTAAAGCAACAGTGCACGTAAGTAAATTGCAATAAAGTGAATTGCAACAAAATAAAAGCGTACCTGGAGGGTCTTCCCGTCATCCCAAGCTGCACTTAAAACACATGTTAAAGCATTTAAATATTTCAACAAGTACCTAGGTAAAGCTAAGGGAAAGGTTTTGGTTGTCTACCAAAGTCCTAATTCTATAGCTTAGTCATCTCCTATGACGTCTAGGTTCTTGTGTTTTGGTTTAAGGATGATTTTGTTCATCAAAGAAACAATTAAATTCGATTGTTCTTATAAACATCCTATCCTATTGAGGAAGTGCTTAAGATGAGTCTTAAACATCTTTTCAATACCTCTAGGATTGTTTTAAGTCCAAGAGAATTTAATTATACAAGTGAATTAATCATCCAGATGTTTAAGTTTTGTTCTCTTGCACAGTGAACTGGGACTTTTGAATATCCTATAAGTGAAGTAACACTTCACTTGATACCTCATTTAAAAGTTATAATACTAAAAGCTTTATAAGGGCAAATCAACTTATTAAATACTTTAATGATTTAAACTTAATGATTTAATTTGAATTTTGACTTAATTATAAAAATTAGTTTAAGTTTGGAATAGTGTTCAAATTATTTTAGATTTAATTCTTAATGATTTAATTTAGGTTTGTTGATAAATGATTTTAATTTAATTTAATTTAATTTTAATTTAATTTGATTTGATTTTAATTTAATTTAATTTTAATTTGGCTTAATTTTAATTTGATTTAGTTTAATTTAATTTAATTTAATTTAATCTTAAATTTAATTTAATTTTAATTTAATTTAATTTAATTTAATTTAATTTAGTTTTAATTTAATTTAATTTAATTTAATTTAATTTAATTTAATTTAATTTAATTTAATTTAACTTCAATTTTAATTTAATTGATATTATTCTTTTGATGATTTTTTTTAATTAAGACTTAAGTATTATTGAAGTGATTTATTTAGGGATTTTCAAATTAAAGAATAAATATCCTCTTAAATAATATCCTTACTTTAATAATTCCAATTTCTATTATTCTTCCAAAATTTCAATTAATTTATTAATTAATGTTTTATTTTAATTATTGTTGAAATGATTAGTAGATTTCTACCCTTAATCATTTAAGTTTCAATCATCCAAAAATCAGTTTAAAATCAAATATTTTACCCTCCCCTTTGATTAATACTAAAATTTTAATTAAATGTTGAAATTTTTAATTATCATTTTGCCCTTCAAGCTTAATAATTCTATAACTCACTAAATTAAGCTCAAATGAACTTGAAATTTTTATGCAACCTTACTCACACATCAATTAAGACATTAGAGCGAGAAAATGTGATTTTTACGTATTTAATTTATTTATGTAATTATTTTTAATGGAAAATAAGGGATTTCAAGGAAAATTCAATAACATGACCAAGGAAATGTTTATGTCCTTAAGAAAATTATGGAATATTCCTAATGCCAGAGGACCATTTGGACCAATTTTGGAGATTTTTTGAATTATATTTTATTTATTAGAATTATTTTGAGTTTTGGAGCATTAATTTTAAAATAAAATTAAAGTTGAAAAATGGATTTTATATTTTTCTCAGATCTCTCTGACCTTAAGGAGTTTAGAGAAACAATTTTTGTATTTTTCTGATTTTTCTTTAATTTATTAGAATTATTTTAGTGAGAAGGTTGGAAAATACATTTTTTAATATTAAAAATTACATTAAGCCTTTAAAATTCAATATATTACCCTAGTGATTTAAGAAAAATGTTTAGTTTGTTCCTAAATGATTAGAATTCAAAATGTGACATTTTGGTGATTTTTAATATTTTTATGATTTTTATTATTTTTTAATTATTAAAAATATTAAAATAATGATAAAAATCAATTTTTTAGAAAATTACAATTTTATTTTTCCTAAGTTCCTCTGATATCAGAGAAACTCTAAAACCATTTTTGTGAATTTTTGAGAAATATTTTGTGAGTTATGAATTTTTAAAGTTCAAATTTATTTTAGGGGGTTAATCAACCCATTTGGTGGATCAAACCAAGTCCAATTAGTTTCAAATCTTTATGTGGTGTTCTCCTATCCCTAGAGGACAGTGGAGAATTGTTTTTAAGTTAATTTGATGTGTGATTAACCCAAATTAATTAAAGTTTAGTTTTGGGTATTTAGGCCAATTAGGGTTGTTCCAAGTGAATTAACTCAAAACTTATTTTTCCTAGGTTCCTCTGGTCATAAGAAACATCACCAAATTTTCCTAGAATTTATTTCTAAACATGCTAATTATTGGAATTAAAATACTCAAAACAGTAACATGAACTTGAAAAATCAATAACTTCTCATAGGAATGGCCTCTGACCTTGGAAAATTCAGAGAATGTTCCCAAGTTCAGAGGCTTCAAAAGCCCCATGGTCTCATGCCATAGTGAATTGCCTTGTTGACCTCATTTTTGATGAGGTCTTCTCTTCTTCTTTTTAGTGCTTAGGATCTAGCCTTAGGCTTTTCCTTTGACTATCTTAGAGGACTAGAATTGGAACCCACCTTTTAGAAATTCAAACCACTTCTAAACTCCCTGCAAACTTCACAAACTTGACTGTAGACCCCTAATCACCTAGAGGGTTGAAATCAAATATGGAAGTTTAAAGGATGAGTTCCTATAGGACTCTTTGGCCTTAGGACGCCTACTGGGTGGCTCGAGTCCGCTGAAGGGGCCGACTTACATACACACTACACTTATACACTACACCTATACACTACACTTCCACACACCTCCTAAAAACACACCCATACCTAACTCGACCTCTCGACTCATGTAGGTGATTCACATGGATGGTCCTTAACCCCTAAGCCCTTGGGCAAGAGGGTTAGGAACAACATAGTGAATGCCTCGAATGAGTCCCTTCATGGCTCATGTGGGCTTGATATGGCTTCATGGCTCAACCAAAATGATTTCATTCCACTCAAATTTACCCAATCTTCAATTTTCTCAAATTTTCAATTTTTGACCCCCGGGACCCTACACCCGCCTAACCTACCCAAAGCCCTTGAAATTACCCAAAATTTTCAAATCACCCAAAATTCCTCAAAAACAATCCCAAAAATTTCCACATTACCCAAATTGATCATTCATAGCCAAAAATACCAAAAATTCCAAAAATACCTCTCAATACCCTCCAAATACCCAAAATACCCCTCTTGACCCAAAAATCCAAAAATTCATAAAATTCCCAGAAAATTCCAGAAAATCCCAAATATTCCCAATTTCATTTTGTCCAACAACACCATGGGCCAATTTTGTCAATTTACCCTACTTTTGTCAAAACCCCCAATTTGACCCATTTTAACCCTAAGTGAACCCAATGTCAAACCAAACCTACCCAATTAACCCAAAATCTGGTCCAATTCAGTTCTAAACTTCAATTCAACATTCCCAATACCAATTTAGACCAAATCCAAGTTCAATTTGATTGACATTTGGATCCAATTCCATTTTTGGCCTTAAAGCCCAATTTGGACCTATGACCCAAACCTAACCCAAACTCACCCGATTCAACTCCAATTAACCCCAAATCTTTTCTAAATCTTCCTTAACATTCCCACAAACAAAACACTAACATGATTTGCCCAAAATTTAGACCCAAACCCCACTCAAATTCAACCCAAAGCTAAAAGGCCCATTTTTGACCTAAACCCAAACCTAACCCAAATGAGCCCAAACCCCAAAATCAAAGCCCAACCAAAGTCAAAACCTCTTTGAAACACTCCCATAAATATTTCTCAACATTAATTTTACATCAATTTCAACCCTAGCCCAACATTGGCCCAAGTTAGCCCAATTTGACCTACATAGGCCCACCTACCAAATAAACCCAAATTCAAACCAATTCAACTCCAAATCACACCAAATTGACTCCAAGCCCTTCATAGAACATCCCTAAACCAATTATAACATTTATTTGACAAAATCCTTCACAAAATCTTTACCCAAATGCCCATCCTAAAATCAAAAGGCCCATTTCCCTTAAACTCCCCTAAAGGCCCACATTTACCAAATTTTAAAAGCCCAAATTCATCCAAAGCCCACATGGCACTTCCCCTCATCATCCATTTAATCAAAATTGCCCCTAAGTTTCAAAGTCATCAATTAAACAATTCCAAATCAAGCCCCATACAAATTCCCATCAAAATATCAAAATTTTCTTAAATCCCTTTTTATGAAATTGACCCAAGCTTTTCCCAAGCCAAATGGAGCCAAGGATGAGCCATTCACAAGCTATATGGAGCCATGAAAGTTTGGCATGTGACCATGCCATTAATGGTAAAAGGAGGGGCTACTTTCCTAATCTTTCATTAAGCTTTTTTAACCTTATCCATGACACACTCTAAACCATGTTTAGCCACCTCATCATGGATAGAGACCACACCACTCTCTCTTGGCTGACCCAATCGATCCTCTCAGCCCAAAATCGAGGCCATGGGGAGGTGCACCCAACCCGAACCAATGGGTTGACCAAATTGAGGCCAAAATTACCCCTTCCCCATTCCATTTTAATTCAAAGCCTTTACACATGTCAAACTCCGATTGACTTCACCAACTTCAAGCCCCGGACTCCACGACCACCGAAGGTGACCCATGCCTGCCGGCCACTGCTCGGATCGCCGGAAAACACCATGGCCGAGACCTTGGGAGGAGCCAAACTTTGGAATTCCACCTTGCCGAGCTGCCCCATGCCCAATGGCCACCATCGTCGTTCTTCCCACGACCAGCAGCAGCTGATCCCAACCCTTGGCCATCCCGGGAGGCTCTCCGGCCACCTCTATTTAAACCCGAGCCCCTCACGGCCATGAGAGGAGAGTTGCACTAAACCTTGCCGAAACTCGCCAAAATTGTTCCAAACCCTTCTCCACCCTTAGAGCCGGTTGATCCCCGGTGTCGATTTGCCCTAATCCCCACTGATAAAATCCAATTTCCCAGCTGAAATTCCGTCCAAACCGGGACACTTCTCCACGGTGAGCCAATCCCCGAATTGATTGGTTCTACACCTTCACCGGACGAGGGAAGGTGTCCACCAACAAAAGTCCCATCTCCAGAGCCACCCGGTTGCTCCGGCCTCCAAGCTTTGTGATCGGGCTGTGGTCGAAATCCAACCTAGACAATTCACTGGACCGGGAGACTTCGGCTGGAGCTTGCTAGGATCCGATCGAAGGTGCAACAACTCTCGGATTGAAGCCACACTTCTCCGAGCATAGGTATGAGCTAATTCTTCATCCCGAGCTTACGGAGATTCTCCATTTCAAATGCTTTAATTTCAATGCATGATAACTGTATAGATGTGTTTGTCTCTTCAAGACGAATCCATAGAGCATAAGAACATGAAAATCCATTGAGTATCGAGGGAGATCTTAGGGATTTAGTGTGGACGGCTCTCGGGTGAGGACGCTCGGGGACGATGAAAGGATGCCGTCCATTCAATACACGCGCGGACAGACGGCTCAGATGGCGTCGGACCAGGAGACGGTACGAGAACCGCGGGGCCCGGGCTGCTGACTCGGATGGCGGCGTCGAATGGGAGCGCGACGCATGTGCGTTCGGAGATGCCGAGGATGACGCGGCGCCGCGTGGATAAATAGAAAATTAGGGGTATTTTCTATTTATTTAATTCCCTAAACTTCAAAAATTCATAACTTTGTGTAGGAAAATCATAAAAATAAAATAAAAATACCCTCTTGCTCAGTGAACAGAGGAGAATAATGTGGAAAAGAAATTATTTAATTTCATCAAGTATTTTTTTTTTTTATAATTTATTTACTCTCTGCATACATTTAATTCTCCATGCATGTATACAATTCACCATGGCATGAGACCATAGGGCTTTTGAAGCCTCTGAATTTGGGAACATTCCCTGAATTTTCCAAAGTCAGAGGCCATCCCTATGAAGAGTTGTTGATTTTTCAAGTTCATGTCACTGTTTATAGTATTTTAATTCCAATAATTATCATGTTGTGAAATAAATTCTAAGAAAATTTGGTAATGTTCCTTAGTACCAGAGGACCCTATGAAAAATATATTTTGAGTTAACTCACTTGGAATGACCCTAATTGGCTTAAACACCCAAAATGAATCTCTAATTAATTAGAGCTAACCATACATCAAATTGACTTGAAATCAATTCTCCACTGACCTTTAGGATCAGAGGAACCCACCATAAAAATTTGAGGTCAATTGGACTTTGTTAGCCCTACTAAATGGGTTGATTAAGCCACTTAGTCATTTTGAACTTTAAAAATTCATAACTTTCAAAATATCTTTCAAAAATTCACCAAATTGGTTTTGGAGCCTCTCTGATATTAGGGGAATCTAAGAAAATTAAAATTTCAATTTTCTAAAAAAGTTGATTTTTAATATTATTTTAATATTTTTAATATTTTTTTAATATTTTTAATAATTAAAAAATAATAAAAATCACAAGAATAATAAAATTCACCAAAATGTCACATTTTGAATTTTAATCACTTAGGAACAAACCCCATATTTTTCTTAGGTCTATTTAGTGAGATATTATATTTTAAAGCTCTAGGGTAATTTTAAAATTAAAAAAATGTATTTTCTAGCATTTTCACTAAAATAATTATAATAAATCATAGAAAAATCAGAAAATTGCAAAATTTGATTCTCTGATTTCCTTGATATCAGAGAGATTTTTCAAAAATATAAAATTCATTTTTCAACATTTATTTTATTTTTTAAATTAATTAACACTCCAAAACTTAAAATAATTATAATAAAAATAATATAATTCAAAAAATCACCAAAATTAGTCCAAGTGGTCCTCTGGTCATTAGGAATGTCCCCTAATTTTCTTAAGGATAGAAACTTTCCCTTGGTCATGTAATTAAATTTTCCTTGGAAATCTCTATTTTCTACCAAAAATAATTATATAAATAAATTAAATACGAGAAAAATCACATTTTCTCCTCTCATGTCTTTATTGACATATGAGTGAAGTCACATAAAAATTTCAAGTTCATTTGAGTTCAATTTAGTGAGTTATGAAATTATTAAGCTTAAAGGGCAAAATGGTAATTAAAAAATCTTAACCCTTAATTAAAACTTTAGGTTTAATAAAAATTAACAAGTAAAATATCTGATCTTAATTTGATTTGGATGATTGAAATTTAAATAATTGAAGGGTAGAAACCCATTAAACAATTCAAAATAATTAAACCTTAATTAAATAATTGATTAAATTTGGAAGAATAATAAAATTGGAATTATTAAAATAGGGATATTATTAGGAAGAGATTTATTCTTTAATTTAAAAAATCCCTAAATTAATTTTCTCATTAATATTCAATTCTTAATTAAAATGATAACTCAAATTCAAAACATTAAAAGACTTAATCATTAAACTAAAATTAAATTATTAAACTCTTTCAAAAATTTCAATTAAAATTAAAAATAAAATTAAATTAAAAAATTGGATTAAATTAAGTAAATTAAATTGATTTAAATTAAATTAAATTAAATCAAATCAAATTAAATTAAAGATTAATTAAATTAAATTAAATTAAATTAAATTAAATTAAATTAAAATTAAAAGTTGAATTAAATTAAAGAATTAAATTAAATTAAATAAACAAATTAAATTAAATTAAATGGATAAATTAAATTAAATTAAATTAAATAAATAAAATCAAATTTAAATTAAATTAAGTTAAAACAAATTAAATTAAAATTAAATTAAAATTAAATTAAATTAAATTAAATTAAATTAAATTAAATTAAATTAAATTAAATTAAGTAAAATTAAATTAAATCAAATCAAATTAAATTAAAATTAAATCAAATCAAACTAAATTAAGTTAAACCAAATTAAATTAAATAGGATTAAAACTCAATTAAATTAAATTAAATTAAATTAAGTTGAATTAAATATAACATCACCAAAGACATAAAAAATTCAAAATAAATCTAAAATAACTTGAACACTATTCTAAATTTAAACCCATTAATGGAAATTAAACTAAATCACAAACCATTTGAACACCAATTTACCCTCAAAAGCTTTAGTTATCATAACTCCTAAACAGAATATTAAATGAAATGTTACTTCACCTATAGGACATTCAAATATCCTAGTTCAGCTGAGCAAGATAACAAAACTTGAGATTCTTGGACGATTAATTCATTTGTATAATTAAATTCATTTGGACTTAAAACAATTCTAGCAATATTGAAAAGATGTTTAAGATCCTTCTTAAACACTTTCTCAATATGATAGGATGTTTATAAGAACAATTAAATTTAATTGTTCTTCGATGAAGAAAATCGTCTTCAAACAAAAACACAAGGAACCTAGACGTCATAGGAGATGACTAGCTACAGGATTAGGAATTTGGTAGAAAACCATAATCCTTCCCTTAGCTTTACTTAGGAACTTGCTTAAATATTCTAATTGTGTTTTAAGTGCAGCTTGGGATGACGGGAAGACCCTCCAGGTATGCTTTTATTTTATTGCAATTTATCTTATTGCAATTTATTTAATCGCATCGCACTTACTTTTCTTGCATGATAAACAATCGTTGCATGAAAACCCACACCTTTAGGATAGTCCCTAAAGCTGAAACCAAAACTAAGTTAAAAGTTATTGCAAGATAAAATTCACCGCCACAACATTTCAAAATATAAAACAACTCAAAATTTAATCACAAACGGAACACAAAACTATAATTACAATTAAATTAAAACGTCTCGTTGGATGATCGGGAATACCTCGGATGATGTAACCTACGTGTTGCTAACGGGATTTCCCACGGTCTAAATGAAAGTGTGGAACTCATTTAGTTGAGTTTAGCAAATTCATACGGACTAAGTGAATCTGATAAAAATAATGATGCCGGAAGGATGGAACCGTGGGATCTTAATCGGTGTCGTTATAATCAACTTTAAGATTTGTTTTAATTAAAATATTGAAAACACTTGGAAATTAAGATTTTTCTCTAAACTGAAACACTTCTCTCATCTCCTGATTTACGACTTCTAAAACTAAACCTCTGCAACAATAAGGAGCTTGGAGCATGGTGGGCAGCTCAGCCATCATCATCAGCAAAACCTGAGTCTACTTCAGCAAAACTTTCCTAGAATTAAATAACCAAGCCATAGGACTTCGAGGTAGTTTTCCTAGTGCAACATAAATCCTCAACCTTTTGTTAGGCATTTGTATGATCATGTCATGTAAATTAAGCCCTAACCGGTCTTAGGACTCCGAGGTAGTCGTTTAGTACGATATAAACCCTCATATCTTCGAGGCTATTTGTATGATCGTGTCATGCAAATATAAGTCCAAATTAATTAAAATTGGCAAGATTGAAATACTAAATAAACATTAGGACTTTCCTAAATCCAAGCCAAACAATAGGATAGTCGGGAAATTACCGAAGTTCGCTTCGAATCCGTAATTTCTCCTACCTTTCTTCCTTTGAATTCCCAAAACAAAATGTCCCAAATTTGATCCACTCCCTATTGAAATTCCAAAATTCAATCCCTTGAAAACTTAAACTTTGAAATTCTTGAGAGCAGAATTATTGATTATTATCGAGAGTTTTCTTAGGTGATTCCCGTCACTTAAGATGTAATTAACTATATGGGCTTGCCCTTATAGGGAATTTTAAAGAACCTGAGTAATATAAACCCCGTTTAATACTTTCATATTAAGCAGGGGAATTTGCCGGCTTAGAAAATTGGTTCGCAGACCAAACGTATGTCACAAATCTTTTAGTTTGTTTAATCGAGCCCCACCGTCAAGCAGTGTGTCTATCCTTAGGGATAGATACATGGTTTGTGGTGTGGTGCTCGTTTATATAAACTATTTGGGATGTGAGATCGGTTTAATTTCATATCTTAAAATCTTCAAATTTAAAATTATTTTCAAAATCAAATATTACTTTTCAAACTATTTATTTAAATTAAATTAAGAATTCACCGACAACCTCTGTTAGGCGACCCCTTTTCAAAATAAAACACCAACCTAAAAATAGTGCCGACATGCCTATGCAAATGGAGAATTAAAACAATGCAGAGAATAAATAAATCATTAAAAATAAAATACTTAATGAAATTACTTGATTTTTTTTCCACAATATTCTCCTCTGTTCACTGAGTAAGAGGGTATTTTTATTTTATTTTTTAGGATTTTTCTACACAAAGTTATGAATTTTTGAAGTTTTGGTAATTAAATAAATAGAAAAATACCCTATTTTCCTACTTATCCACGCGGCGCTGACTCAACCTCGGCGCCTCCGAAGCTCCACGCGCCGCCTCTTGATTCGGTGCCTCCATCTGACTGGGATGCCACGAGGCCCACAGTTCATGTCCCGTTGCGCTGTCCGGCTCGATCCCGACTGTCCGCTCGATACACGCGCGATCCAACGGCTCCCAGTCATCGTCTACGACTGGTGTGAACCTTCTAACCCTAATTTCTCACTCGATTCTCAACGGATTTTTGTGTTCTTATGCTCTATGGATTCGTCTTGAAGAGACAAACACATCCATATGGTAAAAATGCATTAAAATTGACTCAAACTAAATGGAGAATCTCTAGAAGCTCGGGAGAAGGAGAGAGCTCATACCTTTGCTCAGAGAAGTGAAGCTTCAATCTGAGGGCTATGCCACCTTCGATTGGGTCCAAGCAAGCTCCAGATGAATTCCAGTTGGCCTGGTGAATTCCCTAGGTACAAAAGTGACCACAGCCGATCACAAAGCTTGGAGGCTGGAAGCAATGGCTGCCTAGTGAGGGGGCTTTTGCTGGGAAACATCTCCTCTTGGTCTGGTGAAGGTGTAGAGTCAATCAATTTGAGGATTGACTCACTGTGGTGAAGTGTCCTAGTTTTGGGCTTGGATTTCAACTCTGAAATTGAGCTCACAGAGAGGAAATGGCAGGGGGATTTCAGTGGGGATCAAGTTCTCTAGGTGTGGGGAAGAGTCTGGAATGATTTTGGCAGAGTTTCCTTAAGGTTTATTTCAGCACCTCTTCATGGCCGAGAGAGGTGGTGTTTAAATAGGCATGGCTGGAGGGCTTCCCAGGGGGAGTTAGGGCTTGGGATCAGCTGCTCTATGCAAGAGAAGAACGACCACGGTGGCCACTGGACTTGGGGCGGCTCGAGCAGGGGAATTTCAATGTTGGCTCACATGGGAGCTCTCGGGTGTGGTGTTTTCCGGCGATCCAGGTGGTTGGCCGGCAGGCATGGGTCACCCTCAGGTTCAGGTGAGTCAGGGCTGGGGTTTAGTGTAGGTAATTGGGCTTTGCCATGTGTAAAGAGCTTGGATTAAAATGGCATGGGGGAGAGGCCATTTTGGCTTGATTTGGTCCAAGCCATGGTTTTTGGGTTTGGTGCACCCACCAATGCCTGGTTTTGGGCTTAGAGAATCATTTGGGTCAGCTGACTTTAGGTGGAGAAGTCTCTATCCCAAGAATTTTGATTAAGCATGGGTTAGAGTGTGACATAAAAGGGGTTAAAAAGGCTTAAGAAGGAGTTTGGAAAGGGGTTCCCTCTCTAACCATAAATGGTTTGATGATGTGGAAAGTGGCTTCCATGGCTTGCATGTGGCATATGCATGGCTTCATGGCTTCATTTGGCTTGGGAAATATCTTAGTCAATTACATGAAAAAGGGTTTTGAATTTTTGGACATTTTGATGGAAAATTTTCATAAGGCCATATTTGGTTTGTTTAAATGGTGAAATAGAACTTAGGGGGTGATTTTATCAAATGGATGATCAATGAAGATGTCATATGGGTTTTGACATAGGTTTTGGGCCTTTGAAATTGTTTTGGATGGGCTTTTAAAGTCTCTTAAAAAAAAGGTGGGCTCTTAAGTTTCCAAATGAATTTTTGGATAAAAATTTGGTGAAAGGTTGGGCCAAATAAATGTCTAATTGGTTTAGGGATGTATCATGGGTGATTTGGAATCAATTTGGTGTGATTTGGGATTGAATTGGGTTGGATTTGGGTTTATTTGGTAAAGGGACCATGGTGGGCCAAATTGGGCTAACTTAGGCTAATGTTGGGCTAAGGTTGAAATTGATGTGAAATTGATGTAAAATTAATATTGAGAAATGTTTGTGGGGGTGTTACAAATAGGTTTCAACTTTGGTTGGGTTTTGATTTTGGGACTTGGGCCTATTTGGGTTAGGTTTGGGTTTAGGTCAAAATTAGGCTTTTTGGTTCTGGGTTGAATTTAAGTGGGGTTTGGGTCCAAATTTTGGGCAAATTATGTTAGTGTTTTGTTTTTGGAGATGTTAGGGAAGGTTTATAAAATATTTGGGTCAAATTGGAGTTGAATTGGTTTGGTTTGGGCTAAGTTTGGGTCATGGGCCAAAATTGGGCTTTAAGCTTAAAAATGAAATTAGTCCCAAATGTCAATGAAATTGGACTTGGATTTGGTCTAGATTGATATTGTGCATATTTAATTGAAGTTTTGAATTGAATTGGACAAAAATTGGGGTCAATTGGGTAGGTTTGGTTTGACATTGGGTTCACTTGGGTTAAGAATGAGCTAAATTCGGGGTTTTGGTAAAAGTGGGCTAAATTGACAAAATTGGCCCATTGTGTAGTTGGATAAAATGCAATTGGGAATATTTGGGATTTTTTGGAATTTTTTGGGAATTTTTGGAATTTTTGATTTTTTGGGTCAAGAGGGGCATTTTGGTAATTTGAAGGGTATTGGGGGTATTTTTGGGATTTTTTGTATTTTTTGGCTATGGATGATCAATTTGATTGGTGAGGAAATGTTCAAGGTTGATTTTGGGGAATTTTTGGTGATTTGGATATTTTGGGGAATTTGGGCAATTTTAAGGGCTTTTCGTTGGTTTGATAGGTGTAGGGTCCCCGGGGTTAAAAATTGAAATTTTGGAAAAATGAAGATTGATCAAATATGAGTGAAATGGAAGCACTTTAGTTGAGCCATGAAGTCATATTAAGCCTATATGAGCCATGGGAGGACTCATTTGAGGCATTCACTATGTTGTTTCTAACCCTCATAACCAGGGGCTTAGGGGTTAAGGTCCATCCATATGAATTACCTACATGAGTCAGGGAGTCAAGTTGGGTATGGGTGTGGTTTTAGGATTTGGATTGTGTGTGTGAGAGTGTAGAGTTTGAGTGTAGTGAGTGTGTAAGTCAACCCTCACCATACCAAGCAACCTAGGGTGGTCCTAAGGCCAAAGAGTCCTATATGGAGTCATATAGGGAACTCATCCTTTATACCTTCACATTTGATTTCAACCCTCTAGATGATTAGGGGTCTACAGTCAAGCTTGTGGGGTTTTCAGGGAGTCAAGAGGTGTTTGGACTTCTAAAGGATGGGTTCCACTTCTAGTCCTCTAAGATAGTCAAAGGAAAAGCCTAAGGCTAGATCCTAAGTACTAAAGAGAGAAGAGAAGACCTCATCAAAAATGAGGTCAACAGGTGTCTCTTCAAAATGTGTCCAGATTCTATGTATCTACCAAAGAACGCACCCCTTCATTCAAACTTGCCCCTAAAGGAAGTTATGGACATTACCATTAAAATTTGCATCCCATCCCCTTTGAAATTTGTGCCAAATCTATTTAAATCTTGATTTTTAACTGTGGCGGCTAAGCGTTGGCCCAACGGCGCTTAGCCGCTAGTGCCAAATTTTTTATTTTTCATTTTTTGCTCCAAATTTGATCCAATTTTTGTCCTTTCATCATGTCCATCCATTTTCATCATACATGTAAGAAAAACACAAAATACCTTCTATTAAAGTGCAATATCATTAAAAATAGGTATAAAAATGTGCATAAAAATACTATATATTTTAGATGTATCAAAATGCCACAAACTTAAAAAGTTACTTGTCCTCAAGTGACTGTTAATCTCATGGAACATTTTAGCATGCAAATTATGTAATGAGTTTCTTAGGAAGATAACAAAATTTTGTTCTAGAAATGGAATAGTCCAATTTAGAAAAAATTTCAGTAATTAAAACCAACTTAAAGTTTAGAAAGTTTTTAAGTAAAAGAAAATGATAAATATAAGTCTCTATCTATTTCAGAAATATTTGTAGATTTTTCAAAATATAGGATTCAAACATTTATTTTTCTAACTTAAAATCTTTATTTGAAAAATAATTTTACTTACTATAATACAACTTTAAGTTTTAGATTTTCTCTGAACTTATATCTTAAACTTTAGGTATGAAACCAATTTTTGAATAGACCCTTAAATCCTCAAGCTTCTCCACCCTTTTCATAAACTTTTTTTTTAATAAGGCAAGGATTACTATATCTGGATAGACCTTTAAAGATTTTGAATTCCATCCTTCCATTTAAAATAAAGATCAAATATACATCTTTCACTTAAAAATAATAATAATAATATTTGAAAATTACTCTTGAATAAAAGAAATTTAAGCTTCGAAGAATAAAGTCAAATCTTCTATTTATCCAAAAATACAAAACTTCTTACTAAAGATAGTTTAACTTTATTTAACACCTCTTCATTAAGAAAATTTTAACTTTAAGTTTTACATGATTACTATAAATTTTAACTAAATTCTTTTATTCATTTCTAAATTCAAAATTTTGTTCCTTTAATATAACTTCATGTACATAATTGTTCTCAATCAAAAATAAGATTTATTTTTAAGTATTCTTGAGAATCAAATAAAATTTTAGATTTTTAAAAATCTTTATTTTTAAAATCCCCCCTAAACTTTAAATTTTTAATTAAGATAAAATATTTAAGCATAAGAAATGATATATGGGTGAGAAATAAAAACTGATATATCATGCTTGTAAGAATTTTTAATATCCTAATATGCAAGTATAACAAATTAAATACAGGAGTAAATTGAAATCAAATTTAGCTTTTCAAAACATTTTGATTTTTTTTTAATAATAAGAAAAGTAAAAAATTTCCGAAGACTTCTACAGTAGTGGAGGTTTTCAAAGCAAATTCACACCAACTAAAATAACACACTGATACAGATAACAGATGATAGTGGAATTTGAAGAATTTTAAACTTGTAGTTTTCCTAAGTAGAAGTTTCTAATAGAGGTTTATAATTTTCCAACTGTTTTTTGGAACACTACTAAAAACTCTGACATAACATATACATAAAAACATTTACTCTTACACACTACCACACAGCAACATATAAATCAACAATAAAAACAATAACAATACCTGAATATGCATAACAGATAAACAGTACAACTACAATCTTTATACTATCAAGGTTCACATCACAACACAATCATCAAACTAAATACTAGATAAAGTACACAGTGACACAACACATTAATACAACAACTAAAACAAACAACATACATCTACTCTTCATCCTCATCATCATCATCTTGCTCGTTCCAATCTCTGGATGGCACATAAGGTATATAGAATGGATGAGGTGGCATCTCAGCACTATGATCTCCTCTAATCAGTCTATCCAAATATAGCTGATAATTCTCCTCATATTCATCATGTTTTATAATATATCTCTCAACATTATCCAGCTTACCATCCATATCTCTCACATGCTCTCGAGTAAGACTCACTTTTTTCAAAATCTTTCTTAATAAACCAGACTGTGAATCAGTAGATGACGAAGCACGTGAAGTAGTAGCACGAGAAGCGATAGCGACGAAGCGTGAAGCGATAGAAGCCCTACCAAATCCTCCCCTCCAACCAAACTCTGAATGTACAGTGTAAGAACCAACGTTTACACTAGTAATTAGTCTCAATGGCTGAAGTACCTCATCCCAGGTTTCAAATTTTACTCCAGATCTTTCACATAATGAATGAATCAAGGAAGGAAATCACAAACTCGTAGTCGTGGTTGATCTAGCACAGCTTCAAAACATAATCATAAATTGTCCCTACAATATCAATAGGCTTCCCATGTTGAATACAATGGTTCAACACCGCTCTTTCTCTCGTCACTTCACTCGCTCGTGACTTGAAGGTAACAACTTAGATGAGATAAAATAATGCCATGCCTTAGAAATGACATTTAATTTGGAAGCAGGAATGTTCACTTTTCTATCATTTGTAATTTTCCATAACCATCTTCCATTATTCAGATATTCCATAATCTCATCTAATTCTCCTTCCGAAGGATGACAGTTAAAATAAAAAAGAACATATCAGGAGGTAGTCCATAAATGGTATTGATTGCACCTGAAGAAAATTTTACTTCATTCCTCCTAACCATCACCTGATTTTCCTCTGCAGCAGGTAAATTTGCATAAAATTCTCTTACCACAGAAACAATAGCAACAGCGGAGAAGCAACAGTAATTCTGCTAGTTTCTTCTTGCAATCATATCTTCAATCACCTCTCCAGGCTTACTAAACACTCGCTCAGGAATCAACTTACGTGATTGCAATGCATCGACGTATTGTTCCTCAACCCTCAAACTAACAAATTTGTCATAATCAAACTTCATCTTTTCTCGTGCACGCTTTGACTTTGCAGCCATCTATAGAAATTCACGAAAAATTTACCATAAATTCCAAATCAAACTAAACTTGCTATATTATCTTCCAAAAGATATTTTCACTAAATCCAAGCAATTTCTCAAGTTTTTCCTCAAATTTTCACCATGAATAGTGATTTTAAAATTTTCCATAATGTACTTAAAATACATGGTGAAAATAAAAAATTTTTACTTAGGAGTAGTGCTCTTACCTCAATGAATCCAAATCTAACAATTTTTGTTGAGATCGCTCTTAAATGATCCACAATATGATACCCTAGGCTCCTCTTTTGCGACAAAGCAAAGGTTGAAGACGATGGGGAGGTTGAAAATGACAATTTTGGGTTTTTAACTTTCGGGAATCAATTTTTGCGAACTGGCGCCTAAGCGCGAACTATACGCGCTTAGCCGCGAAATCTGGTGCGTAAGCGCTGGCATTCTGGCGCTTAGTCGCCAGTACCCAAATTTTTATAATTAAGGTATATGCACTAAATCACTTTGTTAATTACCCTTAATTAGTCCACAATAATTAATTCTCCCCACAAATCTTCTCATACTCCAAATCAAAGTTAAATAACCAATGATTCCACACAAATTTCACAAAAACACAAACTTATATTAAAAGAAACGTAACATTCAATACAATACTATAATTTTTATTCAAACATAAAGGGTAAAATTCTCAAAATACAAGACACTATAATCTTAAACTGATAAGTGTACATCTCTAAGATGCACCCATCACATCATCAGGCATATACTTAAACATTAAACACAACAAACATGAACTCACAAGAACACTAACATAACATATAAGACACTAAACAAATAGAAACATAACACTTTTTATTCCACTCTCCATTAGGCAGAATATAACCAGGACCACTATATTCTCATTTGACCCTTCAGGAATATAAATTTGATAGAACGGGCAATCATTGTTCATTCTTATATCATCTTCTTCAATCCATTTGTTCTTCACAAACATCGCCTTATCTATTTCTTCCACATACCTTGAATGATTGAATTGCTTCTTAAGTTGCCATCCCATGTGATCCAGATGTAAAGTAATATCATTGATCTTTGCTTCCATTGAAGTCACTCGGGCTTCAATTTTTGTAATCATCTCTGCAACACCTTGAATGCTAACAGCCAGATATCCATTAAATAACTCCTTAGCACTATCACTAATGAACTTACTTTTATCGAATCTTGCTTCTTCTTCATCTCCTTCTCCCAGGAAGACATGGTGCTCTCAAAATTCTCTTCTTAGACTATAGAACTGAAAATAGGACTTGGGGAAAGTGTTTTCCTTAAGTCGGGACATTTTTATAGACTTTGGAGATGCTAGAATATTCTCCAACACATTTAGAATCTCCTAAATAACTCCAATAACTTCTTCCCCACGATCTAGGCTCTAAATTAACATTTTTTATAACTGTGGCGCCTAAGCGCCAACTAGTCAGCGCTTAGCAGCCAATGCACAATTTAGCACAGGTCTGCTAAGTGTCCAAATTCTCATTCTAACTTCTCCAAATCATCAATTGAGGTCAAATAAACTCCACTTAAGTTTAAAAACTCCAAATTACTACCAGTAGAAACATAAAAAAAACCAAACAAAGCAAACAAAACACACAAAACAAACATAAAGCAAAGCACACCGATAAATATAGGTTGCCTCCCACAAAGCGCTTGTTTTAACGTCTTCATCCTGACATACCCAGAACTCATTCTAAGTGACCCAACATTAAATTCTCATCAGATTTAGATTTATTGACTGAAAAATATGGTTTAAGTCTATGTCCGTTAACTTTAAATATTTTTTCAGACTTAGGATCTTGAATCTACAGCTTCATAAGAATAAACTTTTATCACAATGAATGGACCCATCCACCTGGACTTAAGTTTTCCAGAAAATATTCTCAATCTAGCATTATACAGCAAAACTTGTTGTCCTGGTACAAGATTTTTGGTAAGAATCTTCCGATCATGCCATAACTTCATCTTTTCCTTATAAATCTTAGCATTTTGATAAGATTCATTCCTTATTTCTTCAAGCTCATTTAATTGCAATAATCTTTTTTCAGCAGCATCTTGTTGACCTCATTTTTGATGAGGTCTTCTCTTCTTCTTTTTAGTACTTAGGATCTAGCCTTAGGCTTTTCCCTTGACTATCTTAGAGGACTAGAGTTGGGACCCACCACTTAGAAACCCAAACCACTTCTTAACTTCCTGCAAACTCTACAAGCTTGACTATAGAACCCTAATCACCTAGAGGGTTGAAATCAAATTTGGAAGTTTAAAGGATGAGTTCCTATAGGACTCTTTGGCCTTAGGACCGCCTACAGGTGGCTCGGTGCAGTGAAGGGTTGACTTGCACACACACTACATTTATACACTACACTTTCACACACCTATACCTAACTTGACCTCCTGACTCATAAAGGTGATTCACACGGATGGTCCTTAACCCCTAAACCCTTGGCTAAGAGGGTTAGGAACAACATAGTGGATGCCTCAAATGAGTCCCTTCATGGCTCATGTGGGCTTGATGTGGCTTCATGGCTCAACCAAAATGATTTCATTCCATTCAAATTTACCCAATCTTCAATTTTCCAAATTTTCAATTTTCCAAATTTTCAATTTTCCAAATTTTCAATTTTTGACCCCCGGGAACCTACACCCGTTTAGCCTACCCAAAACCCTTGAAACTACCCAAAATTTGCAAAATCCCAAATCACCCAAATTCCTCAAAACCAATCCCAAAAATTTCCACATTACTCAAATTGATCATCCATACCCAAAAATACTAAAAATTCCAAAAATACCTCCCAATACCCTCCAAATACCCAAAATACCCCCCTTGACCCAAAAATCCAAAAATTCAGAAAATTCCCAGAAAATTTCAGAAAATCCCAAATATTCCCAATTTCATTTTGTCCAACTACACAATGGGACAATTTTGTCAATTTACCCCACTTTTGTCAAAACCCCCAATTTGACCCATTTTAACCCTAAGTGAACCCAATGTCAAACCAAGCCTACCCAATTGACCCAAATTCTGGTCCAATTCAATTCTAAACTTCAATTCAACATTCTCAATACCAATCTAGACCAAATCCAAGTCCGATTTGATTGACATTTGAATCAATTTCACTTTTGGCCTTAAAGCCCAATTTGGACCCATGACCCAAACCTAACCCAAACTCACCCAATTCAACTCCAATTAACCCCAAATATTTTCTAAACCTTCCTTGACATCCCCACAAACAAAACACTAACATGATTTGCCCAACATTTAGACCCAAACCCCACTTAAATTCAACCCAAAGCTAAAAAGCCCAATTTTGACCTAAACCCAAACCTAACCCAAATGAGCCCAAATCCCAAAATCAAAGCCCAACCAAAGTCAAAACCTCTTTCAAACACTCCCATAGACATTTCCCAACATTTATTTTACATCAATTTCAACCCTAGCCCAACATTGGCCCAACTTAGCCCAATTTTACCTATATTGGCCCATTCACCAAAGGAGCCCAAATTCAACCCAATTCAAACCCAAATCACTCCCAATTTGCTCCAAGTCACTCATGACACATCTATGAGCTAAACCCAACAATTATTTGGCCCAAGCCTTTGCCAAAATTCCATCCTAAAATCCATTTTAAAATCCAAAAGCCCACTTCCCTAAACCATTTTAAAAGCCCATTTCCACCAAATACAAAAGCCCAAAATTGGCCCTAGAGCCCACATGACATTTCCATTTGCCATCCATTTAATCAAAGCCATTCCCTAAGTTATAATCCCATCATCAAATAATTCCAAATCAAGCCTCATGCCAAATCACCAGTAAATACCAAAATTTTTTCTTAAATCCATTTCCATGAAATTGACTCAACTTTCCCCAAGCCAAAGACAAGCCATGCAAGCCATGGGCAAGCCACATGGAGCCATGGAAGGTTTGACATGTGATCAAGCCATTAATGGCAAAAGGAGGGCCCCCTTTCCTAATCCTTCTTAAACCCTTTTTTACCTTAAGCATGTCACACACTAAAACATGTTGAGCCACCTCATCATGGATGGAGACCACACCATTTTCTCTTGGCTGACCCAAATGATCCTTTTCAGCCCAAAACCAGGCCTTGGGTGGTGCACCTAGCCCAAATGGAGGGGTTGACTCATTTGAACCCAAAATAGCCTTCCCCCCATTCCATTTCAATCCAAGCCTTTTACACAAGGCATTTGCCAATTGCCTACACTAAACCCAAGCCCTGACCCACCTGAACAAGATGGTGACCAATGCCTGGCCGGCCAGCCACCAGGTCGCCGGAAAACACCATGGCCGAGAGCTCACATGTGAGCCTAAACTTGAAATTCTCACCTGCCGAGTCGCCCCATCCCCGCATGCTGTTGTAGTTGTTCTTCTCTTGCTAAGAGCAGCTGATCCCAAGCCCTAACTCTCCCTGGGAGGCCCTCCACCCTCTCCTATTTAAACACCACCCCCTCACGGCCATGAGAAGAGAGTTGCACAAACCTTGCCGAAACTCTGCCAAAATTGTTCCAAACCCTTCTCCATCATTAGAGAAGTTGATCTCCAGTGTCAATTTGCCCTAATCTCCACCAACAGAACCCAATTTCTCAACTGAAATTCCACCCAAAACCAGGACACTTCTCCACAGTGGATCAATCCTCAAATTGATTGGTCCTACACCTTCACCGGACCAAGAGAAGGTGCCCACCAGCGAAAAGCTCCATCTCCGGAGCCACCCGGTTGCTCCGGCCTCCAAGCTTTGTGATCGGGCTGTGGTCGAAATCCTACTCAGCAATTCACTGCGACCGGGAGACTTCATCCGGAGCTTCGTCGGGACGCAATCGAAGGTAACACAACTCTCAGATTGAAGCCACACTTCTCTGAGCAAAGGTATGAGCTAATTCTTCATCCCGAGCTTCTGGAGATTCTCCATTTCAAATGCTTTAATTGCAATGCATGATCACCGTATAGATGTATTCGTCTCTTCAAGACAAATCCATAGAGTATAAGAACACAAAAATTCATCGAGTAACGAGTGAGATATTAGGGATTTAGTGTGGACGGCTCTCGGGTGAGGACGCTTGGGGACGATGAACGGATGCCGTCCATTTAATACACGCGCGGACGGACGGCTCAGATCGGGTCGGATCGGCAGATGATACGCGGAAGGCGGGACCCGGCCGCCGACTCGAGTGGCGACGTCGAATAGGAGCGCGCTGCGCGGCACTTCGGAGATGCTAAGGTTGACGCGGCGCCGACTCAGATAAATAGAAAATTAGGGATTTTCTGATTTATTTAATTCTCTAAACTTCAAAAATCCATAACTTCGTGTAGGAAAATTAGAAAAATAAAATAAAAATACCCTCTTGCTCAGTGAACAGAGGAGAATAATGTGGAAAAGAAATTATTTAATTTCATCAGGTATTTTATTTTTAATAATTTGTTTACCCTCTGCATTATTATAATTCTCCATGCATATAGGAAATTCACCATGGCATGAGACCATAGGGCTTTTGAAGCCTCTGGATTTGGGAACATTCCCTGAATTTTCCAAAGTCAGAGGCCATCCCTATGAGAAGTTATTGATTTTTCAAATCCATGTTACTTGTTTTGAGTATTTTAAATCCAATAATTAGCATGTTGAGAAATAAATTCTAGGAAAATTTGGTGATGTCCCTTATGACCAGAGGACCCTAGGAAAAATAGCTTTTGGGTTAACTCATTTAAAATAACCCTAATTAGCTTAAACTCCCAAAATAGATCCCTAATTAATTAGAGCTAACCATATATCAAATTGACTTGAAATCAATTCTCTACAGACCTTTAGGATCAGAGGAACCCACCATAAAAATTTTAAGTCAATTGGACTTGGTTAGCCCTACTAAATGGGTTGATTAAGCCATTTAGCCATTTTAAACTTTAAAAATTCATAACTTTCAAAATACCTTTCAAAAATTCACCAAATTGGTTTTGGAGCCTCTCTGATATCAGGAAAATTTAAGAAAATTAAAATTTGAATTTTCTAAAAAAGTTGATTTTTTAGTATTATTTTAATATTTTAATAATTAAAAAACAATAAAAATCACAAAAATAATAAAATTCACCAAAATGTCATATTTTGAATTTTAATTACTTAGGAACAAACCCCATATTTTTCTTAGGTCTATTTAATGAGATATTAAATTTTAAAGCCTATGGCAATTTTAAAATTAAAAAAATGTATTTTCTAGCATTTTCACTAAAATAATTATAATAAATCAAACAAAAATCAGAAAATTACAAAAATTGATTCTCTGATTTCTTTGATATCAGAGAGATTTTTGAAAAATATAAAATTCATTTTTCAACCCTTATTTTATTTTTAAATTAATTAATACTCTAAAACTTAAAATAATTATAATAAAAATAATATAATTTAAAAATTCACCAAAATTGGTCCAAGTGGTCCTCTCGGTCATTAGGAATGTCCCATAATTTTCTTAAGGACAGAAACTCTCCCTGGTCATGTTATTAAATTTTCTTTGGAAATTCCTATTTTCCACCAAAAATAATTATATAAATAAATTAAATATAAAAAAATCACATTTTCTCCTCTCATGTCTTTATTGACATATGAGTGAAGTCATATAAAAATTTCAAGTTCATTTAAGTTCAATTTAGTGAGTTATGAAATTATTAAGCTTGAAGGGCAAAATGGTAATTAAAAAATTTAACTCTTAATTAAAACTTTAGGTTTAATAAAAAATTAACAAGTAAAATATTTGATCCTAATCTGATTTGGATGATTGAAACTTAAATAATTAAAGGATAGAAACCTATTAAACAATTTGAAAATACTTAAAATAAACCTTAATTAAATAATTGATTAAATTTGGAAGAATAATAAAGTTGGAATTATTAAAAAGGGATATTATTAGGAAGAGATTTATTCTTTAATTTAAAAATCCCTAAATTAATCATCTCAATAATATTTAATTCTTAATTAAAATGATAATTCAAATTTAAGTTTTAAAATGTTAAAGGACTTAATCAATAAATTAAATTAAAAAGTTAAATTATTAAACTCTTTTAAAATTTTTATTAAATTAAAATTAAAAATAAAATTATTTTAAAATTTAAATTAAATTAAATTAAATCAAATCAAATTAAATTAAATTAAATTAAATCAAATCAAATTAAATTAAATTGAATTAAATTAAAATAAACAAATTAAATTAAATTGAATTAAATTAAATTAAATTAAATTAAATTAAATTAAATCAAATTAAATTAAATTAAATTAAATTAAATCAAATTAAATTAAATCAAGTTAAATTAAATTAAATTAATTCACATCAAGTCAAACTAAATTAGATTAAATCAAAATTAAATTAAAATTAAAACTAAACCAAATTAAATTAAATTAAATTAAATTAAAGTTAAATTAAATTGAATTAAATAACATCACCTAAGACATAAAGAAATTAAAAATAAAACAACTTGAACACTCTTCCAAATTTAAACCCTTTAACTGAAGTTAAACTAAATCACAAATCATTGGAACACCAATTTGCCCTCGAAAACTTTAATTATCATAACTTCTAAATAGAACATTAAATGAAATGTTACTCCACCTATAGGACATTCAAATATCCTAGTTCACTGAGTAAGATAACAAAAAAACTTAACTAAACCTCGGACGATTACTTCACCTGATTGATTAAATCCATTTGGACTTAAAACAATTCTAGCAATATTGAAAAGATGTTTAAGATTCTTCTTAAGCACTTCCTCAATATGATAGGAAGTTTATGAGAACAATTGAATTTAATTGTTCTTTGATGAAGAAAATCGTCCTTAAACCAAAACGCAAAGGACCTAGACGTCATAGGAAATGACTAGCTATAGGATTAGGAACTTGGTAGAAAACCATAACCCTTCCCTTAGCTTTACCTAGGAACTTGCTTAAATATTCTAATTGTGTTTTAAGTGCAGCTTGGGATGACGGGAAGACCCTCCATGTACGCTTTTATTTTATTGCAATTTTCCTTATTGCAATTTATTTAATCACATCGCACTTACTTTTCTTGCATGATAAACAACTGTTGCATGAAAACCCACACCTTTAGGATAGTCCCTAAAACTGAAACCAAAACTAAATTAAAAGTCACTGCAAGATAAAATTCACCGCCACAACATTTCAAAATATAAAACAACTCAAAATTTAATCACGAACAGAACACAAAAGTACAATAATAACTAAATTAAAATGTCCTGTTGGATGATCGGGAATACCTCGGATGATGTAACCTACGTGTTGCTAACGGGATTTCCCACGGTCTAAATGAAAGTGTGGAACTCATTCAGTTGAGTTTAGCAAATTCAACTGGACTAAGTGAATCCGATAAAAATAACGATGCCGGAAGGATGGAACCGTGGGATCTTAACCGGTGTCGTTATAATTAACTTTAAGATTTGTTTTAATTAAAATACAAAGAACACTTGGAAATTAAGTTTCCCTCCAAACCAAAACACTTTTCTCATCTCCTGATTTATGACATCTAAAACTAAACCTCTGCAACAACAAGGAACTCGGAGCATGGTGGGCAGCACGGCCATCGTCGTCAGCAAAACAAATCTACATCAGCAAAACTTTCTTAGAATTAAATAACCAAGCCATAGGACTTCGAGGTAGTTTTCCTAGTGCAACATAAATTCTCAACCTTTTGTTAGGCATTTGTATTGCAAATTAAGCCCTAACCGGACTTAGGATTCCGAGGTAGTCGTTCGGTAAGACATAAACCCTCATAACTTCTAGGCTATTTGTATGATTCTATCATACAAATATAAGTCCAAATTAATTAAAATTGGCAAGATTGAAATACTAAATAAACATTAGGACTTTCCTAAATCCAAGCCAAACAATAGGATAGTCGAGAAATTACCAAAGTCCGCTTCGAATCCGTAATTTCTCCTACTTTTCTTCCTTTGAATTCTCAAAACAAAATGTTCCAAATTTTATCCATTCCCTATTGAAATTCCAAAATTCAATCCCTTGAAAACCCTAAACTTTGAAATTCTTGAGAGCAGAATTATTGATTATTATCGAGAGTTTTCTTAGGTGATTCTCGTCACTTAAGATGTAATTAACTATAGGGGCTTGCCCTTATAGGGAATTTTAAAGAACCCAGGTAATATAAACCCTGTTTAATACTTTCATATTAAGCGTGGGAATTTGTCGGCTTATAAAATTTGTTCGCGGACCAAACGGATGTCACAAATCTTTTAGTTTGTTTAATCGAGCCCCACCGTCAGCAGGTGTGTCTATCCTTAGGGATAGATACACGGTTTGTGGTGTGGTGCTCGTTTATATAAACTATTTGGGATGTGAGATTGGTTTGATTTCATATCTTAAAATTTTCAAATTTAAAATTATTTTTAAAATCAAATACTACTTTTCAAATTATTTATTTAAATTAAATTAAAAATTCGCCGACAATTTCTGTTAGGCGACCCCCTTTTCAAAATAAAACACACGACCTAAAAATAGAGCCGACACATCTTTCAAATTATAATTGAACTCTTTAATAGCCCAATAAACCTTATGCTCATGTTCAAAAGGTAAATGACAAGTTTTTCAAAAAATCAGCCTATATGGGGACATTCTTATAGGTGTTCTGTAAGCAGTCTTATAGGCCCACAAAGCATAATCCAGTTTAATTGACCAATCCTTTCTATTTGGATTAACAGTTTTTTCCAATATTCTTTTAATTTCATGATTGGATAATTCAACCAAACCACTTGTCTGCGAATGATAAGCAGTAGCAATGCGATGATTAATATGATATTTCTTTGCTAACTTCCCAATAATCGCATTTCTAAAATGACTTCCCCCATCAGTTATGATTACTCTTGGTATTCCAAATCTGCAAAATTTATTCTTTTTTAAAAACTTTGCAACACTTTGAGCATCACATCGAGGTAAAGTAATGGCTTCAATCCAATTGGAAACATAGTCCACTGCTATCAAAATATAAACATTTCCGAAAGATGGTGTAAATGGTCCCATAAAATCTAATCCCCAAACATCAAATATTTCAACTTCCAATATATAATTGAGGGACATGTCATTTCTTCTAGAAATATTGGTTAAACGTTGACATCTATCACAATTTTTAATATAAACATTCACATCCTTAAAAATTGTAGGCAAATAAAATCCTGATTGTAATATTTTATATGCAGTTTTATCACTTCCAAAATGTCCCACATAATGAGAATCATAACATTTTTGAATAATTTCATAAGTCTCTTCCAAAGGTACACATCTTCGAATTATAAGATCCTTTCCTTGTTTATATAAACATGGGTCATCCCAAAAATAAGTCTTAGCATCAGACAGAAATTTCTTCTTTTCTTAATATGTCAAAATGATCTATAAAAAAATACCTATTTCTTTATGTCTTAATTCTTATCAATTTCAAAGGATATTATGCTTTAATGAAAGGTATTTTTTTGTGTTTTTGGATGTAGGTGATGTAAAAAGGTTCAAAAAGGAAAAAGAAGCAAAAAGGAGTAAAAAAGGAGCAAAATACAAAAAAATATAAAAAAAATATGGCCTAGCGCCTAGGCGGCAGAAGTTGGCGCCTAAGCACCAAACTAGATACTGAAACTGTCAAGTTTTTGACAATGTTAGAACGGTTATTTTGACGGAGTGAGCGGTTATTGGACATTATAGAAGACTGGCAGTTGTTCCTTGATAAAAGGACATGTGATACATTGTAATTGGACTCTCCAAAACAGTTTTAATCGCGAGGAGGTGCGAGCCAATGTGAAGAGGTGAGAAGAACTAGACGCGGTGTCTGGCACCTAGGCGCCAAATTTCGGCGCCTAGGCGCCAGACAGACCTTCTAGAAGATTCATTGATTGTGGAGATGTTTTGAAGAGGTGCCTCAAGGTAACCCTTGAAGCCTATAAATAGGAGTCCATTTTTTCAAGAAAACGGCCCCCCCCCATTGTAACCCCTTTCTCTTATCCACTTTAGGATCTCTCATCCTTAGAGAGAGAAATAGAGAGAAAAATTTAGGGCCACTTTTTCTTAGTTTAGTGAGTTTATTTTTAAGTTGTTGCATCTGGAGTTTATTACACTGCGGAGTCAGTAGGAATCAGAAGATTTGTAGAGGGAATATTTGAGATAAGTATTTTACATTTGATTCAAAGTTTATTTATTATGTTTTGCTGTTTATATTCAATGTGTTCTGAGTAGTTAGTTTACTTTCTTCCTTCAATTATGAAGAGATAAATAAGATAATAACAGATTCGATGGAGAATTAAAATTTAAAATATTTTCAAAACATTGTGATGACATTAATACCTGATCTTATTTTTCTTTTTAAATTGGCCATTTAAATTGTTAAAACCTGTTGAAGAGTTTTGAGACCTAGAAGGAGAAAAACTCTTAACTTCTAAGTGTCACATGAATCCTTGGGTAGTCGAAGGCCATGTGCGGGCTATTCAAGGTGAAGTGCAAATAAATAAGAAGATAAGATTTAAAGGGCGTAGAATTGATAAGTTTTTTAGAGTGACAGAATAAATTCTTATAATTCGATTTATAGATTAGGAAAGGGTCACTAGTAGGGCCGACCATAGCCACCCTTGGACATCTAGTAGTGTGAGTCTAGATTAACCCATTCTACTAACAATACATCCAGACTTGATCTGTAAATTAGCCAATGTTCTTTGTGCCTGGATCAAAGGGTAAAGAATAGGAATGCTTCTATTTGGCACAACACCATAAATCAAATTCTCCAATGAATATTAAACTATCCTAAAAATCTTAGATTAATTGAAGGGAAGAAAGTTATTTATTTTATATAGTTTTCATAAAATCATTGTCTTATTATTTTTTTCTTTATTTACATCTAGTAAATTAATAGTAATTTATAGTTAGATTAAAATACAAAAAGATTTTTGAAATATAATATTTAGAAATTTGTTACTATAATTCTTCCCCGTAGGATCGATACTGGGGTCTTTGTTTCAAAGCCCTATATTACTTGAAACGATACGTATACTTGCGTAGTACCCAAAATTTATATAAAATATTTTCTTTTTAAAATTATATTTTGCTATATAAACATATATTTAATAAGTTTTATTTGGTACACATATATATAGGAAGTTATTCCAGGTCAACTGTTTCGTGCCTTCGCCAGAAATTAAATTTTCTAGCAGTGGTAACAAATTTTTGTATTTGGAAGTACAAAAGTCGGGTCAAGTTATTGGCGCTGCTGCCGGGGAAGAAATAGAGTAGTTATAAATTTTATAAAAAAAAGATAATTATAAAAATAAAAATATTATATTTCCAAAAATAATAAAAAAAATAATAATATAAAAATTTTATTTCTTGTTTTATGCGAAGATTTGGTTCTGAAGGATTAATACCTTTAGAATTTGAATTAGAAAGAACAATTAGAAAAATTAAAAAGGGAAAACAAATTCAAAAATTTCAAGAACTGGCTAATTTACAAAATCCAATTGAACTTAATGATCAAAATGTTTATAAACCATTAAGGTATTATGCTAACCCTACAGTAGATGAACTTCATAGTACTATTCAAATACCCACTGTAGATGCAACTTCTTTTGAACTTAAACCGTCTATTATTCAAATGGTGCAAAACAATCAATTTGGTGGAATACCAAATGAGGATCCAAATTTACACCTTGATAGTTTTTTAGAAATTTTTGCTACCTTTAAATATAACAATGTTTCTGATGATGCTATTAGACTTAGACTCTTTCCTTTTTCTTTAAGTGATAAAACAAAGATGTGGTTAAAATCATTAGCAACTGGTTCTATTAAAACATGGGCTGAAATGGCACAAAAATTCCTTGCTAGATATTTTCCTCCTTCTAAAACTGCTAAATTAAGAAATGATATTACTTCGTTTAGTCAATTTGACGGGGAGACAATATATGAAACTTGGGAAAGATTTAAAGAACTATTAAGAAAATGTCCTCATCATGCTTTACCTGATTGGTTAATTATTCAAACATTTTACAATGGATTAATTGGATCTTTAAAATCAATTATTGATGTTGCTGCTGGAGGTTCTTTAATGTCTAAATCCTTTGAAGAAGCTTACACATTAATTGAAGAAATGGATAATAACAATTTTCAATGGCCTTCCGAAAGGATTAATCCTAAAAAGATGGCAAGTATTCACGAAAATGAAGCCTTTTCTATCTTAGCTTCACAAGTAACAACAATGTCTAAGAAATTAGATAATTTTGCAATTAATATTTCACATAATAACTCTGCTAATATTGAAGATTCTCAAACTATTGAAATATTACAAGCTATTGCAAGTAAAAATAATCCTTATTCAAATTATTATAATCCTGGGTGGAAAAATCATCCTAATTTTAACTGAAATAACTCACAACAACAATGGGGTAATAATCAATCTCATCCCATTGGAAATTGGAATAATCAAGTTAATCCAAATTATAAACATCCTGGATTTAATAATGAACAGAAAAAGTTATCAATAGAAGAATTAATTTTACAAATGAATAATCTATTACAAAATCATAATACTGCTATTCATAATATTGAAAATAAAATGGGGCAAATTGCTACTTTAATTAATAACAGACCTGTAGGAACACTTCCTAGTAATGTTAAAATTAATCCAAAGGAAACTGGAAAAGAACATGAACAAGTTAAAGTTGTGCAACTTAGAAGTGGAAAGGAATTAAAAGGAAGAATACAGAATGAAATTGAAAAAGAGATTGAGGTTGAAGAGATTAAAAAACCTAAATAAACTCTCTCTCTAGTCAAGATCAGACTGTTATACCTGTTAATGTGGAAGTTAAAAAACCACCACCAACTTTTCCTCAAAGACTTAAACAGCAGAAATTAGATCATCAATTTTCTAAGTTCTTTGAAATCTTTAAGAAACTTACTATTAACATTCCTTTTGCTGAAGCTTTAGAACAAATGACAAATTACGCAAAATTTATGAAGAATATTTTAAGCAAAAAATTAAAATTTGAAGCTTTTGAAACTGTTGCATTAAATGAACAATGCAGTGCAAAAATTCAAAAGAAATTACCTGAATAGCTTAAGGATCCTGGAAGTTTCATTATATCCTGTGCTATTGGAGAAAAATTTTGTGAAAAAGCTTTTTGTGATTTAGGAGCAAGCATTAATCTCATGTCATTTTCTATCTTTCGAAGATTGGATTTAGGAGATATTACTCCCACCACTGTAAACCTTCAGTTAGCTGATAGATCCATCACTTATCCTAAAGGAGTTATAGAGGATGTCATTGTTAAAGTGGATAAATTTATCTTCCCTGTAGATTTCATCGTACTTGATATGGAAGAAGATAAAGAGATACTTATTATTTTAGGGAGACATTTTCTAGCTACCGAACGAGCTATGATTGATGTACAAAAGGGAGAACTAACCATGAGAGTTAATGATCAAGAAATTAAATTCAATGTTCTTAAGCCAATGAAGTACCCTGATAAAGAGAAATGTTATCGAATGGATATAATTGATTATTTAATTAAAAAACATTATCAAGAAAAATGTAAAGTCATTTCTGAAGAAAAATTTGAATTTTTAACTGATGAAAATGAAGTAGTAGAAGAAGAAGAGACTCATTTTATTAAAGACAATTGGGAAACCTTAGACATAACTCAAACTGATATACTTTTAACATCAATTAAAAAAGCTCCTAAACTGGAATTAAAAATGTCACCTTCACATTTAAAATATGAATTTCTTGGAAATTCGTTAACTTTAAATGTTATTATTTCTTCTGAACTAAGTAAATATCAAGAAGAAAAACTACTATGTGTGTTAAAGAATTATAAGAAAGCTTTTGGTTGGACTATTGCTGATATAAGAGGAATAAGCCCTTCCATTTGCATGCATAGAATCTTAATGGAAGAAAATTTTAAACCTACTATAGAATCGCAAAGAAGATTAAATCCTATCATGAAAGGGTTATTAAAAAGAAATTATTAAGTGGTTAGATGCTGGTATTATTTATCCTATTTCGGATAGTAAATGTGTAAGTCCTATTCATTGTGCTCCGAAGAAAGGAGGTGTAACTGTCATTGTTAATGATAAAAATGAACTAATTCCTACAAGACAAGTTACTGGATGATGAATTTGTATTGACTATAGGAAATTAAATAAAGCCACTAGAAAGGATCATTTTCCTTTACCTTTCTTGGATCAAATGCTCGATAAATTAGCTGGACACCCATATTTCAGTTTTCTGGATGGATATTTTGGTTATCATAAATTACTTATTGCTCCTGAGGACCAAGAAAAGACAACATTTACAAGTCCTTATGGAACATTTGCTTTTAGAAGAACGCCTTTTGGTTTATGTAATGCACCTGCAACTTTTCAAAGATGTATGATGTCAATATTTTGTGATTTGATTGACAAAGGAATTGAAATATTCATGGACGATTTTTCAGTTTTTGGAACTTCTTTTGAATCTTGTTTGGAAAACATAGCCAAAGTTCTGAAAAGATGTGAAGAAACAAATTTAGTTCTTAACTGGGAAAAATGTCAATTCATGGTCACAAAAGGCATTGTACTTGGTCACAAAGTGTCACAAAATGGGATGGAAGTAGATCAAACAAAAGTGAAAATTATTGCTGAATTGCAACCACCTACTACTGTTACTGATGTGAGAAGTTTTCTAGGTCATGCTAGATTTTATAGAAGATACATAAAGGATTTTTCTAAAATTGCTAAACCTCTTTGTTAGTTATTGGAAAAAGATGCGAAATTTGAATTTAATAAAGAATGTATTAATGCTTTTAATATTCTAAAATAAATTTAATAACTACACTTATTATTGTTGCACCTAATAGGAATAAGTCTTTTGAATTAATATGTGATGCAAGTGATTTTGTAATTAGAGCTGTATTAGGACAAAAATATGAGAAAATTTTCAAAGTTGTATATTATGCTAGTAAAACTCTCACCGAAACACAAAGAAATTACACTACCACTGAGAAAGAGCTTCTAGCTATAGTATATGCCTTTGATAAATTTAGACCTTATCTTCTTGGTACCGAATGCATAGTTCATACTGATCATTCTGCTATTAAATATCTATTATCTATGAAGGATTCTAAACCTAGACTTATAAGATGGGTTTTACTTTTACAAGAATTTGATTTTCAAATAGTAGATAGAAATGGAACTGAAAACCAAATTGCTGATCATTTGTCTAGAATTAAAAATGATATTATTTCGGAAGAAAATATAAATGAGAAATTCCCTGATGAATCTTTATATGTTATTCAAGGATACAAAACACCTTGGTATGTTGATATTGTTAATTATTTAGTTAGCAATATTTTACCTTATGACTTGGATAACAAATTTATTAAGAAATTTAAATATGATGCTAAATCTTATATTTAGGAAGAACCTCCTTTATTTAAAATTGGTAAAGATTCTATGATTCGAAGATGTGCACCTTATGAGGAAACTTTTGTTATTATTCAAAAATGTCATGATTCTGATTTTGGAGGACACTTTGGCATAGATAAAATTGCATTTAAAATTTTAAATTCTGGATTTTATTGGCCTACCTTATTTAAAGATGTGAGAAATTATATGAAAACATGTGATCGATGTCAAAGGATGGGAAATATATCTAGGAAGGATGAAATGCCTTTAAACTATATATTGGAAGTTGTAATTTTTGATATACGGGTTTTAGACTTTATGGGACCATTTGTTCCATCATCTGGAAAAATTTATATTTTATTAGCAGTTGATTATGTTTCAAAGTGGATAGAAGCTGTTGCTTTACCAATCTGTGATTCCAAAAGTGTTTCTAAATTTTTAAAGAAAATGATATTTTCAAGATTTGGAATGCCTAAGGTAATTATCACCGATGGTGGAAGTCATTTCGGGAATATAAGAATTCAATCATTACTACAAAAATTTGGAATCAAACATAGAATTGCAATCGCTTATCACCCACAAATGAGTGGAATGGCTGAAGTATCAAACAGAGAAATTAAAAGAAATTTAGAGAAGACTGTTAATCCTAAAAGAACTGATTGGGTTGATAGACTTGATTCTGCATTATGGGCTTATAGAATAGCTTATAAGACACCAATCGGAATGTCACCTTACCGGTTAATTTATGGTAAACATTGTCACTTACCTGTAGAACTTGAACATAAAGCTTATTGGGCGATAAAGGAGTTTAATTTTAATTTGAATAAAGCAGGAGAAAAACAATTATTGTAATTCAATGAAATGGAAAAAATAAGAAATGAATCATATGAAAATACGAAGATTTATAAAGAGAAAATGAAGATGTTGCATGATAAGAAAATTTCACAAAAAATTTTTGAACCTGGACAAGAAGTATTACTGTTTAACTCTCGTTTAAAACTTTTTCCTGGAAAATTAATATCTAAATGGATTGGATCCTATATAGTTGAGAAAGTATACCATTATGGAGCTCTAGATATTAAAGATCCTAAAACAGGAAAAATTTTTAAAGTAAATGGATTAAGATTGAAGCCTTATTTGGGAGATATTAAAAAGATTTATAAAGAGGCTTATGAATTGAGTCAACCTGATTAAAGATTTACTTAAGTCGGGCTGACGAAGTTAAACCAAGCACTTTGTGGGAGGCAACCCATAATTATCTTTTATTATGAGTATTTTTGTGTTTTAATGTAAGGTTATGCCTCGATCTTAATTAATATTATATTACTTAGAAAAATTTGATGCTCATAAGTCTTTGTTGACTTAGGCTGAAAATTATTTTGAAGTATGTAAGATTTAGAAATTGGATCACTCTATTCTGAATATGATTAAAAAGGAGATCAAGTTAACCTTCAATATGATTGTTCACAATGATAGTTATTGAGTCTAAATTACTCTTACCAGTATAATTTACCTATCTTGGAGAACGAAATTTTTAAATTTGACGATTAGGCGAAATAGAGTTGAACATCGTTCCAGCGCCTAGGCGCCAGAATTCGGCGCCTAAGCGCCAGAATCAAACTATGTATCAATAGGTCCGGCGCATAGGCGCTAGATTCGGCACCTAAGTGCCACGGTTACTGGGTCGTGCAAAAACCGAAAATTTTCAGTTTTCCACACGATTTTCATCTTTAAATAAACCTATCTTCTTCTCTAACCATCAAGCAATCAAAATTACATCCCTTGCACTTCATTCTTGAGAGATTTGAGAAATTTTTGAAGAATATGGAAGGAAGAAATCATGGAGAAGAAGCTAGGGACAAGGTCTCAAAGGATCCTCAACCCTACTTCAATGGTTTCATCGCAGTAAGTTTAGAGAAAATTTCGAGTCATTTGCATAAGTTTGAAGTGGAGTTTAAAAGCATTGGAGATCATCTTCATGAGATGTTTCATCAAGTTGAACATCTAGAATGGCAAATGAAACTTCAATTTGATCATTTTGTGGATTATCAAGATGCTTAGGTTGAAATGTATGCGAAGAACAAGTGGATTAACGAAAAGACGGCTATGGATTTCCCGAGAGCGTTAGTGTTATTTCCAAGTAGAATACACAATTGCCCTTGTGAAGAGTATAATATTCTGGTAATGAGATAGTTATTATATGGTTTGTTGAGTCGTTGAATCGATTTAGAGAATCGATTGTGTTTGTTTATGTATTTGCTTTCATTTTCAATATGTGTTGTTTTTGCTTAGAAATTGTTGTGTTTGAGTGTGTATTAGGAACTTGAATCAAGTGTAATACTTATCTAGAATGTATTGAGTCAATATTGAAGATTATAAATTGAATTTAGTGAGTTTGATTTAAACCTTATGTTTGATTGGTGGATTAAATATTTAATTTTTATAAATTTTTGAAAAATGTTGTGGAAGTTAGAAACTGAAGCCCTTCTCTGATATGAGTAATTGGAAGTTGAAATTATGAATTTTGGTGGAAAATTAAATTTAAAAAAAATTTTTTGTGAAAGGTGAGTCTGGCGACTAGAATTCGGCGCCTAAGCGCCAGTTCGGCCTGTACCAGAAAATTTACTTAAATAACCCCCAAAAGCCATTTTTGACGCCTGAGCTTCATCTTCTTCCCCATTTTCACGAAAATACAACTTTTAGATCCATTTTGAGGTCAAAACATCAAGGATTTGAGCGCGAAACCACTCGATTTCTTTGTCTCAAGGTCAGATCTACACTTTAAACCATTTATTTTCGATTTTCACCATAGATTTCCCTAGGTTTTGCTAAGAACCAAAATTTTGAAAAAAAAATCTATTTTTAGTGATTTCTTTGGATTTTTAAACCTATTTTATGTTTTATAAACTTAAAAAGAGTTTAAATCTTTGATTTCTAAATTTGTTCTTGTTTTCTTTCACGTTTAGATGGCTCCAAAATCTAAACTCGGGAAGGCACGAGATAACTTTGATAACAGTAAATTTTCTACTGCGGTACGCGCATTTTCACTTCCATGAATTTGCGACATCCAGGAAGTTCATTTCAGAATGAAGTTTCTTTCATCCAGGAGAAATAATTGAAAACACTATCATTGCACACAATTGGCAACGATTCTGTTATTTCACTGCTGTTGTTGTTATCCCTATTGTTCGAGAGTTTTATGCAAATTTTTTGGATGTCGAATGTATCGGAGTAGGATTTAGTCCTGAAAGAATCAATATATTTTATGGCCTGCCACCAACTATTGAATGCTATTATTCTGGATTATCACCATCTGAGGGAGATTTGGATATGATCATTGCTTATTTGATCGACGGTCTTGGATCTTGGAAGATCGGGAACTAAAAAGGGTAAACTTCAAATCCTCCAAATTAAATGGTATTTCTAAAGCATGGCACTATTTTATTTCTACAAGATTGTTACCTTCCAACCACTCGAGTGAAGTGACTAGAGATCGAGCGATCTTAAACTACTGCATTCAGGAAAGGAAACATATTGATGTCGACAGTATTATTTATGATTCTGTGGATTCTATTGCGAGATCCAGCACTTCTGTTGGATTGGGATTCCCATCTCTGATTTATTCATTATGTGTTAGTAATGGAGTCACTATTTATATTTCTGAGGAGAAGTTAACCAAGCCAATTGGGCAGCAGAGTGTTAGTATCTATGATCGTCTTCGAGGGAAGAGATCGACCGCTCATTCTACTTCTACACATATTCCAGGTAGACCTTCTACTTCTCGAACCTATACTTCTGCTGAGCCACCATCGAGTTTCTGGGAATCAATGCATGATCAATTTTTAGAGCAGCATCAGGAATTATTTCAAACTAAGTGCAGGATTGATACTTTTGATAGGAAACTTGATCATTTATCTGATTATACCCAGAGGAAGAGTAGTTATGATGCTGAGTATGATGAAGCCCTAGTCAGATTTTCGAAGGGTGAACATGATGTTAGTTTCCCTACTTTTCCTAGTTTCACACCATTTGTTGATCCTAAGGACGTAGAATTTTCCTTTGGTGACGATGATGATGATGAGGCTACAGCTAGTGACTAGTAGTTATAGATCTTTATGGTGTGCTACTCTCTTAGTTGTTTTATTTGGATTGTTTGTTTAGTTTTGTGTTTAATGTATGTTGATTTGTTTAAATATCTGTGTGGATTGATTAGTGTTAAGATTCTGTTATTAAAATATTCTTAGTATATTGTGTTGAGACTGAAGTTAGAGTTAATTTATGATATGTTTGTTTTATTCTACTGTTTAGTAATTAGTAATTTTGCTCTGCTTTAATTTTGTTTCAAATTTAGTATAATTAAAAAATTTTAAATTAAAAAAATTAGCCTGCATACTTTTTATACATGCTTCAATTTTATCTTAATTATTCATAAAAGCATGATAGAAGTTAATTTTTCTTTTTAAGATTGTTTTTACATACTTATAAAAATTCTTATTATTTTCTTTCTCTCATACTTTCAAATTATCATAGTATACCAAAACTTAAGTTTGGGGGAAGGGAAAATAGATTCAAATTTAAAATTTATTTGTCCTTAAAGAGCTAATATTTTCATAAAACTAAAAACTTTTTAACATAAGATAAGGAATGAAGAATTTATTTGAGATCACTTTTATTTTGAAATTATAAACAATTTAGTGAAATTAACCAAAATTTTAATAACTTTGATTGATTTTAAGAATAGAATTATTTAACTTAAAAAAGAATAAGATTAAGAAATTTTTATATTCATGATAGAAATAATAGAATTTTAGAAATATTAAGTAATCAAAAATTATCTCTTGAAAAAGAAAAGATTGGAAATCTTTTTGAATTCTTATTTATGTTATAATTATTAAGTGGAAATGTATAAGTTTTGAAAATATAAGTTAAGGATAGTGAAGTTTAAAACCATTAACAGGCTATCCAGATATAGTAATCCTCTCTATATATATTCAAAAAAAAAGAAAAAAGAGAAAAAAGATGAGAAGCTTAAGGAAATGCCAAATAAAAATTGGCTTCACTTGAATTATCTTATCAGAAAAAAAAAACAAATTACATATTTTACTTAATTTTTATACATGAATATTTATTTAGGAAAGATTCTTCAAGAAGATCTTTTTCTTTAAATAATCTATGAGAGCTTAATATTATAGACTTCTATTATTTTCAAAATGGATGAAAAGTTTGAATCTTATGATTTGGTAGTTTGATATTCTTTATTTCTTAAAATTAAACCTAGTTAGTGAAATTGGGTTAATAATTTACTAAAAACTTTATAAAATCAAAAAATTATAAGGAATCTTAAATATTTATCTTCTATTTCAAAGGTTATACATTTTATATTGTAGAAAGAGTTACTTGAGAACAAGTAACATTTAATTTTGGGGGATTTTGATCTATAAAAAAAATACATATTTCTTTATGTCTTAATTCTTATCAATTTCAAAGGATATTATGCTTTAATGAAAGGTATTTTTTTGTGTTTTTGGATGTAGGTGATGTAAAAAGGTTCAAAAAGGAAAAAGGAGCAAAAAATGATCAAAATACAAAAAAGTATAAAAAATATGGCCTGGCGTCAGAAGTTAGCACCGAAGCGCCAGACTCAATACATAAACTGTCAAGTTTTTGACAACGTTTGAACGGTTATTTTGACGGAGGGAGCGGTTATTGGACATTCTAGAAGACTGACAGTTGTTCCTTGATAACAGGACATGTGATACATTGCATTTGGATGCTCCAAAATGGTTTTAATTGCGAAGAGGTGCGAGCCAAAGTGAAGATGTGCGAAGAACTGGACGCGGTGTCCGGCGCCTAGGCGCCAGACAGACCTTCTACAAGATTCATTGAATGTGGATATATTTTGAAGAGGTGCCTCAAGGCAACCCTGGAAGGCTATAAATAGAAGTCCATTTCTTTAGGAAAATGGCCCCCCCATTGTAACCCCTTTCTCTTATCCACTTTAGGATCTCTCATCCTTAGAGAGAGAAATAGAGAGAAAAATTTAGGGCCACTTTTATTTAGTTTAGTGAGTTTATTTTTAAGTTGTTGCATCTGGAGTTCATTACACTGTGGAGTCAGTAGGAATCAGAATATCTGTAGAAGGAATATTTGAGATAAGTATTTTACATTTAATTCAAAGTTTATTTATTATGTTTTGTTGTTTATATTCAATGTGTTTTGAGTAGTTAGTTTACTTACTTCCTTTAATTATGAAGAGATAAATAAGATAATAAAAGATTCGATGGAGAATTAAAATTTGAAATATTTTCAAAACATTGTGATGACATTAATACCTGATCTTACTTTACTTTTTAAATTGGCCATTTAAATTGTTAAAACCTGTTGAAGAGATTTGAGACCTAGAAGGAGAAAAACTCTTAACTTCTAAGTGTCACATGAATCCTTTGGTAGTCGAAGGCCATGTGCGGGCTATTCAAGGTGAAGTGCAAATAAATACGAAGATAAGATTTAAAGGGCATAGAATTGATAAGTTTTTAGAGTGACAGACTAATTTCTTATAATTTGATTTATAGATTAGGAAAGGGTCACTAGTAGGGCCGACAATAGCCACCCTTGGACATCTAGTAGTGTGAGTCTAGATTAAACCATTCTACTAACAATACATCCAGACTTGATATGTAAATTAGCCAATGTTCTTTGCACCTGGATCAAAGGGTAAAGAATAGGAATGCTTCTATTCGGCAAAAGACCATAAATCAAATTCTCCAATGAATATTAAATTATCTTAAAAATCTTAGACTAATTGAAGGAAAGAAAGTTGTTTATTTTATATAGTTTTCATAAAATCATTGTCTTATTATTGTTTTCTTTATTTGCATCTAGTAAATTAATAGTAATTTATAGTTAGATTAAAATACAAAAAGATTTTTGAAATATAATATTTAGAAATTTATTACTATAATTCGTCCCCGTGGGATGGATACCGGAGTCTTTGTTTCAAAGCCCTATATTACTTGAAACGATACGTATACTTGAGTAGTACCCAAAAAGTATATAAAATATTTTCTTTTTGAAATTATATTTTGCTATATAAACATATATTTAAAAAGTTTTATTTGGTACACATCTATATAGCAAGTTATTCCAGTTCAAGTGTTTCATGCATTCGCCAGAAATTAAATTTTCTAGCACAGGTAACAAATTCTTGTATTCGGAAGTACAAAAGTCGGGTCACAAACCATAGGGTATAATATTACTAACAATAAATTTTACAATGTCTGCATACCTCGGAACACTCCATTCTTTAACAGTGAATAGTTTTTTATCATGAAAATGTTCATTAATTTCTTCAATGTTAAAGAAAGATTTTTCTATTTCAAGCCTAGACAAATGATCAGCAATTTGATTATCAGAACCATTCCTATCTACTATCCCAAAATAAAATTCTTGTAAAAGAAGAATATATTTTATCAGTCTTGGTTTTGCATCATTTTTCATCATTAAGTATGTGATAGCAGAATGATCAGTATGCACAACACATTTAGTTCCAATTAAATATGATCAAAATTTATCAAAGACAAATACTATAGGTAATAACTCTTTCTCAGTAGTGGTATAATTAATTTGAGCTTCATTAAGAGTTTTACTAGCATAATAAATTACTTTGAAAATTTTATCATATTTCTGACCCAAAACAGCACCAATAGCATAATCACTAGCATCACACATTAATTCAAAAGGTTTTTCCTAATTTGGTGAAATTATTACAAGTGCGGTGATTAATTTTTCTTTTAATGTTTCAAAGGCTTTACCACAATCATCATCAAAATTAAAAATTTCATCCTTTTCCAGTAAACGGTATAAAGGTTTTGTAATCTTTGAAAAAACTTTGATGTAACGCCTCTAGAATCCAGCATGTCCTAAAAAACTTCTAATTCCCCTTACATTGGTTGGCCAAGAAAAATTAGATATAACATGAATTTTTGCAGGATCTACCTCCAAACCTATTCCTGAAATCCGATGTCCTAAAATAATTCCTCCTGCTACCATAAATTGGCATTTTTGCCAATTAAGGACCAAATTAGTTTCTTCACAGCGTTTTAGAACTTTAGATAGATGTTCTAAACATGATTCAAATGATATTCCAAACACTGAAAAGTCATCCATAAAAACTTCAATCCGTTTTTCAATTAAATCACAAAAAATAGCCATCAGACATCTCTGAAATGTAGCAGGGGCATTACATAAACCAAAGGGCATTCTTCTAAAAGCAAACGTACCATAAGGACAAGTAAACATAGTTTTCTCTTGATCCTCAGGAGCAATTTGAATTTGGTGGTAACCAATATATTCATCCAGAAAACAAAAGTATTTAGGCCTAGCCAGTCTATCCAACATTTGATCTAGAAAAGGGAGTGGAAAATAATCATTCCTTGTGGTAAGGTTTAATTTTCTGTAATCAATGCATATTCACCACCCTATAACTTGTCTTGTTGGTATCATTTCATTCTTTTCATTAACAATCACAGTTACTTCTCCTTTCTTAGGAACACAGTGAATAGGACTAACCCATGCACTATCTGAAATAGGGTAGATAATTCCAGCATCCAACCACTTTAAAATTTCTTTCTTAACAACTTCTTTCATGATATGATTTAACCTCCTTTGGGGATCAACCCGCGGTTTGCTATTATCTTCCATAAGAATTCTGTGCATACAAATTGAAGGACTGATTCCTTTAATATCAGCAATTGTCTATCCAAAGGCTTTCTTGTGCTTCTTCATAATTTCAAGCAAACTCTCTTCTTCTTTTTCAATTAATAGAGAAGAAATTATAACAAGCAAGGTTGAGGATTCACCCAGAAAAACATACTTCAAATGATTAGGAAGCATTTTTAACTCAAGTTCAGAAGGTTTTTCAATTGATGAACCATAAGATTTATCATTTTCAGTCATATTCAACAATTCAAAACTTTCACGAACATACTTTAATTCTTTTTCTTGAAAATCTTCAGAATCAAATAACTCCTCTTCTTGCTTATATTCAAATTCTTCTTTTTCAACTTTCTCTTCAAAAGTTGATTTGAAATGACATTCACTTAAATATTCGATAACATCCATCCTAAAACACTCATATTCTTTAAATATTCGATTTTAAAATATTAAATGTAACATTTTGATCATTAACCCTCATCGTTAATTCCCTTTTTGCACATCTATCATGGCTCTTCCTGTAGCTAGAAAAGGTCTCCCCAAAATTATGGGCATCTCTTTATCTTCCTCCACATCTAACACAATAAAATCCATAGGAAAAATAAGTTGATCCACTTTTACCGAAACATCTTCTATAACTCCATTAGGATATGTGATCGAACGATCAGATAATTACAGAGTTACAGTAGTCAGGGTTATTTTTCCTAGTCCCAGTCTTTTGAATATTGATAGAGGCATAAGTTTAATGCTTGCACCCAAATCACATAAAGCTTTTCCACAGAATCTTTCCCCGATTGCACATGGAATTATGAAACTACCAGGATTTTTATGTTTTTCAGGAAGCTTTTCTGAATTTTCGCACTGCACTCCTCACTAAGTGTAACAGTATCATTTTCTTCAAAGTTCCTCTTTTTATTAAGAATATCCTTCATAAATTCGCATAGCTTGGCATTTTTTCTAGGGCTTCAGAAAATGGAATATTAATGGTAAGCTTCTTTAATATCTCCAAGAATTTTGAAAATTGCTTATGCAACTTTTGTTGATGAAGTCTCTGAGGAAATGGAGGTGGTGGTTTTTCTAAATCAACCTTAGGTGGAGAAATAGGTTTTTCAAAACTTTTTGGAGCGTCCTCTTTAGGTCTTTCAATCTCTTCTTTCTCTACTTCAGTTTCTTTTTGAACTCTACCTTCCAATTCTTTTCCACTTCTCAGTTGAATTATTTTCACTTGTTCTTTATTATTTTCTCTTTGATTCACTTCAGTATTACTTGGAAGCATTCCTTGGGATTGATTACTTGAGGCATTTGCAATTTGTCCCAATTGATTTTCAATATTTCTGATGGTTACTCCTTGAATTTGTAATTGATTTTCCATATGTGATACTACTTCTTCCATAGACAACTTCTTCTCCTTAAATTGTAAAGCATTGTTATAACCTGAAGGATAAGTTAATCTATTATTATTACCTTGGTTGTTCCAATTCCCCAATGGGTTTACTTGGGTGTTCCCCCATTGTTGATTAACACCACCCTGATTATTGTTATTCCAGTTAAAATTTAGATGATTCTTCCAACCTGGGTTATAATAATTGGAATATGGGTTGTTAGGTTTGATTATAGCATTCACAGTTTATGGTGAAGAATAAGAATCAACCATTTGGCCTAATGAATTTTTTTCAATCATGAGATTTGGCTGAGAAAAATTCATCCCAAATTGGTTTATCTTCCTTGATACAGCAGCAACTAACATTGTAAAAGCAACATTTTCATAAACACTGGCTACCTTTTTAGGATTTAACCTTTTAGAAGGCCATTTAAAATTATTAGTAGACATTTCTTCAATTAAAACATAAGCATCAGAAAATGATTTAGACATTAATGATCTACCGGCAGTAGCATCGATGATTGATCTAAGAGATCCAACTAATCCATTATAAAAAGTTTGAATTATTAACCAATCTGGTATCGCATGATGTGGACATTTCTGAGGAGATCATTAAATCTTTCCCATGCTTCATATATTGATTCCCCTTCAAACTGACAAAAAGATGTTATGTCATTTCTTAACTTAGACGTCTTAGATGGTGGAAAATATTTAGCAAGGAATTTTTGTGACAGTTCACCCCAAGTTCTAATTGATCTAGGTGCTAACGAATGTAACCATATTTTAGCTTTATCCCTTAGTGAGAAAGGAAAAATTTTAAGTCTAATAGCATCATTCGAAAAACCATCATATTTAAAAGTAGCACACAATTCTAGAAAATTAGCAATATGCAAATTAGGATCTTCAGTGTTTGCTCCCCCAAACTGATTATTTGACACCATTTGGATAATAGCAGGTTTAAGCACAAAAGAATTAGCAGCTACAGCAGGGTTTTGAATACTACCATGAAGTTCATCAACTGTAGGGTTAACATAATCTCTTAAAGGTCTTAATACTTGATGGATGCCAACATTTTGATTTTGATGATTTGCCATTTCTTGAATATTTTTTCTTTTTCTGTATTTTTAATTTTTTTAATTTTTCTGATGGTTCTTTCTAATTAAGAATCGTAAGGCACAAGTCCTTCAGAACCTGAATTACGCATATAATAATAAAACAAAACAAAATACAACACACTAAAAAAACAAAGAAAAGTAAAAATTTAAAATTTCTTAATTCTCTTTAAAATGTAATTTAATTTAATTATCCCCAGCAACGGCGCCAAAAACTTGATCCCCGATAAATGCAACTGCGCAAAAACTTGATATTGCTAAAAACTTGATCCCCGACAATGACGCCAAAAACTTGATACTGTGGTAGATATAAGTGCAATGGATGCCAGAAACTTTGTTCCGCTGGATAAATGAGCTGATGATTTAAGATATGAAAATAATGATTTTATAATATGGGATACTACGCAAGTATACGTATCATTTATCAAGTAATATAGGACTTTCTGATTAAGCCTCGAGATATCGAACCCACAAGGAAAATGTAAAATTTTTAAAGGAATTAGAGAAATTATATTTTTTTAATTTTTTAATTGTTTTCAAAAAAGTATGTCTTGATTTTGAAAAGTTTTAAAGGTTGATATATCTTTCGAAATTTTCTTAATAAAAATGCAAAGAAAGAAATTAAAATTACAATAACTATTAACACTAGATGTAAAATACTATAAACTAGAATATCTTTTTCTTTCCTTTCATGAAGTAGTAATAATTCTTAAAGTATTGTTGTGGAAGTATTCAAATTAGTGTTGTGACAAATAGAAGCAAATGTGTTCTTTACCCTTACTTGGTTCTATAAAGAACATAAGTTAATTTGAAATTTATATTATTTTGAACATGGTTAGGCAGGGAAGATACCAGTCTCTCACTCTAGAGTTCCCTTAATTCCCACCACTTGGAGGCTAACTTCTCATAACAAAACTCAAAACTTCAAACCAAATTAGGGAGTTTTAGCTTATCAGTCTAAAATCCTCTAATTTTACTCCCTTTTATAAAAATATCTTCTAATATTACATTCAATTATATGGACTACAGTTCTCACCCATAAAATTTCATGTGATTCTTACTAAAATTTATGAGACAATACCACATTGGATCTTACGTAATCTCAAGAAATTTTACAACTTAACAGGCCAAATTATGAAGTAAACAAAGTTTTTAGAATCAATCTTCATAACTTCTTCCAACTTTTAAACACTTATACTTTTCAAAATAATTCTTTATAAATTAATTACTTCTCCATTTAAGAAAGAAAAAGATAAAGTAAACTACTTAGAATGCATTGAGAAAATATAAAAACACATTGATTTGAAATTAAAAACAACGATAAGAAAAATAATAAACGAAAACAAGTATTAATAAACTAAATAAAAGTAAACACTTATCTGAAAATCCTCTCAACAAGACTAAGGAAGTTCCTTTGAAACTTTGACTCTTTGCTAAACTACTTCTGAGAGCAAGTCTCCCAACTCTGTTCACTCAAAATACAGACTTCAGACTTCAATAAAAACTAATCTAAAAGAAAGAAAAGAAGTGGGAAGAAGAATACTTCACTCCGACTCTTTTCTCCTTTCTACTCTCTACTCCTACTCTAAAATAAAAACTTTTAAAAATGTAGTGGAAAAACAAAAGAAAGAAAGAGAACCCTTCAAAATGCAAAGGAAGAGTCTCTTAATCTTTCCTAAGACTCTCTTTAAATAGCAAACCAAAAGGTGCCTTGGTGTCTCTTCAAAATGTGTCCAGATTCGATGTATCTACCAAGGAACTCACCCCTTCATTCAAACTTGCTGCCCAAAGGAAGTTATGGATGTTACCACCAACAGCTGCATCCTATCCCCTTTGAAATTGGAGCCAAATCCATTTGAATCTCGATTTTTAACTGTGGCGGCTAAGCGTCGGCCCAGTGGCGCTTAGCCGCCAGTGCCAAATTTTTTATTTTTCATTTTTTGCTCCAAATTTGATCCAATTTTGCTCCTTTCATCATGACCATCCATTTTCATCATACCTATAAGAAAAACACAAAACACCTTCCATTAAAGTGCAATATCATTAAAAATAGGTATAAAAATGCGCATAAAAATACTATATATTTTAGGTGTATCACCTAGTAGATTAGATTGGTATGCGAGATTGGATACTGCATTATGGGCATACAAAACTGCTTAAAAAACTCCAATTAGAATGACTCCTTACAGACTCATTTTTGTAAAGACTTGTCACTTACCAGTAGAATTCGAGTATAAAGCATATTAGGCGATAAAAGAATTTAATTATAATTTGAAAAATGCTGGTGAAAAGAGATTATTACAATTGAATGAATTAAAAGAATTAAGAAATGAATCTTATGATAACGACATAATTTATAAGGAAAAACTGAAGTTAAGACATGATCGGAAGATTAACCAGAAGAACTTAGAACTAGGACAAGAATTTTTGCTTTACAATACAAGGTTAAAGTTATTTCCTGGGAAATTAAAGTCTCGTTGGTTAGGACCCTTTTACTGTAACTCAAGTTTATACTTGTAGAGCTGTTGAAATTGAAGATCCAAAGACTGGGAATTGATTAAAAGTAAATGGACATAGATTAAAACCATATTTTGAGGGTAAAAGACCAAATTTTAAAGAGGTTTTAATGCTCATTCAACCTGAATAACACCTGAATAGGTCGGGCTAACGACGTTAAACTGAGCGCTTTATGGGAGGCAACCCATAGTTATCTTTATTTTTTGTTGTGTGTTTGTTTGAATTTATCACTAGTTTGGGGTAGTATTGAATTCTACTGCTTGTATTTACCCTTTGATAATCATGAAATTTGGATCCGTGGAGAAAATTTGAAACGTATTTGACCACGGCATTTTTGTGCAAAATTTTGCCTAGGGCTTTGACGGCTCGCTCGACGCCGCCGACAGTGAGTTTTACCTGAGGACCCTGACCCACTTTTTATATGTATGCAATTTAAGTTAATAGTAACGGCACCAAAAACTTGATCCCACTTTAAATATAGTTATATGATTTAATGTATAATGTGGATTCTACGCAAGTATACGTATCGTATCAAGTAATACAGAGCTCTAGTGGAGTCCTGGTTATCGATCCCACAGGGAAGTTTTTAACAGATTTGTTACCAGCTAAATTTAAAGGAATTACTTACTAATCTAGTAGACTGAAATTAAAAGCAAACTTAAAGTAAACTAATGCTTAACATAAAGTTGATTTAATTAATTCAAAAAAAGTATCCTTCTCCTTATTTTTAGAAAATTAAGTGAACTGATGAATTTAAATTGAATTTTTTAAATTGTATTGTGCCAAATAGGAGCATTCCTATTCTTTACCCTTTGGTCCAGGTGCAAAGAACATTGACTAATCCTATGTTTGATTACTGAATCTGCGGCTAGGCTAGGAGGATACCGGCTGCCACTTCAGAGCTCCCACGTTCCCCTCACCTGAGGGCGAACATCTACACTTCAGCTCTCAAACAGTAGGATCGAATTGAGTATTTTAGTCTGTCTCACTAAAATATCCAATTCTACGCCCGTTAATTAATATTTCCCTATTTATTTGCACCCGCCTTCCAAGGCTTTTGACTTCCCTGAATATTGGATGTAATTTTTACTATAGTTGATAATTCAACATATTTTAACTACTCAATTGGCCAGATTGAAAGTAAATTAAGTTTTAAGTAAAAATTATCACAATTTACTTATACTATATTAGGTGCTTTTATTTAATTTTATCGATCCGCATAATTTTCATAAACAAGGAGAAAGACTAAGAAAACTACTCAAAATGCATGGGAATAAAACAAAGCATAGATTTCATTTAAAGTTAACAAAAATAAACAAAGATACTTATCTTAATTTCCTCCCCAAGCATACTCCTTGAAGTTCCTTTGACTTTTCCTTCTAGTACAGCAACTAAACAGCACTTAATTAAACTAATGAACTCACTAAACTCACTAAAACTTACACTCAAGACACTAGAAATGAACACACATAAGACTCAAAAGTACACACACACACACTTTAGAATTCGGCCTCTATTTATAGAGGTAGGAAAAGGTCCAAGGGGTGCTTAAACACCTCTTCAAAAAGTGTCCAGGTTCAATGTATATGCATTTTGAACTAGCTCGCCGTCGGCGAGAAACAACCTCGCCGTCAGCGGGGCTTCTAGAAGGTCTTCAAACCGCGCGATCTCGCTGTCGGCGGGCTCGGGCTCGCTGTCGGCGAGGTAGTTATAATTCCTTCAGAAATTTCTCCTCACGATCTCGCCGTTGGCGAAGTAGTTATATTTGCATGAATTTCCTCCTTTTTGATCAAAATTTTCTCCATTTCATGCTTTTTGCTTCCATCACTTATAAATCTTCATTCCTGCAATAAAATAAAGAAAATACCTTTCTTTAAAGTGTAATTTCATCAAAAGTAGATATGAATTTCTCAATGAATTTTTTTGTGATCAAAATCCCCAAACTTAATTATTACTTGTCCTCAATTAATTTTAATACTAAATAAAGATAATGATTTCTATAATAGAATTTTTCAATTCAAATAATATATGAATTAATTTTAAATAACATTATAATAAAGTTAAATAGAAATATTTCTAAGTAATTTAAATTAATTTTATAGAGATAAGATTACTTAGTTATCAGGTCTAAGATTTCTAGCTTTCTATTTATTTCAGGAATGACTATATTTAAAATATTAAAATTACTTAAGATATTTAGATGATAGAAATTAAAGAAAACATTATTTAGTAAAATATTAATCCATAAATATAAGTTTAGAACTATAATTAAGTTTTACCATTTTGGTTGAATCCATTGAAGCCAATTTTTGATAAGGCATCTCCTCAAGCTTCTCCTCACTTATATTTTTCCTTTCTTTTCTTTTCTTTTCTTTTTCTTTTCTTTTTCTTTTCTTTTTCTTTCCTTTTCAAGTGAGGATTATTGTATCTAGATAGCCTGTTAATAATTTTGAACTTCAACTTCTCTTCCTAAATTTGAAACTTAAAATATTTCTTTGCTTATATATATTTCATAACTTTTACTTCATTGAGTTTCTATCCTTTCTTTTTCATCTATATACTTAAGAATTTCCAATTTTAGAATATAGTTTCCCTTACTTTAAATAGTTTACTATATTCTTATTACTTTTAACCAAATATCTTATTCTATTAATTAATTGAATTACTAGAATTATTTTCTTTAACTTTATATAACAATTAAATAAAGTAACTCATATTTATTGAATTGAAAATTACTATAGAAAATCATTTAATAATAATTTTTGAAAATAGATATTGAGAACAATTTTAATAATTAAATTTGTACTTTTACCTTCCCCCAAACTTAAATTTTTCTATCTATTCTACATAGTGAAAAAGGGAAAGTACATAAATAAAATTCATCATACCTTTGAGATTTAGGTATTTATTTTCTTTGAAATTTTTGTAGGCTTTTCATTACTTACAGAACCTGTACTGTTAGTATTCTTCCACATATAATATTTAAAAAGAAAGTGCAAGGATGGAAATTTTTAAAATAAGTATAAAAAATAACAAAGAAAACTTAATCTATTACTACTTAAACAATACATTTAAAGAAAGACTAACATCCTATATATATAAAACTTTGCAACTAATCTAACACACATAAGAAATTTAATATCACTGCTCAAGCAAACCAACAAACATACTAAGTCCAAAGTCCACAGAAAGTTCTAAAATATTACACACAGAAATAATAAAGTTTGCAACACAACAAATCTAAACAAATCAAACAAACTAAACAAAGATTCTAATCTTCTGCATCGAAATCCCAAGCTATGCCGTCACCCTGATCTCCAAGCTGAGAAGGCTGAGCAGGCTGGTACTGTGAATATCGGGGGCACTCAGGAAAGACAACATCCAAATCACCACTCCTATAACGACGCTCAGCTTCATAGTATGCAATCTCGTACTCGGAATGTCGCTGGAGATATTCGCTATCATAATCGTGTCTTCTCTCCAAGCCTCCGATCCTTTAATCTATATGCTCAAATCTTCTTTCCATATTTTCTCCAAATAACTCAAATCTCTTTCTACTCAGGGTTAATTCATTCATCAGATCTTGAAGGGTAGGAGTGGTGTACTGAGGGGGTGGTTCATAACTAGTAGAGGGTATATCTCTACTTGAAGAAGGTACATAATCCCTTGTCCCAGATCTCCATCCTTCATGGGATTCATATTTCTTTATATTAGCCTGAGTAATGGGTTTCATAGGCTCTATCCATTCCTCATCATCTCTTGCCTCTACCCCAGATAATTGGCAAAGTGCATACAAAAGACCAGGATGTCCTAGTCCTCCTCCACTTTCATTTCTAGCAATGGCTAATATGTTCTTGTATATAACATTTCCCACATTAATACTCTTTTGGTTCTGAATATAGAAATTCAGAACTGCTCTATCTCTTGTTACCTCACTATGATGGTAGGTAGGTAACAAAGTAGAACAAATAAAATAATGTCAGGCTTTAGATGTTGCATTTAACATAGAAAGAAGGAAGTTTACCCGTTCCCGCTGCTTTAACTTCCAGACCCCTTTCACATCAGTGAGAAAGTCTATCACCTCTTCTAGTGGTCCTTCCATAGTTCTAAAAGTTTCATATTCGCTCATGTAGGTGTCTCGTACTTCATAATATGCATTTATTCTAGCAGCGTTGAAATCTACAAAAAATCCTCTAACCTTAACTGGGGCATCTTCAGCCTGTGTTAAATTTGTATAGAATTCCTTCACAACTTCTACAGCTGCTCTGTTGGTAACGTAGCAAAAGTTTTCCCATCATCACTCCTTTATAACTCGCTCTACTTCTCCTCCTGGATTCTTAAAAACTCGATCTTGTATGCATTTTTTTGCTTGTATATTTTGAAAATATCTAGTTTGTGCTCTCGCATTAAAGAATCGAGTTTCGTCATAATCTACTCGTCGCTTTTGTCGTGGAGCCATTTCTCTATCTGTGAAATTCACAAAAATTTTAACTAAACTCCAAAATATTATTAAGAAGGCTTCCTACAACAACTAAAATCCATTTAAATCAATTTCTATTAAATTCTTCCAAGTATTTTCTTCACATTTCAAAATTTTTCAAAATATCCCAATGTAGAAGAAATTCATGGTGAAAATAAAAAATTTTTGCATAGGAGTGAAGCTCTTACCAAGGAAAGATGAAATCTGGTGTCAAAAAGTCTTGAAATCTCTTCAAATCTGAGATCTCTCAAGCCCTAGGTCGGTTTTTTCGAAAATTTGAGGAAAGGGATGATGAATAGTGTCGGTTGACAGGTCAAATATAGGTTTTTTTGCGTTCTCGCTATCAGCGAGATTTTTCTCGCCATCGGCGAGCAAATTAATTTCATAAGGCAAAAGTTTCGGGAAAAATCCGCCGTCGGCGAGCTTGGTCTCGCTGTCAGCGGGTTTTCTCGCTGTCAGAGGGGTTCCAAAAATTTTCAATTTTTGAAATTCGTCAATCATTTTCAACCTCGAATTGCCCTTAATCAATCTTCTGATCACTTAATTTAATAGTAATACAAAGATTAGATACTTAAACTCACAAAAAGTCACACAAAACAAACAACATAACTTCATAAATGAAATCCATGAAACTTACAAATTTCACATTAACAACTTCACACACACTTAACTTAATTGTTCAAATCCATAATACTCAGCATCGTAATCCAAACCACAACACTCTAAATGCTGAGACATAATAATTTACAAATAATCTCATCAAATCTGAGATGATCAAATCAAAGTTCGACTCATAATAAAACTTAACTCCAAATCAAACACACACATAAATGTACAAATATAACATAAACATAAAAATCTTTCCTACTCTTCAGTGTCTGAACTAATATATTCTTTGATATTTCCGATGCGACGCAGGTGCACAAATAAATTGTAGAAAGGCCTGAAAGGGAATTCTGCAGTAGATTCTTCATTAATCCATCCTTTCTGTCTTAGTAGATGAATAAAACTGGCCTCCAGATGTCCAGTATGATCAAAGTGCTCATTCATTCTCCAATCAATATGATCAAACATATCAGAGATATTGTCAATAGAACTCATCACATTTTGCAATTCTTTCTCCAATCCTTTAATCTTCTTCGAATGAAATTAGTCTTATCGGTAATGGGCCTTGCTAAAGGATTGTTCCGTGATGCTCGTCGAAATAACCGTAATCTCATCATTGTTATCCAAAGTGGGAAACATATCGGTAGGATCCAGGGGTTTCCATGGTAAAAGTACTTTTTCCCAAGCCTCATAAGAAACTTGGTATTGATCGCAAAAAGAAAATATAGTAGATGGGTGTCCAAGTCCATGCACCGACCCATGCACGATTAATCCCGATCGGACTTTACTATTATTGATCCAACATCGATAGGTAATCCAATTTGAATACAATAATTTAAAATAGTGCATTCCTTTGAAACTTTATTTACTCTCATGGTAGGTAATAATTTTGATTATATAAAGAAATGCCAGTGCTTTGAAACAGGGTTTAGAAGTGAAGCAGAAAAACTGACATACCCGTCTTCTCGTAACTCCCAATCATCCGGTTCATCAGTCAGATATCTATAGATCTCGTTCATATTGTATCTTGAAGGCACAAAGTTGGAATAATGACAGACAGAGATATTTTCTATAGAAAATAATTCATTTACTCTTGCAGGAGTAAATGTTACCCATCTTCCTCTGACGTACACATTTCCATTGTTGATCGCATGTAAATTAGAGTAAAACTCTTTTACTACTGGTATAACTACAGCGGAAGTTGTATAACAAAATACCTCCCAACGCCGCTGTGCGATCATTTCTTCGATTTTTGTAGTAGCATTCTCTACTCCTCTATTGACGAGTCCTCTTTCTTTGATAAGTCTTTTCTTCATCAAGCCTTTGTTGAAGATTCGCTGTGCCTTCGAACTAACGAATTTTTTCCAGTTGAAAACTTCAGTTTTTGTGGTTTCTAGGAATTTGGAGGCCATTTTGGATGGAATGGATTGGTCTCTAATCGTTCCTAAGGAAGAAAATGGTGTAAAATCGGATTTGGAACAATTTCTTACGAAGGAATGACTTAGATCCGTCCAAAACCGCACGAAAAATCTTTAAGAAACCAAATTTTTAACTGCCTCGCCGTCGGCCGGAAGTTCCTCTCCGTCGGCGGGAAGTTCCTCGCCGTCGGAAATTAGTTATAAAACTAACTGAAGTAATGTCCACGATCTCGCCGTTAGCGGGCTCGGGCTCGCTGTCGGTGAGATTCGCAAAAATCGCCCGTTTTCGCTCTGGTCCGAATATTTTCTGATCTCATCCAATAGGTTCAATTTTTGTGATGATTCTAATAAAAATTTTGAGTAGTAAGATTTGTTTTAATAATATAGACTCACTAATATGTAAATATTAAAAATAAAAGACTACTATGGGTTGCCTCCCATAAAGCGCTTGGTTTAACGTCATCAGCCCAATCTAATTTAGTTAGTGTTCAGGTTGACTAAGCATTAAAACCTCTTTAAAATTTGGTCATCTGTTTTCGAAATATGGTTTTAATCTATGTCCATTTACTTCAAATCTATGTCCTATTTTTTGATCTTCAATTTCTATAGTTCCATATGAAAATATTTGAGTTATGGTGAAAGGTCCTAACCATCAAGATTTCAATTTCCCAGGAAATAATTTCAATCTAATATTATAAAGAAAAACTTCTTGTCCTGGTTCAAAATTTCTCTGATTAATCTTCCTATCATGCCATAATTTCATTATTTTCTTATAAATCCTATCATTATCATATGATTCATTTCTTAATTCTTCCAATTCATTTAATTGCAATAATCTCTTCTCACCAGCTTCTTTCATATTATAATTAAATTCTTTAATTGCCCAATACGCTTTATGTTTTAATTCAACTGGTAAGTGGAAAGTTTTTCCATATATAATCCTGTAAGGAGTCATTCCAATCGGAGTTTTATAAGCAGTCTTGTATGCCCATAATGCGATTGTACTAGTCTTATAGACCAGTCTAATCTATTAGGATTTACAGACTTTTCTAATATACGCTTAATCTCTTGATTAGAAACTTCTGCTAATCCACCAGTTTCTGGATGATAAGTAGTTGATATCTTATGCATAATATTATATTTTTCTACTAGTTTGTGAATATATTTGTTTGTAAAATGAGTTCCTCCGTCAGTGATAATCACTCTCGGCATTCTAAATCTAGTAAAAATATTTTTCATTGAGAATTTTGAAACACTTTTAGCATCACACCTAGGTAAAGCTTGTGCTTCAATCCATTTGGAAACATAATCAACAGCTACTAAAATATATAAGTTTCCAAATGACGGAATAAAAGGTCCCATGAAATCTAATCCCCAAACATCAAAAATTTCAACTTCTAATATAAAATTCAGAGGCATTTCATTTTTCCTTGATATGTTTCCTACTCTTTGGCATTTATCGCAGGTTTTTATTTATCTATATACATCTCTAAATAGAGTAGGCCAGTAGAATCCATATTGTAGAATTTTATATGCAATTTTATCTGTCCCAAAATGTCCTCCAAAATCAGAATCACGACATTTTTGAATAATTGGTTCAATTTCCTCATAAGGCACACATCTTCTAATAATTAGATCCTTGCATTGCTTATATAAGTATGGTTCATCCCAAAAATATGATTTAGTATCATGAATGAATTTTTTCTGTTGTTGCAAAGTTAACATAGGTAGTAAAATGTCACTTACAATATAATTTACTATATCAGCATACCAAGGTATTTTAAACTCATTAATATTATAAAGTTGTTCATCAGGAAAAATGTCTAAAATTTCATTATCAATATTAGATAATTCATGATTTTCTAATCTTGATAAATGATCGACAATTTGATTATCGGCTCCCTTTTTGTTAACTATATCAACATCAAATTCTTGCATTAATAATATCCATCTGATTAATCTTGGTTTAGAATCTTTCTTTTGCATTAAATATTTTATAGCAGAATGATCAGTATGCATAATGCATTTAGTTCCTATTAGATAATGCCGAAATTTATTAATAGCATATACAACTGCTAATAATTCTCTTTCAGGAATCGTATAATTAATTTCGAGCATCATTTAGAGTTTTACTAGCGATAGTATATAACTTTGAAAATCTTATCATATCTCTGCCCAAGAACTGCTCCTATAGCATAATCACAAGCATTACACATAAGCTCAAATGGTTTCTCCCAGTTAGGCGAAACTATTATAGGTGCTGTAATTAATTTATCTTTTAATAATTTGAAAGCATTTAGGCATTCAGTTGTAAATTCAAATTTCTTGTCCTTTCAAGAAGTTGGCATAGAGGTTTAGTTATTTTTGAAAAATCTTTAAGATTTGGATGATTGAATTTTAAATAATTAAAGGGTAGAAACCCATCAATCAATTTTAAGAATAAACCTTAATTAATTAATTAATTGAATTTGGAAGATTAATAAAAATTGAAATTATTAAAATAGGAGTATTATTTAAGAAGATATTTATTCTTCAATTTAAAAATCACTAAATTAATCACTTCAACAATATTTAATTCCAAATGATAATCTAAATTTAAGACTTAGAATACTAAAAGACTTAATCATTAAATTAAATTAAAATTAAAATATTCAAACTAAATTAAATCAAAATTTCAATTAAACTAATTCCTTAATAATTAAATTAAATCATCTTTAAAACACAAAAAAAGAAAAATATATAAAATATTAAATTAAAATAAAATTAAATGAAAATTAAAATTAAATTAAATTAAATTAAATTAAATTAAATTAAATTAAATTAAAAAAAAATTAAATTAAATTAAATTAAATTAAATTAAATCAAAAATTAAATTAAAATAAAAATCAAAACTAAATTAAAATAAAATTAAATTAAAATTAAATTAAACTAAATTAAATTAAAATTAAATTAAATTAAATTAAATTAAACTAAACCAAATTAAATTAAATTAAATTAAATTAAATAGAATTAAAATAACATCACTTAAGACATAAAGAATTCGAAACAGATCTAAAATAACTTGAACACTATTCCAAACTTAAATCCATTAATCAAAAATTAAATTAAATCACAAATCACTAGAACATCATTTGCCCTTAAAAGCTCTTGTTATCATAACTCCTAGATGGAGCATTAGGTGAAGTGGCACTTCACTCATAGGATATTCAAACATCCTAGTTCACTGAGCAAAAGAACAAAACTTAATTAAACCTTGGATGATTACTTCACCTAATTAATTAAATCCATTTGGACTTAGAACAATCCTAGCAATATTGAAAAGGTGTTTAAGACTCGTCTTAAGCACTTCCTCAATATGATAGGATGTTTATAAGAACAATTGAACTTAATTGTTCTTTGATGAAGAAAATCATCCTTAAACCAAAATACAATAACTTAGACGTCATAGGAGATGACTAGCTATATGACTAGGACTTTGATAGACAACCAAAACCTTTCCCTTAGCTTTACCTAGGTACTTGTTGAAATATTTAAATTACTTAACATGTGTTTTAAGTGCAGCTTGGGATGACGAGAAGACCCTCCAGGTACGCTTTTATTTTATTGCAATTTACTTTATTGCAAATGCACTCTACTTTTCTTGCATGATAAACAACTGTTGTATGAAAACCAAAACCTTTAGGATAGTCCCTGAACTGAAACTAAAACTAAATTAAAAATCACTGCAAGATAAAATTCACCCCCACAACATTTCAAAATATAAAACAACTCAAAATTTAATCACAAACAGAACAACAGAACTACAATTGCAACTAAATTAAAACGTCTCGTTGAATGATCGGGAATACCTCGGATGATGTAACCCACGTGTTGCTAACGGCATTTCCCATGGTCTAAATGAAAGTGTGGAACTCATTCAGTTGAGTTTAGCAAATTCATCTGGACTAAGTGAATTCAATGAAAATAACGGTGTCGGGATGACGGAACCGTGGGATCTTAATCGATTACGTTATAATCAACTTTAAGATTTGTTTTAATTAAAATATTAAAAACACTTGAATTTTAAGATTTCTAAACCAAAACACTTCTCTCATCTTCTGATTTATGACTTCTAAAACTACACCTCTGCAACAACAAGGAGCTCGGAGCATGGTTGACAGCACGGCCATCGTCATCAACAAAACTCGGGTCTACTACAGTAAAACCTTTCCTGGTTTTAAACAACAAAGCCATAGGATTTCGAGGAAGTTTTCCTAGTGCAACATAAATCCTCAACTCTTCGTTAGGCATTTGCATGATCATGTCAAAAAAATTAAGCCCTAACCGGTCTTAGGACTCCGAGGTAGTCGTTTGGTACGACACAAACCCTCACATCTTCGAGGCTATTTGTATGATTTTATCATACAAATATAAGTCCAAATTAATTAAAACTGGTAAGATTAAAATATCAAATAATATTAGGATTTTCTTAAAACCAAGCCAAACAATAGGATAGTTTGGGAAGTTGCCAAGATTCTTCTTGGATCCTCAGCTTCTCCTACTCCTCTTCCTTTGGATCCTCAAAAATAAATTGTTCCAAATTTTGAGTCATTCCCTTTTGAATTTCCAAAATCCAATCCTTTAAAAACCTCAAACTTTGAAATTCTTGAGAGCAAAACCACTGATCATTATCGAGAATTTTCTTAAATGATTCCCGTCATTTAAGATGTAATTAACTATAGGGGCTTGCCCTTATAGGGAACTTTAAGAACCCAGGTAATATAAACCCTGCTTAATCCATTTATATTAAGCAAGGGAATTTGTCGGCTTATAAAATTGGTTCGCAGACCAAATGGATGTCACAAATCTTCTAGTTTATTTAACCGAGCCCCATCATCAAGCAGTGTGTCTATTCTTTAGGATAGATACACGGTTTGTGATGTGATGCTCGTTTATATAAACTATTTGGGATGTGAGAGCAGTTTTATTTCATATCTTAAAATTATTTTCAAAATCAAATACTACTTTCTAAACCATATATACATATTTAAATTAAATTTAAAATCTAAAATTCGCCGACAATTTCTGTTAGGTGACCCCTTTTCAAAATGAAACACACAACCTAAAAATATGCCGACAACTTCTGGCGAGTCCGCTGGGGACTAGTTCCTCTCTCCATTTTGGTCAGATGGTTTTGCTTTCATAAATCGGTAGTGAGCCCATGCCCCTAGTGGACCAAACTACCATTCTTCCGTTGGAATACCCCGTTCATTTCTGTCTTGAACGAGTATAACCAAGTCCTCTCGGATTTAGGAGCCACTGTTTAGACACCCCTAAACGGAGAAGTTCCAAGATCCTTTTACCTCTTTTCTGAGGTGGGGTGGACCCCCAATAGGTGTTAGTTTAGGAGCGGTCCTTCGAGTCGAGAAGTCTTGCATAAGACTTTCTCTTCCTTGCATAAGTCTTACCTTCTCTACACCTTTGAATATTTCGTTCCTAATAAACAAACCCTCTAATGAATGACTCTTTTAACAAATAACTCCTTTTTATAAATACATGAATAAAAATGTGTTTGGACTCTTTTCGATTCCTTTCTTTTCGTCCTAATGAGAAGAAGCATAATTTGGGACTGACAATCAGAATCTACCTTGCAGAAAATGTCTGCCCCAAAGCTGATTTTCTCCTTCAATAATGGACTGGACTTCGCTGTGTACAAGGATGAGTTGCCCGACAATGGGATCATCCGTTTTGGGCAAGGATTCAAGAACACAAATGTCAAGATCACGGACGTTACCCTTTTCACAGTTACAGACAAAGTGTCTGAAACTGAAAAGCCTTTGATCGAGTTCAACCTTAAGTCAACTCAAGAATTCCCTCCCCTGCAAAAGGTTCCAGCTGAGAAGAATACTACTGTCAATAGGAGAACTGTTATATCTACCCCCACTGGTCTAGTCGTCTCTGCACCTACCCCGGCTTCCGCCAAACTAAAAGGGAAGGAAATTCAAATTTGTAACGAGCATGTTACCATAGAGGGTACAGATCTCCGTGCGAGACCTTCTGTTTTTGAAATTGGGTCCAGTTCAAGGGTTCCACCCCTAACACGGACTCAGAGAAGAAACAGAGCAAGAAAGATTGCCAGGAAAGCCAGAGCTGCTGAAGTTGCTTTCTTGGAAGAAATCCCTGAGTACACACCACTACCTGAGTACATACCATTGCCTGAGTATACACCACTTTTGGAAGGAAGTAGATTCCATCCCCTCTCCGCCGCAGCTGACGAGGAAAATGTCCGCAAAATTCCCTCTGCATTACCTCGACCCACATACTATAGCAACAACCAAAAGAAAAGGGCTAGGACTACACCATTTGCCCGACTACAGACTGTGATAGAGAAGTTAGCAAAGAAAGAGAGATGTCATGTATCAGAGATTTTAAGAAGAATAGGGCAGGTGCCAGCCACGTCCCGTCTTGGGCCGCGAGTAGAACCCGTGAGCGCCACAGAAAAGCCAAATAAGAAGATGAAGGCTAGTCCACCTGTTATTGTTTCAGGATTACAGATCAGGGAGGATACCACCTTCCAGTATTCAGCCGACAGACCATCCGGTCCTAGGCCTTCTGCTGCTAGAAGGATGGTATGGCATCCTACTACTGGTCAATTAAGACCGAAACAACGACCTGAAAAGGAAAGTCTCGTCAGGAGACTCGAGTCCGAAGAAAGCGCCACCGCAATGAAGGGGACTCCCAAGAAGGAAACCCAACGATCATCGCATGATAACTGCGAAACCGCACGAAAAAGACCATTGGAAGACGCTATGGAAAAGCTAAGAACCGACATTCAACGATTAGCAAGAGAAAGAGAAGAAAAGTTTGGAGATGAAGTTGTCTCGTCAGAGTTCATGAATGACGAATATGTGGAGATCAACATGGTTGAGACACGAGCATCGTCAACTTCGCAAGGTGCCCCGGCAGCTACGGAGAGAGATGAACCGGAAGCATTAAGAGCACAAATTCGAGAAAAAGATGATACAATCTCTCAAATGGAAAAAAGGATGGAAGAGATGGCTACAGTCCTAGCCACTCTTCAGAGTCAGGCTCAACCCCCAAGAGAAACGCCTCTAGAAGTTATTCATATTATAAATGGAGGAAAAGAGATTACATCCGTTAACAGAGACGATCAGCCAAAGAAAGACTCTGCTCAGAATATGATTCCAGAGAAGGACATCAAGAACATGGTAGAAGAGTAGGTGCGAGAAGCCTTAGCACACTCTAAGAGCGGAGCATCTATTCAGACGGGTAGACCTTAACCCGAAGAATTTGATGCAGTACAACAACCAAAAGGCTTCGTACCACCTCTGTTCAAGACTTTTGATGGTACCGGAAATCCTCGATAACATGTTGCACATTTTTGTGCTAGTTGTTGCAACGCCGGTGAAAGTGACGCCTTACTCTTCCGATAGTTCGTCGGCAGCCTGTCAGGGATCGCCTTCGATTGGTATGCAGAGTTACCGAATGGTTTGGTAAAGACATTTTCAGAATTAGAAAACCTCTTCATGAAACGTTTTGCCGGAGCTCAGCACCATATCACCATCGGTGACTTAGTGGTGGAGAAACAGAAACCAAACGAGACTTTAGTGGACTACATACTTCGATGGAGAAATCTAAGCATGAAGTGTGAGCCACAGCTACAAGAGCAACATGCAATCAGTATCTTGCTTAAAAGCATTCACGGCCCGATAGCACTTCTCCTTAAGGGATTTACAATTAAGACTTTTGAGAAGTTGTTAAGCAAGGTCGGAAGCTTAAAAGAGGAAGCAAAGAAACTAAGTTTCGTCGACAAAACAGACAAAAAGAAGCCTATGAAGACATTTGAAAAGAAATCCGGGATCGTCGCGGCTGTTGATAAGGGCAAACAGCCAATGCAAATACAGCCAGAGCAGCCGCAGTCCAGCTATCAACAACCTCAGCAGAACTACCAACAACCTCAACCCAGTTATCAGCCAAACCAACAATATGAGCAACCGCCTCGCCCACAGCGCATGTTAAAGGAGCTCATAAATAGAGAATACCCATTCAAGAGTGAGGCAGTGCCAAAGATGTTCCGCAGTTTGATGAAGACTTCAGATTTTCGACTGCCAGAACCCAAGATGCCAGAAGAAGTTAACAAGAAAGATCATCCCAACTACTTCCCTTACCACCAGATGCTTGGACATAAAATAGAGGATTGCATCACCTTCAAGAGTTAGCATGACAACAATCTCCGAAAAGGGAACATAACAATCCCGAAGGAATATGTGAAAGAACCCCAGAAAGGAGGTTCTGTCAATGTTATTTCAACGGATCCCATTATTCCGATAGACCCTTACATAACTAATGATGGATGGAGTACCGCTTGGAAGAAATCATTGAAGAAAACTTTGGATCGCATCCAAACCACTTCGGCGCGTGCTTCAACTAAGAGTTTGAAACCTATTACGCCGGCGCTATCGCTTGCAATTGAAAAACCGCCCCAGGAAAAAAAGATCATAGAAAAGAAGGAGATCTTAGAAGAAGAAAGGACTGAGGCTCCTAAGGCTAAACTAGGGGCTGCTTATCCTAGGATGGTTGTTTCCAATTCAGGGGAAAAATTCCTCGAACCTCTGACTCTATATGATTATTTGCTCGCTCCGGTGGGATCTTATAATGATAAGAGTTATGGCGTTGGCTACGTTTTGACTGTTTCTATCGATTACGTAACTAACGACAACCAATCTAATCCGGATCCCAATTTCAATACCATTAATAATTCTCAAATCATACAAAACCTCGACAATCACGATGACAAAGAAGACATTCATCAAGAAGGCTAAGAAAGTTCAACAAGCAATGAATCTATTTGTGAATTCCAAGGAACACCCATCACAATAAATTTAGAGCCTTCAGATTCTGAAGCAACTCCAAAAGAACCTGTCATGCCAATTCAAAAGGAGACACCTGTAAATTCAGTACCAGATTCAGAAGAAATCACAGAAATCAATTTAAGGAGCGGAAGGGTTCTACCTCCAAGAATGGGTCCATAAGACAAATGAAAGGAGGTGGTTGTTCAGGAAGAATCAATCCCAGCAGAAGAATTGCCCATTCGAGAAGAAACTAAGACACATGATAACAAAATGGACTATAACGTGCTAGCCCATCTTAGGAAACTACCAGCCAAACTGAGCATCTACGACGCTCTCATCTTATCAAAAGAGATGAGGGAAGCTCTGTTCAAGGCCTTACTTGATCCAAAGATTTGTTTAGCTCAGATGGCCGGAGATTCCTTGGACGAGCTTTGCTCGTTAAAGGAACAGCGAGGTGTTACCTTCATGGGCAGTGATCTACTACTTGGGATAGCCAATCACAACCGACCGTTGTACATTTCAGTTACAATAGGAAAATTTACGCTCTCCAGAGTATTGGTGGATCCAGGAGCATCAATCAACATAATGAATCTTCGGATGCTAGCATACTTGGAAATTGATGATCGCGAGCTTGAGGCGGACAAGATGTTACTAAGAGGATTCAACCAGAAAGGAGAAAGAGCCCTTGGATCAATAACACTGTTGATGAAGACCGGTGACTTAGCAAAGACAACCGCAAAATTCCATATATTTGATTCTGAAACATCGTTCAACGCGCTACTGGGCCGACCATGGATACATGAGAATCGGATGGTACCGTCGTCTCTGCATTAGTGCATAAAATACTACGAAGGACGAGAACAGTGCATTAAAGGTGATTTGCAACCTTTCTCCGTACATGAGATTGGAGTCCATGAAGATGCAGCTTATTACGCACCTCCGAAGAAAACAATCTTCTCCAAAAACACCATGACAAATGAAGCAAAAGAAATTCGAGACGATGAAGAACCTGAAGTTCTAGTCCAACAGTCACTCACCACTCCCTTACGGCGAGATGGTGAAGGTTTCTCCAGAACTCGCTTCCGAGGTCGAGGCCGGGGACGAGGTCGTGGAAGAGACACTGGGTCAGTGGGACAAAAAAAGCCGATGATCAACGTTGATCGGGAGAACAGCTCTGAGGAAGAAGAGGAAGTCAAGAAAGAAGCAGCTATAATAAACCGGAAGAAACCACAATTCAAGATTTCTCTCGAAGATGAAAGGAACGAAGAATACAAATCGATGTACGAGAAGATTAACCACTATGTACACACTATGACCCTGACCCCGATCCAGTCTAATAAGATTGAGGGTATGGTGGTCAAAGAAGTACATAGCAGCGGTGCAAAGCCAATCAAATTTTACCGTGGCACTTCTTCTTCCAATACTGAAAATGATGTACAATTTGAAGATGTCACTTCTTCCGAATTAATGGAATTACCTTTTGAGTGGTACTCTCCCTGTGTTCAAAATTTAATTCAGTGTGGTGTCTTACCTCGATAATGGACAAAAGGCCGATCACAACACTTCAAAAAATTATGGAACAATGTCGGTCGGCCTCCCAATTCAAAACATGGTCTCGGATTCGGCACAGTAGGTTCAGTTGACGATACAAAATTTTTCTTGGTTGTCACTTGTGGACCTAATGAAGACTGCTTGGAAACTACAGAAGATCTTGAAGATCTACAAATTGGAGACGCTCCTCCAGAATTCAAAGAAGAAATCAAATCTACAAAAGATGAGTTAATGGAAGTTAACTTAGGTACTAACGAAAAGCCTAGACCAACCTTTGTTAGCTCCTTACTCAATAAAGAAGATTCCGAGGAAGTGATCAAGCTATTAATGGAATTCAAGGACTGTTTTGCTTGGAGTTACGATGGAATGCCAGGATTAGCTTCCAGAAGAATGCGTCTAGAAATTGAACAACACGTAATAGCTGAAGTTAAGAAGCTAATCGACGCTGAATTTGTCCGTGAAGAACAATACCCTACTTGGCTAGCCAATGTGGTACCAGTCAGGAAGAAGAATGGTCAGATCAGAATCTGCGTGGATTTCAGAGACTTGAACAAAGCATGTACGAATGATGAATTTCCACTACAAATCCCAGAATTGATGATCGACATCACTTCAACACATGAAATATTCTCTTTTATGGATGGATCTTCAGGATACAACCAGATAAAGATGACACCAGAAGACGAAAAGCTCACGACATTCAGGACACCAATCGGAGTGTATTGCTACACAGTAATGCCATTCGGACTAAAGAACGCAGGAGCAACATACCAAAGAGCAATGACAAAGATTTTTTATGAGCTCATTCACAACCAAGTTGAGTGCTATGTAGATGATGTGGTCATCAAAAGCAAACTGAAGGAAGATCACCTGTATGATTTGAGAATTATCTTCGAGCGACTAAGGCAATATAACCTTAAGATGAATCCCTCAAAATGCGTCTTTGGTGTCACCTCCAGGAAATTCTTACGATTTTTTGTCCGACATCGCGGGATCGAAATTGATCCGGAAAAGATTAAAGCTATATTAGAAATGCCACCTCCCAAAACCTTAAAACAGCTACGATCCTTTCAAGGGAAGCTGGCATACCTTCGACACTTTATTTCAAACTTGTCAGGTAGGTGTCAGCCCTTCTCGGCATTAGTTAAAAAGGACGCCAAATTCATTTGGGAAGAAAAATTCCAATGGGCCTTCGAGGACATTAAACAATACTTAATGACACCTCCTCGTCTTAGCGGCCCCGGCCTCGGGTAGACCGTTGATACTTTATACCAAGGCTCTAGACGACTCCTCGGAGCCTCGCTAGCCTGAGTCAATGATGAGGGGAAAGAAAATGCTCTCTACTATTTAAGCCATCGTTTGATTCCGATGGAAGTAAAGTATCCTCCAATTGAGAAGCATTGTTTGGCCCTGATCTTCACCGCACAGAAACTCAGGCATTACATGCTCTCTCATAAGGTTAACCTTATCTTGAAAGTTAATCTGTTGTAATATTTGATGACCCGTCCAACACTTTCTGGCAGACTTGCTAGGTGGTTGATGATACTATTGCAATTCGACATAACTTTCGTTCCTCTCCGTGCCGTAAAGGGACAAATCCTAGCAGATTTCCTTGCAGCACACCCTTTGCCGGCAGAATCGCCTCTCAATGACGACTTGTCAGATGAGCAGATAATGAACCTAGAAGACACTGATGATCGACGTTGGGAACTATACTTCAACGGAGCGTCCTCAGCACAGAAAGACAAAGAATTGCAAACGATAATGCCCGGTAAGGCAGGGATCAGACTAATCTTTATAACACCGGAGCGGGGGATGTTGAGGTACTCCTACCATTTAACAGAGCCGTGAACAAACAACGAGGCATAATATGAAGCCCTCATAACAGGACTAGAACTGACCATTCAAATGGGAATAATGGATATCAACATTTATGGAGATTCTCAGTTGATCATTCAACAGGTCGCAGGACAATACAGAATTTTAAAGCCAAGACTCGAGCAATACTTTCAGTATGCCATGAAACTGTTGGAACAAATTCTGAATGTAATAATCTACAAGATCCCCATAAGAGAAAATGCTCTCGCGGATGCGCTGGCTCACCTTACAAAAGAATTTTCCTGCTTACAAGATAAGTCAGTTGAAATGTTAGTTCAAGGACGACATGTCCTATCACAACTCGACATGGATATGATACAAAAATCAGGAAAAGCAGAGGAATCAGTGGCAGCAGTGACGGAAAACACAGAAGATTGGCGTCAGCCGCTAATAGACTACCTACAAACAGGGAAATTACCAGACGATAAGTCATTAGCACATCAAATCAAGAAAAGAGCTCTGTCTTACGCATTAATAAACAATACATTCGACAGAAGTTCTTTTGATCAGATGTGGTTAAGATGCCTGAGTGGGTCCGAGGCTCGTGCAATTGTCAAAGAAGTGCATTCAGGACTTTGTGGCGCTCATCAGTCGGGTCCGAAAATGAAAATGAAAATGAAAATTAAAAGACTAGGGTATTATTGGCCCTCGATGACGACCGATTGCATGAAAATTGCCAAAAGTTGTCACCAGTGTCAAGTGCACGGAGTGGTTCTACACCAACCTCCAAATGTGCTACATCCGACAATTGCGTCATGGCCATTTGAGTGTTGGGGCACAGATATATAATGGGTCCGATAGAACCACCTTCTTCAAGAGGACATCGCTTCATCCTTGCAGCTACAGACTACTTCTCTAAATGGGCAGAAGCAGTTCCACTCAGAGAAGTAAAGGCACACCACGTGCTACAATTTTTCAAGAATCAAGTTGTATATCGTTTCGGAGTACCGTGCAGAATCATTTCAGATAATGGGCCCGCATTCAGAAGTACAAAAATCAACAATTTTGTCAGAAGACAAGGAATCGATTGGCGATATTCAACGATCTACTACCCAAGAGCAAACGGCTTGGCCGAGGCTTTTAATAAAACTCTCGTTTAGATTTTAAAGAAAACTTTGGATGACAACAAGAGAAATTGGCACGAGAAGTTGTTAGAAGCCTTATAGGCCTACAGGATGACTTTCAGGACTCCTACTCAGTCTACACCTTATACTTTGGTGTACGGGTCCGAGGCAGTTTTACCTTTAGAGGTTCAACTTCCATCACTCAGGATTGCAGTTGCAAATAAAATTACTTCATACGAAAATTCCAGATTACGACTGGAAGAACTGGAAAACTTGGAAGGAAAAAGACTTGCAGCACAACAAAATTTGGAACTGTACCAAGCTAAGATGATCCAAGTCGATGATAAACTGGTTAGCCCAAGAACTTTCAAAGTTGGTGACTTAGTTCTTGTTCTCAGAAGACCTATTCTTGCACATCGCAAGATAGGAGGCAAATTTGAACTGACTTGGGAATGGCCGTTTGTAGTTGAGGCAGTCTACTCAGGAGGCTCCTACCAACTTGTGAATTGCCAAGGAGAACGACAAATGCTTCCAATCAACGGACGATATTTAAAGATGTATTACGCAACCTGATGTTTCGAAGGGTGGCCTCTAAAATAGAGATTTATCCCTAGAGACACGGGTAAAGTAATCACTTTGTGACAGGGTCCGAACCCAAAAAATATAAAAAATGAAAAAAAAATATATGTGCTAAAAATAAAATATGTGAAAATCATAATAATAAAGTTTTACCCTTCTTTTCAAATTAAATCTTGTTCCTGGTCTTTCTTCATCTTTTCCTACTTTTCTTAAAAAATTAAAATTGGAGTAAGTGGATAAGAATCTTCAGTGATAAATACTTTCTTAATGTTCTTGTTCTTAGTACAGCCCCTGATCTTTTCCTTGTCTTTTGTGCAGGGAAATGTCGAACGGGCGGTTGGTCCTAAACTTTAGAAATGGCGTGAGTCTCGCACTTGATGAAAAGAGGGTGAAGGATGGAGCAGTGATAGAGATTGACTCGGACTTCACACCAGCTGGCTTACAATACGAAGAAAATGATTGGTCCCAGTTGATCGAGAAGAACTTCACAGCCAAACAGTGATGAAAGTGGGTGGCCCGAGCCACCAATCCAACAACAAGAAAAGAAAAACAAACGCCGCAGAAGATAAGAAAATTATGTATGTGGTTGCTATAGCAGAAGGTAGGCTTTTCAGTGCCACGCCCGCAGAAATTCATGGAGTAAGAAGAGCTACTCTCACTGCTACCCAGCGACGAAATAAGAATCGTTGTATTGGCAAAATGTTGACCAAGTTAGCAGAAGATCAACATGGACAGACAGTGGGTACTATTAGTGCAAATGCCCCAAAGAGATTGGTTCGCCAGGAACCAGAAAGAAGAAAGCCAACTCCAAAAAGGTTGGAACAGATGAAAGAAATACCAGGAAGAGCAGAAATAGAGTCAGTGCCTCAACGCCGGGCAGATATACCAGACCCGAGGAGTCTTGTTGCGAAAGCAACACCGGAGGATGTCCCTACAGAGACTATCCCCGAGGAGCCGAGACATGTAGGAGAACGTGCTGGGGTTGAGCCATACATCCCACAAGACGTTACCGTACACCGAGGACTTCGTATAATTCCAGAATATGAGCTGGAGAAAATGCAGTTAGTTGAAAAGAAGACCTTTGAATACTTTGAAAGGATTGGAGGCAGAAGAATCAACATTTTGGAAGGCCTCGAGTTACACACAGGTGTATTCTCAGAATACGAGCAATAGCAGATTGTGGATTGCATTCTAGAACTTCAGAAGATGGGTCGAGCAGGCCGTCTGAGAGAAAAGACTTATTCAGAACCCCGGAAATGGATGTTAGGGAAAGGAAGAGTCACAATACAATGCAGATGTTGCTATAACTTTGCAGAAGACAGAAAAGGGAATCCACCAGGGATACTCCGTCACGGTGAGGTGGATCCCATGCCAAGAATAATTAAAAGGATGGTGAAAAGAATGATAATGTGGAGGGTACTGCCAGCAGACTGCATACCCAACAGCTGCATCATCAACATCTATCAGGAGGGCGACTGCATACCTCCACACATAGACCACCACGACTTTGTCAGACCTTTCTGCACAGTTTCGTTCGTCAACCAGTGCAATATCATGTTCGAATCTGACCTCCGGATAGCAGGCCCGGGTAAGTTCCGAGGGCCAGTGGAGATACCACTTCCGGTAGGTTTCGTCATGATATTACAAGGAAATGGAGCAGACATCGCAAAACATTGCATACCGGGAGTATTAGTGGAGCGGATCTCCATCACCTTTAGAAGGATGGACGACAGAAAGGCACCATATCATTTTCAGCCAGATCCAGAATTGGAGAGTCTCCAGCCATACGAGCTGTGAGTTACATGGGAAATAACACACCTCCAAACCACATCCATGCGGCATTCCTGCCAAGGGTGACTTGGAAGGTGATGTTATTGACCATGTACCTTACTATTCAGACATGGATTTAGCAGATACTTTTTGGATGGATCAACAAGAATCATACATAGTCCGTTTTGAGTCATGGATTGTATGAGGAATATTTCAGATCGAGTTGTATGATGTGTCTTCAACAAGATTGGAATGAAAGTGACCATGTCACATTTTGCCTTCACCTCTTTTGTGCAAATTGACTGGGAAACGCCATTAAAGTTAAATGAACTTCGAACAAAGAACAGGAAAGAAAAGGAAAATAAATAAGAGACTCTTTTTCATAAAAATCTGAACATTAAAAAGAATTTCAAATCCACATGAACTTCTACAAACATTCTCTCGCACTTTACAATATGTTTTCACAATCTCTCGCATTCATAAATCTCAGCAATATGTTCAGTCTCTGCATTCATAAAACTCTGCATTCATAAAACTCTGCATTCCCAAATATCAGCAAAATCTTTCTCAAATCTCAGCATAAGCCAAATCTCAGTAAAATTCTTCATAGTCATAACATAAATCAAATATCAACAAAATTTTTTACAACCACTGAATAAACTGAATCTCAACAAAAATTCCCCATGGACCTCAGCAAAATTTCCCTCAATCTCTGCATAAATAAATTTCAACAAAATTCTTCAGTCTCAGCATAAGTTAGCAAAATTCTTCAATGTCTCTGCACTCACAGATTCTCTGCAATTTTTTCAGCATTCGGGATAGGCTTCCGCCCTACTCCCATCTCAGCAATCTCAGCATTAGAGATAGGCTTCCGCCCTACTCCCATCTCAGCAATCTCAGCATTCGAGATAGGCTTCCACCCTACTCCCATCTCAGCAATCGGGATAGGCTTCTTCCCTACTCCCATCTCCCATCTCAGCATTCGGGATAGGCTTCCGCCCTACTCCCATCTCGGCAATCTCAGCAATCGGGATAGAGCTTCGCCCTACTCCCATCTCAACGAATCGGGATGAGGCTTTAGCCCTACTCCCATCTCGACGATCGGGATAGGCTTCCGCCGTACTCCCATCTCGACATTCGGGATAGACTTTCACCCTACTCCCTTCTCGACGAATTCTCGGCACTCGAGATAGGCACGATCCTACTCCTTTCTCGCAATCTCAAAATTTGATCCTCTCGGCAAGAAATTGAAATTAAAACACTCTGCATTTCGGATAGGCTTTGTCCTATTCTTCCTCAGCATTTGGAATAGGTTCAGTCCTACTTCCTTCTCAGCATACAAATGCATTCGGGTGGACCTTAGCCCTACTCTTTTTCTCCGCACAAAATCAAGTTGAAACTCAAATCGAAATTCAAACTCAAAATTAAAACTTGAGACAGAAAATGAAACGAATCTAAGATCCAATCACTTGAAATCTTGTGATCTGAAAATCACCTCCTTTTTCCCCAGCGAGAGTTCTGGAATCTTCAGTCTTGGAGATTTACCTGATACTCCCCAGCAAAAATTCTTCTACTTCGTCCTATGTTTGTCACTTGGACATCTGTGTTGGTTTTGTTGATCTCTTCGGTCAACACCAATACGCGCGGTGTGCTTGGTTAGCACACCACTGTTGACCTCATTTTTGATGAGGTCTTCTCTTCTTTTTTTTTAGTACTTAGGATCTAGCCTTAGGCTTTTCCTTTGACTATCCTAGAGGATTAGAATTGGGACCCACCACTTAGAAATTCAAACCACTTCTTAACTCCCTGCAAACTCCACAAACTTGATTGTAAACCCCTAATCACCTAGAGGGTTGAGATCAAATGTGGAAGTTTAAAGGATGAGTTCCTATAGGACTCTTTGGCCTTAGGACTGCCCTGGGTGGCTTAGTCTGGTGAAGGGCTGACTTACACACACACTACACTTATACACTACACTTTCACACACCTCCTAAAACCACACCCATACCCAACTTGACCTCCTGACTCGTAGAGGTGATTCACATGGATGGTCCTTAATCCCTGAGCCCTTGGCTAAGAGGGTTAGGAACAACATAGTGAATGCCTCAAATGAGTCCCTTCATGGCTCATGTGGGCTTGATATGGCTTCATGGCTCAACCAAAATGATTTTATTTCACTTACATTTACCCAATCTTCAATTTTCTAAATTTTCAATTTTTGACCCCCGCGACCCCAGACCCACCAAACCTACCAAATGCCCTTGAAACTACCCAAAATTTGCAAAATCAACTAAATTACCCAAAATTTCCCAAAATCGTTCCTAAACATTTCCCTCCACTCAAATTGATCATCCATAGCCAAAAATACAAAAAATTCCAAAAATACCCCCAATACTATCCAAATACCCAAAAAGCCCCTCTTATCCAAAAAATCCAAAGATTCAGAAAATTCCTAGAAAATTCCAAAAAATCCCAAATATTCCTAATTTCATTTTGTTCAACTACACCATGGGCCAATTTTGTCAATTTACCCCACGTTTGTCAAAATCCCCAATTTGACCAATTTTAACCCAAAATAAACCCAATGCCAAACAAAACCTACCCAATTGACCCAAATTCTGGTCTATTTCAATTCTAAACTTCAATTCAACATCCCCAATATCAATCTAGACCAAATCTAAGTCCAATTTTATTGGCATTTGAATCCAATTTCATTTTTAAGCTTAAAGCCCAATTTTGACCCATGACCCAAACTTAGCCCAAACCAAACCAATTCAACTCCAATTAACCCCAAATCTTTTCTAAAACCTTCCTTAACATCCCCACAAAAAAACACTAACATGATTTGCCCAAAATTTGGACCCAAATCCCACTCAAATTCAACCCAAAGCTAAAAGGCCCAATTTTGATCTAAACCTAAACCTAACCCAAATAAGCCCAAACCCCAAAATCAAAACTCAACCAAAGCCAAAACCTCTTTGAAACATTCCCATAAACATTTCCCAACATTAATTTTACATCAATTTCGACTTTAGCCCAACATTGGCCCAAGTTAGCCCAATTTGACCTACATTGTCCCATTTACCAAAGAGGTCCAAATCCAACCCAATTAAAACCCAAATCATTCCAAACTCATTTCAAATCATTCATGCCATACCCCTAAACCAAACACAACTATTATTTGGCCCAAGCCTTTACCAAACTTTCATCCTAAAATCCATTTTAAAATCCAAAAGCCCACTTCCCTAAACCATTTTAAAAGCCCATCTTCATTAAATTTCAAAGGCCCAAACTTCATGCTAAAGCCCATATGACATTCTTTTCATCACCCCATTAATTGATATCATCCCTTAAGTCCCAAATCAATCATCAAATGATTCCAAATCAAGCCTCATGACAAATCACCCCTAAATGTCAAAAATCCCAAAATCCCTTTCTCATGCAAGTAAGCCAAGCCATTCCCAAGCCATGAGCAAGCCTTGAAGCCATGCACAAGCCACATGAAGCCATGGGATTCACTTTACACATCATCATACCATTAATTGCAAAAGGAGGAGCCTCTTTTTAAACCCCCTTAAAAAGGTTTTAACCCTTTTAATGCTTCACCTTAACCCATGATTAATCCAAATATTCATGGATGGTGACTTCACTACCCTTTCCTAGCCGACTCATCCGACCTCCCTCGACCCAAATCAGTCCCTTGGTGGGTGCACCAAGCCCAATTATATGAGTTGACCAAAATCAACCCAAAATGAGCCTCTCCCCCATACCATTTTAATCCAAGCCCTTTACACATGTCCATGGCCAATTGATCGCACAAACCTCCAGCCCTCACCCACTTGGACCTGAGGGTGACCCATGCCTGCCGGCCAGCCGCCTGGATCGCCGAAAAACACCACACCCGAGAGCTCACATGTGAGCCAACATTGAAATTCTCCCTTGCTGAGCTGCCCCAAGTCCAGTGGTTGCGATGGTTGTTCTTCCCTTGACCTAAGCAGCTGATCCCAACCCCTAACTCCCCCTGGGAGGCCCTCCAGCCTCACCTATTTAAACCCCACCTCTCTCGGCCATGGAAGAGGTGCTGAACCAACCTTAAGGAAACTCTGCCAAAATCATTCCAGACCACTCTCTACACATAAAGCACTTGATTCCCACTCGGATTCCAGCCCAATTCCTCCAACTCGAGCTTAATTTTAAGTTCAAACTTCAAGCACAAAAACCAGGACACTTCTTCACAGGTGGACCAATCCCCAAATTGATTGATCCTACACCTTCACCGGACCAAGGGAAGAAGTCTACCAGCAAAAGCCCCCTCTCCAGGCCACCCATCTATTCCAGACTCCAAGCTTTGTAATCGGCTGTGGTCGAAATCCTACCTAGAAAATTCACCAGGCCAGGAGACTTCATCTGGAGCTTGCTTGGACTCAATCGAAGGTGACACAACCCTCAGATCGAAGCCACACTTCTCTGAGCAAAGGTATGGTCTCACTCTTCTTCCCAAACTTTTGAACATTCTCCATTTTTATTGAGTCAATTTCATGCTACATAAACTGTATGGATGTGTTCGACTCTTCAAGACAAATCCATAGAGCACAAGAACACGAAAATCCGTTGAGAAATGAGTGAGTTCTTAGGCTTTTAGTGTGGACGGTTCTCGGGCTAGGAGGCTTGGGGACGATGAACAGATGTCTTTCATTCAATATACGCGCGGATGGACGGCTCAGATCAGGTCGGATCAACGGATGATACGCGGAAGGCAGGACCCGGGCTGCTGACTCAAGTGGCGGCGTCGAATTGGAGCGCGCCGCGTGGCCGTTCGGAGTTGCCGACGATGACAGGGCACCGCGTGGATAAGTAGGAAATTAGGTTATTTTCCTATTTATTTAATTCCCTAAACTTCAAAAATGCATAACTTTGTGTAGGAAAATTAGAAAAATAAAATAAAAATACCCTCTTGCTCAGTGAACAGAGGAGAATAATGTGGAAAAGAAATCATTTAATTTTATCAAGTATTTTATTTTTAATAATTTATTTACTCTCTACACATTTTCAATTCTCCATGCATGTATACAATTCACCATGGCATGAGACCATAGGGCTTTTGAAGTCTCTGAATTTGGGAACATTCCCTGAATTTTTCAAAGTCAGAGGCCATCCCTAAGGAGAGTTTTTGATTTTTCAATTCTAGGTCACTATTCTGAATATTTTAATTCCAGTAACTAGTATGTTGTGAAATAAATTCTAAGAAAATTTGAGGATGTTTCTTATGACCAGAGGACTCTAGGAAAAATAGATTTTGAATTAATCCACTTGGAATAACCCTAATTGGCTTAATCATACATCAAATTGACTTGAAATCAATTCTCCACTGACCTTTAGAATCAGAGGAACCCACCATAAAAATTTGAAGTCAATTGGACTTGGTTAGCCCTACCAAATGGGTTGATTAAACCATTTTGCCAAATTAAACTTTAAAAATTCATAACTTTCAAAATACTTTTCAAAAATTCACCAAATTGGTTTTGGCGCCTCTCGATATCGGGGAATTTAAGAAAATTAAAATTTCAATTTTCTAAAAAAGTTGATTTTATGCATTATTTTAATATTTTTAATAATTAAAAAATAATAAAAATCACAAAAATAATAAAATTCACCAAAATGTCACATTTTGAATTTTAATCACTTAGGAACAAACCCCATATTTTTCTTAAGTCTATATGATGAGATATTAAATTTTAAAGCCCTAAGGTAATTTTAAAATTAAAAAAATGTATTTTTTTAGCATTTCCACTAAAATAATTCTAATAAATCAAAGAAAAATCAGATAATTGTAAAAATTGATCCTTTGATTTCCTTGATATCAGAGATATTTTTGAAAAATATAAAATTCATTTTTCAACCTTTATTTCATTTTTAAATTAATTAATACTCCAAAACTCAAAATAATTGTAATAAAAAGAATATAATTAAAAAAAATCACCAAAATTAGTCCAAGTGGTCCCCTGGTCATTAGGAATGTCCCATAATTTTCTTAAGGACAGAAACTTTCCCTTGGTCATATTATTAAATTTTCCTTGGAAATCCCTATTTTCCATCAAAAATAATTACATAAATAAATTAAATATTGAAAAATTACATTTTCTCCTCTCATGCCTTTATTGACATATGAGTGAAGTCACATAAAAATTTCAAGTTCATTTAAGCCCAATTTAGTGAGTTATGAAATTATTAATCTTGAAGGGCAAAATAGTAATTAGAATTTTAACCTTTAATTAAAACTTTAGGCTTAATAAAATTAAAGAGTAAAATATTTGATCCTAATCTGATTTGGATGATTGAAATTTGAATAATAAGGGTAGAAACCTGTTAAATAATTTAAAAATAATTAAAATAAACCTTAATTAAATAATTGATTAAATTTGGAAGAATAATAAAATTGGAATTATTAAAATGGGGATATTATTAGGAAGAGATTTGTTCTTTAATTTAAGAATCCCTAAATTAATCATCTCAATAATATTTAATTCCTAATTAAAATGATAATCCAAATTTAAGATTTAAAATGCTAAAAGACTTAATCATTAAATTAAATTAAAGTTAAATTATTTAAATTAAATCCTTTTAAAATTTCAATTAAATAAATACTTTAATAATTAAAATTAAATCATCTTTAAAACATAAAAAAATAAAATATTAAATTAAAATTAAAAATAAAATTAAATTAAAATTTAAATTAAATTAAATTAAATCAAATTAAATTAAATTAAATTAAATTAAATCAAATTAAATCAAATTAAATTAAATTAAATTAAATTAAATCATATTAACTTAAATTAAATTAAATTAAATTAAAATAAAAAATAAAATTAAGTAAAAATTAAAATTAGATTAAATTAAATTAAATTAAAATTAAAACTAAACCAAATTAAATTAAATTAAAGTTAATTTAAATTGAATTAAAAATAACATCACCTAAGACTTAAAGAAATTTAAAAATAAATATAAAACAACTTGAACACTATTCCAAACTTAAACCCATTAACTGAAATTAAATCATAAACCATTTGAACATCAATTTTCCCTCGAAAGCTTTTGTTGTCATAACTCGTAAACAGAACGTTAAGTGAAATGTTACTTCACTCATAGGATATTCAAATGTCCTAGTTCACTGAGTAAGATAACAACAAAACTTGAATTCTCGGACGATTAATTCATTTGTATAATTAAATTCTCTTGAACTTAAAAAATAATCCTAGAAATATTGAAAAGATATTTAAGACTCGTCTTAAGCACTTCCTTGATATGATGGGATGTTTATAAGAACAATTGAACTTAATTGTTCTTTGATGAAGAAAATCGTCCTCAAACCAAAACACAAGAACCTAGACGTCATAGGAGATGACTAGCTATAGGAGTAGGACCTTGGTAGAAAACCATAATCCTTCCCTTAGCTTTACCTAGGGACTTGCTCTAAATGCTTAAATAATCTAATTGTGTTTTAAGTGCAGCTTGGGATGACGGGAAGACCCTCCAGGTACGCTTTTATTTTATTGCAATTTACCTTATCGCAATTTATTTAATCGCATCGCACTTACTTTTCTTGCATGATAAACAACTGTTGCATGAAAACCCACACTTTTAGGATAGTCCCTAAAACTGAAACCAAAACTAAATTAAAAGTCATTACAAGATAAAATTCACAGCCACAACATTTCAAAATATAAAACAACTCAAAATTTAATCACAAACAGAATATAAAACTACAACTACAACTAAATTAAAATGTCTTATTAGATGATCGGGAATACCTCAGATGATGTAACCTACGTGTTGCTAACGGGATTCCCCACGGTATAAATGAAAGTGTGGAACTCATTTAGTTGAGTTTAGCAAATTCATCTAGACTAAGTGAATCCGATAAAAATAACGATGCCGGAAGGATGGAACCGTGGGATCTTAACCGGTGTTGTTATAATCAACTTTAAGGTTTGTTTTAATTAAAACATAAAAAACACTTGGAAATTAAGATTTTCTCTAAACCAAAACACTTTTCTCATCTCCTGATTTATGACTTCTAAAACTAAACCTCTGCAACAACAAGGAGCTCGGAGCATGGTGGACAAAGACGGCCATCGTCATCAAGAAAACCCGAGTCTACTTCGACAAAACTTTCTTAGAATTAAATAACCAAGCCATAGGACTTCGAGGTAGCTTACCTAGTGCAACATAAATCCTCAACTCTTCGTTAGGCATTTTCATTGCAAATTAAGCCCTAACCGGTCTTAGGATTTCCGAGGTAGTTGTCTGATACAACATAAACCCTCACATCTTTAAGGCTATTTGTATGATTTTGTCATACGAATATAAGTCCTAATTAATTAAAATTGGCAAGATCAAAACATTAAATAAACATTAGGACTTTCCTAAATCCAAGCCAAACAATAGGATAGTCGGGAAATTACCGAAGTTCGCTTCGAATCTGTAATTTCTCCTACTTTTCTTCCTTTGAATTCCTAAAATAAATTGTTCCAAATTTGATCCATTCCCTATTGAAATTTCCAAAATTCAAATCCTTTGAAAAACTTAAACTTTGAAATTCTTGAGAGCAGAACTACTGATTATTATCGAGTGTTTTCTTAGGTGATTCCCGTCACTTAAGATGTAATTAACTATAGGGGCTTGCCCTTATAGGGAATTTTAAGAACCCAGGCAATATAAACCCTGCTTAATTTCTTTCTATTAAGCAGGGGAATTTGTCAGCCTATAAAATTGGTTCGCAGACCAAACGGATGTCACAAATCTTCTAGTTTATTTAGTCGAGCCCCACCACCAAACAGTGTGTCTATTCTTCCGGATAGATACACAGTTTGCGGTGTGATTGCTCGTTTATATAAACTATTCGGGATGTGAGATCAGTTTGATTTCATATCTTAAAATCTTCAAATAAAAAAAAATTATTTTCAAAACCAAATACTACTTTTTCAAATTATTTATTTAAATTAAATTAAAAATTTGCCGACAATTTCTGTAGGTGACCCCCCTTTTCAAAATACAACACTCAACCTAAAAATATGCCGACAACTTCTGGCGACTCCGCTGGGGAGTAGTTCCTCTCTCCATTTTAATCAAATAGTTTTGCTTTCAAAAATCGGTAGCGTATCCATGTCCCTAGTGGATCAAACTACCCTTATTTCCGTTGGAATACTATGTTCATTTCTACCTTGAACAGGTATAGCCAACATTCTCTCAGATTTAGGAGCCACTGTTTAGACACCCCTAAACAGACAGGTTCTGAGATCCTTTTACCTCATTTCTGAGGTGGGGTGGGCCCCCAATAGGTATTAGTTTAGGAGCAGTCTTGTGGGTCGAGAAGTTTCTACAAGACTTTCTCTTCCTTTTCTAGTTCCTAATTAATTCCTTTACCCTTCCTACAACTCTTCTTCTTTTAATAATTCTCTGTCCTAACGAACAAATCTTTTTCGAAAAACAATTTTCTTTTAATACCACGAATACACTAAGATAAACGGAAATGTGTTCGGACTCTTTCTTTTTCGTCATAAGTTTTACGACAAGAAGAAGCACAATTCGGGGACTAACACTTGGAATCTGCCCTGCAGAAATGGAAGCCCCAAAACCGATCTTCTCCTTCATCAACGGACCGGACTCGGTCGTGTTCAAGGACGAATCGCTCGATAATGGAATCATTCGATTCGGACAAGGATTCGGGGACACTTACATCAAAATCCCCGACGTCACTCTCTTTTCACTCACAAGCAAAGTACCGTAAGCGAGAAGCCGTTGATTGAGTTTAACCTCAAGTCAACTCATGAATTCCCTCCTCCGTAAAAGATTCCAACCGAGAGGAGTACTGTTGTTCGTAGAAGAACTGTTGTTGCTACTCCCACTGGTCTAGTTGTCTCTGCACCTACCCCGGCTTCTGCCAAACTAAAGGGGAAGGAAATTCAGAACTATGATGAACCTGTTACCGTGGAGGGTACAGATCTTCGTGTGAGACCTTCTGTTTTTGAGATCGGGTCCAGCTCAAGAATTCCACCACTGACACGAACTCAGAGGAGGAGCAGAAGTAGAAAGATTGCTAAAGAAGCTAGAGCTGCTGAAGTTTCTTTCCTGGAGGAAATCCAAGAACTGCCCGAGTATACACCGCTGCCTGAATACATACCACTTTTGGGAGGAAGTAGGTTCCATCCCCTCTCCGCTGCAGAGGACGAAGAAAATGTCAGCAAGATTGCTTCTGCATTGCCTCAGCCCGCATATTACAACGACGGCCGTAAGCAAAGGGCTAGAATTACGCCATTTGCTCGACAGCAAACCCTGATAGAAAAGTTAGCAAAGAAAGAAAAATGCCCTGTGTCAGAAATTTTAAGAAGGATAGGGCGGGTGCCAGCCAAGTCCCGTCATAGGCCGCGAGTAGAACCTGCTATCGCTGCGGAAAAGCCAAATAAGAGAATGAAAGCTAGTCCACCTGTCATTGTTTTAGGACTACAAATTAGGGAGGATACCACCTTCTAGCTTTTGGCTGCCAGACCATCCGGTCCTAGACCTTCTGCTGCTAGAAGAATGGTATGGCGTCCCACTACCAGATAATTAAGAGTAAAACAACAGCCTGAGAAGGAAAGTCTCGTTAGGAGACTTGAGTTCGAAGAAAGTGCTACCGCAGTAAAGGGGACTCATGAGAAAGAAACCCGACAGTTATCACATGACAACTGCAAGGATGTACAGAAAAGACCACTAGAAGATGCTATGGAAAATCTAAGAACCGATATTCGGTGATTAGCAAGAGAAAGAGAAGAGAAATTCGGAGATGAAGTTAACTCGTCGTAGTTCATGGATGATGAATATGCGAAATTAACATGGTTGAAACACGAGCTTCGTCGGCCTCACAAGGTGCCCTCGCACGCGCAGAAGAGAGGAGCCGGAAGTAATGAGGAGGCAGCTTCAAGAGAAAGATGATTCGATCGCCCAAATGGCAAAAAGGATGGAAGAGATGGCTATAGCCCTAGCCACTCTCCAGAGTCAGGTTCAACCCCAAAGAGAAACACCCCCAGAAGTTATTCACATTGTAGACGGAGGAAAGGAGATTACGACCGTCAACGGGGATGATCAATTAAAGAAGGATGCAACACAAAGCATGATTCCGGAAAAGGATATCAAGAGCATGGTAGAACAGCAGGTGCGAGAAGCCTTGGCACAATCAAAGAGCGGGACATCCATTCGGACGGGTAGACCTTACCCCGAAGAATTCGACGCTGTCCAATATCCGAAAGGCTTTGTACCACCTCTCGTTCAAGACCTTTGATGGAACCGGAAACCCTCGGTAGCATGTTGCACATTTTCGTGCCGCTTGTTGCAATGCCGGCGGAAGTGATGCTTTACTCTTCCGACAATTTGTCGACAGCCTATCGTGGATCGCCTTTGATTGGTATGCGAAATTACCAAACGGTTCGGTGAAGACATTTTCGAATTAGAGAACCTCTTCAACAAGCGATTTGTCGGAGCTCGACACCACATCACTATAGGTGATTTAGTGGTAGAGAAGCAGAAGCCGAACGAAACTTTGGTGGACTACATACTTCGATGGAGGAATCTAAGTATGAAGTGTGAGCTATAGCTACAAGAACAACATGCAGTTGGCATTTTATTAAAGAGCATTCACGACCCGATAGCACTTCTCCTCAAGGGTTTTACTATTAAGACTTTTGAGAAGTTGTTAAGCATGGTCGAAAGCTTGCAAGAGGAGGCAAAGCAATTAAGATTCACCGACAAAACAGACAAACAGAAGCCCGTGAAAACTTTTGAAAAGAAGTCCTGGATCATCGCAGCTGTCGATAAAGGCAAGCAGCCGATACAAATACCGTCAGAACGGCCGCAGCAACCCCGACCCAGCTATCAGTCATCTCAACAGTATGAACAACCGCCTCTACCACAACGTACGCTAAAGGAGCTTCTGAGAAGGGAATATCCGTTCAAGAATGAGGTAGTGCCGAAAATGTTCCGCAGTCTAATGAAGACTCCAGATTTCCAACTGCCAGAACCTAAGAGACCAGAAGAAGTCGACAAGAAAGGTGATCCCAACTTTTGCCCTTACCACCGGGTGCTTGGACACAAGATAGAAGATTGTATTACCTTCAAAAGTTGGCTCAACGACAATCTTCGGAAAGGGAATATAACGACCTCGAAGGAGTACATGAAGGAACCCCAGAAAGGAGGTTCCGTCAATGTTATCTCGACGGATCTCATTGTTCCGATAGTTCCCTATGCGATTGATGATGGATGGACTACCGCTTGGACAAAGTCTTCGAAGAAGATTTTGGATCACATCCAAACCACTTCGGTGCGAGCCTCAATTCAGAGTTCGAAACCTATCAAGTTGGCACTATCACTTGCGATAGAAGAACCACCTCAACAGGAGACGATTGAAGAGAAGAAGGAAATTGACGAAGAAGAGAAGACCGAGGCTCTTAAGGCTAGACTAGGGGCTGCTTATCCTAGGATAGTTGTTTCCGATTCGGGGGAGAAATTACTCAAACCTCTGACTCTGTATGATTATCTGCTCACTCTGGTGGGATCTTATAATGATAAGGGTTATGGCGTTGGCTACATTTTGACTGTTTCTAATGATTACGTAACTAGCAACAACCAACCTAATCCGGACATCGATTCCGATACAAATGACAATTCTCAAATCATACACAATCTCGACAATCACAATGACAAAGAAGACATCCACCAAAAAGGCTACGAGAGTTCAACAAGCAATGAATCTATTTGCGAGTTTCGAGGAGCTCCAATCACAATAGAGTTAGAGCCTTCAGACTCTGAAGCTAATCCAGAAGAACTCCGTCATTCGATTCAAGAGGAGACACCGACAAACTCAATACTAGATTCAGAAGAAATTATAGAAGTTAACTTAAGAAGTGGAAGAGTTCTACCTCCGAGAATGGGTCCAAAGGAAAAAGGAAAGCAGGTGGTTGTTCAGGAAGAACCAACCCCGGCCGAAGAAATACCCATTCGGGAAGAAATCGAGACACATGGAAATAAAGTGGATTACAACGTGCTAGCCCATCTTAGGAAACTACCAGCGAAACTAAGCATCTACGACGCTCTCATCTTATCAAAGGAGATGAGAGAAGCTCTGATCAAGGCCTTACTTGATCCAGAAATTTGCTTAGCTCAAATGACTGGAGATTCCTTAGATGAGGTTTGCTTGTTAAAGGAACAGCGAGGTGTCACCTTCACGGACAATGACCTACTACTTGGGACAGCAGACCACAACCGACCATTGTACATTTCAGTTACAATCGGGAAGTTTACACTCTCCAGAGTATTGGTGGATCCAGAAGCATCAATCAATATAATGAATCTTCGGATGCTAGCATACTTGGAAATTGATGCTCGCGAGCTCGAACAGGACAAAATGTTATTAAGAGGATTCAACCAGAAAGGAGAAAGAGCCCTCGGATCAATAACACTGCTAATGAAGATCGGTGACTTGGCAAAGACAACCGCAAAATTTCACATAATTGATTTAGAAACATCATTCAACGCTCTACTGGGCCAACCATGGATACAAGAAAATAGGATGGTACCATCATCCCTACATCAGTGCATTAAATACTACGATGGAGGGGAACAGTGCATCAAAGGTGACTTACAACCATTCTCCGTACATGAAATTGGAATCCATGAAGATGCAGCTTATTACGCACCTCCGAAGAAAACAATCTTCTCCAGAGATACCATAACGAATGAAGAAAACAATCTTCTCCAGAGATACCATAACGAATGAAGCAAAGGAAGTTCGGGACGACGAGGAACCTAAAGTTCTAGTCCAACAGTCATTCACCACTCCCTTACGGCGAGACGGTGAAGGTTTCTCCACAACTCGCATCCGAGGGTGAGTCCGGGGACGAGGTCGTGGCAGAGACGTTGGGACAGTTGGACAGAGGAAACCAGCCATCAATTTGATTGGGAAGATAGTTCTGAAGAAGAAAAAGAGATCAAACAAGAAGCAACGATAATAAGTCGGAAGAAGCCGCAATTCAGGATCTCTCTCGAAGATGAAAAGAACGAGGAATATAAATCGATGTACGAGAAGATTAACCACTATGTACATACTATGACCCTGACCCCGATCCATTCTAATAAGATCGAGGGTATGGTGGTCAAAGAGGTATGTAGCGGCGGTGCAAAGACAATCAAATTCTACCGTGGTGCTCCTTCCTCTGAAACTGAAAATAATGTACAATTTGAAGATGTTACTTCATCAGAATTAATGGAATTATCTTTTGAGTGGAACTCTCCCTGTGTTCAAAATTTAATTCAACGTGGTTTCTTACCTCGACAATGGACAAAAGGTCAATCACAACATTTTGAAAAATTATGGAATAACTCTGGTCGTCCACCCAATTCAAAGCATGGTCTCGGGTTCGGCACAGAAGGATCAGTTGACGATACTGAATTTTGCTTGGTTATCACTTGCAAGTCCAATGAAGACTGCATGGAAGCTACAGAAGAACTTGAAGATTTACAAATTGGAGACGCTCCACCAGAGTTCAAAGAAGAGATCAAATCTACAATAGATGAGTTAACGGAAGTTAACTTAGGTACTAGCGAAGAGCTTAGACCTACCTTTGTTAGCTCCTTACTCAATAAAGAAGACTCTGAAGAAATAATCAAGTTATTAATGGAATTTAAAGACTCGTTTTGCTTAGAGCTATGATGAGATGCCGGGATTAGCTCCGGAGGTCGCAGTCCATAAGCTAGGAGTGGATCTTACTTCGTCCCGTCAGACAAGGTCCCAGAAGAATGCGTCTAGAAATCGAACAACAAGTCATAGCTGAAGTTAAAAAGCTAATAGGCGCTAAATTTGTCCGTGAAGAACAATACCCGACTTGGTTAGCCAAGTGCCAGTCAGGAAGAAGAATGGTCAGATCAGAATTTGTGTGGATTTCAGAGATTTAAACAAGGCATGTCCAAAAGATGAATTCCCTCTACCGATCCTAGAATTAATGATCGACATTGCTTCAACACATGAAATATTCTCTTTCATGGATGGATCTTTAGGATACAACCAGATAAAAATGGCTCCGAGAAGATGAAAAACTTACAAGCATTCGAACGTCGATCGGAGTATATTGCTACACGAGTGATGCCATTCGGATCGAAGAACGCAGGAGCAACCAACCAGAGAGCAATGACAAGAATTTTTGATGATCTCATCCACAATCAAGTCGAATGCTACGTGGATGATGTGGTCATCAAAAGCAAAGTAAAGGAAGATCACCTTTATGATTTGAGAATTGCTTTCGAAAGATTAAGACAATTTAACCTTAAGATGAATCCCTTAAAATGCACCTTCGGTGTCACCTCCGGGAAATTCTTAGGATTCATTGTCCGACATCGTGGAATTGAAATCGACCTAGAAAAAATTAAAGCTATCTTAGAAATGCCACCTCCCAGAACCTTAAAACAACTACGATCTTTTCAAGGGAAGTTGGCATATCTTCGACGCTTTATCTCGAACTTGTCAGGTAGGTGTCAGCCTTTCTCGGCATTAGTTAAAAAGGACGCTAAATTTATTTGGGAAGAGAAATGTCAGAGGGCCTTCGAGGACATTAAGCAATATTTAATGACACCTCCTGTCTTAGCAGCCCCAGTCTCAGGTAGACCGTCGATACTTTATACCGCGGCTTTACACGACTCTCTCGGAGCCCCGTTAGCCTGTGTCAATGATGAGGGTAAAGAAAATGCTCTTTACTACATAAGCCGTTGTTTACTTCCGACGAAATAAGGTATCCCGCAATTGAAAAGCATTGTTTGGCCCCGATCTTCGCCGCTCAAAAGCTCGGGCACTACATGCTTTCTCATAAGGTCAACCTGATCTCGAAATTTAATTCATTGCAATACTTGATGACTCGTCCAACGCTTTCTGACAGACTTGCCAGATGGTCAATGATATTATTGCAATTCTATATAACTTTCGTGCCTCTTCGTGCCGCAAAAGGGACAAGTCCTAGCAGACTTCCTCGCAGCACACCCTTTGCCGGCAGAATCTCCTCTCAATGACGACTTGCCAGACGAACAAATAATGAGCCTAGAAGACCCTGATGATCGACGTTGGGAATTATATTTCGACGGAGCATCTTCAGCACACAAAGATGAAGAATCACAAGTGATAGTGCCCGGTAAGGTAGGAATCAGATTAATCTTTATAACACCGGAGCGGGGGATGTTAAGATACTCCTACCACTTGACAGAGCCGTGTACAAACAATGAAGCAGAATACGAAGCCCTCATAACAGGACTGGAATTAACTATTCAAATGGGGATAACAAACATCAACATCTACGGGGATTCGCAGTTAATCATTCAACGGATCGTCGGACGAGTACGGAATTTTAAAGCCAAGACTCGAGCACTACTTCCGAGTATGCCATACGGTTGTTGGAACAGATTCCGAATGTGACAATCTACAAAATTCCCATGAAAGAAAACGCTTTAGCGGATGCGTTAGCCCGTCTCGCAAAAGAATTTGCCCGTTGCAAGATGAATCGATAGAAGTGTCGGTTCACGGACGTCGGGTCCTATCACGGCTCGACATAGACACAATACACAAATCGGAAAAAGAAGAAGAATCGGTTAGCAACGGTGACGTGAAAACACGAAGATTGGCGACGACCATTAATGAACTACCCGCAAACGGGAAAACTACCGGACGATAGGTCGCTAACCCATCGGATCAAGAAAATAACTGCGTCCTACGCATTAATAAACAACACGTTATACGGAAGGTCTTTCGATCAAATGTGGCTAAGGTGCCTAAGCGGGTCCGAGGCCCGTGAAATTGTTAAAGAGGTGCATTCGGGACTCCGTGGCGCTCACCGGTCGGGTACGAAGATGAAAATGAAAATTAAAAGACTAGGGTACTACTGGCCCTCGATGATGACCGACTGCATGAAAATCACCAAGAGCTGTCACCAATGCCAAGTGCACGGAGTGGTTTTACACCAACCTCCAAATGTGCTACATCCGACAATTGCGTCGTGGCCATTTAAATGTTGGGGCACATATATAGTGGGTCCAATAGAACCACCATCTTCAAAAGGGCATCGCTTCATTCTTGCGGCTACAGATTACTTTTCCAAGTGGGCTGAGGCTGTTCCACTTAGAGAAGTGAAAGCACACCTTACGCTCTGGTGTATGGGTCCGAGGCAGTGTTACCTTTAGAGGTCCAGCTTCCTTCACTCAGGATTGCAGTTGCAAACAAAATCACGACGGAAGAGAATGCCAAATTATGAATAGAGGAATTAGAAAGCCCGGAAGGGAAAAGACTTGCAGCGCAGCAGAATTTAGAACTATACCAAGCTAAGATGGTTCAAGCCCATGACAAGCCGGTCCGCCCAAGAACCTTTAAAGTTGGTGACTTAGTTCTCGTTGTCAAAAGACCTATTCTTGCACACCGCAAAATAGGAGGAAAATTTGAACCCACTTGCGAAGGACCGTTTGTGGTTGAGGCAGTCTACTCAGGAGGCTCCTACCAGCTAGTGAATTACCAAGGAGAACGACATATGCTTCCGATCAATGGACGATATTTGAAAAAGTATTACGCTACCTGATGTTTCGAAAGAATGAATTTTTCATCCCTAGAAGCACGGTTGAAGTAATTACTTATGACTGGGTCCGAACCCAAAAATAATAAAAAGTGTGCTAAAATAAATAAAGTCATGATAATAAGTTTTCCTTGTTTTCTCTTCCAAATCAAAATCTTTTTTCCGATATTTTCCCACTTCATTCCTGTTGAATTTGAAAATATAAAAGTAATAATAAAAATAAAAAAAACTATCTTTAATAAACATTTTCTTAATGTTCTTGTTCTTAGTACAGCCCCTGATCCTTTTCCTTGTCTTTTCGCAGGGAAATGTCGAACGAGCGGTTGGTCCTGAACTTTAGAAATGGCGTAAGCCTTGCACTCGACGAAAAGAGGGTGAAAGATGGAGTGATAATAGAGATTGACTCAGACTTCGCACCAGCAGGCCTGCAATACGAGGAAAGTGAGCGGGTCCCGGTGACCGAGAGGAACCGCCCGATCGGACGAGAATGAAAGTGGGTGGCCCAAGACACCAATCCAGCAGCAAGAAAAGGAAAACAAACACTAAAGAAGATAAGAGAATCAAGTCTGTAGTCGCTATAGCAGAGGCGCGGCTTGTCGCGCCGCGCCTACGAAATTCGGGAAGTACGAAGAGCTACTCTCACGACAACTCGGCGAAGAAATAAAAATCACCGTATCCGCAAGATGTTAACTAAACTAGCGGCGGACCGGCGCGACGAGGCGGTTGCTACTGCCAGGTGCATATACTTCAAGGACGCCGGTTCACCGAGAACTCGAAGGAAGGAGGCCGACTCCGAGGGTAACGAAGAGACCGGGGAAATCTCGAAAAGATCAGAAGAAGGAAGGCTACCACGCCACCAGATAAAGTCACCGATAATGCATAACCTTGTTGCAGGAGCAACCCCGGAGGATGTCCCGACGGAGACCATCCCCGAGGAGCCGAGGTATGTAGGAGAACGCGAAGGGATTGAGCCATATATCCCACGATACGTCACCGGGCCTAGCCATTTGCGGATTATTCCGGAATATGAGCTAGAAAGAATGCGGAATGTCGAGAAGCAAACTTTTGAATATTTCGAGAGAATCAGAGGCAGGAGGATCAATATACTAGAAGGCCTCGGGCTACATACAAACGTGTTCTCAGAATACGAACAACAACAAATCGTGGACTGCATCCGGGATTTGAAAAGAATGGGTCGAGCAGGCCGCCTAATAGAAAACACTTACTCGGATCCCCGGAGATGGATTCCAGGGAAAGGGAGAATTACAATACAATGTGGATGCTGCTACAACTTCACGAGAAGACGGAAGGGAAACCCACCGGGATACTCCGTCATGGCAAGGTAGATCCAATGCCATTAGTCATCAAAAGGTTGGTAAAGAGAATGATAACATGGAGGGTACTGCCAACAGATTGCATACCCAACAGTTGCATTATTAACATTTACAAGCAGGGTGACTGCATTCCCCCGCACATAAATCACCACGACTTTGTCAGACCTTTTTGCACAGTTTCTTTTCTGAACGAGTGTAATATCATGTTCGGATCTGACTTCCGGATAAGCGAGCCCGGGTGAGTTCCGAGGGCCAGTAAAGATACCATTACCGGTAGGTTCCGTCATGATACTAAAGGGCAACAGAGCAGATGTCGCTAAACATTGCATACCAGGAGTACCAATGAAGCGAATCTCAGTTACTTTCAGAAGGATGGATGACAGGAAAGCACCTTACCACTTCCAGTCAGACCCAGAGCTAGAGAGACTCCGGCCTTATGAGCTCTGAGTTACATGGAAAATATCACACCTCCAACGTACATCCATACGACATCCTTGCCAAGGATGGCTTGGAAGGTGATGTTATTGACCATGCACCTCACTATTCAGACATGGATTTTTGACAGATGCCTTTTTGGATGGATCGACAAAGATCATACATAGTCCGTTTTGAGTCTACATGGATTGTATGAGATGTATTCCAGATCGAGTTGTATGATGTATCTTCGACATGATTGGAATGAAAGTGACCATGTCACATTTTGGCCTTCACCTCTTTTGTGCAAATCGACTGGGAAACGCCATCAAAGTTAAATGAACTTCGAACAAAGAACAGAAAAGAAACAAAAAGAATAAAAGAAAACTTTCCTTAAAAAATCTAAAAAATAATGATGAACGCCAAATTCACATGAAACATTAAATGAACGATAAGGAAAATTTGAATTGTTAAAAGACAAACAAAATGAGCACGAATTTTAAATCAAATTCAAATTCAACCTTCCAGATTTCAAATCAAATCTCAATCAAAATTCAAATTCAATCTTCCAGATTTCAAATCAAATTCAAATTCAATCTTCCAGATTTCAAATCAAATCTCAATCAAAAATCAAACTTTTAGGGTCGAGGATTTTACATCCGAGACTGCATTGCTTTAGGTTCTTTCCCTATCGCAATGAAAAACATCAAAATCAAACTTTTGGGGTTAAGGATTTTACATCCGAGACTGCATTGCTTTAGGATTCTTTCCCTATCGCAATGAAATACATCAAAACTCAAATTCTTGGGGTTGAGGATTTTACATCCGAGACTGCATTGCTTTAGGATTCTTTCCCTATCGCAATGAAATACATCGAACTCAAACTTTTGGGGTCGAGGATTTTACATCCGAGACTGCATTGCTTTAGGTTCTTTCCCTATCGCAATGAAACACATCAAAATCAAACTTTTGGGGTTGAGGATTTTACATCCGAGACTGCATTGCATTAGGATTCTTTCCCTATTGCAATGAAACACATCAAAATTCAAATTCTTGGGGTTGAGGATTTTACATCCGAGAATGCATTGCTTTAGGATTCTTTCCCTATCGCAATGAAATACATCAAAAATCAAACTTTTGGGGTTGAGGATTTTACATCCGAGATCGCATTGCTTTAGGATTCTTTCCTATCGCAATGAAATACATCAAAAATCAAACTTTTGGGGTTGAGGATTTTACATCCGAGACTGCATTGCTTTAGGTTTTTTCCCTATCGCAGTGAAACACATCAAAATCAAACTTTTGGGGTTGAGGATTTTACATCCGAGACTGCATTGCTTTAGGTTCTTTCCCTATCGCAATGAAACACATCAAAATCAAACTTTTGAGGTTGAGGATTTTACATCTGAGACTGCATTGCTTTTGTTTCTTTCCATATCGCAATGAAACACATCAAAATCAAACTTTTGGGGTTGAGGATTTTACATCCGAGACTGCATTACTTTAGGTCCTTTCCCTATCGCAATGAAACACATCAAAATCAAACTTTTGGGGTTGAGGATTTTACATCCGAGACTGCATTGCTTTAGGATTCTTTCCCTATCGCAATGAAATACATCAAAATCAAACTCTTGAGGTTGAGGATTTTACATCCAATACCGCATTGCTCTGAGATCTCTCCTCATTGCAATGATTCAATATAATCAATTCAATTTTCTTTTGAGGTTGAAGATGTTACATCTAAAACTACGAAGTTCCAATTTTCATTTCAAGTTCAAATCCCTTCAAATTAATTTTGACAAACTTCAATCTAAATTGAAACTCAAACAAAAAATTGAGCTCACACATCAAAACTTAGACTGAAACAAAATAAAATCTAAATCGAGATTCCCCCAGATCATGTGATTTGGGATTCACCTCCTTTTCTTTTCCCCAGCGAGAGTTCAGGAATCTCCAGTCTTAGGCATATACTTGACACTCCCCAGCGGAAATTCTTTAATTTCGTCCTAAGTTTGTCACTTGGACATCTGTGTTGGTTTCGCTGATCTTTTCGATCAACGCCAATACACGTGGTGTGTTTGGTTAGCACACCACACCTATTGGGGATCCATTTGTTGACCTCATTTTTGGTGAGGTCTTCTCTTCTTCTTTTTAGTACTTAGGATCTAGCCTTAGGCTTTTCCTTTGACTATCCTAGAGGATTAGAATTGGGACCCACTACTTAAAAAGGAAAACCACTTCTTAACTCCCTGCAAACTCCACAAACTTGATTGTAAACCCCTAATCACCTAGAGGGTTGAAATCAAATGTGGAAGTTTAAAGGATGAGTTCCTATAGGACTCTTTGGCCTTAGGACTGCCCTGGGTGGCTTGGTCTGGTGAAGGGCTGACTTACACACACACTACACTTATACACTACACTTTCACACACCTCCTAAAACCACACCCATACCCAACTTGACCTCCTGACTCATAGAGGTGATTCACATGGATGGTCCTTAACCCCTGAGCCCTTGCCTAAGAGGGTTAGGAACAACATAGAGAATGCCTCAAATGAGTCCCTTCATGGCTCATGTGGGCTTGATATGGCTTCATGGCTCAACCAAAATGATTTCATTTCACTTACATTTATCCAATCTTTAATTTTCTAAATTTTCAATTTTTGACCCCCGGGACCCCAGACCCACCAAACCTACCAAATACCCTTGAAACTACCCAAAATTTGCAAAATCACATAAATTACCCAAAATTCCCCAAAATCATTCCTAAACATTTCCCTCCACTCAAATTGATCATCCATAGCCAAAAATAACAAAAATTCCAAAAATACCCCCAATACTCTCCAAATACCCAAAAAGCCCCTCTTATCCAAAAATCCAAAAAATTCAGAAAATTCCTAGAAAATTCCAAAAAATCCCAAATTTTCCCAATTTCATTTTGTTCAACTACACCATGGGCAAATTTTGTCAATTTACCCCACTTTTATCAAAATCCCCAATTTGACCCATTTTAACCCAAAATAAACCCAATGCCAAACCAAACCTACCCAATTGACCAAAATTCTGGTCCAATTCAATTCTAAACTTCAATTCAACATCCCCAATATCAATCTAGACCAAATCCAAGTCCAATTTGATTGGCATTTGAATCCAATTTCATTTTTAAGCTTAAAGCCCAATTTTGACCCATGACCCAAACTTAGCCCAAACCAAACCAATTCAACTCCAATTAACCCCAAATCTTTTCTAAAACCTTCCTTAACATCCCCACAAAAAAAACACTAACATGATTTGCCCAAAATTTGGACCCAAACCCCACTCAAATTCAACCCAAAGCTAAAAGGCCCAATTTTGATCTAAACCTAAACCTAACCCAAATAAGCCCAAACCCCAAAATCAAAACTCAACCAAAGCCAAAATTTCTTTGAAACATTCCCATAAACATTTCCCAACATTAATTTTACATCAATTTCGACTTTAGCCCAACATTGGCCCAAGTTAGCCCAATTTGACCTACATTGGCCCATTTACCAAAGAGGTCCAAATCCAACCCAATTCAAACCCAAATCATTCCAAACTCATTTCAAATCATTCATGCCATACCCCTAAACCAAACACAACAATTATTTTGCCCAAGCCTTTACCAAACTTTCATCCTAAAATCCATTTTAAAATCTAAAACCCCACTTCCCTAAACCATTTTAAAAGCCCATCTTCACTAAATTTCAAAGGCCCAAACTTCATGCTAAATCCCATATGACATTCTTTTCATCACCCCATTAATTGATATCATCCCTTAAGTCCCAAATTAATCATCAAATGATTCCAAATCAAGCCTCATGACAAATCAACCCTAAATGCCAAAAATCCCAAAATCGCTTTCTCATGCAAGTAAGCCAAGCCATTCCCAAGCCATGAGCAAGCCTTGAAGCCATGCACAAGCCACATGAAGCCATGAGATTCACTTTACACATCATCATACCATTAATTGCAAAAGGAGGAGCCTCTTTTTAAACCCCCTTAAAAAGGTTTTAACCCTTTTAATGCTTCACCTTAATCCATGATTAATCCAAATATTCATGGATGGTGACTTCACTACCCTTTCCTAGCTGACTCATCTGACCTCCCTCAGCCCAAATCAGTCCCTTGGTGGGTGCACCAAGCCCAATTACATGAGTTGACTAAAATTAACCCAAAATGAGCCTCTCCCCCATACCATTTTAATCCAAGCCCTTTACACATGTCCAAGGCCAATTGACTGCACAAACCTCCAGCCCTCACCCACTTGGACCTGAGGGTGACCCATGCCTGCCGTCCAGCCGCATGGATCGCTCAAAAAACACCACACCCGAGAGCTCACATGTGAGCCAACATTGAAATTCTCCCTTCCTGAGCTGCCCCAAGTCCAGTGGCTGCCATGGCTGTTCTTCCCTTGACCTAAGCGGTCGATCCCAAGCCCTAACTCCCCCGGGAGGCCCTCCGAGCCTCTCCTATTTAAACCCCACCTCTCTCGGCCATGGAAGAGGTGCTGAACCAACCTTAAGGAAACTCGCCAAAATCATTCCGGACCACTCTCTACACATAGAGCACTTGATTCCCACTGGATTCCGGCCCCAATTCCCTCCAGTGAGCTCGATTTTGAGTTCGAACTTCGACACAAAAACCGGGACACTTCTTCACCTGTGGACCAATCCCCAAATTGATTGATCCTAAACCTTCACCAGACTAAGGGAAGAAGTCTACCAGCAAAATCCCCCTCTCCAGGTCACCCATCTGTTCCATACTCCAAGCTTTGTAATCGGCTGTGGTCGAAATCCTACCTAGACAATTCACCAGGCCAGGAGACTTCATCTGGAGCTTGCTTGGACTCAATCGAAGGTGACACAACCCTCAGATCGAAGCCACACTTCTCTGAGCAAAGGTATGATCTCACTCTTCTTTCCAAACTTCTGAACATTCTCCTTTTTTATTGAGTCAATTTCATGCTACATAAACCGTATGGATGTGTTCGTCTCTTCAAGACGAATCCATAGAGCACAAGAACACGAAAATCCGTTGAGAAATGAGTGAGTTCTTAGGGTTTTAGTGTGGATGGTTCTCGGGCTAGGAGGCTCTGGGACGATGAACGGATGTCGTTCATTCAATACACGCGCGGATGGATGGCTCAGATCAGGTCGGATCAGCGGATGATACGCGGAAGGCGGGACCCGGGCTGCTGACTCAAGTGGCGGCGTCGAATGGGAGCGCGCCGCGTGGCCGTTCGGAGATGCCGAGGATGACAGGGTGTCGCGTGGATAAGTAGGAAATTAGGTTATTTTCCTATTTATTTAATTCCCTAAACTTCAAAAATGCATAACTTTGTGTAGGAAAATCAGAAAAATAAAATAAAAATACCCTCTTGCTCAGTGAACAGAGGAGAATAATGTGGAAAAGAAATCATTTAATTTCATCAAGTATTTTATGTTTAATAATTTATTTACTCTATGTACATTTTCAATAATCCATGCATGTATACAATTCACCATGGCATGAGACCATAGGGCTTTTGAAGCCTCTGAAATTTGGGAACATTCCCTAAATTTTTCAAAGTCAGAGGCCACCCCTATGGAGAGTTATTGATTTTTTAATTCTAGGTCACTATTCTGAATATTTTAATTCCAATAATTAGCATGTTATGAAATAAATTCTAGGAAAATTTGAGGATGTTTCTTATGACTAGAGGACTCTAGGAAAAATAGATTTTGAATTAATCCACTTGGAATAACCCTAATTGGCTTAAACACCCAAAATAGGTCCTTAATTAATTAGAGCTAATCATACATCAAATTGACTTGAAATCAATTCTCCACTGACTTTTAGGATCAGAGGAACCCACCATAAAAATTTGAAGTCAATTGGACTTGGTTAGCCCTACCAAATGGGTTGATTAAACCATTTAGCCAATTTAAACTTTAAAAATTCATAACTTTCAAAATACTTTTCAAAAATTCACTAAATTTGTTTTGGATCCTCTCTGATATTAGGGGAATTTAAGAAAATTAAAATTGTAATTTTCTAAAAAAGTTGATTTTTTGCATTTTTTAATATTTTTAATAATTAAAAAATAATAAAAATCACAAAAATAATAAAATTCACCAAAATGTCACATTTTGAATTTTAATCACTTAGGAACAAACCCCATATTTTTCTTAAGTCTATATGATGAGATATTAAATTTTAAAGCCCTAAGGTAATTTTAAAATTAAAACAAATGTATTTTTTTTAGCATTTCCACTAAAATAATTCTAATAAATCAAAGAAAAATCTATTTGATCCTCTGATTTCCTTGATATCAGAGAGATTTTTGAAAAATATAAAATTCATTTTTCAACCTTTATTTCAGTTTTAAATTAATTAATACTCCAAAACTCAAAATAATTTTAATAAAAAAATATAATTCAAAAAATCACCAAAATTGGTCTAAGTGGTCCCCTGGTCATTAGGAATGTCTCATAATTTTCTTAAGGATAGAAACTTTCCCTTGGTCATATTATTAAATTTTCCTTGGAAATCCCTATTTTCCATCAAAACTAATTACATAAATAAATTAAATACAGAAAAATCACATTTTCTTCTCTCATGCCTTTATTGACATATGAGTGAAGTCACATAAAAATTTAAAGTTCATTTAAGACCAATTTAGTGAGTTATGAAATTATTATGCTTGAAGGGCAAAATGGTAATTAAAATTTTAACCTTTAATTAAAACTTTAGGCTTAATAAAATTAAAGAGTAAAATATTTGATCCTAATCTGATTTGGATGATTGAAATTTGAATAATAAGGGTAGAAACCTATTAAACAATTTTGAAATAATTAAAAAAAACCTTAATTAAATAATTGATTAAGTTTGGAAGAATAATAAAATTGGAATTATTAAAATAGGGATATTATTATGAAGAGATTTGTTCTTTAATTTAAGAATCCCTAAATTAATCATCTCAATAATATTTAATTCCTAATTAAAATGATAATCCAAATTTAAGATTTAAAATGCTAAAAGTCTTAATAATTAAATTAAATTAAAGTTAAATTATTTAAATTAAATCCTTTTAAAATTTCAATTAAATTAATACTTTAATAATTAAAATTAAATCATCTTTAAAACATAAAAAAATAAAATATTAAATTAAAATTAAAAATAAAATTAAATTAAATTAAATTAAATCAAATTAAATTAAATTAAATTAAATCAAATCAAATTAAATCAAATTCAATTAAATTAAATTAAATTAAATCATATTAAATTAAATTAAATTAAATTAAATTAAATTAAATTAAAAAATAAAATCAAGTTAAAATTAAAATTAGATTAAATTAAATAAATTAAATTAAAATTAAAACTAAAATAAATTAAATTAAATTAAAGTTAAATTAAATTGAATTAAAAATAACATCACCCAAGACATAAGGAAATTTAAAAATAAATATAAAACAACTTGAACACTATTCCAAACTTTAACCCATTAACTGAAATTAAATCATAAACCATTTGAACATAAATTTGCCCTCGAAAACTTTTGTTGTCATAACTCCTAAACAGAACGTTAAGTGAAATGTTACTTCACACATAGGATATTCAAATGTCCTAGTTCACTGAGTAAGATAACAACAAAACTTGAATTCCCCGACGATTAATTCATTTGTATAATTAAATTCTCTTGGACTTAAAAAATAATCCTAGAAATATTGAAAAGATGTTTAAGATTCGTCTTAAGCACTTCCTCGATATGATGGGATGTTTATAAGAACAATTGAACTTAATTGTTCTTTGATGAAGAAAATCGTCCTCAAACCAAAACACAAGAACCTAGACGTCATAGGAGATGACTAGCTATAGGAGTAGGACCTTGGTAGAAAACCATAATCCTTCCCTTAGCTTTACACTAGGGACTTGCTCTAAATGCTTAAATATTCTAATTGTGTTTTAAGTGCAGCTTGGGATGACGGGAAGACCCTCCAGGTACGCTTTTATTTTATTACAATTTACCTTATTGCAATTTATTTAATCGCATCGCACTTACTTTTCTTGCATGATAAACAACTGTTGCATGAAAACCCACACTTTTAGGATAGTCCCTAAAAGCTGAAACCAAAACTAAATTAAAAGTCATTACAAGATAAAATTCACCGCCACAACATTTCAAAATATAAAACAACTCAAAATTTAATCACAAACAGAATACAAAACTACAACTACAACTAAATTAAAACGTCTTGTTGGATGATCGGGAATACCTTGGATGATGTAACCTACGTGTTGCTAATGGGATTTCCCACGGTCTAAATGAAAGTGTGGAACTCATTTAGTTGAGTTAAGCAAATTTATCTGGACTAAGTGAATCCGATAAAAATAACGATGCCGGAAGGATGGAACCGTGGGATCTTAACCGGTGTTGTTATAATCAACTTTAAGGTTTGTTTTAATTAAAACATAAAAACACTTGGAAATTAAGATTTTCTCTAAACCAAAACACTTTTCTCATCTTCTGATTTATGACTTCTAAAACTAAACCTCTGCAACAACAAGGAGCTCGGAGCATGGTGGACAGCACGACCATCGTCATCAGCAAAACCTGAGTCTACTTCAGCAAAACTTTCTTAGAATTAAATAACCAAGCCATAGGACTTCGAGGTAGCTTGCCTAGTGCAACATAAATCCTCAACTCTTCGTTAGGCATTTGCATTGCAAATTAAGCCCTAACCGGTCTTTGGATTTCCGAGGTAGTTGTCTGATACAACATAAACCCTCACATCTTCAAGGCTATTTATATGATTTTGTCATACGAATATAAGTCCTAATTAATTAAAATTGGAAAGATCAAAACATTAAATAAACATTAGGACTTTCCTAAATCCAAGCCAAACAATAGGATAGTCGAGAAATTACCGAAGTTCGCTTCGAATCTGTAATTTCTCCTACTTTTCTTCCTTTGAATTCCTAAAATAAATTGTTCCAAATTTGATCCATTCCCTATTGAAATTTCCAAAATTCAAATCCTTTGAAAAACTTAAACTTTGAAATTCTTGAGAGCAGAACTACTGATTATTATAGAGAGTTTTCTTAGGTGATTCCCGTCACATAAGATGTAATTAACTATAGGGGCTTGCCCTTATAGGGAATTTTAAGAACCCAGGTAATATAAACCCTGCTTAATTTCTTTCTATTAAGCAGGGGAATTTGTCAGCCTATAAAATTGGTTCGCAGACCAAACGGATGTCACAAATCTTCTAGTTTATTTTATCGAGCCCCACCACCAAACAGTGTGTCTATTCTTCGGGATAGAGACACGGTTTGCGGTGTGATTGCTCGTTTATATAAACTATTCGGGATGTGAGATCAGTTTGATTTCATATCTTAAAATCTTCAAATAAAAAAAAATTATTTTCAAAACCAAATACTACTTTTTCAAATTATTTATTTAAATTAAATTAAAAACTCGCCGACAATTTCTGTAGGCAACCCCCCTTTTCAAAATACAACACTCAACCCAAAAATATGCCGACAACCACACCTATTGGGGGTCCATTTGTTGACCTCATTTTTGATGAGGTCTTCTCTTCCCTCTGTAGTGTTTAGGATCTAGCCTTAGGCTTTTCCTTTGACTATCTTAGAGGACTAGAATTGGGACCCATCCCTTAGAAATTTGAACCACTTCTTGCCTCCCTGCAAACCCTACAAGCTTGGTTGTAGACCCCTAATCACCTTGAGGGTTGAAATCAAATGTGAAGGTTTAAAGAATGAGTTCCCTATAGGACTCTTTGGCCTTAGGACCACCCCAGGTGGCTTGGTCGCAGTGAGGGTTGACTTACACACTCACTACACTCACACTCTACACTCTCACACACACAATCCAAATCCTAAAACCACACCCATACCCAACTTGGCTCCTTGACTTATGTAGGTAATTCATATGGATGGACCTTAACCCCTAAGCCCCTGGCTAAGAGGGTTAGGAACAACATAATGAATGCCTCAAATGAGTCCTCTCATGGCTAATATAGGCTTAACATGGCTTCATGGCTCAATCAAAGTGATTCCATTTCACTCATATTTGATCAATCTTCTTTTTTTTTTAAATTTCAATTTTTGACCCCGGGGACCCTACACCCACCAAACCTACCAAATGCCCTTAGAACTACCCAAAATTTGCAAAAATCACCTAAATTAACCAAAATTCCGCAAAACCATTCCTAAACATTTCCCTCCACTCAAATTGATCATCCATAGCCAAAAATACCAAAAATTCCAAAAGTACCCCCCAATACCCTCCAAATACCCAAAATGCCCCTCTTAGCCAAAAAATCCAAAAATTCAGAAAATTCCCAGAAAATTCTAAAAAATCCTAAATATTTCCAATTTCATTTTTTCCAACTACACCATGGACCAATTTTGTCAATTTACCCCACTTTTACCAAAACCCCCAATTTAGCCTATTCTTAACCCAAGTGAACCCAATGTCAAACCAAACCTACCCAATTGACCCCAATTTTGGTCCAATTCAATTCTAAACTTCAATTCAATATCCACAATATCAATCTAGACCAAATCCAAGTCAAATTTGATTGACATTTGGGTCCAATTTCACTTTTGAGCTTAAGGCCCAATTTGGACCCATGACACAAACTTAGCCCAAACCAAACCAATTCAACTCCAATTAACACCAAACCTTTTCTAAACCTTCCCTAACATTCCCATAAACAAAATACTAACATGATTTTCCCAAAATTTGGACCCAAACCCTACTCAAATTCAACCCAAAACCAAAAAGCCCAATTTTGACCTAAATCCAAACCTAACCCAAATAAGCCCAAATCCCTAAACCAAAACCCAACCAAAGTTGAAACCTCTTTGAAACACTCCCATAAATATTTCCCAACATTAATTTTACATGAATTTCAACCCTAGCCCAACATTGGCCCAAATTAGCCCAATTTGACCTACATTGGCCCATTTACCAAATCAACCCAAATTCAACCAAATTCAAACCCAAACCACCTCAAATTCATTTCAAATCACTCATGAAATATCCCTAAACCAAACCCAATAATTATTTGGCCCAAACTTCTACAAAATTTCCATCCATGAATTCATTCTTAAACATAAAGGCTCATCCCCTTAAGCCTTCCTAAAAGCCCATCAAAAATGATTTCAAAAGGCCCAAAATTCATCTCAAAGCCCACATGACAATCCTCTATCATCATCCATTTGATAAAACCATCTCCTAAGTTCTAAATCCATGATAAAATAATTCCAAATCAAGCCATATGCCAAATCCCATCAAATCACCCCTAAATTACCAAAATTGCTAAAACCCTTTCTCATGCAAATGACCAAGCCTTGTCCTAAGCCACATGGAGCCATGAGCAAGCCATTTACAAGCCATATGAAGCCATGGAAGGTTTGACATGTGAACAAGCCATTAATGGCAAAAGGAGGGCCCCCTTTCCTAATCCTTCATTAAGCCTTTATAACCATAACCATGTCACACACTAAACCATGCTTAACCACCTCACCATGGATGGAGACTTCACCACCCCTTCTAAGCTGACCTAAATGATTCCCTCAGCTCAAAATCAGGTCTTGGGGAGGTGCACCAAGCTTATTTCCATGGATTGACCAAACCAAGCCCAAAATACACTCTTCCCCATTCCATTCCAAGCCATCCTCTTTACACATTGCATTACTCAATTGCCTGCACAAACCTCCAGCCCTGACCCACCTGGACATGAGGGTGACCCATGCCTGCCGGCCAGCCGCCTGGATCGCTGGAAAACACCATGGTCGAGACCTTGGGAGGAGCCAAACTTTTCAATTCTACCTTGTTAAGTTGTCCCAGCCCAATTGAACACCATGGTTGTTCTTCTCTTGCATGGACCAGCTGATCCCAAGCCTTAAACCTCCCTGGGAGGCCGTCCACCCTCTCCTACTTAAACACCACCTCCTCTCGGCCATGAGAGGTGCTGAAAAAAACCTTAAGGAAACTCTGCCAAAATCATTCCAGACCACTCTCCACACATAGAGCATTTGATTCCCACTGGATTCCAGCCCCAATTCCCTCCAGATGAGCTCAATTTTGAGTTCAAATTTCAGCATAAAAACCAGGACACTTCTTCACAGTGAGCCAATCCCCAAATTGATTGGTCCTACACCTTCACCAGACCAAGAGAAGAGGTTTCCCCCTAAAAGCCCCCTCACCAGGCCAGCCATTGCTTCCAGCCTCCAAGCTTTGTGATCGGGCTTGGTCGAAATCATACCTAGACAATTCACCAGGCCAAGGGACTTCATCTGGAGCTTGCTTCGACCCAATCTAACGTGACACAACTCTCAGATCGAAGCTTCACTTCTCTGAGCAAAGGTATGGACTCACTCTTCCTTCGAGCTTCCAGATATTCTCAATTTATTTTGGGTCAATTTCAATACATGTTTACCGTATGGATGTTTTCTTCTCTTCAAGATGAATCCATAGAGCATAAGAACTCAAAAATCCGTTGAAAATCGAGTGAGAAATTAGGGTTAGAAGGTTGACAGTCACGGATTCACACCAGTCGTAGACGATGACTGGGAACCGTTGGATCGCGCGTGTATCGAGTGGATGGCCAGGATCGCACCGGACAGAGTAATGGGACATGAACCGCGGGCCCTGGAGCGCCGAGTCGGATGGCGCGCCGAATCAAAACACGCCGCGTGGCCTTTCGGAGACGCCGAGGTTGAGTCAGCGCCACGTGGATAAGTAGGAAATTAGGATTTTTCTTATTTATTTAATTACCAGAACTTTGAAAATCCATAACTTTGTGTAGAAAAATCACAAAAATAAAATAAAAATATCCTCTTGCTCAGTGAACAGAGGAGAATAATGTGGAAAAGAAATCAAGTAATTTCATTAAGTATTTTATTTTTAATAATTTATTTACTCTCTACACTATTTCAATTCTTCATGCATATAGGAAATTCACCATGGCATGAGACCATAAGGCTTTTGAAGCCTCTAAACTTGGGAACATTCCCTGAATTTTCCAAGGTCAGAGGCCATCCCTATGAGAAGTTATTGATTTTTCAAGTTCATGTTACTTTTTTGAGTATTTTAATTCCAATAATTAGCATGTTGAGAAATAAATTCTAGGAAAATTTGGTGATGTTTCTTATGACTAGAGGGACCTATGAAAAATAATTTTTTGAGCTAATTCACTTTGAACAACCCTAATTGGCCTAAACACCCAAAAGTGAACTTTAATTAATTAGGGTTAACCATTCATCAAATTAACTTAAAAATAATTCTCCATTGTCCTCTAGGGATAGGAGAACACCACATAAAAATTTGAGATCAATTGGACTTAATTAGCCCCACCAAATGGGCTAATTAAGCCTCAAGAATGAAATCAAACTTTAAAAATTTATAACTCACAAAATACTTTTCTAAAATTCACAAAATTGGTTTTAGAACTTCTCTGATATCAGAGAAACTTAGGAAAATTAAAAATATAATTTTCTAAAAAAAGTTGATTTTTATCAATATTTTAATAATTTCAATAATTAAAAAATAATAAAAATCACAAAAATATTAAAAATCACCAAAATGTCATATTTTGAATTCTAAACACTTAGGAACAAACTAAATATTTTTCTTAAGTCCCTAGGATAAGATATTAAATTTTGAAGGTTTAATGTAATTTTTAATATTTAAAAAATGTATTTTTCAACCTTTTCACTAAAATAATTCTAATAAATAAAAAAAAAATCAGAAAATTATAAAAATTGGTTTTTGGTTTCTCTGATATCAAAAAGATTTTTGAAAAATATAACATTCATTTTTAAACCTTTATTTTATTTTTAAATTAATTAATACTCCATAACTCAAAATAATTATAATAAATCAAATAAAATTCAAAAAATCACCAAAATTTGTCTAAATGGTCCTCTGGTCATTAGGAGTGCCCCATAATTTTTTTAACAATAGAAAATTTTCCTTAGTCATCTTATTAAATTTTCCTTGAAAATCCCTATTTTCCACAAAAAATAATTATATAAATAAATTAAATACAGAAAAATCAGATTTTCTCCTCTAATGTCTTAATTGACATGTAAGTGGAGCCACATAAAAATTTCAAATTCATTTAAGCTCAATTAAGTGAGTTATGGAATTATTAAGCTTGAAGGGCAAAATGGTAATTAAAACTTTCAACCTCTAATTAAAATTTTATGCTTAATAAAGTGAAAGAGTAAAATAGTTGATCTTAATCTGATTTGGATGATTAAAATTTAAATAATTAAAGGTTAGAAACCCATCAATCAATTTTAAGAACAAACCTTAATTAATCAATTAATTGAATTTGGAAGATGAATAAAAATTGAAATTATTAAAATAGGAGTATTATTTAAGAAGATATTTATTCTTCAATTTAAAAATCCCTAAATTAAGCACTTCAATAATATTTAATTCCAAATGATAATCTAAATTTAAGACTTAGAATACTAAAAGACTTAATCATTAAATTAAATTAAAATTAAATTATTCAAACTAAATTAAATCAAAATTTCAATTAAACTAATACTTTAATAATTAAATTAAATCATCTTTAAAACACAAAAAAAATAAATAAATATATAAAATATTAAATTAAAATTAAAATTAAATTAAATTAAAATTAAAATTAAATTAAATTAAATTAAATTAAATTAAATTAAATTAAATTAAATTAAAACATATTAAATTAAATTAAATCAAATCAAAAATTAAATTAAAATAAAAATCAAAACTAAATTAAAATAAAATTAAATTAAAATTAAGTTAAACCAAATTAAATTAAAATTAAATTAAATTAAATTAAATTAAATTAAACTAAACCAAATTAAATTAAATTAAATTAAATTAAATAGAATTAAATATAACATCACTTAAGACATAAAGAATTCGAAACAGATCTAAAATAACTTGAACACTATTCCGAACTTAAATACATTAATAAAAAATTAAATTAAATCACAAATCAACTAGAACATCATTTGCCCTTAAAAGCTCTTGTTATCATAACTCCTAGATGGAGCATTAGGTGAAGTGGCACTTCACTCATAGGATATTCAAACATCCTAGTTCATCGAGCAAAAGAACAAAACTTAATTAAACCTCGGATGATTACTTCACCTGATTAATTAAATTCATTTGGACTTAGAACAATCCTAGCAATATTGAAAAGATGTTTAAGACTCGTCTTAAGCACTTCCTCAATATGATAGGATGTTTATAAGAACAATAAAACTTAATTGTTTTTTGATGAAGAAAATCGTCCTTAAACAAAAATACAAGAACTTAGACGTCATAGGAGATGACTAGCAATAGGACTAAGACTTTGATAGACAACCAAAACCTTTCCCTTAGCTTTACCTAGGTACTTGTTGAAATATTTAAATGACTTAACATGTGTTTTAAGTGCAGCTTGGGATGACGAGAAGACCCTCCGAGTACGCTTTTATTTTATTGCAATTTACTTTATTGCAAATGCACTCTACTTTTCTTGCATGATAAACAACTGTTGCATGAAAACCAAAACCTTTAGGATAGTCCCTGAACTGAAACTAAAACTAAATTAAAAATCACTGCAAGATAAAATTCACCGCCACAACATTTCAAAATATAAAACAACTCAAAATTTAATCACAAACATAACTACAGAACTACAATTGCAACTAAATTAAAACGTCTAGTTGAATGATTGGGAATACCTCGGATGATGTAACCCACGTGTTGCTAACAGGATTTCCCAAGGTATAAATGAAAGTGTGGAACTCTTTCAGTTGAGTTTAACAAATTTATCTGGACTAAGTGAATTCAATGAAAATAACGATCGCAGGGATGACGGAACCGTGGGATCTTAATCGGTTACGTTATAATCGACTTTAAGATTTGTTTTAATTAAAATATTAAAAACACTTGAATTTTAAGATTTCTAAACCAAAACACTTCTCTCATCTCCTGATTTATGACTTCTAAAACTAAACCTCTGCAACAAGAAGGAGCTCGGAGCATGGTGGACAGCACGGCCATCGTCATCAACAAAACTCGGGTCTACTTCAGCAAAACCTTTCCTAGTTTTAAACAACAAAGCCATAGGATTTCGAGGTAGTTTGCCTAGTGCAACATAAATCCTCAACTCTTCATTAGGCATTTGCATGATCATGTCATAAAAATTAAGCCCTAACCGGTCTTAGGACTCCGAGGTAGTCATTTGGTTCGACACAAACCCTCACATCTTCGAGGTTATTTGTATGATTTTATCATACAAATATAAGTCCAAATAAATTAAAATTGACAAGATTGAAATATCAAATAATATTAGGATTTTCTTAAAACCGAGCCAAACAATAGGATAGTTTTGGAAGTTGCCAAGATTCTTCTTGGATCCTCAGCTTCTCCTACTCCTCTTCCTTTGGATCCTCAAAAATAAATTATGCCAAATTTTGAGTCATTCCCTTTTGAATTTCCAAAATCCAATCCTTTAAAAACCTCAAACTTTGAAATTATTGAGAGCAAAATCACTGATCATTATCGAGAGTTTTCTTAAATGATTCCCGTTATTTAAGATGTAATTAACTATGGGGGCTTGCCCTTATAGGGAAGTTTAAGAACCCGGAGTAATATAAACCACCGCTTAATCCATTTATATTAAGCGGGGAATTTATCGGCTTATAAAATTTGTTCGCGGACCAAACGGATGTCACAAATCTTCTAGTTTATTTAACCGAGCCCCATCATCGAGCGATGTATGTCTATTCTTCGGGATAGATACACGGTTTGTGATGCGATGCCCGTTTATATAAACTATTTGGGATGTGAGAGCGATTTAATTTCATATCTTAAAATTATTTTTAAAATCAAATACTACTTTCTAAACCATTGTCGACATATTTTTAGGTTGAGTGTTGTATTTTTGAAAAGTGGTCGCCTACAGAAATTGTCGGCGAATTTTTAATTTAATTTAAATAAATAATTTGAAAAGTAGTATTTGATTTAAAATTTGAAAATTTTAAGATATGAAATCAAACTGATCTCGCATCCCGAATAGTTTACATAAACGAGCACCGCACCACAAACCGTGTATCTATCCCGAAGAATAGACACACTGCTTGATAATGGGGCTCGATTAGATAAACTAGAAAGGTTTGTGACATCCGTTTGGTCTGCGAACCAATTTTATAAGCCGACAAGTTCCCTTGCTTAATACAAAGAAATTAAGCAGTGTTTATATTATCTGGGTTCTTAAAATTCCCTATAAGGGCAAGCCCCTATAGTTAACTACATCTTAAGTGACGGGAATCACCTAAGAAAACTCTCGATAATAATCGATAATTACGCACTCAAGAATTTCAAAGTTTAAGTTTTCAAGAGATTGAATTTTGGAATTTCGATAGGGAATGGATCGAAATTTGGAACATTTTATTTTGGGAATTCAAAGGAAGAAAGGTAGGAGAAATCACAGATTCGAAGCGAACTTCGGTAATTTCCCGACTATCTTATTGTTTGACTTGAATTTAGGAAGGCCCTAATGTTTATTTAATGTTTTGGTCTTGCCAATTTTAATTAATTTGGACTTATATTTGTATGGTAAAATCATACAAATAGCCTTGAAGATGTGAGGGTTTATGTCGTACCAAACGACTACCTCGGAGTCCTACGACCGGTTAAGGCTTAATTTACATGACCTGATCATGCAAATGCCTAACGAAGAGTTGAGGATTTTGTTGACCTCATTTTTGATGAGGTCTTCTCTTCTCTCTTTAGTACTTACGATCTAGCCTTAGGCATTTCCTTTGACCATCTTAGAGGACTAGAGATGGGACCCACCACTTAGAAATTTCAAACCACTTCTTAACTCCCTGCAAACTCCACAAACTTGACTGTAGACCCCTAATCACCTAGAGGGTTGAAATCAAATGCGGAAGTTTAAAGGATGAGTTCCTATAGGACTTTTTTGGCCTTAGGACTGCCCTGGGTGGCCTGGTCTGGTGAAGGGCTGACTTACACACACACTACACTTATACACTACACCTACACACTACACTTTCACACACCTCCTAAAAAACCACACCCATACCCGACTTGACCTCCTGACCCATGCAGGTGATTCACATGGATGGTCCTTAACCCCTAAGCCCTTGGCTAAGAGGGTTAGGAACAACATAGTGGGTGCCTCAAATGAGTCCCTTCACGGCTCATGTGGGCTTGATGTAGCTTCATGGTTCAACCAAAATGATTTCATTCCACTCAAATTTACCCAATCTTCAATTTTCCAAATTTTCAATTTTTGACCCCCGGGACCCTACACCCGCCTAACCTACCCAAAGCCCTTTAAATTACCCAAATTTTTTCAAAATTTCCAAATCATCCTAAATTCCCCAAAATCATTCCCAAACATTTTCACATCACTCAAATTGATCATCCATACCCAAAAATACCAAAAATTCCAAAAATACCTTCCAATACCCTCCAAATACCCAAAATACCCCTCTTGACCCAAAAATCCAAAAATTCAGAAAATTCCCAGAAAATTCCAGAAAATCCCAAATATTCCCAATTTCATTTTTTTCAACTACACCATGGGCCAATTTTGTCAATTTACCCTACATTTGTCAAAAACCCCCAATTTGACCCATTTTAACCCAAAGTGAACCCAATGTCAAGCCAAACCTACCCAATTGACCCAAATTCTGGTCCAATTCAGTTATAAACTTCAATTCAACATTCCCAATACCAATCTAGGCCAAATCCAAGTTCAATTTGATTGACATTTGGATCCAATTTCACTTTTGGCCTTAAAGCCCAATTTGGACCCATGATCCAAACCTAACCCAAACTCACCCAATTCAACTCCAATTAACCCCAAATCTTTTCTAAATCTTCCTTAACATTCCCACAAACAAAACACTAACATGATTTGCCCAAAATTTAGATCCAAACCCCACTCAAATTCAACCCAAAGCTAAAAGGCCCATTTTTGACCTAAACCCAAACCTAACCCAAATGAACCCAAACCCTAAAATCAAAGCCCAACCAAAGTCAAAACCTCTTTGAAACACTCCCATAAATATTTCTCAACATTAATTTTACATCAATTTCAACCCTAGCCCAACATTGGCCCAAGTTAGCCCAATTTGACCTACATAGGCCCACTTACCAAATAAACCCAAATTCAAACCAATTCGACTCCAAATCACACCAAATTGACTCCAAGCCCTTCATAGAACATCCCTAAACCAATTATGACATTTATTTGACAAGGTCCTTTACAAAATCTTTACCCAAATGCCCATCCTAAAATCAAAAAGCCCATTTCCCCTTAAACTTTCCTAAAAGCCCACTTCCTTCGAATTCAAAAGCCCAAATTCATCCAAAGCCCACATGGCACTTCCCCTCATCATCCATTTAATCAAAATTGTCCCTAAGTTCCAAAGTCATTAATTAAACAATTCCAAATCAAGCCCCATATAAATTCCCATCAAAATATCAAAATTTTCTTAAATCCCTTTTTATGAAATTGACCCAAGCTTTTCCCAAGCCAAATGGAGCCAAGGATGAGCCATTCACAAGCCATATGAAGCCATGAAAGTTTGGCATGTGACCATGCCATTAATGGCAAAATGAGGAGGTCCTTTAACCATCTCCTAAAAGTCATTAGCCTTAAGCATGTTTCCCCTTAACCAAGATTTAATCCAAATATTCTTGGATAAGGACATCACCACCTCTTGACCAGCTAGCCTAACTGATCTTCTCAGCCCAAGACCAGCCATGGGGAGGTGAACCCAACCCAAACCAATGGGTTGACCAATTTCAAGCCAAAGTGGCCTCTCCCCCATACCATTTTAATCCAAACACTTTACACATGTCCAAGCCCGATTGACTTCACCATTGCCAGAGCCACGACCTCCCCGGTCAAGATGGTGACCCATGCTCGCCGGCCAGCGACTGGATCGCGGGAAAACACCACACCCGAGAGCTCACATGTGAGCCAACTTTGGAATTCCACCTTCTTGAGCTGCCCCATGCCCGATGACCACCATGGCTGTTCTTCCCATGACCGAGCGAGCTGATCCCGACCCTTGGCCATCCACAGGAGGCTCTCCGGCCACCTCTATTTAAACCCGACCCCCTCGCGGCCATGAGAGGAGAGTTGCACAAACCTTGCCGAAACTGCGCCAAAATTGTTCCGAGACCCTTCTCCACCCTTAGAGCGAGTTGATCCCCGGTGTCGATTTGCCCTAATCCTCAGCGATAAAACTCGATTTCCCAGCCGAAATTCCACCCAAAACCAGGACACTTCTCCACGAGTGAGCCAATCCCCAAATTGATTGGTTCTACACCTTCACTGGACCGAGGGAAGGTGTCCACCAGCAAAAGCCCCATCTCCGAGGCCACCCGGTTGCTCCGAGCCTCCAAGCTTTGTGATCGAGCTGTGGTCGAAGTCCAACCTAGACAATTCACCGGACCGGGAGACTTCATGCTGGAGCTTGCTTAGGATCCGATCGAAGGTGCAACAACTCTCGGATCGAAGCCACACTTCTGCGAGCAAAGGTATGAGCTAATTCTTCATCCCGAGCTTCGGAGATTCTCCATTTCAAATGCTTTAATTTCAATGCATGATAACCGTATAGATGTGTTCGTCTCTTCAAGACGAATCCATAGAAGCATAAGAACATGAAAATCCATTGAGTATCGAGTGAGATATTAGGGATTTAGTGTGGACGGCTCTCGGGTGAGGACACTTGGGGACGATGAACGGATGCCGTCCATTTAATACACGCGCGTACGGACGGCCAGGATCTCGTCGGATCAGAAGACGGAACGATACAGCGGGCCCCGGGAGAACTGAGTCAGATGGCGGCGTCGAATGGGAGCGCGCCACGCGGCGTTTCGGAGCTACCGAGGTTGATGCGGCGCCGCGTGGATAAATAGAAAATTAGGGATTTTTCTGATTTATTTAATTCCCTAAACTTCAAAAATTCATAACTTTGTGTAGAAAAATCAGAAAAATAAAATAAAAATACCCTCTTGCTCAGTGAACAGAGGAGAATAATGTGGAAAAGAAATCATTTAATTTCATCAAGTATTTTATTTTTAATAATTTATTTACTCTCGGAATACTTTTAATTCTCCATGCATGTATACAATTCACCATGGCATGAGACCATAGGACTTTTGAAGCCTCTGAATTTGGGAACATTCCCTGAATTTTCCAAAGTCAGAGGCCATCCCTATGAAAAGTTATTGATTTTTCAAATTCATGTTGCTGTTTTGAGTATTTTAATTCCAATAAATAGCATGTTGTGAAATAAATTCTAGGAAAATTTGGTGATGTTCCTTATGACTAGAGGACCCTAGGAAAAATAGGTTTTGAGTAAGTTCATTTAAAACAACACTAATTGGTTTAAACACCCAAAATGGATCTCTAATTAATTAGAGCTAACCATACATCAAATTGACTTGAAATCAATTCTCCACTGACCTTTAGGATCAGAGGAACCCACCATAAAAATTTGAGGTCAATTGGACTTGGTTAGCCCTACTAAATGGGTTGATTAAGCCACTTAGTCATTTTAAACTTTAAAAATTCATAACTTTCAAAATATCTTTCAAAAATTCACTAAATTGGTTTTGGAGCCTCTCTGATATTAGGGGAATTTAAGAAAATTAAAATTTCAATTTTCTAAAAAAGTTGATTTTTAATATTATTTTAATATTTTTAATAATTAAAAAATAATAAAAATCATAAAAATAATAAAATTCACCAAAATGTCACATTTTGAATTTTAATTACTTAGGAACAAACGCCATATTTTTCTTAGGTCTATTTAGTGAGATATTAAATTTTAAAGCTCTAGGGTAATTTTAAAATTAAAAAAAATGTATTTTCTAGCATTTTCACTAAAATAATTATAATAAATCATAGAAAAATCAGAAAATTGCAAAATTTGATTCTCTGATTTCCTTAATATCAGAGAGATTTTTGAAAAATATAAAATTCATTTTTCAACATTTATTTTATTTTTTAAATTAATTAACACTCCAAAACTTAAAATAATTATAATAAAAATAATATAATTAAAAAAATCACCAAAATTAGTCCAAGTGGTCCTCTGGCCATTAGGAATGTCCCCTAATTTTCTTAAGGACAGAAACTTTCCCTTGGTCATGTTATTAAATTTTCCTTGGAAATCTCTATTTTCTACCAAAAATAATTATATAAATAAATTAAATACGGAAAAATCACATTTTCTCCTCTCATGTCTTTATTGACATATGAGTGAAGTCACATAAAAATTTCAAGTTCATTTGAGTTCAATTTAGTGAGTTATGAAATTATTAAGCTTAAAGGGTAAAATGGTAATTAAATTTCAACCCTTAATTAAAACTTTAGGTTTAATAAAAAATTAACAAATAAAATATTTGATCTTAATCTGATTTGGATGATTGAAATTTAAATAATTAAAGGGTAGAAATCCATTAAGCAATTTAAAATAATTGAAATAAACCTTAATTAAATAATTGATTAAATTTGGAAGAATAATAAAATTGGAATTATTATAATAGGGATATTTAATAGGAAGAGATTTATTCTTTAATTTAAAAATCCCTAAATTAATCATCTCATTAATATTCAACTCTTAATTAAAATGATAACTCAAATTCAAAACATTAAAAGACTTAATCATTAAACTAAAATTAAATTATTAAACTCTTATAAAATTTCAATTAAAATTAAAAATAAAATTAAATTAAAAATTAAATTAAATTAAGTAAATTAAATTAAATTAAATTAAATTAAATTAAATTAAAATTAAAAGTTAAATTAAATTAAAAATTAAATTAAATTAAGTAAATTAAATTAAATTAAATTAAATTACATTAAATTAAAATTAAAAGTAAAATTAAATTAAAGATTAAATTAAATTAAATTAAATAAACAAATTAAATTAAATTAAATTAAATTAATTAAATTAAATTAAATCAAATTAAATTAGAATTAAATCAAATCAAATTAAATTAATTTAACATCAAATCAAACTAAATTGAATTAAATTAAATTAAAATCAAAATTAAATTAAATTAAATTAAATTGAATTAAATATAACATCACCAAAGACATAAAGAATTCAAAATAAATCTAAAGCAACTTGAACACTATTCCAAATTTAAACCCATTAATGGAAATTAAACTAAATCACAGACCATTTGAACACCAATTTGCCCTCGAAAACTTTAATTATCATAACTCCTAAACGGAACGTTAAATGAAATGTTACTTCACTTATAGGACATTCAAACATCCCAGTTCACTGAGTAAGATAATAACAAAACTTAACTAAACTACGGACGATTAATTCATTTGTGTAATTGAATTCATTTGGACTTAAAACAGTTCTAGCAATATTGAAAAGATGTTTAAGATTCTTCTTAAACACTTTCTCAATATGATAGGATGTTTATAAGAACAATTGAGTTTAATTGCTCTTTGATGAAGCAAATCGTCTTCAAACCAAAACACAAGGAACCTAGACGTCATAGGAAATGACTAGCTATAAGATTAGGAATTTGGTAGAAAACCATAACCTTTACATTAGCTCTACCTAGGAACTTGCTTAAACATTCTAATTATGTTTTAAGTGCAGCTTGGGATGACGGGAAGACCCTCCAGGTACGCTTTTATTTTATTGCAATTTACTTTCCTGCAATTTACTTTCTTGCAATTTACTTTATTGCAAATGCACTTACTTTTCTTGCATGATAAATAAGCCGTTGCATGAAAACCCACACCTTTAGGATAGTCCCTGAAACTGAAATCAAAACTAAACTAAAAGTCATTGCAAGATAAAATTCACCGCCACAACATTTTAAAATATAAAACAACTCAAAATTTAATCACAAACAGAACACAAAACTACAATTACAACTAAATTAAAACGTCCTGTTGGATGATCGGGAATACCTCGGATGATGTAACCTAAGTGTTGCTAACGGGATTTCCCACGGTCTAAACGAAAGTGTGGAACTCATTTAGTTGAGTTTAGCAAATTCATCTGGACTAAGTGAATCCGATAAAAATAATGATGCCGGAAGGATGGAACCGTGGGATCTTAACCGGTGTCGTTATAATCAACTTTAAGATTTGTTTTAATTAAAACACAAAAAACACTTGGAAATTAAGATTTTCTCTAAACCAAAACACTTTTTTCATCCCCTGATTTATGACTTCTATAACTAAACCTCTGCAACAACAAGGAGCTTGGAGCACGGTGGGCAGCACGGCCATCTTCGTCAACACAACAACTCTACATCAGCTAAACATTCCTAGAATTAAACAACAAAGCCATAGGATTTCGAGGTAGTTTACCTAGTGCAACATAAATCCTCAACTCTTCGTTCGGCATTTGCATTGCAAATTAAGCCCTAACCGGTCTTAGGATTCCGAGGTAGTCGTCCGATACGACATAAACCCTCACATCTTCGAGGCTATTTGTATGATTTTATCATACTAATATAAGCCCTAATTAATTAAAATTGGCAAGATCAAAATATTAAATAAACATTAGGACTTTCCTAAATCCAAGCCAAACAATAGGATAGTCGGGAAATTACAGAAGTTCACTTCGAATCCGTAATTTCTTCTACCTTTCTTCCTTTGAATTCTCAAAACAAAACGTTCCAAACTTGATCCATTCCCTATTGAAATTCCAAAATTCAATCCTTTGAAAACTTAGACTTTGAAATTCTTGAGAGCAGAATTATTGATTATTATCGAGAGTTTTCTTAGGTGATTCCTGTCACTTAAGATGTAATTAACTATAGGGGCTTGCCCTTATAGGGAATTTTAAAGAACCCGAGTAATATAAACCTCGTTTAATACTTTCATATTAAGCAGGGGAATTTATCGGCTTATAAAATTGGTTCGCAGACCAAACGGATGTCACAAAACTTCTAGTTTATTTGGTCGAGCCCCACCATCAAGCAATGTGTCTATCCTTAGGGATAGATACACGGTTTGTGGTGCGGTGCTCGTTTATATAAACTATTTGGGATGTGAGATCAGTTTAATCTCATATCTTAAAACCTTCAAATTTAAAATTATTTTTAAAATCAAATACTACTTTTTCAAATTATTTATCTAAACTAAATTTAAAATTCGCCGACAACTTCTGTTAGGAGACCCCTTTTTAAAATATCACACAACCTAAAAATAGTGCCGACAGATTTATGTTGCACTAGGCAAACTACCTCGAAATCCTATGGCTTTGTTGTTTAATTCTAGGAATGTTTAGCTGATGTAGAGTTGTTTTGCTGACGAAGATGGTCGTGCTTGCCCACCATGCTCCGAGCTCCTTGTTGTTGCAGAGGTTTAGTTTTAGAAGTCATAAATCGGGAGATGAGAGAAGTGTTCGGTTTAGAGAAAATCTTAAAATCCAGGTGTTTTTTAATATTTTAATTAAACAAATCTTAAAGTTGATTATAACAACACCGGTTAAGATCCCACGGTTCCATCCTTTCGGCATCATTATTTTTATCGGATTCACTTAGTCCAGATGAATTTGCTAAACTCAACTGAATGAGTTCCACACTTTCATTTAGACCGTCGGAAATCCCGTTAGCAACACGTAGGTTACATCATCCGAGGTATTCCCGATCATCCAACAAGACGTTTTAATTTAGTTGTAATTGCAGTTTTGTGTTCGGTTTGTGATTAAATTTTGAGTTGTTTTATATTTTGAAATGTTGTGGAGGTGAATTTTATCTTGCAATGACTTTTAATTTAATTTTGGTTTCAGTTTTAGGGACTATCCTAAAAGTGTGGGTTTTCATGCAACAGTTGTTTATCATGCAAGAAAAGTAAGTGCGATGTGATTAAATAAATTGCAACAAATTAAAAGCGTACCTGGAGGGTCTTCTCGTCATCCCAAGCTGCACTTAAACATAATTTAGAATATTTAAGCAAGTTCCTAGGTAAAGCTAAGGGAAGGGTTATGGTTTTCTACCAAATTCCTAATCCTATAGCTAGTCATTTCCTATGACGTCTAGGTTCTTGTGTTTTGGTTTGAGGACGATTTTCTTCATCAAAGAACAATTAAGTTCAATTGTTCCTATAAATATCCTATCATATTGAGGAAGTGCTTAAGAAGAATCTTAAACATCTTTTTAATATTGCTAGAATTGTTTTAAGTCCAAATGAATTTAATTATACAAATGAATTAATCGTCCGGAAATTCAAGTTTTGTTGTTATCTTACTCGATGAACTAGGACATTTGAATATCCTATGAGGGAAGTAACATTTCATTTAACGTTTTGTTTAGGAGTTATGACAACAAAAGCTTTCGAGGGCAAATTGATGTTCAAATGGTTTGTGATTTCATTTAATTTCAGTTAACGGGTTTAAATTTGAAATAGTGTTCAAGTTGCTTCATATTTATTTTTGAATTTCTTTATGTCTTAGGTGATGTTATATTTAATTAAATTTAATTTAACTTTAATTTAATTTAATTTGGTTTAGTTTTAATTTTAATTTAATTTAATTTGATTTGATTTTAATTTGATTATGTTATTTAATTTAATTTAATTCAATTTAACTTAATTTGATATGATTTAATTTAATTTTATTTTATTTTATTTTATTTAATTTTAATTTAATTTAATTTAATTTAATTTAATTTAATTTAATTTAATTTAATTTAATTTAATTTAATTTGTTTTAATTTTATTTTATTTAATTCAATTTAACTTAAATTTTAATTGAAGTAACAAAGCTTAATAATTTCATAACTCACTAAATTGAGCTTAAATGAACTTGAAATTTTTATGTGACTTCACTCATATGTCAATAAAGACATAAGAGGAGAAAATGTGATTTTCCTGTATTTAATTTATTTATGTAATTATTTTTGATGGAAAATAGGGATTTCTAAGGAATATTTAATAATATAACCAAGGGAAAGTTTCTGTCCTTAAGAAAATTATGAGACATTTCTAATGACTAGAGGACCACTTGGACCAATTTTGGTGATTTTTTGAATTATATTCTTTTTATTATAATTATTTTGAGTTTTGGAGTATTAATTAATTTTAAAATAAAATATAGGTTGAAAAATGAATTTTATATTTTTCAAAAATCTATCTGATATCAAGGAAATCAGAGAATCAATTTTTACAATTTTTTGATTTTTCTTTGATTTATTAGAATTATTTTTAGTGGAAATGCTAAAAAATACATTTTTTTAATTTTAAAATTACCTTAGGGCTTTAAAATTTAATATCTCATCATATAGACTTAAGAAAAATATGGGGTTTGTTCCTAAGTGATTAAAATTAAAAATGTGACATTTTGGTGAATTTTATTATTTTTGTGATTTTTATTATTTTTTATTTATTAAAATATTAAAATAATACAAAAAAATCAATTTTTTTAGAAAATTGCAATTTTATTTTTCTTAAATTCCTTTGATATCAGAGAGGCTCCAAAACTATTTGGTGAATTTTTGAAAAGTATTTTGAAAGTTATGAATTTTAAAAGTTTAAATTGGCTAAATGGCTTAATCAACCCATTTAGTAGGGCTAACCAAGTCCAATTGACTTCCAATTTTTATAGTGGGTTCCTCTAATCCTAAAGGTCAGTGGAGAATTGATTTCAAGTCAATTTGATGTATGATTAGCTCTAATTAATTAAGGACATATTTTGGGTGTTTAAGCCAATTAGGGTTATTCCAAGTGGATTAATTCAAAACCTATTTTTCCTAGGTTCCTCTGGACATAATAAACATCACCAAATTTTTCTAGAATTTATTTCACAACATGCTAATTATTGGATTTAAAATACTCAAAACAGCAATATGAATTTGAAAAATCAATAACTTCTCATACGAATGGCCTCTGACTTTGAAAAATTCAGGGAATGTTCCCAAATTCAGAGGCTTCAAAAGTCCTATGGTCTCATGCCATGGTGAATTTCCTATATGCGTGGAGAATTAAAACAATGCAGAGAGTAAATAAATCATTAAAAATAAAATACTTAATAAAATTAAATGATTTCTTTTCCACATTATTCTTTTCTGTTCACTGAGCAAGAGGGTATTTTTATTTTATTTTTCTGATTTTCCTACACAAAGTTATGCATTTTTGAAGTTTAGGGAATTAAATAAATAGAAAATAACCTATTTTTCTACTTATCCACGCGGCGCCAACTCAACCTAGGCATCTCCGAAGCGCCGTGTGTCATCTTCTGATTCGGCGCCGCCATCCAACTCAGCGCTCCGGGGGCCCGCTGTATCGTTCCGTCTCCTCATCCGACGCGATCCTGGCCGTCCGTCCGCGCGTGTATTAAATGAACGGCATCCGTTCATCGTCCCCAAGCCTCCTAGCCCGAGAATCGTCCACACTAAATCCCTAATATCTCACTCAATACTTAACGGATTTTCGTGTTCTTGTACTCTATGGATTCGTCTTGAGGAGACGAATACATCTATACGGTGATCATGCATTGAAATTAAGGCATTTGAAATGGAGAATCTCCAGAAGCGCGGGATAAAGAGTTAGCTCATACCTTTGCTCAGAGAAGTGTGGCTTCAATCTGAGGGTTGTGTCACCTTCGTTTGGGTCCCAGCAAGCTCCAGATGAAGTCTCCTGGTCTGGTGAATTGTCTAGGTATGATTTCGACCAAGCTCTATCACAAAGCTTGGATTCTGGAACAGATGGGTGGCTTCGGAGAGGGGGCTTTGCTTGGTGGACTTCTTCCTCGGTCCGGTGAAGGTATAGGACCAATCAATTTGAGGATTGGTCCATTGTGAAGAAGTGTCCTGGTTTTTGTGCTGAAATTTGAACTCAAAATTGAGCTCAGCTAGAGGGAATTGGGGCTGGAATCCAGTGGGGATGAAGTGCTCTATGTGTAGAGAGTGGTCTGGAGTGATTTTGGCAGAGTTTCCTTAAGGTTGGTTCAGCACCTCTTCCATGGCCGGGAGAGGGGGTGGTTAAATAGAGCTGGCTGGAGGCTCTCCCAGGGGGAGTTAGGGCTTGGGATCAGCTGCTTTGGTGAGGAGAAAAACAGCCATGGTGGCCACTGGGCATGGGGCAGCTCGACAAGGTGGAATTTCAAAGTTTGGCTCACATGTGAGCTCTCGGGTGTGGTGTTTTCCGGCGGCCCGGTGGCTGGCCGGCCAGGCATTGGTCACCATCTTGTTCAGGTGGGTCAGGGCTGGGGTTTAGTGTAGGCAATTGGCAAATGCCATGTGTCAAAAGCTTGGATTAAGATGGCATGGGGGAAGGCCAATTTTGGCTTGATTTGGTCAAGTCCACCTTTTGGGCTTGGTTCACCTCCCCATGGCTGATTTGGGCTGAGGGAGGATCAGATGAATCAGCTAGGAAAGGGTAGAGAAGTCACCATCCATGAATATTTTGATTAATCATGGATTAAGGTGAAGCATTAAAAGGGTTAAAACCTTTTTAAGGGGGCTTAAAAGAGGCTCCTCCTTTTTCCATTAATGGCTTGGTCACATGTGAGCAACTCACATGGCTTGCATGTGGCTTAAGAGTGGCTTCATGGCTTGTCTTTGGCTTGGGGAAAAGCTTGGTCAATTTCATGAAAATGGAATTTGGAGATTTTGGCAATTTAGTGAAAAATTTAGATGGTGCTTGATTTAGGTTGATTTGATGATTGATTTGGTACTTAGTAATTGATCTCAATTAAAGGGATGATGAGAAGGAATTGTCATGTGGGCTTTGGGCATTTTGAAATTATTTTTGATGGGCTTTCAAGATGGTTTAGAGAGTGGGCTTTTGGATTTTAAAATGGATTTTAGGATGAGAATTTTGCAAAGGATTGGGTCCAATAAGTGTTGAATTTAATTTAGGAATGTTTCATGAATGATTTGGAACAAATTTGAAGTGTTTTGGGCTTGAATTGGGTTAGTTCGGATTAGGTTTGGATCATGGGTCCAAATTGGGCTTTAAGGCCAAAAGTGAAATTGGATTCAAATGTCAATCAAATTGGACTTGGATTTGGTCTAGATTGGTGTTGGGAATGTTGAATTGAAGTTTAGAATTGAATTGAACCAGAATTTGGGTCAATTGGATAGGTTTGGTTTGACATTGGGTTCACTTTGGGTTAAAATGGGTCAAATTGGGGGTTTTGACAAAAGTGGGGTAAATTGACAAAATTGGCCCATGGTGTAGTTGAACAAAATGAAATTGAGAATATTTGGGATTTTCTGGAATTTTCTGAATTTTTGGATTTTTGGGTCAAGAGGGGTATTTTGGGTATTTGGAGGGTATTGGGAGGTATTTTTGGAATTTTTGGTATTTTTGGCTATGGATGATCAACTTGATTGGTGAGGAAATGTTCAAGCTTAATTTTGGGGAATTTTGGGTGATTTGGAAATTTTGAAAATTTTTGGTAATTTCAAGGGCTTTGGGTAGGCTAGGCGGGTGTTGGGTCCCGGGGGTCAAAAATTGAAAATTTGCAAAATTGAAAATTGAGTAATTGTAAGTGGAATAAAATCATTTTGGTTGATCCATGAAGCCATATCAAGCCCACATGAGCCATGAAGGGACTCATTCGAGGCATCCACTATGTTGTTCTAACCCTCTTAGCCAAGGGCTTAGGGGTTAAGGACCATCCATGTGAATCACCTTCATGAGTCAGGAGGTCAAGTTGGGTATGGGTGTGGTTTTAGGAGGTGTGTGAAAGTGTAGTGTATAGGTGTAGTGTGTGTATAAGTCAGCCCTTCACCAGACCAGGCCACCCAGGGCAGTCCTAAGGCCAAAGAGTCCTATAGGAACTCATGCTTTAAACTTCCACATTTGATTTCAACCCTCTAGGTTATTAGGGGTCTACAGTCAAGTTTGTGGAGTTTGCAGGGAGTTAAGAAGTGGTTTGAATTTCTAGGTGGTGGGTTCCAATTCTAATCCTCTAGGATAGTCAAAGGAAAAGCCTAAGGCTAGATCCTAAGTACTAAAGAGAAAAAGAGAAGACCTCATCAAAAATGAGGTCAACAACCATATATACATATTTAAATTAAATTTAAAATCTAAAATTCGCCGACAGGCGTCCCCTTTTCAAAATGAAACACACAAACTAAAAATATGCCGACAGTAACGCATGATGTGGACAATTCCTAAGAAGTTCTTTAAATCTCTCCCAAGATTTATATATTGACTCTCCATCAAACTGACTAAAAGAAGTTATATCATTTCTAAGCTTAGCAGTTTTAGATGGTGGAAAATATTTGGATAGAAATTTGTAATAATTCTCCCCAAGTTTTAATAGATCCAGGTGCTAACGAATTTAACCACATTTTAACCTTGTCCCTTAAAGAAAAAGGAAAAAGTCTAAGTCTAATAGCATCGTTAGATACTCCTTCATATTTGAAAGTAGCACATAGTTCTAAAAAACTAGCAAGATGTAAATTAGGATCTTCAGTAGGTAAACCACTAAATTGATTGTTTTGTACCATTTGGATAATTGCAGGTTTAAGTTCGAATGAATTAGCAGCTACATCAGGGTTTTGAATAGTTAAATGAATTTCATCTAATGTAGGGTTGGCATAATCTCGTAATGGTCTTTGTTGATTGATATTTTCATTATCAGGTATATTTGTCATTTGTGTTAAATTTATAATTTCTCTTTTTTGTTTTCTAATTATTTTAATTGTACGCTCTAATTCTGAATCGTAAGGTATTAAATTTTCGTTTCCAAATTTTTGCATACAATTTTTAAATAGATTTTAGATTAGTCCGTTACTTTAGTAAATAATTTATTTACTTCCCCAGCAACAGCGCCAAAAACTTGACCCACTTTTTATATGTATGCAATTTAAGTTAATAGTAACGACACCAAAAACATGATCCCGCTTTAAATATAGTTATATGATTTAATGTATAATGTGGATTCTACGCAAGTATACGTATCGTATCAAGTAATACAGGGCTCTAGTGGAGTCCTGGTTATCGATCCCACAGGGAAGTTTTTAACAGATTTGTTATCAGCTAAATTTAAAGGAATTACTTACTAATCTAGTAGACTAAAATTAAAAGCATACTTAAAGTAAACTAATGCTTAAAATAAAGTTGATTTAATTAATTCAGAAAAAGTATCCTTCTCCTTGTTTTTAGAAAATTATGTGAACTGATGAATTTAAATAGCATTTTTTAAATTGTATTGTGACAAATAGGAGCATTCTTATTCTTTACCCTTTGGTCCAGGTGCAAAGAACATTGACTAATCCTATGTTTGATTACTAAATCTGCAGCTAGGCTGGGAGGATACCGGCTGCCACTTCAGAGCTCCCACGTTCCCCTCACGAGAGGGCTAACATCTACACTTCAGCTCTCAAACAGTAGGATCGAATTGAGTATTTTAGTCTGTCTCACTAAAATATCCAATTCTACGCCCGTTAATTAATATTTCCCTATTTATTTGCACCCGCCTTCCAAGGCTTTTGACTTCCCTGATTATTGGATGTAATTTTTACTATAGTTGATAATTCAACATATTTCAACTACTCAATTGGCCAGATTGAAAGTAAATTAAGTTTTAAGTAAAAATTATCTCAATTTACTTATACTATATTAGGTGCTTTTCTTTAATTTCATCGATCTGCATAATTTTCATTAACAAGGAGAATGACTAAGAAAACTACTCAGAATGCATGGGAATAAAACAAAGCATAGATTTCATTTAAAGTTAACAACAACAAACAAAGATACTTATCTTAATTTCCTCCCCATGCAGACTCCTTGAAGTTCCTTTGACTTTTCCTTCTAGTACAGCAACTAAACAGCACTTAATTAAACTAATGAACTCACTAAACTCACTCAAACTTACACTCAAGACACTAGAAATGAACACACAGAAGACTCAAACGATACACACACACACTCTAGAATTCGGCCTCTATTTATAGAGGTAGGAAAAAGTCCAAGGGATGCTTAAACACCTCTTCAAAAAGTGTCCAGGTTCAATGTATATGCATTTTGAACTAGCTCGACGTCGGCGGGAAACGACCTCGCCGTCAGCGGGACTTCTAGAAGGTCTTCAAACCCCGCGATCTCGCTGTCGGCGGGCTCGGGCTCGCTGTCGGCGAGGTAGTTATAATTCCTTCAGAAATTTCTACTCACGATCTCGCCGTCGGCGGCCTCGATCTCACCGTCGGCGAAGTAGTTATATTTGCATGAATTTCCTCCTTTTTAATTCAAATTTGCTCCATTTCATGCTTTTTGCTTCCATCACTTATAAATCTTCATTCTTGCAATAAAATAAAGAAAATATCTTTCTTTAAAGTGCAATTTCATCAAAAATAGATATGAATTTCTCAATGAATTTTTCTGTGATCAGACCCTAACAATTAATTGCATAAAGCTCACCGATGGTTCTATCGAGGCCGCCGACAGCGAGATCGGCGAGTGGCCAGTTTTTCGAGTTTAAAACAACAATTTTTGGCCATTTTAGGCGAATTTATCCCCTATAAACTTCTACGGACGGTTCCTAAACTCTCCATTTCTAAAAAATGAATAGAAACTTCCTTGAATTCTTCTTTAATGGCTTCCAATTCCATAGATCACCCTAGATTTCGAGTGTTCAACCGGCGAAAGTTTGTCAGTGCCGAGGCACAATGACTTTTCAACAAGGAGATGTAAAAGAGGAGACTAATCAAAGAAAGAGGTTTCGTGAATCTAGGATTAAACAATCCTTCGATAGAAATTAAAGAAATGATTGCGTGACGAAGATGGGAAGTATTTTGCTACACTACTGCCGCAGTAGTCATTTTTGTGGTGAAGGAGTTTTATGCCAATTTACATGGAATCAATCAAGGAAGCGTCTATGTGTGAGGAAGGTGGATAACTTTTAACTCTGGAAGAATTAATGTATTATACATGCTTGAGAATGTTATTGTCTGCCGTTATTCCAATTTCATATCGACGAGAGATAAAATGAATGAAATCTACCAATATTTGATGGACGAAACTGAAGACTGAGAAGTTAGAGAAAATGGGTATGTTATTTTTCAGCTACACTTTTAAATCCCATTTCAAAACATTGGCACTTTTTCAGATCTGCAAAGTTATTAACGACAACGAAGATCGGTAAAGTCCCTAAAGAGAGTGTTATATTAAACTACTGCATTCAAATGGGATGGCCAATTGATATTGGATTAATTATTGTGAAATCTTTTTTTGGCCTGATCATTCAAGGATAATCTCAAGGGCTTGGACATCCTTCAAAAATTTTCTCAATATGCAGTCAGTTTCATGTATCATTCGAAATTTGGGAGAAGGTACTGCTACCTTGGAAACTTTTAGACCCAACCAGAATGTTCCCAACTAACGATGAAGAGAATGATATGGGCGTGATTATGGATCAAGCATCGCAAAACTCAATTTCAATTCAACCTCTTGTAGTAGACAAGACACCAATGATCTTACACATAATCAAGAATTTGGAGAACAAGGTACAAAATTTAATGAATTCAGTTAACAATATCTCTGATTTCTTTTATCACATTGATTGGATAATGAAAGAGCATTTTGATCATACTGGACATTTTGAAGCAAGTTTGATACACTTAATGAGAAGAATGGGATGGATTGAAGATATTTAACTGAAGAATTCCCATTCCAACCTTTCGATATCATGTTCTTCCATATTCAAGCGATGGGTGATATCAGAGGAGAAACCAGCACTGATTTAGAAGAGTAGTGGAATTACTTTACTTTATAAGTTTCTTTATGTTGAACTTGATTTGAACTATGTTTATTTGTTTGCTTTCGATTGTTTGCTTTTTAATCTCAGTATAGTTGAGATTATGTTTGGAATGTTTTTCTTTCAGTGTTTAGAGAATTGTGGCTTGGATTACGACACTGAATTGAGGAATTTAGGTTAAGAAAATACTTGGCTAGTTTGATATGTAATGTGTATTGTAACACTTGGATTTTAGATATAATTGTGAAGTTTTGTTATGTGTATGTTTATTTGTGTTAATACATCACTTATTCACTTAAAATATATGTTTAAAATGATTGAACGGATGATGAAGAGGCTTAAAATTGATCGAAATCGTAAATATCAGATAAATGATCAAAATTTAAGAATCTCGCCGACGGCGCGCTCGAGGCCGCTGACGACGTGTTTTTCCCGAGACTATTGAAATTAAATTTAATTAAGCCCGCCGACAGCACGAATGACCCCGCTGACAGTGAGATCCCAAAAATCTCCTTTTAACCCCGATTTTGACCAGTCAACCGCCACTATTCATCGTCTTCTTCCCTTATTTATTGAAAATTTCGACATAGGGCTTGAGAGATCTTGGATTTGGAGCTATTTCAACTTATTTTAACACCAAATTTCATCTTCCCTCGGTAAGAGCTTCCATCCTATGTAAAAAGTTTTTATTTTCACCATGAATTTCTTCTACATTAAGGATTTTTGGAAAAATTAAAAATGTGGAGAAAAGACTTAGAGGAAATTCATGGAACTTGATTTAGATTACATTAAGTCACCTTTGGAAGCCATTGTATTATTATTTTGGAATTTAGTTCAGATTTTTGTAATTTTGATAGATTAAAAAAAGGCTCCCCGTCAAAAGAGGCGGCTTGAATTTGACAAAACTTAGTTTATAAATGCTAAAGCACAGTCGAGATACATTTCAATATTCCAAGGAAAGAAATGTAATCAAGATCGAGTTTTTGATAATCCTGGAGGAGAAGTGGAAAGAGTTATTAGAGAAATGAAATGAGAAAATTTCTGTTACTCTACAAATAAGGCTGCTGTTGAAGTTGTGAAAGAGTTTTATACCAATCTGACCCAGCTTGAGGATGAGCGTGTACAAGTAAGAGGATTTTTTTTTTATTTTAATGCTACTGCATTAATTCTTTTTATGATCTTCACAATTTTTATTCTAGCGAGTATGAAACATTTGGAACTATGGAAGGTCTATTAGACGATGTTATTGACTTTCTCACTAATGGAAAATGGATTTGGAAAATTAAGAATCGTGAACGGAATAACTTTCCTCTATCTATGATGAATGCTACAACTAACGCATGGCATTATTTCATTTGTTCTACTCTGCTACCTACCTATTACCATAATAAAGTATCGAGAGAGAGAGCTGTTTTAAATTTCTATATTCAGAACAATAGAAGTATAAATGTGGGGAGAATAATTTACAAGAATATTATGGTTACGGCAAAGAGTGAATCAAGTAGATATTTAGGATATCCTGGCCTAATTTATGCACTTTTCCAATTATCTGGAGTAGAAGCTAGTGATAATGAAGAATGGTTATATCCTATGAAAACCATTAGTAAAGCTAATTTGAAGACTTATGAATCCCATGAAGAATGGAGATATGGGAGTAGGAGTAAAGCACCTTCTACAAGTAGAGATATCCCCTCTACTAGTTATGACCCTTCTGCCTCTAGCTCTCCTACTCTTTATGATTTAATGAATGAGATGACCCTACAGTGGAGAAGTTTTGAAAATTTTGATGAAAGACTTGGGAGAATTGATCAAAGTATTGAAGTATTAGAGTGAAGTCATGATCATGATAGTGAATATCTTCAGCGGCATTCTGAGATTTCTTATTATGATGCTTAGGCTAGATACTATAGAGGTGAGCCTGATGTTACTTTTTCGCAATGCCCTCAGTATACTCGCTATCAGCCCAATCCACCTGCTGATCAGGGAGATTAAGACATAGCATGGGATTTTGATATTTTATTTTTAAAATTGTGATGTGATGTATGTTTGTTTTGTTGTAGTATTTTCATTTTGATATTTGTATTTTGTGAACTGTTTTATTTTCTGAGAAATGTATTATGTTTGTAGTTTGTATTTCATTTTTGGATTGTGACACATAAATATAATTGTAATTGTAGACTCTTAGTTTAAATAATAGATTGTTTGTTATTGTGTTGTGAAATGCAATTGTTATTTTGTTTTCTCGTGTGTAGTATAATTGTTGTTGTTAAATGTTTAGTTTTATGTACTTATTTCAAAAATTTCATTACCCCAGCAAATTCTCTAAAATGTTATATGTGTAGAAGTGTTCCTAATATTACAGATCAATTGAAGTTGAAATTTTTGAAAAGAAGCTGCAAAAATTTTAGAAAGATGAAAATGCCTAAAGTGTAAAGGTATGATTTATATTTAGAATTTTTCTTTCCACCCATATTATTTTTATTATTGAAAACATTAAGTTTGGAGGGGAGAAAAATATTAACTATTATGTGTTCTCAATTAAAATATTTTCAAAAATTTATAACATGATATTTGTGATAAAATTTAATTCAGTTAACTATATTTAGATTTTATTTAAATATTATAGAAGATTCAAAGAAATATTTTTAGTAATGAAAGTTAATTTAAAAGGTTAAGATATTTAGTATAAGAGGATAAGACTATAGTTAACTATTTAAAGTAAAGAAAACTATATTTTGAAATATTAAAAACCTTAGGAATTTAGTTAAGAAAGAAAAGATTGGGACTCAATGATGTAAAGACTATGAATTACATATAAGGGGAAAGTGCTATAAGTTTCAAATTTAGGAAAAGAAGAGTGAAGTTCAAAATCATTAACAGGTTATCCAGATATAGTAATCCTCACTTGAAAATGAAAAAGAAAAAGAAAGAATTGAAAAACAAACCCTGAAAAGAAAAGAAAAGTATATAAAGGATTAAAAAGCAATCCAAATAAAAAGAAAAGAAAAAGTAAGGAGAAGCTTGAGGAGATGCATTATCAAAAATTGGCTTCACTTGGATTAACCAAAAGGGAAAACTAAATACAATTCTGAACTTATATGTATGGACTAGTTGCTTTACTAGTAGTCATCTCATGAATTTCTTATCATCTAGATATTTTAAGAGAATTAATATTACAACATATAGTCATTCTTGAAATGAATAGAAGACTAGAACTCTTAGACTTGATGACTAGATATCCTTATATATGAAAAGTTAATCTAATTACTGCAAAATCTTTCTAAGAAATCTTAATATAATATTTATTTAAATTAAAATTATAGTATTTCTGAATTAAAACTTTACCACATTGAATCATAACTTTCATATAGTACTAAAAATTACTTGAAGACAAGTGATAGTTAAGTTTGGGGGATTTTGACCTACTGAAAAAATGATAAGATTTCCATGCCTATTTTATATTGATTTTGATGATATTGCACTTTAAAGAAGGGTATTTTTGATGTTTTTCTGCAGGTATGATGATTTATGGACAATGGAGTGAAAAAATGCAAAAAGGAGCGAATTTGGAGCAAAAAGGACAAAAAATATGAAAATTTGATCTAGGGCGCCGACGGCGAGCTCAACGGCGTCGACGGCGGATTTTTCCCAAGAGTTTAAAAATATTACAAGAAAGCCCGACGACGAAGAGATCGAGGCCGCCGACAGCGAGATCGATGATTCTCTCCCGAGGTGCATCGAATGTAGATGATTTTTGAAGAGTTGCTCGGAAAACTCTTCAACAACTTTATAAGAAAAAATTTGGGGCCGAAAAATGTTGTTGTCAGTTGTTGTCCGCGTGTCCACAGTAGTCCGAGTGTTTCCTCCGTGTCCATAGTGTGGTTTCTAGAGTGTTAGTGAGTGTCTTGTTTTATATAGTGATTTCAATTAGTGATATTTTTGAGGGATTTTTTGAGAGATTGTAAGAGTGAAAGGGAAGTGAGAGACTTCTTCCTCCTTGCCATTTCGAAGGAGAATTCTAAGTGCTGTAAAGAAAGGAAGAGATTCAGAGGAACTTCACGGAGTTTGCTTGGGGAGTAATTTGAGATAAGTTGTACTTACTTATTTTAGTTTGTAAAACTTTATTTTTATATATGAAATCCAAGTTTTGTCGTATATTGTCCATGAAATTTGAGTAGTTTTTCTATATTTCTCCTTGTTTTGATATTTTAGAGAAATGGTAATTTAAATTAGTGTGTTAAGAAGAAGTTGTGATAATCTTTTCACTTAAATCTTAATTTACTTTCAATCTGACCAATTGATTAGTTAAAATATGTTGAGTTTAACAATTATAGTGAAGATTACATCTGAGGTTCATGGAGGTCAAAGTTCTTGAAAGTAGGGTGCAAATAAATAGGGAAATAATATTTATCGGGCGTAGAATTGGAGATTTTAGAGTGACAGATTAAAATCCTTAATTAGGTCCTATCGTTTGGGTGCTGAAGTGTAGATGTTAGCCCTCAGGCAAGGGAAATGTGGGAGCTCCGAAGTGAGAGTCGGTATCCTCCCAGCCTAGCCGCAGATTCAGTAACCAAGCATAGGACTAGTCAATGTTCTTTATGCCTAGACTAAAGGGTATAGAATATGTACGCTCCTATTTGACACAACACAGTTTTAAACTAATTTTAATTATCCATTCACTTATATTTCTTAACAAGGAGAAGGATTCTTGCTAATATATTTGAACTTCACTTTATTAGTAGAATTAGTTAGCTGTTAGTATAATTAGTTTATAATAAAATTTCATCTTATTTATGATTGCATATTAGTGACAAATATACAATTTGATCTACTAGTTGTGATTTTGAATTGATTTCTATAATCCTAGTCTGTAGCCTCTAAAATATTCCCTGTGGGAACGATATCCAGGACTTCATTAGAACCATGTATTACTTGAGCGATACGTATACTTGCGTTGAAAGATAACTCTGTGATTATTGAATATTTATACTCATCTATATCAAATACAAGAAATATTAAATTTACGCAAAGTTTGAAGAGTGGTTCAGGAGGAACTCAAGCTACTAAAATTTAGGCTAAGTGGCAGCTGGCTTATTGGCCTACCTTCTCTGGAGGATTAGATTTTAAGACTTTACGCAGATTAATGATATTAACATGTGTAAGCTTTGGTTTAGGTTTAGAGCTTCTGACTATTTTTAGGCCCAATTTATACATCATAAATATTGTAGGCTTGCTCGTCCTTCTACTATCACCGGATAGATTGGTGATTCCAAAATTTGGAAGGTCATTTTACGGGCTAGGACTGTTGCTTCCCAATTTATCTTCTAGGATACGGAGGAGGGAAACATTTCCTTTTGGAATGTTAATTGGGGGGACCCTACGTGTCATTCTTGTTTCAGTCTTTCCAATGAGGGGGATCTTATTATCAAAGACTGTTGGCTTGAGAGTAATTGTAATATAAATTACCTGGTCTCCTTAGTTGGTGATGCTGCTCCTGCTATTGCTGGAATCCCTATCAATGCTCACATCAGGGATACCCCTCATTAGAAATCACATAACCTTACTTCTGTCACTAAGTTTCTTTACTCTTATATGCATACTTTTCCCTCCATGAGGTGGGGCACCACTATATGGCATAAGTTTATTCCACCTTCTGTCTCCTTCTTCCTTTGGAGATTTTTTCATATGTTTCTTCCTATTAATGACATTCTTAAACTTAAAGGGTTTAAGCTTGCTTCTTGTTGTTATTTTTGTAAACGAGAAGCTGAGTCCCTTATACATCTTTTTTATGGCTGCTCTTTTTCACACATGGTTTGGGAAATTTTTGGATCATACTTTTATATATCCTGGTCTCCCTCTCTTAACTTGAGTAGTATTTTACTCATTTGGAAGGAAAATAATCTTACTCCGAGCAGCTTACATTATTTTCCTTTTATGGTGTTGTGGTTTATCTGGATGGAAAGGAATAATCACAAATATGAAAATTCTACTTATACCTCCTCTGTTGTTGTTTCTCTTATAATGGCAAATTTTTATAAAGCTCATAGAGCTTATGGTGCCCGAGCTCTTGTGCAGAAAAGACCCACTTTATTCAAATGGCCTCCACCTTCTCCTGGGTGGATTAAAATTAATGTGGATGGCAGCTATACTTCTAATGCAGCTAGTTTGGGTGGGGTCTTTAGAAACCCTAATGGCAATTTCCTTTCTTTTTTTGTTTCCCCCATCTGTGCTTCTTCCTCACTGGAGGCTGAAACCTAGGTTGTGCTCCTTGCAATCTAATTCTCTCATATTTTTAATTTCAGGTGTGTTGAATTGAAGACATACTCTCAAATTTTATTTAATAATCTTACGGGTGTCTCCAGACCTGTCTGGAGCATTATTATTCTGTTGAAGTGTATATACAATTTTTTATCACTGCACTCCATAAGCATTAAATTCAACTTCATACACAGAGAAGGTAACACTCCCGCTGATTGGCTGTCCAAATTTGGGCACTCTGTTGTTCAATTGGACAATACACCCCCACCCGTCCTTCTTACTTAGCTTAATGGTGATTTGCTTGGCCTGCCTTACATTAGACCATAGTGGTAATTTGGTGGGCTGGAGGTTTTTATCTTAGCCTTGGCATACTCTTTGGATGTGCTTTTGTTTTCACTTTTTCTACTTAAGCTAGACCTCCTTAGTGAATCAGCTGGTTTACTTGCTATTTAAATTTACTTGGAAGCTCTATGTTGTTGTTTTACTGTACAGTGGCTTTTTCTATTTGTCCTTACTTTTCCCGCTGCATGACAAATGGATTAAAATGGAGAGCTATGACATTTGGAACCTTTTGGATCATCTCTCTTTCCAATTTTGTTGGATGCTATTAACTCTCCTCTCTTTTTATGTGCATTTTTCAGATGTGGAGCTAAGGAAGGTGTGGAACCTGCTTAATTTCATTGGAAAGCAGGAGTTTTTTCCACCACACTTTTCTATTATTTCAATTTTTGGGTTCATGACTATTGTTCTTCATTTCTATGGGAAGTTATCCTCTAAGCAGCTGGGGATGTTGACAGTTTACTTGCTTCCTCATTCTGATGTGGCCTTATGTTGTTTGTTTTTTACTGCTTCTCATTTCACCTGCTGCCTCACTCTGCTTTTTTCTCTGAGGATCATTTGCAGACTACTTAAAACTCTTTTAGCCTCTCTTTTTCCTTATTTTAGCTCCAGGAGCCCCACAGGTGGATGACTCATGAAGGACTTATCTTCACATTTCAACAATCTTTTGGATGGACACTGTACCTGCTCAATTCTATCATTGGAAGATTTCTACTTTTGAGATTTTTGTGTACATGCTGGGCCTTTGTTTACTCTTTAATTGGTATATAGGTTTATTTGTATGTGTTTTTGGGTTACATATAGTCTTTTTGTTCTTAATTTTTTTGTTGTGGTGTGGAGTTGTAACTTGGGAATGGAAACCAATAGGACTCAATGTATTTTCTTTCTTTTTAGATGGGGATCCTTTTCCCCACCTTTTTGTACCACCTTTCCCCTAAAAAAAGTATATATATATATATATATATATATATATATATATATATATATATATATATATATATATATATTTAAAGGAAAGGAGCAACAAGAGGCTCCCTACATGTTACTAAAAACTATAATTACAAAAACCTTACCAATAATGGTAGAGCCCGACTTAATACAACACCACCCAAAACAAAACTAAGACATAAACTAAGAGAACAGCTCTAACTAAATAGCAAGCAGAGAGAGTGACATCTTGTTCAACCAAGAGAACAAAACGGAGAGAGAGTCAACAAGAACACCTAGCAAGCCAATAGCTAGTCCACTCTTCCTTAAGCATACTCAGGTGTTGTTGTGAGATCTGGAAGCGGGCAGTAACTCAGTATGTCCATATCAAACTGATGGATGAGATAAGGATCCTTGCATAACTCCAGAAGCTCAGACATGAGACCAAGTAGCAGAGTGGAGCCATCATATAATCCCATCACCAAAATTGGGGAATCAAGTAGCAGTTTTGATGTAAGGGGCAGAGAGATTATCACTGTTGATAAGGGTCTTTAGCTGTGTAGGAATGATGGTTGAAGCCCTCACATTTTGGGAAGTAGCTCCAAATTTAGCTAGCCAACCAGCAGGTTGATTCCCTTCCTTGTGAATGAAGGTGAATTGAACCTTGAGTTTGGAAACTTTGGCATGGATTCTACTCCTCCAGTGACCATGGTTCCAGGGAAGGTTGGAGGGGCAGAGGTTCAACATTGTAATGGTTTTCTCACAATCACCTTCCACAATAATATTGTACCAGTTACAGCTAATGGCCATGGAGAGCCCCCAAAAGATGGCAATGAGATCGGCTTCCAAAGTATCGGCGGCCTCAACTGGTGCATAAAAAAAGCATACATCTACCAATATGATTCCCGAAGATGCCACCAAATCCGAGCACCATCCTCGGTGCGGCAACCATTATAATTTAGTTTGAGGAAGGGGGGATAGGGGGGTTGCCATTTTATCAGTGTGATTCTATGGGGAGGTGTCTCATGTGTGGTCTCTAGCCCACAGATATTTGAGAAATTATTATATCTGATGAGTTTATGGATGTAGGAGAGGCAATTTTGTGCAACTTTTTGTTCACTGGGTAATATGTCATCAAAGGTGGCCTTGTTCCTAGCCATCCAAAGGAACCAGGCACAAATAAGAGGGACTGCACCAATCCCTTGCTTGTTCCAACCTAACCAGCAAGAGTAGAGGCAATCCCAAGAGAGACTTAGTGTGTTGAGTTGGCGATCTCTGAAAGATTAACCTCCAAACAAGTCGAGAAAATCTGCATTTAAAAAACGAGTGCTTGATGATTCTTCCTCCCTCATGCAAAGTCTACAACAAGAAGGGCCTCTCAATCCATTTAATTTGAGGATGTCATCAGTAGGAAGGATCTTCATGAAAGTTCTCCAAGTAAAGAAAGTCATAGATGGTGATAAAGATTTGTTCCAGGGACACTCACTCCAATGGATGAGCTCCCACTGGTAAAGTTTGGAGTAGATGGCTTTAGACAAACTATGCTGGGCACAGGATTTCCAGGTGATAGAATCTTGTTTCTGCCTGTCAAAATTAGTGGTGGCCACCTGTCTAGCAGATTCAGGAGTAAGCACAGTCTGGAGATCCTCCAAAGACCAAACATCCCCAGCCCAGCACTCAGATACTTTGAGTTTAAGGTTGGGGATATTAGTACCAGGGTTGAGCCAATCAGTTGGACACCAGTTATCCAACCAGAAGGTGAGATCACCCTTTCCCAAGTGCCAGCTAAACAAACTTTCAGCTTGAAGCCTGATTCGAGCATAGCTTTCCATAGCTTAGAGTCTCCCATTTTCTTGCTAACCGGGGTCGGGTGGAGCAGGTTTGCGATGTTGCCCATCGAAATTTGGCCCGAGAGAGTTCGGGATCTAAATTTGATCCAAAGCTTACTGAGAGGTTCACTTGAATAATCCGTCGTATGGTTTTAAACCCCAATCCACCGGCCCAGGTAGGCTTAGCCACTTTGGTCCGGGAGGTCCAATGACACTTGTTTTCTTTGGCCGGCCCAAAGAAATTTGTTAAAAGCCTTTTCAAAGAGAGTTTGGATTCCTTTGTTCATAGTGGTCATCCGGAGAACATAAGCGAGCAATGTTGTGAGAATACTTTTCAAGATGGTTATCCTACCTCCATTTGGAAAGGTACTTATGAGTCCAATTTGCCAAATAAGAGTTGATTTTACGTAGAATGCCTTCAAAATGCCTTTGCTTTGTTACGCCCATATCAAGGCTTGTACCCCTAAATACTTAAGAGCGGTGAGTGCTAGTAAAGCCGGTAAAGTTAATAATCCGAGTTTCGACCTCCACAGGAATATTTGATGGAAATAGGAGATAGCTTTTGGTCTTGTTGAACACCATACCGGAGGATTCTTTGGAAGGAGTTCGGGCATTTGACAATCATTTTGACGGCATTCTTGGAAGCATTGGAGAAAACCATGACATCATCTGCATAAACTAAGTGAGATATTAAGATATTGGACTTATGATGATACTGTTGGAGGGGTGTGTTATGCTTAGCATGGTTCGATAATTTGGAGAAGTAGTCCATAGCCGGGATGAAAAGGGTGGGAGAGAGTGGGTCTCCTTGCTTAAGACCCCTAGAGGCAGAGAAATAGCCCCAAGTAGACCCATTAAGCAGAATAGAGTGGGCATTAGCCCCCAGCCATCTTTTGATAAGGTTACAGAAAGAATTCTGGAATCCCCTTGCTGTAAGAGTATCAATAAGAAAGTCCCAGTGAATGGTATCATATGCCTTTTTAATATCAAGCTTGTAAATTAAATTGTCACTTCTGCACTTAGTGTTCAAATTCAATAGAAGTTCCTGTGCTAGCGAGGATATTATCGACAATTGACCTGCCTTTGACAAAAGCTTGCTTGGTTAGAGTCGATAACTTTCTCCAAAATGGGTTGGAGTACGTTGACTAACACATTGCTAATAGTTTCTTCGATCACGGATGTGAGGCTAATGGGTACGAAATGATCCCAACTTGTTTGTACGAGTGTCTTTGGGGATTAAAACAAAGTTGGAAGCATGGAAGTATTGAGGAATGTCTTCTCCCGGAAAGAAGCTGGTGATGGCGGCAATCACCTCGGCTTTAATAATCTCCCGAAGCCTTAATGTAAAAATCGAAGTGTACCCGTCGGGGCTGCGGTCTTAGAGCTATCAATGGATTTAATGGCACTGCCGAGATCTCCTCTTCGGTTGGGGAGCGAGTGAGATTAAGGCTGACTAATAAAATTATAATGATCGGTGAAAAGGGCGGTGTTTATGCTTGGCTCTCTTAATTGGGTGTTGTTGTAGTAGAGCGAAAGTAGTGGGTAGCATCTCTACCAATCTCCAAGTGGTTGGAGATCCAATCCCCATTCTCCTTTTTGATCTTGTGTATGAAATTACATTTCCTCTTATATTTGAGGTAGGCATGATAGTAGGCGGTATTTCGATCATCCCTCCCTAAAATGATTAATGGAGGCCTTTTGTTGAAGAAATTTATCACGAATATCAATTGAGTGCATCGGTTTAGCTTCGGCGGCAAGAAGTTGGGATTGGAGGGCACTATTATTATGGCTTTGTTATTCCAAGTCTAAGACATCCCTTTCGACCTGCTCGACCACTTTAAAAACATTGCCAAATTGAATCCGGCCCAAGTTAAATAATTTCTAGCTTAGCTTATGGTGAAGAAGGCACGGCTTGTGCCATGGGTCCGATTGTATAGAAGCTTGCCGAGTTATCTTTGACCAAGCTTGCGGGAAGGAGGGATGAGTAGACCGGATATTCGATATCCGAAAGATTTAAAGGAGGGGGTGCTTGGGGGAGCGAGTAATAGATATGAGGAGAGGCACTATGATCGGAGCAAATAAGAGCGAGATGAGTGATGCGGGTATGCAGGAAATGACTGTGCCAAAGCTCATTGGCCAGAAATCTATCCAGCCTTTCTTTAGTAGAATTCCTTTTCCAAGTGAAACTAGGTCCCCTAAACCCCAGATCATAAAGCCCAGCTGCAGCAATATTATCATTGAAGGTGTTCATTATTGTTACATTGGGTCTGTGGCCTCCCGGCTTTTCGGCGGGAGTAGTGATGCGATTGAAATCACCCCGATGATCGAGGGCGATTAATGACATTACTTAGACTGTGGATATGATCCCAGAGCAGAATTCTATCAGCATTTCTGCATCCAGCATAAACAAAGGTGGCATTAGCAGCCTGTCCAGCAAAGGAGATAGAGATATGAACCATCTGCTGAAGATCCAACAAGACAGTCCAATTAAGTTCTTTCTGTAGAAGACCCATATCTTATTGTTGGAATTAGCAAAATGAGTAAAACCATGAAAAGAGTTGATAATTCTATTGGAATCTTTGGTGCACAAGAGGCTCAAGTAAAGCAAAGCACCAAAGAGAGTGTTTTTTAGTAAGGTAGTGAATCCTTTTTAGTGAGGGGGGGTGAGCCTTACCTCTTATATTTCAGCATAGAAAATTTATCATGAATTAAGGTAGGTAGGAGGGGTGGGGGAAGGTGGGTGGGATTTTGACCTGGTTCTCCCCCTTAATGGGAGTGAGGAGGAGGGTTCAGCTGGTAAAGGATGAGAGGCAGTAGAACTAGAATTGATATCTATTTTATTTCTTTTTTTCTTTTTAGCATTTTGGACTTCCCAATTATTACCCAAAGTGTTCGAATAAGTTGAGTGGGGGAGGTTGGGGAATATCAAAAGAAGGGGCTAATTCGGGAGAACCGGGGTTCAAAAGGGGTAGTATAGGATTAGAAGGAGAGGAGGGGGTCGAGCTGAGGAGGTTTGCTGGGGAGGGGGAGATGGAGGGGACTGTCAAAGGCTGAGGCAAAACAACAGTGGTAGGAGAATGAATTGGGGTGGAAGTAAGAGAAGAGTCTGCTAACTAAAGGGTCGACCACAGGAGTCTTTACGGGAGGAAGGTGGAGTCTATAACACTTCTCTATGGTATGACCAAACATCTTACAATTAGTGCGATAGTAAGGCTTCGTTGCATGATAACTTCTGCCAAAATCCCTCGGCGGCGGTGCCCACCTGGATTCTTTTGATTTCGGGTAAAGAGATGTCTCTTTCAATTTGGATCCTAGGCTGCTTCGGGTAGGCCTCTATTACAAGTGGTTGCATCCATTCGAGGGGGTTCCAATAGCTCTAGCAATGCGGAAAAGGGCATTATGGTTGAAATATACGTATGGGAGATTAGGAAACTTAAACCAAATTGGGATGATGGGTGGTTCCTTGCTAGGATCAAATCCTGGTGTCCATTTTAGAAGTTTCATATCCATTCCGGCAATAGTTACACTCGTTTTGCAAAGAGCTTAGCATAATCTTCCTCATTAGAGAAGTGGATCAGGAGGTGCCTTCCATCGAAGCCCCGTTCTCCGATTACCGGTAAAGGCAAGTGACTCAAAAAAAGCTCTGACAAGCTCCATCTTTGGATGTCCCAGGGTGAATTTCCCTATAAGTGTTAATCTGACTTCTTCATTAAGAGTATTAATCTCCTCATCAGAAAAGTAGACAGCTGGGCAGCCATCCTTGAAATCAATAGGATGAATGAAAGGGCAGGATACTTTCCCTGCAGCAGCATCATGAAGAATGCGGGGAAGAACAGATTGGAGGGCTGGTTCAGATTAGGACCTTGACCCAGCACACCTGCATAAGAAGCCTTAATCCAGTCACTTCTGGTAGCAGAATCCACAGGATTTGCCATAGATAAATTGCTGCCCAAGAACAATCCAGAGAGAAAGAGCTCAGACAGTAAACAGAAGCTCAGCAGAATCCAGGAATTAGCTCAGTATAAGTAAACTGAACTATCCTGTCAAAGCAATGAAAGCCAAGAACCAATGGAACAGTAGAGAATTTGAATTAAAAGAGCCCGGGAGAGCAAAAACCCAGCAAAGAGATCCCAAACACCACTACGGACCCGGGGATGACCGCACACTAGACAAAGCCTCAAACCTAACACCACCGAGCGGGTCAGTGCGCCAGTGAACTCATGGTTGAAACCCTAGCGAGCTCCACATCCGGCCATGAAAACCATCCTGCTATATATATATATATATATATATATATATATATATATATATATATATATATATATGAATATTTTTTAATATTTTTGGTTAGTAGTTGTGTTTCATAAATTATTTTATCAAATATATATGTCGTCTATAGATATTCATACATGAAGTTCATTGATGTACAATAGACTACTTACCGAATAGTTCTTGAACAATGTTGAGACCTTTGTGCAAGAATCATCTTATCTTTGAACTTACTGATCTGACATAGGTTTCAACGTCCATATTCAGAACACAAAAATTGAGAATACTTAATGTTTGGCAAAGTTAGATTTGAATCATACCATTTTAAATTTCAACCTTATTACTATTTATTGAGTTTATATAGTGAGGTTGACCCTTCAATTAGCTTTGCTCTTCAACGAGTTATGATCCTTATTTTAAGTTTGCTTAAGTAGATTTGTAGAAATGGTCTTTAATGGAACAAGACATACTTATCTGACTAAACAGGCGGAAGAACCACCAAACTAAGAATTTTGTTTTCTTTATGAATTCTTTTAACATAACTAGAGGTGTTTCAATAGGTTCGTAAAATTACTGAAAGAGATAAATACTAAGAAGAATTTAGTTCAATGAGACTTATACAAAATAAAAAATTGGACTCTAAATTAGGTTTGAAATTAAAGAAGACTAATTATTGTGTAAATGGATGTGTGTCATTTTGGAAGGCTGATGCAACAGAGACTTAGTACAGGTTTGTTTCTTCAAGATTCAAACCTTTGTATAAAAAGAAGATATAAAAGGAGCACCATACAAGCATCTATTTTATCATCCACTTATTACATATCTTCAAAGATTATTTTCTTCGGTGCATAATGCTCCACATATGAGATGGTATCATAGACAATCATAAAAATCAATTAAATAAGTTGTCCCACCAATGGAAAAGTATGGAAATATTATAATAAATATACTAAATTTATTGTGGAGGCACATATGTTATGCTAGGCTTATATTCTGATGGCTTCACACCATACATTCAAATACCTTGCTCTAGTATTTTTGACCGGTGATCATTACACTGTATAATATTTCACCGGAGATGCGTTTGACAACCCCCTTTTTTTCTGATATTGATTGTTCTAGGTTCAATAGAAAAAAAAGAACAACTAATGTATATTTACAAATGTTGAAAGACCAGCTACAAATTTCTAGAAAAACATGCACGTTTCATCACATATGATTGTTTATGAAGTAAAAAAATGTAACGAAAGCAACATTAATGTGGATAATATCTAATTTTCTAGCTTTTTGAATGTTATCAAAATGGAGCACGACATGGAAGTTAGTTTACTAATATTGCATGAATTTTTTAAAAGTTTTTATTCCTCAAGAGGATAAAAAAAATTATTTGTTGACTATCATCATATGTTTTTGCAAGCTGAACACCCGTTTAGGCAAAAAAAAAAAAAAAGATTTAGACAAAACACTGTTAAGAAATAAGTGCCACCTCTTGAGTAGGTTGGGATGAATTATTCAAGATTATTAGTGGCATTCTTAAGATTACAGATTATCATGAATTGTCTTTAATTTGTCCACTTGATTTTGGTGTTACTTATATTTGAAAAAATGGGTCTATTTTTCATATCTAGTTTATTAGAAGAGCAATATGATTAAATATAATTTTGATGTCAGGAACACAAAGAATAATTTTTTGATAATATTTTCAAAATATTAATAGTTGTTAAGGGAAAAACTAAGGATAATGATAATGTCAGGATAGACCTAGAGGAGATTAATAAGAAAATGAGAGTCAAAAAATTATTGTTGGCAAACTTATTATGTTTAAAAAAATTATTTTACTTAGGCTCAAAAAAGAATAAATTTTGATTGACTTTAGTCATTAAAATATGTTAACATATGCACTTCAAATTTGATTTTTGCATTGATCTACAAGCAGGAAACATACTTTGAATGAAAAGTCAAAACTGTCATATTTATCTGTAAAATTTGACATAAAATGTATTTAATTGTATACCAACTGGAACACTTAATTTATTAATTTAAATTCATGTATTCTTCAGGGATTTATATGCAAATCATTTAAACCTTGATATGTTATGAAAATTAATAAAAAATAATTAAATAATATTTTCCAAGCTCAAATGAATAATTCCACTTAATCTTTTTGAGGCTATAGAGCATTTGCTGGTGCATCTATCATATGAGGTAATAGTTGGGTGTACAGTATAATATTGTCGGATGTTATAACATGAGAGAGTTATTTATTTAATAATCTTATCTAATTGTGCTAAATTACTATTTCATTAAAAAGTTTTAGATAAAGTTGAGAGAACCATGAAGAATAAAACATGACCAGAAGGCTCAATATGTGAGGCATTTGTATTATATGAGATTATTACTTTATATTTTTATATTTTTAGTGACAAGAATAAAAAAATGAGCCAGTAGGTGTGTATCCTCCTCAAAAATTTTAATTTTTCAATAATTAGGAGAAGCATCAGTGAGATGCACATCATGTTATCTCACTGATCAGGAGCTTTAAGTAGTGACTCTTTATATTTTTGTCAATTTTGATGAAAATAAACATTATATTAAGTAATACATTAATTGTTAAAAGTTTCTCACCCTTATTTTATTCAAATAAAATTTTTTGCTTGATTCATAGATTTTTATAGTGTGAACAGTACTTTTGTAGATTTAACAAATTAACATGAAGAATATATCAAAAGCTAGGAGATAGAACAATACCTTCGTTGATGGCTTACAACACACGTAAGATATACTCATCTCGCAAATTTATTGTTAAATATTTTGATGAAAGAAAAAAATTAATATTTATGAATTCATAGATTTATGATCAGAACAATAGAGCAACATATCAGTGTTTAATAGAACTTGTTTGGTTCCCCTACCCATCATGAATATTTGGAAAATTTATGATGTTAGTGCATACAGGTTTTGTACAAGATCTTAGTAAGAAGGAAAATTATCTAATTTAGTTATATATTAAATTAAATAATAATTCAGATGATGTAATAAATTATTAAAAGATTCTCAGAGAAGTTCTTATATGAGAATATCTTAGCACCATATGGAGAAAAGTATTGATGTTCAACTGCAATTTTTCGATCCTATTCCAGATCATGAAATAAGGGTAGAAAATTCATATAAAAATGTAGAGGTTAAATTGTATTGAAGATAGGCCAAATTTGATCATTTCATTCTAACAGGAGAAAAGAGCTTGATATATTATCTTCAATATCTCAGTAGAGCAAGATATAAAGTAGGTTGATAGTAGCCATCACAAGTAAAACTAGATTAACTATTGATATTCAAAATATTATTGAAAATGCTAAAAAAGAAGAAAAATTATAAATTTTTTTTATTCCAGTTTATTATATTCATGAAGTGATAAACCTAAAAAATTTGAGTGGTGCACACAAAGAAATTACTCTTATCGAGTATGACGGACGGTATTGATGCTTTAGATGAAAAACATTTGTTAAGCCCCAAATCACTTAATAGAGGATGTAGAATATGATGTATATGTTATTAAAAATACTTTTATTATTATAAAAATTTACTCCATATTCAGATAGATTACATTTTATAGTTTCTTCTTTTTTGTTGTATAGATTTTTTATTTTCAGTGCTATAGCTTGTAGATTGCACTATTTATTTTGTCCGTACATTCATTTGATGTTAATACTTATATTTTTTGTTGTATTAGTTTGTACATTGTATTTTATAGCTTCACCCTCTATTTACTATATAGATTTCTATAATCAATTTAAGTAGAATGTAGATTGTAATTTATGTTTTTTCTTACTTTCATTTAATGTTATTACTAATATTTTAAATTGTGGTAGTTTATAGATTCTAATTTATAATTTTTCCCTCTATTTACCATTTAGATTTCTATATTCAATGCCAATAATTTGTATATTGCACTTTATATTTTGATCAAACTTTTATTTAATCTTATTATGTGCAGAAATATTTTTCCATTGAATATGGCTGATGGATGTCATGATGATCTCACTCTATGCAATCTCACAAATAGGGTCATGCTTAGAAGAAGGCCCTCATTAGATGATGAGGCAACTGTCATGTGGAGATGAGCACTTCTTTTTTTATATCTACTTCTCCTTAATGTTGTCACCCTCACCACACACCCCATCTTATACCACCTCTCATCCACCATACTAGCACAACCACCTACTACTACTACTACAAGTCCCTCTACTTTTGTAGAGGATGCTACTATTACTATCAATAAAGATGGTTTGGGCAGTACAATCCACACTTTCTTGTTAAAATTTATTGGGCATATGTAATATGCAAAAAGAATTATCATAAGGTAAGTAGATCAATCGCACAATTATACGTGCCAAGTAATATGTGAAATCAGAGTCCGCATATCGATACAATGAGGAAATGGTTGAAAATAATTACTGATAGAAAATCTGTACTATACTAAGTTTGGGAAACTAACTTGGCATAATCACAATAGAGATTTAAAATCCTAAAACACAATAGAAAACAAAGCACGATCACATAATGCTAAAAAATAGAAAGTAGATAATAATTTTTTATTCTTCAAGAGTTATGAGGCTCATGCCTCTGTGAATCGGGTACCATAAGGATTCCTGATTTTTCTTAATATTTTCCTAAGCGATAGTTCTCAACAATGGATAAGTTTTCTTCTTAAGACTATGCCTAGGTCCAACAATGAGTCAAAAAATCCTATGGCATTTCCAGGTTTCTTTGATCCCCCATCAAGGTTACTACATTCTACTAAAATATGTTTATTCTATTAGAATTTCATGGTTAATCTATTCATTCTACATCGCAACTAGCACAAGTAATAGATCAAGACGGATATTAATAGCATTAATGGATTAGCTATTAATAAATTAAATCTATAAGGATAACTAACAACATAAAGACATGAAAGCTCAGAAATTCTATACGAAAATCATCTTGAAATATTATGATAAAATCACTAACCCTACATCATACGGACAAGAAAGAGAATTTAATCATTCATAGTATAGAAAAAATAGACAAGAAATCTATACAGATCATGAATAAAATAAATAACTAATTGTAAAAATTACAATCAAAACTTATTCTCTTTAAAAAAGTATTAGATCTCTATCACATACACAAACTCTCAAGAATAGTAAGAACAAAGGAGAAAAAGATAAGTAGAAATAGCCCTTAAAGATTTTAGCCCATGGAGAGGAAAATAACCCTAAATAGGAACTCATTCAAACCAAAATATACTCTCCTTACAACCTCAAGCTAACCAAGATGCCCTAGACATGTCTCTAAGAGCATATATATAGACAAAGATCATAAAATTTAAGAAAAATCCTTCCAAATTTGTTTCGGCGAGACTAGTGTCGGTGCGCCGCGATGTTGGCACAGGTGGGCCAGACATGTAATCTCTGAGCATTGAGTGCACCAAAATAAAAGCGTGGGTATTTTAAACTAGTTCGGGTGTGTTCGCCTTTGGGTGTGAACGTGCTAGCTCAGTGAAAGCGCGTTGTAAATGTGATGCGGGAGCGCTGGGTCAAAAATATTTTTATTTGCTAACAAACATCCTTTTCATTCCAAAATGGCAACAAATTTGAGACCTACACGCATAAGAAAAAAAATACCTTTCAAACGAAATATCAACATAAAAATAAGGATAAACATGCTATAAAATTTTCACAATTTTCACTCATATAAAATCCTTAAAATTTATTTATTAATTGTCATCAACTAATCATATCACTAAACTCGGATTTGAAAATTAAATAGTTGACCTTCTCATGGGATTATGATTGCTTTTTGAAAGCATGGGTATGAGTTTTTAAGGCCCTATGATCTCTAGCTTTAGTGGAGAACTCTGTGCATTGATAATATCATTTACCTTTCTTTAATCATTTTCATTTTGACACAATTTTTTTCAATCCAATTCAACTGATGTGGCTATAATCCTTCCACATTTTTTTAGTACACAAATCTTATTCAATTGATAGGTTTTATCCTTATTCTACTTAATTTCATAGAATACCAAAATTTCTTTAAGGATGAGGTTAAATCTTAAGTTTGGTGGAATAGCTAGAACAAAGAAGTTGGATTACACAACCACTTAACCTTAAGCTTTTTCTCCCTTCAGTTTTTCATTCAGCTCTTTTGCTTTAAACTATTTTTTTTTGGTAACGAGCCTCTGTTCGATTTTCATTTTATTTTTCATTTTATTTTTCTTTCTTTCTTATTTTATGGGTGAATCGCTATATCTGATTAAGCTAGAATTTTTTTAAAAGTTTTGATTTCCTAGTGCTCCCAAAGTTAGACTTTTTAAATAACCCTTAATGCAAGTTCTGTTAATCCTTTAAATTAAGTAGAAATTAGGGTTAGTTTTATTATTTGAATCAAAACTTTAGACTAAAAATATTGTGGATTAATTACTCCATTTTATAGGAACTCTTATTCAATCTTTTTTGAAAGTTGTATGCTAGAAGAAAAATAATTAACATCTAGTATTAGCCCATTATCAAAACACTTCAGTTCTATCCTTAGCTAGGTTTCACAACTTACAACTTCTTACCTTTCACTTTCAATTGTCAAAGATACACAAGCAAGTCAACTAAATCTGAGCAATGAAATAAAATTATTTTCAGGCAGCCACGTGTAAAATTTCCTCCTCAGAACTTGTTTTATATCCAGTTTTATTCAAAAAATAAATTACTAATCAAAGTAGGAATGACAGAATAGAGAATGAACTATCTGAGGCACAAGTCATAATAAGGTAGTAATTTTAATCAAGAATCACATAAAAAGCATGTATGTTTAAATAGGTCAAAGGAATACCTAAACTCTTAAACAACTGAAACTGGCATAATCATGAATTTGTAGTGTCAAGAAATTAATACATCAAGAATATTCAAAATTAAGTAGAACCAAAATCCAGAAATCAATAAATCAAGAATATCCATGCACAGCAAAATCAAAATATCCAAAATAGGTACAACCAAATCATCCCATCAAATCCTCAACAACTTTATCTTACTCTTTACTCATCATCATCATCCTCATCCATAGTCTCAGTACTGTACTTGGGCTCAGGCCATCCCTGTCTTTGGAAAATCTCTTCCTGAACAATTTTGCATCGATGTTGGGACTCTTACCGTCTCTAGTGTTGATTATCTTAGTATAGAGATGACCTACGTATATCATGTAACTCAAAACTCTTTCCACCAAAGTATGTCACCAAATTGTCAATCTGCTTGGACGACTGACCCGTAATCCCGACTATTCTTAGGGGTGACTCCTCCCGCCTGGATGAGCTTGCACTTCAATCTCTTGAACTCTCTCCCCTCGCCCCAAAAAAGGTCCGCTAATATGCCCAAATAGTATCCTGAGTGATAAGCTTTGGAGGGTGCAACAATTCCTCACTTCTATGTCCAGACATTAGCAAAGCTATACAAAATAATCATCAGGTGAGAAAGACCTATACCACATTTGTACCACCATTGATAATGTGGCCCAAGGTTGTTGTGAGGAGTATAAATGATTAGAGTGGCACGGTCCTTGGTGACTTCTTTGAAGTTTGTCGTGGACTTGATCATGGCACAAATAAAAGAATGTTAGGCCTTGAACTCTTAACTTATTGGGGACCTGGAGAAAAATATAATGTTCTCTTTCTGCCAATGCCACTGTTTGGTCTTCATGTGGCATAGGACGTTAGTTTCACGTGGTTTGAAGGCAACTAAGAACTCATTTTTTCACGAGATCCATTTGTCGGCATATTTTTAGGTTGAGTGTTGTATTTTTGAAAAGGGGTAGCCTAACAGAAATTGTCGGTGAATTTTAGATTTTAAATTTAATTTAAATATATATATATATTTTAGAAAGTAGTATTTGATTTTGAAAATAATTTTAAATTTGAAAATTTTAAGATATGAAATCAAACCGATCTCACATCCCAAATAGTTTATATAAGCGTGCACCGCATCACAAACTGTGTATCTATCTCGAAGAATAGACACACTGTTTGGTGATGGGGTTCGATTAAATAAACTAGAAGATTTGTGACATCCGTTTAGTCTGCGAACCAATTTTATAAGCCGACAAATTTCCCTGCTTAATATGAAAGCATTAAACGGGGTTTATATTACACGGGTTCTTAAAGTTCCCTATAAGGGCAAGCCCCTATTGTTAATTACATCTTAAGTGACGGGAATCACCTAAGAAAACTCTCGATAATAATCAGTAATTCTGCTCTCAAGAATTTTAAAGTTTAAGTTTTCAAAGGATTGAATTTTGAAATTTCAATAGGGAATGGATCAAATTTGGGACATTTTGTTTTGGGAATTCAAAGGAAGAAAGGTAGGAGAGATCACAGATTCGAAGCGAACTTCGGTAATTTCCCGACTATCCTATTATTTGGCTTAGATTTAGGAAAGTCCTAATGTTTATTTAATGTTTTGATTTTGCCAATTTTTATTAATTTAGACTTATATTTGTATGATAAAATCATACAAATAGCCTCGAAAATATTAGGGTTTATGTCGTACTAAACGACTACCTCGGAATCCTAAGACCGGTTAGGGCTTAATTTACATGACATGATCATCCAAATGCCTAACGAAGAGTTGAGGATTTATGTTGCACTAGGCAAACTACCTCGAAATCCTATGGCTTGGGTATTTAATTCTAAGAAAGTTTTGCTGAAGTAGACTCAGGTTTTGCTGATGACGATGGCCGTGCTGCCCACCATGCTCATAGCTCCTTGTTGTCGCAGAGGTTTAGTTATAGAAGTCATGAATCAGGAGATGAGAAAAGTGTTTTGGTTTAGAGAAAATTTTAATTTCCAAATGTTTTTTATATTTTAATTAAAACAAATCTTAAAGTTGATTATAACAACACCGGTTAAGATCCCATGGTTCCATCCTTCCGACATTGTTATTTTTATCGGATTCACTTAGTCCAGATGAATTTGCTAAACTCAACTGGCTGAGTTCCACACTTTCATTTAGACCGTGGGAAATCCCGTTAGCAACACGTAGGTTACATAATCCGAGGTATTCCCGATCATCCAACAAGACGTTTTAATTTAGTTGTAATTGTAGTTTTGTGTTCTGTTTGTGATTAAATTTTGAGTTGTTTTATATTTTGAAATGTTGTGGTGGTGAATTTTATCTTGCAATGACTTTTAATTTAGTTTTGGTTTCAGTTTTAGGGACTATCCTAAAGGTGTGGGTTTTCATGCAACGAGTTGTTTATCATGCAAGAAAAGTAAGTGCGATGCGATTAAATAAATTGCAATAAAGTAAATTGCAATAAAATAAAAGCGTACCTGGAGGGTCTTCCCATCATCCCAAGCTACACTTAAACACAAATTAGAATATTTAAGCAAGTTCCTAGGTAAAGCTAAGGGAAGGGTTATGATTTTCTACCAAGTTCCTAATCCTATAGCTAGTCATTTCCTATGACGTCTAGGTTCTTGTGTTTTGGTTTGAGGACGATTTTCTTCATCAAAGAACAATTAAGTTCAATTGTTCTTATAAATATCTATCATATTGTGGAAGTGCTTAAGAAGAATCTTAAACATCTTTTCAATATTGCTAGAATTGTTTTAAGTCCAAACGAATTTAATTATACAAATGAATTAATCGTCCAGGAATTTCAAGTTTTGTTATCTCGCTCAGTGAACTAGGACAATTGAATATCCTATAAGTGAAGTAACATTTCATTTAACATTCTGTTTAGGAGTTATGACAATAAAAGCTTTCGAGGGCAAATTGATGTTCAAATGGTTTGTGATTTAATTTAATTTCAGTTAACGGGTTTAAATTTGGAATAGTGTTCCAGTTGCTTCATATTTATTTTTGAATTTCTTTATGTCTTAGGTGATGTTATTTTTAATTCAATTTAATTTAATTTAGTTTAGTTTTAATTTTAATTTAATTTAATTTGATTTAATTTTAACTTGATTCTATTATCTAATTTAATTTAATTCAATTTAGTTTGATTTGATGTCAATTAACTTAATTTAATTTAACTTGATTTAATTTAATTTAATTTAATTTAATTTAATTTAATTTAATTTAATTTAATTTAAATTTAAATTTAATTTTATTTTTATTTTTAATTTAATTGAAATTTTAAAAGAGTTTTATAATTTAACTTTAATTTAATTTAATGATTAAGTCTTTTAACATTTTAAATCTTAAATTTGAATTATCATTTTAATTAGGAATTAAATATTATTGAGATGATTAATTTAGGGATTCTTAAATTAAAGAACAAATCTCTTCCTATTAATATCCCTATTTTAATAATTCCAATTTTATTATTCTTCCAAATTTAATCGATTATTTAATTAAGGTTTATTTTAATTATTTTAAATTGTTTTGTAGGTTTCTACTCTCTAATTATTTAAATTTCAATCATCCAAATTAGATTAAGATCAAATATTTTACTCTTTAATTTTATTAAACCTAAAGTTTTAATTAAGGGTTAAAATTTTAATTACCATTTTGCCCTTCAAGCTTAATAATTTCATAACTCACTAAATTGAGCTTAAATGAACTTGAAATTTTTATGTGACTTCACTCATATGCCAATAAAGACATGAGAGGAGAAAATGTGCTTTTTTCTGTATTTAATTTATTTATGTAATTATTTTTGGCGGAAAATAGGGATTTTCAAGGAAAATTTAATAATATGACCAAGGGAAAGTTGCTGTTCTTAAGAAAATTATGGGACATTCCTAATGACCAGAGGACCACTTGGACCAATTTTAGTGATTTTTTTAATTATATTATTTTTATTATAATTATTTTGAGTTTTGGAGTATTAATTAATTTAAAAATAAAATAAAGGTTGAAAAATAAATTTTTATAATTTTCTAATTTTTCTTTGATTTATTAGAATTATTTTAGTGGAAATGCTAAAAAAACATTTTTTTTTAATTTTAAAATTACCTTAGGGCTTTAAAATTTAATATCTCATCAAATAGACCTAAGAAAAATATGGGGTTTGTTCCTAAGTGATTAGAATTCAAAATGTGACATTTTGGTAAATTTTATTATTTTTGTGATTTTTATTATTTTTTTAATTATTAAAATATTAAAATAATATAAAAAATGAACTTTTTTAGAAAATTGAAATTTTAATTTTCTTAAAATCCCCTGATATCAGAGAGGCTCCAAGACCAATTTGGTGAATTTTTGAAAAGTATTTTGAAAGTTATGAATTTTTAAAGTTTAAATTGGCTAAATGGCTTAATCAACCCATTTAGTAGGGCTAACCAAGTCCAATTGGCTTCAAATTTTTATGGTGGGTTCCTCTGATCCTAAAGGTCAGTTGAGAATTGATTTCAAGTCAATTTGATGTATGATTAGCTCTAATTAATTAAGGATCTATTTTGGGTGTTTAGGCCAATTAGGGTTATTCCAAGTGAATTAATTCAAAAGCTATTTTTCCTAGGGTCCTCTGGTCATAAGAAACATCACCAAATTCTTTTAGAATTTATTCCACAACATGCTAATTATTGGATTTAAAATATTCAAAACAACAACATGAATTTGAAAAATCAATAACTTCTCATAGGGATGGCCTCTGACTTTGGAAAATTCAGGGAATGTTCCCAAATTCGGAGGCTTCAAAGCTTCTATGGTCTCATGCCATGGTGAATTCCCTATATGCATGGAGAATTAAAACAATGCAGAGGGTAAATAAATCATTAAAAATAAAATACTTGATGAAATTAAATGATTTCTTTTCCACATTATTCTCCTCTGTTCACTGAGCAAGAGGTATTTTTATTTTATTTTTCTGATTTTCCTACAAAAAGTTATGCATTTTTGAAGTTTAGGGAATTAAATAAAGAAGAAAATACCCTAATTTTCTATTTAAGTGACGTGGCGCCAGCTCAACCTCGGCAGCTCCGAACGCACACGCGTCGCCTTCTGATTCGGCGCCGCCATCCAACTCAGTTCTCCGGGGGCCCGCTGTATCGTTCCGTCTCCTCATCCGGCGCGATCCTGGCCGTCCGTCCGCGCGTGTATGGAATGAACGGCATCCGTTCATCGTCCCCAGCCGTTCTCGTCCGAGAGCCGTCCACACTAAAACCCTAAGAACTCACTCATTTCTCAACGGATTTTCGTGTTCTTATGCTCTATGGATTCGTCATGAAGAGACGAATACATCTATACGGTGATCATGCATTGAAATTAAAGCATTTGAAATGGAGAATCTCCAGAAGCTCCGGATGAAGAATTAGCTCATACCTTTGCTCAGAGAAGTGTGGCTTCAATCTGAGGGTTGTGTCACCTTCGATTAGATCCCAACAAGCTCAAGATGAAGTCTCCTAGTCTGGTGAATCGCCTAGTATGATTTCGACCAAGCCCGATCACAAAGCTTGGAGTCTGGAACAGATGGGTGGCACAGGGAGGGGGCTTTTGCTGGTGGACTCCTTCCCTTGGTCTGGTGAAGGTGTAGGACCAATCAATTTGAGGATTGATCCACTGTGGAGAAGTGTCCTGGTTTTGGGTGGAATTTTGGCTGAGAAATTGGGCTCTATTGGTGGGGATTAGGGCAAATTATCACTGGGGATCAACTGCTCTAAGTATGGAGAGTGTTCTACAACAATTTTGGCAGGGTTTCAGTAAGATCTGGTTCAGCACCTCTCATGGCCGAGAGGAGGTGAGGTTTAAATAGGAGAGGGTGGAGGGCCTCCCAGGGGGAGTTAGGGCTTGGGATCAGCTGCTCTTGGCAAGAGAAGAACGACTACAATGGCCATTGGGGATGGGGCGGCTCGGCAGGTGAGAATTCCAAGTTTGGGCTCGCATGTGAGCTCTCGGCCCGGTGGTTTCCGGTGGGCGTGGTGGTCGGTCGGCCGAGGTCGGGTCACCCTCGGGCTCGGGGAGGTCGGAGTCTTGGCAATGGTGAAATCAATTGCGAGTTGGCCATGTTTAAAGGTGTTGAATCAAAGTAGAAGGGGGAGGGATCATTTTGGCTTAGTTTGGGTCAACCCATGGTTTTGGGCATGATGCACCCTCCAAGGGGCTTTGGGTGTTGTGGGGAATCAGATAGGCTAGCTGAGATGGAGTGGTGAAGTCCCTATCAACTTGGTTTAAGTAAATCTTGGGTTTAGGTGTTGCATAAGAAAGGGTTATAATTGCTTAAGGTGGGGTTAGGAAAGGGGTTCCACCTTTTTCCATTAATGGCTTGATCACATGTCAAACCTTCCATGGCTTCATGTGGCTTGGGGCAAAGCTTAGTCAATTTCATGGAAGTAGATTTTAGGAATCTTGGCATTTTTGGTGGAAATTTGGATGAAGCTGGATTTGGAATGGTTTAATGATGATTTTTAAACTTAGGGGTGATATCAATTAAAGGTATGATGAAAATAAATTGCCATGTGGGCTTTTAGGGCCAATTTTGGGCTCTTGTATTTGGTGGAAATGTGCTTTTAAAATGGTTTAGAGAAGTGGGCTTTTGGATTTTAAAATGGATTTTAGGATGGTAATTTTGCAAAGGATTGGATCCAATGAGTGTTGAATTTAGTTTAGGAATGTTTCATGAATGATTTGGAATAAACTTGAAGTGTTTGGGCTAGGTTTGGGTTGGATTTGGACCTCTTTGGTGAGTGGGCCAATGTAGGTCAAATTGGGCTAACTTGGACCAATGTTGGGCTAGGGTTAAAATTGATGTAAAAGAAATGTTGGGAAATGTTTATGGGAGTGTTTCAAAGAGGTTTTGGCTTTGGTTGGGTTTTGATTTTGGGGTTTGGGCTTATTTGGGTTAGGTTTGGGTTTAGGTCAAAATTGGGTCTTTTAGCTTTGGGTTGAACTTGAGTGGTGTTTGGGTCTAAATTTTGGGCAAATCATGTTAGTATTTTGTTTGTGGGAATGTTAAGGAAGTTTTAGAAAAGATTTGGGGTTAATTGGAGTTGAATTGGGTTAGTTTGGGTTAGGTTTGGGTCATAGGTCCAAATTGGGCTTTAAGGCCAAAAGTGAAATTGGATCCAAATGTCAATCAAATTGGACTTGGATTTGGTCTAGATTGGTTTTGGGAATGTTGAATTGAAGTTTAGAATTGAATTGGACCAGAATTTGGGTCAATTGGGTAGGTTGGGCTTGACATTGGATTCACTTAGGGTTAAAATGGGTCAAATTGGGGGTTTTGACAAAAGTGGGGTAAATTAAATGAATTGGCCCATGGTGTAGTTGAACAAAATGAAATTGGGAATATTTGGGATTTTCTGGAATTTTCTAGGAATTTTCTGAATTTTTGGATTTTTTGGGTCAAGAGGGGTATTTTGGGTATTTGGAGGGTATTGGGAGGTATTTTTGTAATTTTTGGTATTTTTGGGTATGAATGATCAATTTGAGTAATGTGGGAATTTTTGGGATTGATTTTGAGGAATTTTTGGGTAATTTAGGTGATTTTGCAAATTTTGGGTAGTTTCAAGGGTTTCGGGTAGGCTAGGCGCGTGTAGGGTCCCGGGGGTCAAAAATTGAAAATTTGGAAAATTAAAAATTTGTAAAATTGAAGATTAGGTGAATGTAAGTGGAATAAAATCATTTTGGTTGAACCATGAAGCCATATCAAGCCCACATGAGCCATGAGGGGACTCATTTGAGGCATCCACTATGTTGTTCCTAACCCTCTTGCCAAGGGCTTAGGGGTTAAGGACCATCCATGTGGATCACCTTCATGAGTCTGGAGATCAAGTTTGGTATGGGTGTGTTTTTTAGGATGTGTGTGAAAGTGTAGTGTATAGGTGTAGTGTGTGTGTAAGTCAGACCTTCACCAGACCAGGCCACCCAGGGTAGTCCTAATGCCAAAGAGTCCTATAGGAACTCATCCTTTAAACTTCCACATTTGATTTCAACCCTCTAGGTGATTAGGGGTCTACAGTCAAGTTTGTGGAGTCTACAGGGAGTTAAGAAGTGGTTTGAATTTCTAGGTGGTTGGTCTCAATTCTAATCCTCTAAGATAGTCAAAGGAAAAGCCTAAGGCTAGATCCTAAGTACTAAAAAGAAGAAGAGAAGACCTCATCAAAAATGAGGTCAACAAATGGACCTCCAATAAGTGTGGTGAGCTGACGGAGCACACCGCGCGTATTGGTGTTTACCGAAGCGATCGATAAAACCAACACAGATGTCCAAGTGACAAACTTAGGACAGAGTAGAAGAGTTTCCGCTGGGGAGTGTCAAGTATATCTACGAGGCCGGAGATTCTCGAACTCTCGGCCGGGGAAAGGAAAAGGAGGTGAATCCCAAATCACATGATCTGGGAGAATTTCAATTTAGATTTTATTTTGTTTCAATTTAAGTTTTGATGTGTGAGCTTAGATTTTAGTTTGAGTTAAAATTTAGATTGAAGTTTTGTCAAAATTAATTTGAAGGGATTTGATTTGAAAATGGAATTTTGAGGTTTTAGATGTAACATCTTCAACCTCGAAAGAAAATTGAATTGATTGGATTGAATCATTACAATGAGGAGAGATCTCAGAGCAATGTGGTATTGGATGTAAAATTCTTAACCTCAAGAGTTTGATTTTGATGTATTTCATTGCGATAGGGAAAGAATCCTAAAGCAATGCAGTCTCGGATGTAAAATCCTCAACCCCAAAAGTTTGAATTTGATGTATTTCATTGCGATAGGGAAAGAATCCTAAAGCAATGTAGTCTCGGATGTAAAATCCTCAACCCCAAAAGTTTGAATTTTATGTATTTCATTGCGATAAGGAAAGAACCTAAAGCAATGCAGTCTCGGATGTAAAATCTTCAACCCCAAATGTTTGAATTTGATGTATTTCATTGCGATAGGGAAAGGATCCTAAAGCAATGCAGTCTCGGATGTAAAATCCTCAACCCCAAAAGTTTAATTTTGATGTATTTCATTGCGATAGGGAAAGAATCCTAAAGCAATGCAGTCTCGGATGTAAAATCCTCAACCTCAAAAGTTTGAATTTGATGTATTTCATTGCAATAAGGAAAGAACCTAAAGCAATGCAGTCTCGGATTTAAAATCCTCAACCCCAAAAGTTTGAATTTGATGTATTTCATTGTGATAGGGAAAGAATCCTAAAGCAATGCAGTCTCGGATGTAAAATCCTCAACCCCAAAAATTTGATTTTGATGTACTTCATTGCGATAGGGAAAGAATCTGAGAGCAATGCGAGTCTCGGATGTAAAATCCTCGACCCCAAAAGTTTAATTTTGATGTATTTCATTGCAATAGGGAAAGAATCCTAAAGCGATGCGATCTCGGATGTAAAATCCTCACCCTCAAAAGTTTGAATTTGATGTATTTTATTGCGATAAGGAAAGAACCTAAAGCGATGCGGTCTCGGATGTAAAATCCTCAACCCCAAAAGTTTGAATTTGATGTATTTCATTGCGATAGGGGAAGAATCCTAAAGCAATGCAGTCTCGGATGTAAAATCCTCAACCCCAAAAATTTGATTTTGCTGTACTTCATTGCGATAGGGAAAGAATCCTAGGGCAATGCAGTCTCGGATGTAAAATCCTCAACCCCAAAAGTTTAATTTGATGTATTTCATTGCGATAAGGAAAGAACCTAAAGCAATGCAGTCTCGGATGTAAAATCCTCAACCCCAAAAGTTTGAATTTGATGTATTTCATTACGATAGGGAAAGGATCCTAAAGCAATGCAGTCTCGGATGTAAAATCTTCAACCCCAAAAGTTTGAATTTGATGTACTTCATTGCGATAGGGAAAGAATCCTAAAGCAATGCAGTCTCGGATGTAAAATCCTCAACCTCAAAAGTTTAATTTGATGTATTTCATTGTGATAGGGAAAGAATCCTAAAGCAATGCAGTCTCGGAAGTAAAATCCTCAACCTCAAAAGTTTGAATTTGATGTATTTCATTGCGATAGGGAAAGAATCCTAAAGCAATGCAGTCTCGGATGTAAAATCCTCAACTCCGAAAGTTTGAATTTGATTGAGATTTGATTTGGAATTTGGAATGTTTGAATTTGAAATTTGATTAAGATTTGTGCTCATTTTGTTTATTATTATTTTTTTTTTAACGATTCAAATTTTATTTTACCGTGAACTTGGAGTTCATAATTTTTTAGATTTTTAAGGAAAGTTTTCTTTCATTCTTTTTGTTTCTTTTCTGTTCTTTGTTCGAAGTTCATTTAACTTTAATGGCGTTTCTCAGTCAACTTGCACAAAAGAGGTGAAGGCCAAAAATGTGACATGGTCACTTTCATTCCAATCATGCTGAAGATACATCATACAACTCGATGTGGAATACATCTCATACAATCCATGTAGACTCAAAACGGACTATGTATGATCTTTGTCGATCCATCCAAAAAAGATATCTGTCAGAAATCCATGTCTGAATAGTGAGGAACATGGTCAATAACATCACCTTCCAAGCCATCCTTGGCAAGGATGTCGTATGGATGTACGTTGGAGGTGTGATATTTTCCATGTAACTCTCAGCTCGTAAGGCCGGAGGCTCTCTAGCTCCGGGTCTGGCTGGAAGTGGTAAGGTGCTTTCATGTCATCCATCCTTCTAAAAGTAACTGAGATCCGCTTCACGGGTACTCCCGGTATGCAATGTTTAGCGACATCTGCTCCGTTGCCCTTCAGTATCATGACGGAACCTACCAGTAATGGTATCTTTATTGGCCCTCGGAACTCACCTGGGCCTGCTATCCGGAGGTCAGATCCGAACATGATATTACACTCGTTCAGAAAAGAAACTGTGCGAAAGGTCCGACAAAATCGTGGTGATCTATGTGCGGGGGTATGCGATCACCCTTCTTATAAATGTTAATGATGCAAGCTGTTGGGTATGCGACTGCCCTGCGAGTACCCTCCATGTTATCATTCTCTTTACCATCCTTTTGATGACTAATGGCATTGGATCCACTCGGCCATGATGGAGTATCCCTGGTGGGTTTCCCTTCCTGTCTTCTGCGAAGTTGTAGCAGCATCCACATTGTATTGTAATTCTCCCTTTCCCTGGCATCCATCTCCGGGGTTCTGAGTAGGTGTTTTCTCTTAGGCGGCCTGCTCGGCCCATTCTTTTCAAATCCCGGATGCGATCCACGATTTGTTCGTCGTTCGTATTCCGAGAACACGTCCGTATGTAGCTCGAGGCCTTCTAGTATATTGATCCTCCCGCCTCGATTCTCTCGAAGTATTCAAAAGTTTTCTTTTCGACATTCCGCATCCTTTCTAGCTCGTATTCGGAATAATCTGCAAATGGCGAGGCTCAGTGACGTATTATGGGATATATGGCTCAATCCCTTCATGTTCTCCTGCATACCTCGGCTCCTCGGGGATGGTGTCCGTCGGGACATCCTCCGGGGTTGCTCCTGCAACAAGGTTATGCATTACTGGTGACTTTAGCTGGTGGCGTGGTAGCCTTCCTTCTTCTGTTCTCCTTAAGATTTCCCTGGTTTCTTCTGTCATCCTGGAAGCTGGCCTCCTTCCTTCAGGTACCTGGTGAACTAGCGTCCTTAAAGTATATGAACTGGCAGTAGCAACTGCCTCATCGCGCTGGTCCGCTGCTAGTTTAGTTAACATCTTGCAGATACGGCGATTTTTATTTCTTTGCTGAGTTGCTGTGAGAGTAGATCTTCGTACTTCCTGAATCTCCGTGGGCACGGCGTCGACAAGCCCGCCCTTTCTTTGTAGCGACTACGGACTTGATTTTCTTGTCCTCCTCGGTGTTTGTTTTCCTTTTCTTGCTTGCCGGGTTGGTGGCTTGGGCCACCCACTTTCATTCTCGTCCGGTCGGGCGGTTCCTCTCGGTCAACCGGGACCCGATCACTTTCCTCGTATTGCGGAGCCTGCCGGTGCGAAGTCCGAGTCGATCTCTATTATCGCTCCATCTTTCACCCTCTTTTCGTCGAGTGCAAGGCTTACGCCATTTCTAAAGTTCGGGACCAACCGCCCGTTCGACATTTCCTGCGAAAAGATAAGGAAAAGGATCGGGAGCTGTACTAAGAACAAGAACATTAAGAAAATGTTTATTAAAGACGAGTTTTTTTATTATTCCTTTTATATTTTAAATTCAACAGGAATGAAGTGGGATAAGATCGAGAAAAGAGATTTTGATATGGAAGAGAAAACAAGGAAAACTTTATTATCATGATTTTATTTATTTTAGCACATTTTTTATTATTTTTGGGTTCGGACCCGAGTCATAAGTAACTACTTCACCCGTGCTTCTAGGGATGAAAAATCCATTCCTTCGAAACATCAGGTAGCGTAATACTTTTTCCAGTATCGTCCATTGATCGGAAGCATATGTCATTCTCCTTGGAAATTCACTAGCTGGTAAGAGCCTCCTGAGTAGACTGCTTCAACCACAAACGGCCCTTCCCAAGTGGGTTCAAATTTTCCTCCTATCTTGCGGTGTGCAAGAATAGGTCTTTTGAGAACGAGAACTAAGTCACCAACTTTGAAGGTTCTTGGGCGGACCCGATCTGTCATGGGCTTGAACCATCTTAGCTTGGTATAGTTCTAAATTCTGCTGCGCTGCAAGTCTTTTCCCTTCCAGGCTTTCTAATTCCTCTAGTCATAATTTGGCATTCTCTTCCGTCGTGATTTTGTTTGTAACTGCAATTCTGAGTGAAGGAAGCTGAACCTCTAAGGGTAACACTGCCTCTGACCCATACACCAGAGCGTAAGGTGTAGCTTGAGTAGGAGTTCTAAAGGTTGTCTGGTAGGACAATAAGGCTTCTAATAACTTCTCGTGCCAATTTCTCTTATTATCGTCCAAGGTTTTCTTTAAAATTTGAACGAGAGTTTTATTAAAAGCCTCAGCCAGGCCGTTTTCTCTTGGGTAGTAAATTGTTGAATATCGCCGGTCGATTCCATGCCTCCCGACAAAATTGTTGATTTGCGTGCTTCGAATGCTGACCCATTATCCGAGATGATCTCGCGCGGCACTCCGAAACGGTAGACAACTTGGTTCTTGAAAACCGTAGCACGTGGTGTGCTTTCACTTCTCTAAGCAGAACTGCCTCCGCCCACTTGGAAAAGTAATCTGTAGCTGCAAGAATGAAGTGATGTCCTTTTGAAGATGGTGGTTCTATTGGACCCACTATATCTGTGCCCCAACATTCAAATGGCCACGACGCAATTGTCGGATGTAGCACATTTGGAGGTTGGTGTAGAACCACTCCGTGCACTTGGCATTGGTGACAGCTCTTGGCGATTTTCATGCAGTTGGTCATCATCGAGGGCCAGTAGTACCCTAATCTTTTAATTTTAATTTTCATCTTCGGACCCGACTAGTGAGCACCACAGAATCCTGAATGCACCTCTTTAACAATTTCACGGGCCTCGGACCCGCTTAGGCACCTTAGCCACATTTGATCGAAAGACCTTCTGTATAACGTGTTGTTTATTAATGCGTAGGACAAAGTTCTTTTCTTGATCCGATGGGCTAGCGACCTATCGTCCGGTAGTTTTCCTGTTTGCGGTTAGTCTATTAATGGTCGTCGCCAATCTTCTGTGTTTTCCGTCATTATTGCAACCGATTGTTCTTCTTTTTCGATTTGTGTATTGTGTCTATGTCGAGTCGTGATAGGACTCGACGTCCGTGAGCCGACACTTCTACTGACTCATCTTGCAAACAGGCAAATTCTTTTGCAAGGCGAGCTAACGCATCTGCTAAAGCATTTTCTTTTCGGGAATTTTGTAGATTGTCACATTCGGAATCTGTTCCAATATTGTATGGCATCTTGGAAGTATTGCTCGAGTCTTGGTTTTAAAATTTTGTCTTGTCCGTGATCCGTTGAATGATTAACCGTGAATCCCCGTAGATGTTGATGTCTGTTATCCCCATTTGAATAGTTAATTCCAGTCCGTTATGAGGGCTTCGTATTACGCTCGTTGTTTGTACACGGCTCGTCAAGTGGTAGGAGTATCTTAACATCCCCCGCTCACGTGTTATAAAGATTAGTCCGATCCCTGCCTTATCGGGCACTATCACTTGCGATTCTTCGTCTTTGTGTCTCGAAGATGCTCGGTCGAAATATAATTCCCAACTTCGATCATCGGGGTCTTCTAGGCTCATTATTTGTTCATCCGGCAAATCGTCGTTGAGAGGAGATTCTGCGGCAAAGGGTGTCTTGCGAGGAAGTCCGCTAAGACTTGTCCCTTTACGGCACGAAGAGGCACGAAAGTTATATCGAATTGCAATAATATCATGGACCATCCGGCAAGTCCGCGGAAAGAGTTAGACGGGTCATCAAGTATTGCAATGGATTAAATTTCGAGATCGGAGTTGACCTTATGAGAAAGCATGTAGTGCTCGAGTTTTGAGCGGCAAAGATCAGGGCCAAACAGTGCTTTTCAATTGCGGGATACCTTATTTCTGTTGGAAGTAAACGACGGCTTAGGTAGTAAAGAGCATTTTCTTTACCCACATCATTGACCTGGGCTAACAAGTCTCCGAGAGAGTCGTCTAAAGCCGCGGTATAAAGTATCGACGGTCTACACCGAGGCTCAGGGTCGCTAAAACGGGAGGTGTCATTAAATATTGTTTAATGTCCTCGAAGGCCCTACGGGATTTCTCTTCCCAAATAAATTTGGAGTCCTTTTTAACTAATGCCGAGAAAGGTCGACACCTACACGACAAGTTTGAGATAAAGCGTCGAAGATATGCCAGCTTCCCTTGAACAGATCGTAGTTGTTTTAAGGTTTTGGGAGGTGGCATTTCTAAGATAGCTTTAATCTTTTTCGGGTTGATTTCAATTCCACGATGTCAGACAACGAATCCTAAGAATTTCCCGGAGGTAACGCCGAAGGCGCATTTTAAGAGATTCATCTTAAGGTTAAATTGTCTTAATCGTTCGAAAACAATTCTCAAATCATACAGGTGGTTTTCCTTTACTTTGCTTTTGATGACCACATCGTCCACGTAGCATTCGACTTGATTGTGGATAAGATCTTCAAAACTTCTTGTCATCGCTCTCTGGTATGTTGCTCCTGCGTTCTTCAGTCCGAATGACATCACTGTGTAGCAGTATACTCCGATCGGTGTTCTGAATACTGTAAGTTTTTCATCTTCCGGAGCCATTTTTATCCGGTTGTATCCCGAAGATCCATCCATGAATGAGAATATTTCATGTGTTGAAGCAATGTCGATCATTAATTCTGGGATCGGTAGAGGGAATTCATCTTTTGGACATGCCTTGTTTAAATCTCTGAAATCTACACAAATTCTGATCTGACCATTCTTCTTCCTAACTGGTACCACATTAGCTAGCCAAGTCGGTTATTATTCTTCACGGACAAATTTAGTGTCTATTAGCTTTTTAACTTCAGCTATGACTTGTTGTTCAATTTCTAAACGCATTCTTCTGGGACCTTGTCTGACTGGGACAGAAGTAGGATCCACTCCTAGCTTATGGACTGCGACCTCTGGAGCTAATCCTGGCATCTCATCGTAGCTCCAAGCAAAATAGTCTCTAAATTCCATTAATAATTTGATTATTTCTTCGGAGTCTTCTTTATTGAGTATGGAGCTAACAAAGGTAGGTCTAGGCTCTTCGCTAGTACCTAAGTTAACATCCGTTAACTCATCTATTGTAGATTTGATCTCTTCTTCGAACTCTGGTGGAGCGTCTCCAATTTGTAAATCTTCAAGTTCTTCTGTAGTTTCCATGCAGTTTTCATTAGACTCGCAAGTGAAAACCAAGCAAAATTCAGTATCGTCAACTGATCCTACTGTGCCGAATCCGAGACCATGTTTTGAATTGGGTGGACGACCTGAGTTATTCCATAATTTTTCAAAATGTTGTGATTGACCTTTTATCCATTGTCGAGGTAAGAAACCACGCTGAATTAAATTTTGAACACGGGGAGAGTACCACTCAAAAGGTAATTCCATTAATTCTGATGAAGTGACATCTTCAAATTGTACATTATTTTCAGTTTTGGAGGAAGGAGCACCACGGTAGAATTTGATTGGCTTTGCACCGCCGCTATGTACCTCTTTGACCACCATACCCTCGATCTTATTAGAATGGATCGGGGTCAGGGTCATAGTATGTACATAGTGGTTAATCTTCTCGTACATCGATTTATATTCTTCATTCTTTTCATCTTCGAGCGGGATCCTGAATTGCGGCCTCTTCCGACTTATTGTCGCTGCTTCTTGCTTGATTTATTTTTCTTCTTCAGAACTATCTTCCCAATCAACATTGATGGCTGGTTCCCTCTGTCCAACTGTCCTAACGTCTCTGCCACGACCTCGTCCCCGGCCTCGACCTCGGATGCGAGTTGTGGAGAAACCTTCGCTATCTCGCCGTAAGGGAGTGGTGAGTGACTGTTGGACTAGAACATCAGGTTATTCGTCGTCCCGAACTTTCTTTGCTTCATTCGTTATGGTATCTCTGGAGAAAATTGTCTTCTTCGGAGGTGCATAATAAGCTGCATCTTCATGGATTCCAATTTCATGTACGGAGAATGGTTGTAAGTCACCTTTGATGCACTGTTCCCCTCCATCGTAGTATTTGATGCACTGATGTAGAGATGATGGTACCATCCGGTTTTCATGTATCCATGGTCGGCCTAGTAGAGCGTTGAACGACGTTTCTGAATCAATTATGTGAAATTTTGCGGTTGTCTTTGCCAAGTCACCGGTCTTCATTAGCAGCGTTATTGATCTGAGGGCTCTTTCTCCTTTCTGGTTGAATCCTCTTAATAACATTTTGTCGGCTTCGAGCTCGCGAGCATCAATTTCCAAATATGCTAGTGTTTGAAGACTCATTATATTAATTGATGCTCCTAGATCCACCAATACTATGGAGAGTGTAAACTTCCCAATTGTAACTGAAATGTACAATGGTCGGTTGTGATCTGTTGTCTCAAGTAATAGGTCATTGTCCTTGAAGGTGACACCTCGCTGTTCCTTTAACGAGCAAACCTCATCTAAGGAATCTCCGGCCATTTGAGCTAAGCAAATTTCCGGATCGAAGTAAGGCCTCGATCGAGCTTCTCTCATCTCCTTTGATAAGATGAGAGCATCGTAGATGCTCGGTTGGCTCGGTAGTTTCCTAAGATGGGCTAGCACGTTGTAGTCCACTTTATTTCCATGTGTCTCGATTTCTTCCCGAATGGGTATTTCTTCGTCGGGGTTGGTTCTTCCGGAACAACCACCGCTTTCCTTTGTCCTTTGGACCCATTCTCGGAGGTAGAACTCTTCCACTTCTCAAGTTAACTTCGTAATTTCTTCCGAATCTAGTATTGAGTTTGTTGGTGTTTCCTCCCGAATCGGAATGACGGGTTCTTCTGGATTAACCTCGGAGTCTGAAGGCTCTAACTCTATTGTGACTGGAGCTCCTCGAAACTCGCAGATAGATTCGTTGCTTGTTGAACTCTCGTAGCCTCCTTGATGAATGTCTTCTTCGTCATTGTGATCATCGAGATTGTGTATGATTTGAGAATTGTCATTTGTATTGAAATTGATGTCTGGATTGTCGCTAGTTACGTAATCGTTAGAAACAATCAAAACGTAGCCAACGCTATAATCCTTATCATTATAAGATCCCACCGGAGTGGGCAGATAATCATACATATTCAGAGGTTCGAGAGATTTCTCCCCCAAATCAGAAACAACTATCCTAGGATAAGCAGCCCCTAGTCTAGCCTTAGGAGCCTCGGTCTTCTCTTCTTCGTCGATTTTCTTCTTCTCTTCAATTGTCTCTTGTTGAGGTCGTTCTTCCATCGCAAGTGATAGTGTCGACTTAACAGGTTTCGAACTCTGAATTGAGGCTCGCACCGAAGCGGTTTGGATGTGATCCAAAATCTTTTTCGAAGACCTTGCCCAAGCGGTAGCCCATCCATCATCAGTCGCATAGGGGTCTATCGGCACAATGAGATCAGTCGAGACAACATTGACGGAACCTCCTTTCTGGGGTTCCTTCATGTATTCCTTCGGGATCGTTATATTCCCTTTCCGAAGATTGTCATTGAGCCAACTTTTGAAGGTAATACAATCTTCTATCTTATGCCCAAGCATCCGGTGGTAATGGCAAAAGTTGGGAACACCCTTCTTGTTGACTTCTTCTGGTCTCTTAGGTTCTGGCAGTTGGAAATCTGGAGTCTTCATCGATCTGCGGAACATTTTCGGCACTGCCTCATTCTTGAACGGATACTCCCTGCTCAGAAGTTCCCTTAACGTACGTTGCGGACTAGGCGGTTGTTCATAATGTTGAGATAACTGATAGCTGGTCGGGGTTGCTGGTAATTCTGTTGAGGTTGTTGTGGCCGTTCTGACGATATTTGTATCGGTTGCTTGCCTTTATCGACTGCTGCAACGATCTCAGACTTCTTTTCAAAAGTTTTCATGGGCTTCTGTTTGTCTGTTTTGTCAGTGAAACTTAATTGCTTCGCCTCCTCTTGTAAGCTTCCGGCCTTTCTTAACAACTTCTCGAAAGTCTTAATAGTAAATCCTTTGAGGAGAAGTGCTATCGGGCCATGAATGCTCTTAAGTAAAATGTCGACTGCATGCTGTTCTTGTAGTTGCGGCACACACTTCATACATAGGTTCCTCCATCGAAGTATGTAGTCCACCAAAGTTTCGTTCGGCTTCTGCTTCTCTACCACTAAATCACCTATAGTGTTGTGGTGCTGAGCTCCGGCAAATCGCTTGATGAAGAGGTTCTCTAGTTCTAAAAATGTCTTCACCGACCCGTTCGGTAATTCTGCATACCAATCAAAGACGATCCCTGATAGGCTGCTGACAAATTATCTGAAGAGTAAGGCATCACTTCTGCCGGCATTGCAACAACTGGCATGAAAATGTGCAACATGCTGCCAAGGGTTTCCGGTTCCATCAAAGGTCTTGAACAGAGGTGGTACAAAGCCTTTCGGATATTGGACAGCGTCGAATTCTTCAGGGTAAGGTCTACCCGTCCTAATGGATGTTCCGCTCTTTGATTGTGCCAAGGCTTCTCGCACTTCGTCGTTCCACCATGTTCTTAATATCCTTTTTCGGAATCATGCTTTGTGTTGTATCCTTCTTTAGTCGATCATCCCCGTTGACGGACGTAATCTCCTTTCCTCCGTCTACGATGTGAATGACCTCCGGGGTGTCTCTCTTTGGGGTTGCACTTAACTGCGGAGAGTGGCTAGGGCTACGTGCCCATCTCTTCCATCCTTTTTGCCATTTGGGCGATCGTATCATCTTTCTCTTGAAGTCGCCTCCTCATTACTTCGGTTCCTCTCTTTCGCGGTCGCAGGGGCACCTTGTGAAGCCGATGAAGCTCGTGTTTCGACCATGTTAATTTCTCGCATACTCATCATCCATGAACTCTGACGAATCAATCTCATCTCCGAATTTCTCTTCTCTTTCCCTTGCTAATCGCCGAATATCGGTTCTTAGCTTTTCCATAGCATCTTCTAGTGGTCCTTTCTGTACATCCTTGCAGTTGACATGTGATAACTATCGGGTTTCTTCCTCATGAGTCCCCTTTACTGCAGTAGCACTTTCTTCGGATTCAAGTCTCCTGACGAGACTTTCCTTCTCAGGCTGTTGTTTCAATCTTAATTGTCCAGTAGTGGGACACCATACCATCCTTCTAGCAGCAGAAGGTTTAGGACCGGATGGTCTATCATCCAAATGCTGGAAGGTGGTATCCTCCCAAATCTGTAGTCCTGAAACAACGACAGGCGGACTAGCTTTTATCCTCTTATTTCGCTTTTCTGCAACGATAGCAGGTTCTACTCGCGGCCCAAGATGGGATTTGACTGGCACCCGCCCTATCCTTCTTAAAATTTCTGATAAGGGGCACCTTTCCTTCTTTGCTAACTTCTCTATCAAAGTTTGCAGTCGAGCAAATGGCGTAGTTCTGGCCCTTTTCTTACGACTATCGTTGTAATATACGGGCTGAGGCAATGCGGCGACAATCTTGCGAACATTTTCTTCATCCTCTGCAGTCGAGAGGGGATGGAATCTACTTCCTCCCAAAAGTGGTATGTATTCGAGCGATGGTGTATACTTGGGCAGTTCTGGGATTTCCTCCAGGAAAGCAACTTCAGCAGCTCTGGCTTCTCTAGCGATCCTTCTACTTCTGTTCCTTCTTTGAGTCCGTGTCAACGATGGAATTCTCGAGCTGGACCCGATTTCAAAAACAGAAGGTTTCACAGGAAGGTCTGTACCCTCCACGGTAACAGGTTCATCGTAGTTCTGAATTTCCTTCCCCTTTAGTTTGGCAGAAGTCGGGGTACGTGCAGAGACAACTAGACCAGTGGGGGTAGCAACAACAGTCCTTCTGTGGACAGCAGTACTCCTCTCAGTTTGAATCTTTTGCAGAGGAGGGAATTCGTGAGTTTACTTTAGGTTAAACTCAATCAACGGCTTCTCAGTTTCCGGTACTTTGCTTGTGAGTGAAAATAGAGTGATGTCGGGGATTTTGATGTCGGTGTTCCCGAATCCTTGTCCGAATCGAATAATTCCATTGTCAGGCAGTTCGTCTTTGAATATGGCCAGGTCGAGTCCATTGACGAAGGAGAAGATCAGCTTTGGGGCTTCCATTTACGCAGGCGATTCCAAGTGTTAGTCCCCGAATCGTGCTTCTTCTTATCGTATAACTTATGACGAAAAAGAAAGAGTCTGAACACATTTCTGTTTATCTTAGTGTATTTGTGGTATTAAAGGAAGATTATTTTTTTGAAAAGATTTGTTCATTAAGACAGAGAATTATTAAAAGAAGGAGAGTTGTAGGAAGGGTAAAAGGAATTGATTAGGAACTGGAAAAGGAAGAGAAAGTCTTGTAGAAACTTCTCGACCCGCAAGACCGCTCCTAAACTAATACCTATTGGGGGTCCACCCCACCTCAGAAATGAGGCAAAAGGATCTCGGAACCTCTCTGTTTAGGGGTGTCTAAACAGTGGCTCCTAAATCCGAGAGAATGTTGGCTATACTTGTTCAAGGTAGAAATGAACATAGTATTCCAACGGAAAGAAGGGTAGTTTGATCCACTAGGAACATGGATACACTACCGATTTTTGAAAGCAGAATTGTCTGATTAAAATGGAGAGAGGAACTGATCACCAGCGGAGTCGCCAGAAGTTGTCGGCATATTTTTAGGTTGAGTGTTGTATTTTTGAAAAGGGGTCGCCTAACAGAAATTGTCGGCGAATTTTAGATTTTAAATTTAATTTAAATATATATATAATTTAGAAAGTAGTATTTGATTTTGAAAATAATTTTAAATTTGAAAATTTTAAGATATGAAATCAAACCGATCTCACATCCCAAATAGTTTATATAAGCTAGCACCGCATCACAAACTGTGTATCTATCTCGAAGAATAGACACATTGTTTGGTGATGGGGCTCGATTAAATAAACTAGAAGATTTGTGACATCCGTTTGGTTTGCGAACCAATTTTATAAGCCGACAAATTCCCCTTCTTAATATGAAAGCATTAAACAGGGTTTATATTACCTGGGTTCTTAAAGTTCCCTATAAGGGCAAGCCCTTATAGTTAATTACATCTTAAGTGACGGGAATCACCTAAGAAAACTCTCGATAATAATCGGTAGTCGCTCTCAAGAATTTCAAAGTTTAAGTTTTCAAAGGATTGAATTTCGGAATTTCAATAGGGAATGGATCAAATTTGGGACATTTTGTTTTGGGAATTCAAAGGAAGAAAGGTAGGAGAGATCACAGATTCGAAGCGAACTTGGGTAATTTCCCGACTATCCTATTGTTTGGCTTAGATTTAGGAAAGTCTTAATGTTTATTTAATTTTTTGATTTTGCCAATTTTGATTAATTTGGACTTATATTTGTATGATAAAATCATACAAATAGCCTCGAAGATATGAGGGTTTATGTCGTACTAAACGACTACCTCGGAGTCCTAAGACCAGTTAGGGCTTAATTTACATGACATGATCATGCAAATGCCTAACGAAGAGTTGAGGATTTATGTTGCACTAGGAAAACTACCTCGAAATCCTATGGCTTGGTTATTTAATTCTAAGAAAGTTTTGTTGAAGTAGACTCAGGTTTTGCTGATGACGATGGCCGCGCTGCCCACCATGCTCCGAGCTCCTTGTTGTTGCAGAGGTTTAGTTATAGAAGTCATAAATCAGAAGATAAGAAAAGTGTTTTGGTTTAGAGAAAATCTTAATTTCCAAATGTTTTTTATATTTTATTTAAAACAAATCTTAAAGTTGATTATAACAACACTGGTTAAGATCCAACGGTTCCATTCTTCCGACATCGTTATTTTTATCGGATTCACTTAGTCCAGATGAATTTGCTAAACTCAACTGACTGAGTTCCACACTTTCATTTAGACCGTGGGAAATCCCGTTAGCAACACGTAGGTTACATCATCCGAGGAATTCCCGATCATCCAACAAGACGTTTTAATTTAGTTGTAATTGTAGTTTTGTGTTCTGTTTGTGATTAAATTTTGAGTTGTTTTATATTTTGAAATGTTGTGGCGGTGAATTTTATCTTGCAATGACTTTTAATTTAGTTTTGGTTTCAGTTTTAGGGACTATCCTAAAGGTGTGGGTTTTCATGCAACAGTTGTTTATCATGCAAGAAAAGTAAGTGCGATGCGATTAAATAAATTGCAATAAAGTAAATTGCAACAAAATAAAAGCGTACTAGGAGGGTCTTCCCGTCATCCCAAGCTGCACTTAAACACAAATTAGAATATTTAAGCAAGTTCCTAGGTAAAGCTAAGGGAAGGGTTATGGTTTTCTACCAAGTTCCTAATCCTATAGCTAGTCATTTCCTATGACGTCTAGGTTCTTGTGTTTTGTTTGAGGACGATTTTCTTCATCAAAGAACAATTAAGTTCAATTGTTCTTATAAATATCTATCATATTGAGGAAGTGCTTAAGAAGAATCTTAAACATCTTTTCAATATTGCTAGAATTGTTTTAAGTCCAAACGAATTTAATTATACAAATGAATTAATCGTCCAGAATTTCAAGTTTTGTTATCTCGCTCGATGAACTAGGACAATTGAATATCCTATAAGTGAAGTAACATTTCATTTAACGTTCGTTTAGGAGTTATGACAACAAAAGCTTTCGAGGGCAAATTGATGTTCAAATGGTTTGTGATTTAATTTAATTTCAGTTAACGAGTTTAAATTTGGAATAGTGTTCAAGTTGCTTCATATTTATTTTTGAATTTCTTTATGTCTTAGGTGATTTTATTTTTAATTCAATTTAATTTAATTTAGTTTAGTTTTAATTTTAATTTAATTTGATTTGATTTAAATTTAACTTGATTCTATTATCTAATTTAATTTAATTCAATTTAGTTTGATTTGATGTGAATTAACTTAATTTAATTTAACTTGATTTAATTTAATTTAATTTAATTTAATTTAATTTAATTTAATTTAATTTAATTTAATTTAATTTAATTTAATTTAATTTTAATTTTAATTTTATTTTTAATTTTAATTTAATTTTATTTTTAATTTTAATTTAATTGAAATTTTAAAAGAGTTTAATAATTTAACTTTAATTTAATTTAATGATTAAGTCTTTTAACATTTTAAATCTTAAATTTGAATTATCATTTTAATTAGGAATTAAATATTATTGAGATGATTAATTTAGGGATTCTTAAATTAAAGAACAAATCTCTTCCTATTAATATCCCTATTTTAATAATTCCAATTTTATTATTCTTCCAAATTTAATCAATTATTTAATTAAGGTTTATTTTAATTATTTTAAATTGTTTGGTAGGTTACTACTCTCTAATTATTTAAATTTCAATCATCCAAATCAGATTAAGATCAAATATTTTACTCTTTAATTTTATTAAACCTAAAGTTTTAATTAAGGGTTAAAATTTTAATTACCATTTTGCCCTTCAAGCTTAATAATTTCATAACTCACTAAATTGAACTTAAATGAACTTGAAATTTTTATGTGACTTCACTCATATGCCAATAAAGACATGAGAGGAGAAAATGTGATTTTTCTGTATTTAATTTATTTATGTAATTATTTTTGGTGGAAAATAGGGATTTCCATTGAAAATTTAATAATATGACCAAGGGAAAGTTGCTGTCCTTAAGAAAATTATGAGACATTCCTAATGATCAGAGAACCACTTGGACCAATTTTGGTGTTTTTGTGAATTATATTATTTTTATTATAATTATTTTGATTTTTGGAGTATTAATTAATTTAAAAATAAAATAAAGGTTGAAAAATAAATTTTATATTTTTCAAAAATCTCTCTAATATCCAGGAAACCAGAGAATCAATTTTTATAATTTTCTTATTTTTCTTTGATTTATTAGAATTATTTTAGTGGAAATGCTAAAAAAATACATTTTTTTTAATTTTAAAATTACCTTAGGGCTTTAAAATTTAATATCTCATCAAATAGACCTAAGAAAAATATGGGGTTTGTTCCTAAGTGATTAGAATTCAAAATGTGACATTTTGGTGAACTTTACTATTTTTGTTATTTTTATTATTTTTTTAATTATTAAAATATTAAAATAATATAAAAAATGAACTTTTTTAGAAAATTGAAATTTTAATTTTCTTAAATTTTTCTGATATCAGAGAGGCTCCAAAACCAATTTGGTGAATTTTTGAAAAGTATTTTGAAAGTTATGAATTTTTAAAATTTAAATTAGCTAAATGGCTTAATCAACCCATTTAGTAGGGCTAACCAAGTCCAATTGGCTTCAAATTTTTATGGTGGGTTCCTATGATCCTAAAGGTCATTGGAGAATTTATTTCAAGTCAATTTGATGTATGATTAGCTCTAATTAATTAAGGACCTATTTTGGGTGTTTAGGCCAATTAGGGTTATTCCAAGTGAATTAATTCAAAAGCTATTTTTCCTAGGGTCCACTGGTCATAAGAAACATCACCAAATTTTTTTAGAATTTATTCCACAACATGCTAATTATTGGATTTAAAATATTCAAAACAACAACATGAATTTGAAAAATCAATAACTTCTCAAAGGGATGGCCTCTGACTTTGGAAAATTCAGGGAATGTTCCCAAATTCAGAGGCTTCAAAAGCCATATGGTCTCATGCCATGGTGAATTCCCTATATGCATGGAGAATTAAAACAATGCAGAGGGTAAATAAATCAATAAAAATAAAATACTTGATGAAATTAAATGATTTCTTTTCCACATTATTCTCTTACGTTCATTCGAGCGAGAGGGTATTTTTATTTTATTTTTCTAATTTTCCTACACAAAGTTATGCATTTTTGAAGTTTAGGGAATTAAATAAATAAGAAAATACCCTAATTTTCTATTTAAGTGACGCGGCGCCGGCTCGACCTCGGCGACTCCGAACGCACACGCGTCGCCTTCTGATTCGGCACCGCCATCCAACTCAGCGCTCCGGGGGCCCGCTGTATCGTTCCGTCTCCTCATCCGGCGCAATCCTGGCCGTCCGTCCGTGCGTGTATGGAATGAACGACATCCGTTCATCGTCCCCAACCGTTCTCACACGAGAGCCGTCCACACTAAAACCCTAAGAACTCACTCATTTCTCAACGGATTTTCGTGTTCTTGTGCTCTATGGATTCGTCCTGAAGAGACGAATACATCAATACGGTGATCATGCATTGAAATTAAAGCATTTGAAATGGAGAATCTCCAGAAGCTCGGGATGAAGAATTAGCTCATACCTTTGCTCAGAGAAGTGTGTCTTCAATCTGAGGGTTGTGTCACCTTCAATTAGATCCCAACAAGCTCCAGATGAAATCTCTTGGTCTGGTGAATCGCCTAGGTATGATTTCGACCAAGCCCGCTCACAAAGCTTGGAGTCTGGAACAGATGGGTGGCCTGGGGAGGGGGCTTTTGCTGGTGGACTCCTTCCCTTGGTCTGGTGAAGGTGTAGGACCAATCAATTTGAGGATTGATCCACTGTGGAGAAGTGTCCTGGTTTTGGGTGGAATTTTGGTGAGAAATTGGGCTCTGTTGGTGGGGATTAGGGCAAATTGTCACTGGGGATCAACTGCTCTAAGTATGGAGAGTGTTCTGGAACAATTTTGGCAGGGTTTCAGTAAGATCTGGTTCAGCACCTCTTATGGCCGAGAGGAGGTGAGGTTTAAATAGGAGAGGGAGGAGGGCCTCCCAGGGGGGGTTAAGGCTTGGGATCAGCTGCTCTTGGCAAGAGAAGAACAGCTACAATGGCCACTTGGGATGGGGCAGCTCAGCAGGTGAGAATTCCAAGTTTGAGCGCACATGTGAGCTCTCGGCACGGTGGTTTCCGGCGGTCGTGGTGGCTGGTTGGCCGGGGTCGGGTCACCCTCGAGGCTCGGGGAGGTCGGGTCTTGGCAATGGTGAAATCAATTGCGAGTTGGCCATGTGTAAAGGTGTTGAATAAAAGTAGAAGGGGGAGGGATCATTTTGGCTTAGTTTGGGTCAACCCATGGTTTTGGGCATGGTGCACCCTCCAAGGGGCTTTGGGTGCTGTGGGGATTCGGATAGGCTAGGCTGAGATGGAGTGGTGAAGTCCCTATCAACTTGGTTTAAGTAAATCTTGGGTTTAGGTTTTGCATAAAAAGGGTTAAAATTGCTTAAGGGAGGGTTAGGAAAGGGGTTCCCCCTTTTGCCATTAATGGCTTGATCACATGTCAAACCTTCCATGGCTTCATGTGGCTTGTTCATGGCTTGCATGGGGCTTCATGGCTCCATTTGGCTTGGGGCAAAGCTTAGTCAATTTCATGGAAGTAGATTTTAGGAATCTTGGCATTTTTGGTAGAAATTTGGATGAAGCTTGATTTGGAATGGTTTAATGATGATTTTGAAACTTAGGGGTGATATCAATTAAAGGTATGATGAAAAGAAATTGCCATGTGGGCTTTTAGGGCCAATTTTGGGCTCTTGTATTTGGTGGAAATGGGCTTTTAAAATGGTTTAGAGAAGTGGGCTTTTGGATTTTAAAATGGATTTTAGGATGGGAATTTTGCAAAGGATTGGATCCAATGTGTGTTGAATTTAGTTTAGGAATGTTTCATGAATGATTTGGTATAAACTTGAAGTGTTTGGGCTAGGTTTGGGTTGGATTTGGACCTCTTTGGTGAATGGGCCAATGTAGGTCAAATTGGGCTAACATGGGCCAATGTTGGTCTAGGGTTGAAATTGATGTAAAATAAATGTTGGGAAATGTTTATGGGAGTGTTTCAAAGAGGTTTTGGCTTTGGTTGGGTTTTGATTTTGGGGTTTGGGCTTATTTGGGTTAGGTTTGGGTTTAGGTCAAAATTGGGCCTTTTAGCTTTGGGTTGAACTTGAGTGGGGTTTGGGTCTAAATTTTGGCAAATCATGTTAGTGTTTTGTTTGTGGGAATGTTTAGGAAGGTTTATAAAAGATGTGGGGTTAATTGGAGTTGAATTGGGTTAGTTTGGGTTAGGTTTGGGTCATAGGTCCAAATTGGGCTTTAAGGCCAAATGTGAAATTGGATCCAAATGTCAATCAAATTGGACTTGGATTTGGTCTAGATTGGTGTTGGGAATGTTGAATTGAAGTTTAGAATTGAATTGAACCAGAATTTGGGTCAATTGGGTAGGTTGGGCTTGACATTGGGTTCACTTAGGGTTAAAATGGGTCAAATTGTGGGTTTTGACAAAAGTGGGGTAAATTAACAGAATTGGCCCATGGTGTAGTTGAACAAAATGAAATTGGAAATATTTGTGATTTTCTGGAATTTTCTGGGAATTTTTTGAATTTTTGGATTTTTTGGGTCAAGAGGGGTATTTTGGGTATTTGGAGGGTATTGGGAGGTATTTTTGGAATTTTTGGTACTTTTGGGTATGGATGATCAATTTGAGTAATGTGGGAATTTTTGGGATTGATTTTGAGGAATTTTGGGTAATTTAGCTGATTTTGCAAATTTTGGGTAGTTTCAAGGGTTTAGGGTAGGCTAGGTGGGTGTAGGGTCCCGGGGGTCAAAAATTGAAAATTTGAAAAATTGAAAATTTGGAAAATTGAAGATTAGGTGAATGTAAGTGGAATAAAATCATTTTGGTTGAGCCATGAAGCCATATCAAGCCCACATGAGCCATGAGGGGACTCATTTGAGGCATCCACTATGTTGTTCCTAACCCTCTTAGCCAAGGGCTTAGGGGTTAAGGACCATCCATGTGGATCACCTTCATGAGTCAGGAGATCAAGTTAGGTATGGGTGTATTTTTTAGGATGTGTGTGAAAGTGTAGTGTATAGGTGTAGTGTGTGTGTAAGTCAGCCCTTCACTGGACCGAGGCCACCTGGGGTAGTCCTAAGGCCAAAGAGTCCTATAGGAACTCATCCTTTAAACTTCCACATTTGATTTCAACCCTCTAGGTGATTAGGGGTCTACGGTCGAGTTTGTGGAGTTTGCGGGGAGTTAAGAAGTGGTTTGAATTTCTAGGTGGTGGGTCTCAATTCTAATCCTCTAAGATAGTCAAAGGAAAAGCCTAAGGCTAGATCCTAAGTACTAAAAAGAAGAAGAGAAGACCTCATCAAAAATGAGGTCAACACCATTGTCTTCATGTAGCGACAAACTCACTGGTTGGTGGAACTAGTTCTCTGAAACGTCACACCTACATTATATATATATAGCAATACTAATAAAAAATTTGGGTATTTTGGAAAAAAACTATCCAATTACAAATTATTGAAGATGACAAACAGTTTATCCTAGTTCACTACACTAATGATGCTTATACTGGTTGGATCACTTTTGTTTACTCTAGTTCTTTACTTGTTGATAAATATCTGCTTTGGAATAAAATTGTTGCAATGGGATCTACTATAAATGAAAACTGGTGTGTTGGTGGGGATTTTAACATGATAATGTCTCCTGCTGAGAGGAGAGGGGGTGCCAAGGTTGATCTCAACCTTATACAGCGTTTTTGCAATAATATTTCTCAAGCTGGGCTTTATGATTTAGGTTTCACTGGCCCTCCCTTCACTTGGAGACGTGGCCCCCTTTTCCAAAGGTTGGACAGGTTTTTGGGTAATATAATTTTTTTAAAATTTTATCATACTTATACCGTTCAACATTTAAGCCATGCCTCTTCTGACCATAATCCCCTCCTACTCTCACTCTATTTTCATCCTAAACCTACCATCACTCATTTTAAATTTCTTAACATGTGGACATCTCATCCTACTTTTATGGAGCTGATTAAAACCTTGTGGGAACCTATCAGATGTGGTTCCCCTTGGTTCATCTTATGGCAATTACATAAAAAGGTTTCTGTCGGGTTGAAGAAGTGGAATTATGAAACTTTTGGGAACATACATACTAGAGTCATACAATCACAACATTTGGTCGATACATTAGAAGCCAATGAGCATCTAAGCCCTACTCTTACCAATGAGCTTGCCCAGGCTCATCTAAATTTACTTGCTGACATAGCTATGGAAGAAGATCTGTTAAGGCAAAAAGCTCACACTATACATTTTCTTAATGGTGACGTAAATACCAAATATTTCCATGCATCTATTAAGAATAGAATTAATCATAACTCCATCCTTAAAATAATTGTCGAAGATGGTTTGGTCATTCATGATAATCAAGAGATTGGTTTGGATGCTGTTCAATATTTCACAAATATGTTTACTTCTATTATGCAGGTGACTCATGTCAATGATGATTTCTTTGCCACTGAGAAACACTATGTTGCCTCTCTTTGCCTCTCTGAGATCCCCACTGAGGAGGAAATCTTTACTGCACTCAAGGGTATTGACTCAAACAAGGCTCCTGGCCCTGATGGTTTCTCTCCTGCGTTTTATGTTTCCTGTTGGGAGATCATTAAAAAGGAATTTGTTTTGGCTATACAAAGCTTCTTTCAGGGTGAAGACATCTGTAAGTATTTCACCGCTGCTTTGATAGTCCTTATTCCTAAAGGTAGTGATAAATCCCATTGGCAAAATTTCAGACCTATCTCTTTAACCTCTGTTATATCTAAGGTGATCAGTAAAATTATTGTGGCTAGAATCCAACCACATCTTAAATCTCTTATCTCCCCACAACAATCGGCCTTTATTAAAGGGAGAGAAATTACCGATAATATTCCGCTTGCTCGAGAATTGCTTGATGATCTTGACAGGAAGTGCAGAGGGGGAAACCTTATCATTAAGCTGGATATCAAAAAAGCCTTTAACACTATTAGTTGGGACTTCATTCAAAATGTCCTCATTTCTAGAGGCTTTCAGCAAAGTTTTTGTGGGCTTATTATGAGATGGCTTAAATGTAATTTTTATAGTGTGTTGGTTAATGGTACCTCTTTTGGTTTTTTTCGACAAAGAGGGGGATCAAACAGGAAGATCCTCTCTCACCTACTATTTTTATTCTTGCTTTCGACTATTTATCAAGAATGTTGAATCATTTCCAAGCAAATCACACACACGCACTATATAACATCAAAGCCCATTATCAAGTTTCTCACCTAGCTTATGATGATGATATTATTGTCTTCTCTAATGCCTCCAAACTTGCTGTTAAGCAAACCATTAGGGTGCTGAAGGATTTTGAGGGTATCTCAGCACTTTCTTTTAACAAGGACAAGTGCCAACTTTTCTTTAGTAAGTATTTGCCTATTGGCAATAAAAACTGGGCACATATGTTCACTGGTTTTAAATTAGCTACACTCCCTCTTAAATATTTGGGGGTCAATCTCCTTAGAGGACGTTGTAAACAAATTTAAATGGATGAGATCATTGATAAAATTCAGGGTAAGATTAAAAACTGGAAGAACACCTTCCTTTCTACAGGGGGTCGTCTTACTATACTTTCTAGTGTTTTACAAAGCATTCCTTTATACGCTTTACAAGTTTTTAATGCTAAAAAAAGTGCTCTCACTTATCTGGAAAATCTTTTTAATCGATTTCTTTGGGAAAGTGGTGGTGCCAAGAGGCACTGGTGTTCTTGAAAAAGGTTATGTAAGCCTAAATACTCGAGGGGACTTGGTTTTAAGGCTCTCCCTCATATTGTGGAAATAAATATGTGCAAGATCTGGTATAAATTTAGGCTTGGTGAGTCATTATGGGCTAAATATATGTACACTAAGTACTGCTTCTCTTCCCATCCCACACAGGTCCTTTGGAAAAATGGGAATTCTGAAATCTGGAATGCCATTCTTAAGGCTCGTTCTACTACCAATGATTTTCTATTCTGGGATCTGGGGGATGGGATGGCATCATTTTGGAATGACTCCTAGGGCTTACCCCAACATTTGCAACCTCCCTATGATACTCAGAATAGACATATTATTGTTGCGGATTGCTGGACTTCTGGAAACTAGGATCTCAATAAATTGAGAGAAATTGTGAATAATGATGCTGCTTTTTACATTAATCAAATCCCTCTAAGCACCAATAAAAAGGATAAGCTCACTTGGAAAAAGCCCATACATATGTCTATCAGCAAGCACCTCTATAAGTCCTTTACTTATCACAGCAGATGGGCTTGGGGTTCACACACATGGAATTTTCTATTTACCCCATTGATGCCTTTTTTTAACTGGCGTCTCTTTTATAATTTCCTGCCTTTGGATGACATTCTTAAGTTGAAGGGGTTAAAGTTGCCATCCATATTCTTATTTTGTAGGAAAAACGAGGAGCCTTTCTCTCATATCTTCTTCAAGTGCATTTATACTAAGGAGATTTGGCATAGACTGGGTGTTAAATTCAATGTAACTCGGCTCGACGATTGTTTTATTTCAGATTTTATTAATAACTGGAAAAAGTTTTCTCAGGAAGGAAAACAAATGATTAGCTTCCCTATGGTTACCCGTCGGTTTGTCTGGAACGCACGCAACAGCTTTAAACATACTAATACTCACCCAACCCCCCATACCACATTTTCTATTATTATGGCGTACTATCATCGTGTTAAACCCACGATTACTCGGTGCAATTCATAATTCCCGTATACCTATATTAGTTAGATGGAGGCCACCCGAGCAAGGGTGGATTAAGGAAAACATTGACGGCTGCTGGAATCAGGAGTTTGCTGGGGTTGGGGGGGCTTTTAGAGATCATATGGGACAAGTGTTATGCTTTTTTAAATCACCTTTTGTGGTCGAAACTCCTTCGGTCTTGCGAGGTGTGGGCTTTCCTGCTTGCTTTAAAAGCTGCGGTTAGTTTCGAGTTTCAAAATATTCATGTGGAAACAGATTCTAAACTACTGATCAATCATTTCTATAATAAAAACTCTATACCTTGGAACCTTATCTATCTATTTAAAAGAATTTGGCATATTATTCAATTAAACAATATGTAGGTTCAAATGTCCTTTATATATAGGGAAGGTAATCAGCCTCGTCGATTGGCTCGCTAAGTGTGCTTGAGAATGCACCTTTGGTCGGTATAACCCCTCCACCTCAACTGTCTCTGCTGTTACATGGAGATAAAATAGACTTACCTTATCTCAGGCATTGATTTATTTCACGCTGATATATATTGGACACTATAATCTAATGTCTCACATACTCATTCAATCGCACACCTGGTTTTCTTTTTCCGATTATAAGCATACCAGAATTTATACTATATTCTCCTACATTTCTTGCCTCTAACTTTATACCTGGAGTCTTTGCTTCCACCTGCTGTTACAGCTTAAAGTATCTCCTGTTACATTACTCGCTCGGCAACTCATACAACCGCCCTCAAGATGCTAACTACTCGCTCGGATGCACTGTGGTCTCTGGATTCCAACATCAACTTCACCAAGCTTTTTCTCATTTTGGATGTTCTCTGCTCTGATATTAGGCATCACCTCCACCATTCGAAGACACACCTACCTGCTCCAGCACTATACACTGTTTTGCTAATGGGGACTGACTGCTTGCCACTATTCTAAGCTATTGGGTTTCAGCGCTTTACAAGCCTTTCTCTTGAACTTCTCGTTACTTTTATGGCTTTTATTTTAGTGTCCTGCTTCTATTATGTTTTCCCCTTATTCATGCTAAGAATAGTGTCCTGCTACTATTTTTTTGTTTTTATTCCTTCTTTTGGTTACTGCCTCACTGGTCTATGGTTTTTTGGTGCTTATTTCTTTATTGAGTGAGTTGTAACGTGGGAGGCTGAACCCCTAGGGGTGCGTGAATTTTGTATTTTTTGTGCTTTTTTTAGTCGGGGATCGGCCTCCCACCCCATATCGTACTTAAACGCTTTTTATATTAACGCGTAAGGAGCCACGAGTGCACTTTTCCCCAATATATATATATATATATATATATATATATATATATATATATATATATATATATATATATTAGTAATAATAATAAGTGCATTGCATCTAGTATTCACGCTAATAAGCAAACAGTACATATTTTCTCTTTGAGGTCATGCGAACCTCGGTTTCCCTTTTTTTAAATAAATTAAATAAATAAGATAATTAAAAAAAAATTTAATGCAAACTATTGACTGTACGTATAACTCTTTACAGTTATTTGATTAAAAAACTCATTTTTTTCTTCTTAAAATTTAATTAAATTAATCGCCACAAATATCCCATCCGTTTCCACTTCTCTTCATCACACATTAATGTCGCCTTCAAACCCCCCACATGGTGGCCTGAAGAAGTGATGAAAAGGAAGACAGCGAGAGAGAGAGAGAGAGAGCAATAGTATAGTCCCACCCAGTCATTCATTCATCATAATCTTCCTCTTCCTTCTTCAACCCCCATACTGCAGTACTTCTCCTTCAATTTTTGGTTCCTCCAATACTATCAAACTCTTAATGGTGTCATTTTCAACTTTCTCAAAGACGCAATAGAGAGAGAGAGAGAGTGAGAGAAACTAATTAACAACCTCCACTTCTCTCAATTTATATACCACACACACACACACACATAAGCTCATCTTGCAGTTGCATCGGTGTCAGTCTTCTCATCGTATATGCACAAAGGCTATAGTTGGGAGGGATTGGATCTTATCACCAAAGAAAAAGAAGTAGAAGAAAATAAAAAATGTCGATTCAGGTCACCCAATTCTTGCCGGACAAAGTCTGCTACGTCCACTGCAATTTCTGCAATACAATCCTCGCGGTAGGCTACTCTTCTCTCTCTCTCTCTCTCTTCCCCCCGTTTCTTTCTTTCTCTAATGCAAAACTTGGTTCATGAGTTCAGATCTTAAAGAGTTAGCAAATGCTCTAATTTATAATTAATCACTTATAAAGTACTGGATATTTTAAACTCCACAAGTGCTTTCAAAATCACTTAGAAATTAGAGTTTTTATCTTACTAACAGAAAAAGATTTCTACAAGATGGAAAATTTGTGCAAGTGTTTAGATTTTAAGTTCATCAATCTAATATGTTATTTATATATACTATTTTCAAAGAAAAACAGTGCGAAAACTGAGTGCTGATTTTCATATCATTTGTTTTTTGTTTGGCTTCCATTCGATGTCAGTTAAGAATTATTTAACAATGAATCGAAAGAAATATTTTATATTATTTAGGGACCATCTGTGTATTGAAATATTGGGCTTTGCTCCATAAAGGTATTGTCATTGTTAAATGTTAAATGAAATTTCTTCCATCAGTTATATTAACTGTTATTAGTTTTTTTGTTTAGTTAAGCTTAGAAACTGCATAAAATAAAGCTTTGAATAATCGAATAATATAAGCATAAACTCTTATTTATTTTATTTGAATTGATTGAAAACATTGTAGGGCAAGGATTTCAGTTGCATTCCAAGTTTTAAGAACTTTAAAACTTAATTAATGTGAATTTAAATTTGATTAATTTTCTTTCCATTACTTTCTTGGATATGTGGTCATTATCTAGTGGCCTTGTTTACTTGGGCATCATATTTTTGTCTTTTCAAATTCTTATTGAACAACGAAATAACCGATTAGATGTTGCTGTGAAATTTTTTTGGGTCTGTTATTATATCTAAATCGTGTTTTCTGTCAACAGTTTTTTTTTTTTTTTTTGTTATTATGATTACAAGTGTACCCATAAATTATACTTAATATACAAGATATATGTAATCAATTACATAACTAAATCTAAGTTTAAAATGACATAATTCAACCTTTTGTTGATGTTTTCTGGTGGTTAATAATGCTTGAAGTGCTTAGCTGAAATTATTATTACGAAAGTACACCCACCTTCATAATTCTATCTCTAGTGCTAGCTTTTTTCTGTTTTTCTCTTTCTGTGCACATTAATAGACCAGTAAATTTCAGCTTCCCCCATTCCCCCGCTTCCAAACACTCGAGAAAAGTGAATAAATAGCTGTTGTACAACATCTCTCTCTCTCTCTTCAATTCTCTGACTTCCATTAATTTTGTGGTTGTGAAAGAGAGGCATGATAGGACATAAGAGGTTGCAGAAGGTAATGAAGAGATACTGGCCTTTTACATCCAAAAGGATGCTTTACATTTAACAAGGTGGACAGTTTTTCTTTTCAGTATCTAATGCAGGAGTAAATCGATTAAAGAAAACGTTAGGGTTTTCACACTTGTTTCCTTTTCAGGGTAAGTGGCACAAACTTCTCTTAATCTACAAGTGATGAAAGCAAACAAGAAAGTGAAATTTCATTTTTTTTTGAATTCTTTTTACTGAGTGTACCAAAATGAAATTACTAAAAAAATTATTATATAGAACAATTCTTATTTTGATTCGGGATTAGTTCAATGGCATTTAACAAATTGAATGTTATAAGATGATCCATTTGAAGTTATAGGATACACACACAAATTTTGATTCGTGTGATAATTGACTGATTGTTTTAATCTGAGCTTGATTTAAGTTGAAATTGTTGAATTTTGAACGGTTGAATATGCATACATGTGTGCAAGTACAGAATATATAGAATCATATATGTATAAAACTAACTCGATAAATATTACAAGAATGATGTTGCAGAGGTACAAAAATTTAATGCTTTGTTTAGCCATATACTTAAGATACTACTTGAACAGACTTAAGAGATTACCAAAACTAAAAGTGCTTTGTACTCTTGTTGGTAGAGGATTTCGTTTTACAATCTTGCCTGTAGTTCTTATATACAAATTGGATTGATTTGCATAAAATCTACTGTTTATTTCATTGTAATTATGCTGCTTTTTCCTTCTTATCATTGCCTTCCAACAACGAGAAGAATATATCAATTATTCTTAATTTTAAGGAAAATTTATAATGTCCAAGTTCTCGATAGGACGTTTGATTAACTACGTAGTGGTAAATGTGAAAGCGTCAAAAAATGGTGAAGTATGGCACTGAAATTTTTTTCAGCAAAATAGATTTGTTCTGTGTTGTTTGGTGATGCAAACCTACTCATTCTTCAAACTCTCAAAAGATATATTTTTTTCTTGTGAAGAACATATTGATTTCATATTAAAAAAATATGATTGGTAAACCGAAAGGCTCATAGCTTGATAAACTTGAACGTTTATGAGAAAATTCATCAAAAAATATCTGAGGAAAAAAATATTGTTGGGATTTATGTTATATTATGGGATATGTTTAAGAACAATTATTTGATTAAAAAATTATATCATATAAATAAAAAAATGCTTATTTAAGATACTAGATGATAAATTGAAAAATAAGCAATTTGTTGAGTTAGTAAAATCTTTCTGACCTTCAAGGTATCGATGTGGTTATTGAAGGAGTTTCAGCTGTTTTATTGTTCATTTCATTGTCATAAGCCCTTGAGGAGTTTAAATATGTACTCTTAATTCAATTCAAATGAGGTGATACACAAGGGAACAAAAAATGTTTAAGAACCAAATCAATTTTGACAACAAAGTTGAAATGTTTATTACAATAAAAAAAAATTTTTTGAGTAAATTTCTTCAAAATAAAAAAGGTAATGTAAAGAAAGTGATTAACTTCTACCATGGATGGGTGTGATTCTGTTAATGTTTTAATGGAATCAACTCTATATTTAGAAAATTAATGCACAATACAATTTTGTTGTGTATTTTGCCGTGTATTTTGCATGTTTTCTAATAATGATTAATGAGAAAAATTCACTTTGGCTCGAGGCGGTAGTCGACTAATACTGCGTAAAAACAAGAATTCATAATCATTAAAGCGGGATTCGTTATTTTTTTTTTGTGAAAAAGGTTAATTACATAGAAAGAGTAGTATTAAATTTTAGATATATTCTTGAGTTAAAAATGGACCTTAATTTTTTCTACAATGTTAAATCCAAATAGATGTACATTTACGATTGATATTTGACCATATTTAGAAAGTATTTAAGAGTCTCTTATTATGTTGAAGGGTAAAAGGAAAAATAACTTCTACCAATGAAATAATATAAAATGAATCAAAAAATTACTAAATTCCTATCCAATGCATTAATTAAAGGTATAGACATGCGGTTAAATGTTTTTTGAATAAATTAAGTATACAAGTATTATTAGGCAGTGATCATATTAAAATTTTCTGTTTTTCTGCTGAATGTTTTTTGAGTAATGCATGAAAGAAAAGTTTAATATAAAATGCTATTGAGCGATGAGTGATTATGATTATGCAATTCATTTTAAATGGGGTCCTTAAACATTTTAATCTCATCGTGCATAAAATATTTCTTATTAATGATTAATTATTTTATAAAGAATCTATAATTTTTACCTCTTAAAGCCTGTGATTAAATCTTTTGATTAATTTAATAATTAGAAGATTCCAATAACAAGTCGAAGAAAAAAGGACAATACCAGCACTATTACCAAATCAAAAAAAATTTCTAATTAACTAAAATAACATTGGGCCTAATGTGCTATAGAAAAGTACCACTTAGATTTATAGGAAAATTTTATAACATGATGGGGGGACCTACAATGCTTATGGCACAGATGTTGGAATTTAAAAGAGAAGCATAAAACTAAATTAAGTGTTGCTGAGATGAGAATGTTGAGGTGGATGAGTGGCTTGACACTTAGAGAGAATGCGAAATTAATGTATCTGTGAAAGGGTTGTTGTTGCTCTAGTGGCGGATAGTTTTAAAGAGAGTCTTAAGTGGTTAGGTTAGATTAAACATCGTCCATCTGATGAAAGGCGGATGTAGACCTAAAAGACATGGACATACTATATAGAAAATGATCTTAACTTATTAGAATTAAATGAAAATATGACACTCAATAGGAGACAATGGAGAAAGAGGATTCTTGTAGCCAATCCCACTTAGCAGGATAAAGGTTTGTTGTTGTTGTTGTTGTTGTTATTGTTGTAACTAAAATAACATTGCAAGAATTAAATTATATTAAATAATAAAACTTCTAAAGGTATATTATAATTGAATGAGCATTATAAGAGTTCAACATCATTACTAAGAAAATGTGAGGTAGATTTACTATAGTGTTAGACAAAGATGAATTTTGATAGAGGTTATGATAATAGTATCCTATCCTATTAATAGATGTCCATCAACAACTTTTTAATCATTCAACATTGATAGAGATATGATCCATCAAGGCTTAAAAGTATGGGAATTTAGAGTTTTTAGCTCTATATTATATGCTTAAGTAAGTTAGGATATGTTATGGAAATTGAGGTATTTGAAAAAGTGAAGGATATATAATTTGCTATTTGGAATTGGATTTAAAGAAGTGTGTTTCTCTAAAAAAATATTATGTTTATTGTCCATGTTCAGGAGAAAAATAAATACCAAAATGAAGCAAAAGTGAAAAGATATAATGCTGATATTTCTTATAAAATTATTTTGGTGAAGATTTCGTACAAATTTCAGCAAATAGAATAAGAAAACTAGAAGGTATAACATTCAAGAATACCATATTGATGATCCTCAACTAAGCATTGTTGATTATAAATTGGATAAGGATTAGGCCTAGTATTAAAGTCAGTATTTTAATTTATTAACTTAATATTTTTTAATTTATTATAGTAAAAGAGGTTTTTAATGTGGATAAAATAATATTTGATAAGGCCATCAAAATTGGAGAAATGATCATTGAATTGAGGCAGATATTGAAGCGATATAAACATATTTAAGAAAATAATACATGCATGAAAATTCATAGTAAGTTAAGGCTTATTAGCAAAGGTTTCCTGGTTTTAAATTTGTAACCAATATAAAATATTGGATTCTTAGAGTTTAATGGCCTAATTACAAATTTAGGCATAATGAAGAATGGTTTACGTGAAAAAAAAATGTATTTTAATGATTTTTTTATCATTATCAAACATTTATTTATTTTGATTATGTTGGTTTTTTTTGTTAATTTTTTTTTTCTTGAACATGGTAAAAGAAGAATGCAAAGAAAATATTCCAAAAACGGTGGATTCATAAATGTGATCTACATTCTATGACCTTATAAGATTTTTCAAGTGGAAACGATTTAGAATTTAGTACATTAAGCAAATCATTCTATGAATTGAAATAATATGCTAAAATTTGGGTTAAATCTTTTTGATGAATTGATCATGTTCAAGAGTAATTTTAACTAGAGTAAATAATTTAGTAACTTTGAATATTAAAAATATTTTGTTGTTATATCCCGTAATGTGTTTGGATAATATTTCGATATATTGCAAAGAAAACCTAAAATTTACATGGTTAAAGTAACACAGGAAAGATTGAAAAGAAAATATCAATATGATGGTTGGCAGTTTATAATTAGTCCACTAAAGATATATCACCATAGTTACCAAGTCACTTTCCAACAATAATTTTCTTCCTTCCATATTGCTTGACGATGATTAGTTTGAAATGCAGCTGAGCCTTCCCTGGTTGCTAGTTAATGGTAATTGGCAGTTGATAATTGAGATTCAAGGCGAAGATCGTAGAAAAAGTATCTTTTCCACTATAATTTATAAAATTTAATCAACAAATCTGCTGTTTTGTTAGTCATATAAAATGCCATTTGTATAGTTTTAAATAATATTGTGCGATCTTTAAAAAGAGACGAGAAAAAGAGAAATATTAGTTTTCTTCTTGTGGAACTTTGTCTGAGCAGAAGAAATTGCATCTATTATAGATACATTTAATTGTGAAGTCAATAGCCATAAGTTTCAGCAATGATAATATTCATAGCATGGCCTATTTAATTTCAGGTAAATATCCCGAGCAACAGTATGTCTAATATTGTTACTGTAAGATGCGGGCATTGTTCCAATCTTTTATCCGTGGATATGAGGAGTATGGTTCTAACTGAAACTCATCAAAATAATCAGGTAAGCTATTGCTTACATTTGCAATATTTGATGCCTATATTGAATGAGTGTTTAACTTATCACTGCTATCGCAATATTAATTTCACAATCTCAGCATACCATAGGAAAAATATCTGCTGTCAGCTTTAGTTTATTTTTCATTGTTTAGTAGCTGTTGGCTTATGTGAAGCCCAACCAATGCGCTATCTCAATAATGACTGAATATGGATCTTATGGATTTACTTTTGCAGAAGTAATGATTTTGAGTCAGATATGTGTGGAGGAGAAAAAAAAAAATTTTCCCCTTATCATTATTTTTTTTGGTTAATGCAATTTTTAGGATATCATTATCACATCCATAATCCATAAAAGATTTCCAAGGGGATTCTCCTCCAAGGATTAGACATTTTTATTTTTATTTGTTTCAGCGCTTAGACAGTTTAGGTCAGTAAGATGGATTTTTTAAGGTTAAACAATAAAGGAGATATACATTATGAAATTATTTTATTAATGAGGAGTCCCTTTTATTTAAGATAAGATAAAGAAAAATAAATTTAGGTGGTTTATACATATATAAAAAGTGTGTAAAAAGAATATGTACTTGTAATTTTATTGTAAGAAATTCAAAAGAAAAGTTAAGTGATTTAAATTTGAACAAAAGTATTGATTTAAACTTCTCATAAAACACTCAATAACTACAAATCAGAAATGTTCGAATAAGATTTAAATACTCACAAAAAAAAAAAGTTGAGAATATAACGACGCAGAGACCAATAAAAATTTCGAATAGCTAAAGACTAGTAGCAGATCAAGTTTCACATAAAAACTTGATAATATTTGTTTAAGAATATTACATATCATACTTTCAAATCGTTTTCTAGCTTAATCCTGGTAAACAGGAAGTATATACCTGAGCTACAGTTTTACGTGGGATAAATATATTTAACTATGATTTTTCTTTATGATAAGATTGAACATAGTGGGTTTCGTTGGCAGGAAATTCAGAATGATATGAAAACTGAGGATCTCCACGTGCATCTGGGGTCAGTTTCTGAATGCAGTAGGGCATCAGAAGTCAACACAGTTGTTGTTAGTCAACAAAGAATCCTGCCAAATCGCCGTAAGGACGAATTTTTTTAGTTAAGATGATTATTAAAAAAGTTCGTCACTTTTTTCGAGTAAATATCTCCATCTCTGACGCGTCTTTTTTATTATCATTTCATTGTATTTATTAGATGTAATCAGACCCGCTCAACCCCATTAAAGTAATTTAATGTTTTCATGAGCTTGATAACCAAAATAAAAAAATTTGAAAAATTAGAAAAAAGGATAAAAAAGATTGACTGCGCAGTATTGTACAATTATATTTCTAAATTTTTTTTTTTTTTTAAATATGAAGATTGCTCAAATAATTTGCCATGGTCAAATGGTTGCAGTTTTTGTTGCGCATCACATTTTCAGAGATAATCCAACGTAGAATTTATCTAAATGCTGAAAATAAATAAGAGCTGTTTTAAGAGGAATGCTCAAAGATAAAATGAATTACTGATGGACATTTCTGTGGACAGAAGATAAAATGACAGATTAATTAACCATCCCACCTTAGTCCCTAAATTTGGACTTGAGAGAGATTTTTAATGGAGAGATCTCAAGTTCGTTCTATGTTTTTGTAATTAATGTAGAAAGTAGCAATACTTCTGTACAAGTAAATGTATCCCCATATATGCAACATTTTTATTTTTTTTAAAAGAGGAAAGTAATAAGCAAGGAAACTAGCTAACTAAAACCCTTTGTTAATGAAGAATAAATCTTTAACTTCCAAGTATTCTGTTTTCAATTTAACCTTTTGTGTTCTAACCAGCACCCGAAAAGAGGCAGAGAGTACCATCAGCTTATAACAAGTTCATTAAGTAAGTTCATAATATCTATTCTCTTTCAAGTCTAATGTCAATTCCTACTCTCGTCCATAGACCTTCATAGGTTTATAAATCTAATGCCAACTATTTGGAAACACCTATGACATTATATAAATGTTCATTTTTTTTTTCTTTCCTATGTTAACAGGGAAGAGATCCAAAGAATTAAAGCTAATAACCCTGACATTAGTCACAGGGAAGCTTTCAGTGCGGCGGCAAAGAATGTAAGTTATCAGTTTTGTTAAAAAAGTAGAAAAACTAAGTTTCAACAACAAGCAATATTATGCATGGCTACTTTTGAACTTCTTTTAGCATTCTTAGCCATATAAAGCTTGCTATTCTCGTTCTTCTGCTTTTGCTGCCATTTTGATACCGTAAATTGACCATACATCACATTTTTGAATCGTTGTTATTGGTAGGTGGGCTTTATTCTCCCTATCACCAATGCAGTTCTTTAAATATGTCACTATAACTAAAGATGAGAAATATATTCCTCATAAAAATACATGTAAAATTTAATGTATACACCAACATACATTCTTCTCAACCTTTTGGAATCCAATGAAAGTGCTGAAAGAAACAGCAACATAAAATTAATATTCATTTATCTCAAGGCGAAAAATTATGCTTCAGATAATTTTTCATCTTATAAACATAAAAAAAACTATAAATAAATATTAACAAATTTGATATCAACATCACCTTTTCTAATCTTGATTTCTAATGAGGTGAAGTTTAATTTAAATATGCTTACTAGAAGAGTGTTAAATAGAATATATATTTAGGCTACTAAAACTAGTTCTATCAAACAGAATTGAGATGTGTTCTAACCTAAAAGTCATAATTTTATGTTGCTAGTTAAATTGATTAAGGAACTTAAGCAACACAACTACCTTCAACTGTGTATATAGTTGCATGGAGAGATAAAGCTATTGAATGTCGCTTCTTAGAGGATCAAGATACAAGTGATCTAACGAAAATTTACTATGAGCATGAGGAGCTACTCTGGTTGACTTTGCATCTAAGATGGCATGCAATATAAAAAAAGAACATAAATCATATGACATAGAATCTTTAGGATACCAAAATCTTAATTTGAATGCACTATCTAACAATAAAATACTTAATTATAGTTTTTAGTTGTTCCTTCGAATTGGCCTAATACTAAGAGCATTCAAATAATTAAATCAAATGTAATATCTAATCTGTTAGTAAGACGATTAGTAGTGAAATCATCTAACTCTTATAAATCTTCTTTTTAAATATTATTCTTAATTAATCTAAATCTAACTTGGTAGTATTGCTCATGAGAATCTTATTTGATTTGAATTTCTTACGCCAAACCTTTCAATCAATTTATTTAGTACTTAGTTTAAAAAATCAATGAGCTATTTTTTATCGCTTCAGCCTAAAGATCCCCAAAAAAAGTCGAGCTCTCTCATCATAACTATTTCACTCAAAACCTAAAGATTCATGTTAGTTCTAAATAATGTATCACGAACATACATTAATAAAAAGAATAAATTGACTCCAATATTCTCAAGAAATAGTGTGTTATCTTCTCCACCTCTTTTAAATCTACGCTCATTAAATTAAATTCTCAATCTACCATACTAAGCTGAGGATCCTACTTTAAATCATATAGAGGTTTTTATTTTAATTAAATACGTTTTTAAGATAAACAAAGTACTAACGATTAAGAAGTTGCTCCACAAAAACAAATTGGAGTGTATTTTTGACATTCATTTAAAAAGTTTAGATGTTTTATGAATATCAATAAGTATGGACCAGTAAAACATCCTTTAATCTTTTTACTAGCACATAAGATTCTTCAAAATGTGTGCTCTCAACCAGAGTTTAACCATGTGCAATAAACCTAGCCTTATATATTTTGATAACACGTATAAATTTATCTAACTTTTTCTTACAAAGCCATTCTATTCTAATAGAATTTTATGATTAAAATCTTGAGAGTACTTCCCAAACATCATTTCTCCCAAATTCATTTAAGCCTTTATCCACAATTATAATCCAAAATATATCTTACAATGCTTCTTCAATAAATATAGGTTCCTTTATAAATTAAAATCCGACATGATCTACCACATCGTTATTTTGTTTTATTGTTATAACAACTTGAAATGAATATCATATAATTAATTATTTGGATGAATCTTAATATGTTGTCATTCTTTAGGCAAAGAATCATCATTATTAATGTTGTTTACTCAATCATATAAATTATTGGGATTGGATTATTAAATATTTTATTTTCTTTTATTTAATACATAAGAAGCTAAGTTAAAGATAAAATAACCTAAGAAAACTTTATCACTAGATTATAAAATTTGTTGGAAGTTTTTTTATTTATTTATTCAAGATAAAATATTTACATAAATAATATAAATGACTTATTTTAATTTAGTTTGAATGAATGATTAAAAGTAAATATCAGATAAATTTTATTTATCAGATATTTTAGCATATTAATAGCTTCTACTTAAATTAGATTCCTCATAAATAGTTCTTCCATTACTCAATCAAGGTATATTCTTTCTTTCTACAACTTCAAACATTATTAGGAATTGTAATTAGAAGATATATTCGTGAAAAAAAGACTACAACTCTTGGCACTAAGATTAATAGAGCAAATAAGTCCAAGAAAATTCGTATAAAACAACTTCAATTTTCTTTAAGTATACAAAAATGTTTACATTTAAAAGAATTGTAAACATACTTATCAACAACAAATTTTTTACAAAATATAATTAAGAAAATTATCATAGATAAACCTGGAACTAAATCATATTTTAAAATTTAATTGTGTTTGCATACTAATATGACATAGCTTTATATGCGACACTTAACTATCATCAGTGGCGTTTTCAAAAAAATTAATTTTGAATTGAGATCACTTAAATATTCTAATATATATTATTAATAGGTGAAATATTCTTTTATTTATAAATATAATTTTTTTCATCAAAGAGAAAATAAAATATTTTAATCTAGAGAAAAGTTACAAACCAAAAGTGGAGGCATTAAAATAAGAAAAATATAACCTGCCCCCTTAGAAAAAAAAAAGACAAAAAGGTATGCAGAATTTTGTCTAAAAGTGAATGTTGATAGGAAGCTCGTTCCTTGGCAAGCTAATCAGCAGGCTAGTTGCCCTTTAGGTATGCACGCACATTGTAAAGCAAGCAGAACTACAAATTTTTGCACTCTGACTAAGTATGAAATTAATGGGCCAATGTGATGAGGTTAAAGTGAAGAAAGCTTTCCATAACACAATGGGAATCCATTTCTATAACAATCTTCCTCCAATCGAAAGAAACAAATATCTTGAGGGCATCCAAAATAACTTGGTCTTTAGCTTGAAGAGGGGAGTAAGCAATAGTGGGGGCCGAGAGCATATCCTTGGTGGTTCTATATAATGCTGCCATTTTTAGCAACAATTAGTGAGTAGCTACCATCTACATTAACTTTAATTTGAGAGGCTTATGTCTTCTTACAAAACATGAGTAGAGTTATGATGACTTTAGGTTGTGTTGGGATGGGGTCTCTCCGAATACAACAAGGAGGGTTACTTAGAAGTTTGTCATGAACTTTACCAAAATTAATAACCTTTTGAATTTGTGTAATCACTTGGAAGAAGGTGGTTTTTAGGAGAAATCAAAGTGACCTCATGTTTAGTGTGGTTTCTGGCCGTCCATAGGAGCTAGCAAATAACTGCGAATAACAACTAATGGAAGTGGTTGGTCGATTTATTCCATATTTCAGCCCGGCTCATAAAAGTGGACCAGCACCCATCAGAGCCAAGAAAGCCAAAACCAGCACTGTGATTGCAAACCTCTTTAGGATACCTGTAAAAAGGAATATGGTGAGAGATATTTTCTTCATCACACTTACATAGCAAGTAGATGGAAAGAAATTTAAGTCCTCTAAGTTTGAGGATGTCATCGGTAGGGAGTGGAGAATGCATAATTCTCTAAGAAAAAAATGAAATGAAAATTTCAAGGATTGGAATCTAAAGAAATTTAGTATCTCTATGAGGTTGATTATGATTAAAAGTAAAGTAGATGGTTTTAGAAATGGAGACCCTAGTAGCACCTTTGAAAATAGAAGTATATTTTGCCTGATTAGTGATAGAAATATTGCAGCAGTATTTAACATATTCTAAATTAAAAAAATTATGAATTTTCAACACATCCTAAGTGCTCTATGACTAGCAATTAGTCGCAGTTATTGAGATGTGTATTGGGACACTATAATATTCAACAAGAGATCTCATAGTAGATCAATTTTCTTTCCTCAAATCCTAGGTAAGGAGTCCTCAGCAATTGATCTCATTTTCAGCATCTCCTTTCATATAATATATTCTATATTCTATGTTGAGTGATTAAGATGATGTGAATGAGGGCAATATTTTCTTTTCATAAGAGAATCTTATAGGAAGTTATAAGCTCTGAACTTTATCCATAGCTTCATGATGTTAATATTCAATTAATCAGTAATTGATCTAAACTCTAGAACATCCAATTTAGATGGCTTGCAAAGTTTCTTTCAGCTAGAACAATGAAGGGTGGAGTCTTTACTTACTCACAGAACTTGAATGTTTCTCATCTTTGAATAATGGTGGAAGGTATCTTGGATGAATGGAAGGAATATAGACAGAAGGTAGTTATAATGCTTTAAGAAGAGTGATTCGTCCATCGTATGAAAGGAATTTAATATCCCAGGAATGAAGCTTAGATTTCATGCTATGGAAAATGTCATCAAATAATTAACATTTTTTCAACCTCTACTAATCTAAACGTTAGGGTAATAAAATGGTAAGGAATCCATCATAAACTTAGAGTAATCGAAGAACCACTGCCTCCTTATAGTAGGAATATGTTTACCCCTTTAGATAAAACATTTCTTACTACTGAAGGACATACTCAAAACATCTTGGAAGAGGGAGAAGAGATCCCAAAGTATTTTGATAGCTGTTTTATTGGCTTTGTTAAAGATAATCAATTCATTTGCATATGCTTGGTGAGAAATGTTTGGGGGTACCTTTACTATTATAAAATTGGTTGGTGTGCTCAATGAATTTATGATGCAAGCATATAAATAGGGAATCAAAGGCAAGGATGAAAAAAATTGGAGAGAGAGAGGATCTCCTTGTTTATTTCCTTTGTAAGTCATGAAGCAACTTTGATATTCTCCATTGAGAATAATAAATTAGTTGTTGTTTTGGAGAAGTGTAAATATGAGATTACAAAAATTCTTATGGAAACCCATTTCTTGAATCAATCTTCTGATAAATTCCTAAGATATTGTGTCATATGCATTCCTAATATCCATCTTAGGAATCATGTGGCCACCTCTACAGTGTTTATCTAGTTGAACTTCAATTGCTATGTGATAAGAATATTGTCTATATTATTTCTTGCTTTCATAATGATAGCTTGGCTGAGGCTTCTGATATGATGAAGATGAGTTGAATTCTAAAGATTGGGATTTTATTTATGACTTTGGAGATGAATGAGGTAAGACTAAGTGGTTTGAAATCTTCCCAACGTCCTCTAAATTGGTTTTTCTGGATAAGAGCCAACGTTGTTGTTTTGAAATAATTATAGAGGTCTTGAGTTATAAAGATGTTATGAATTGTAGGGAGCAGGTCAGCCTTAATAATGTTCCAACAAAGCTTATATAATTGAGCTCCAAAATGATAAGGCTTTGTATATTTCGAATTATTATTGTTGTCAACAGCCATGTCTATCTCATCCTTAGTAGTAATTTAGTCAAATGGAAGGAAGTTGTGTATTTTGTGCAATTTTGAATTACTTAGTAATCAAGAAGTTTTTCACTGCCCTGTTTCTCATGACGGTCATGTCCCTTAATAATTATTGAAAATAGCTAATCCAGTAATCAATAATGTCATTTTTTGTTGTCATTCATTCAACTTGGAAATTCTTAAATTTAGGTAAAGCGTTGAGTTACCTTTTACATTTGATGAATGCATGGAAATATTGGGTGTTCCTATCCTCATTCACAAAATAGGGTCTTGCAGCCTTTTAAATAATAATATTTTCCTCATTGTTGATGAGTTTAAGAAAAATGCCTTGTGCTAGTGGGTGATATCCCAACGGAATGACATTATTGTTTTATTCCACACTTTGAATGTGACCAAGCTTTATACTTTTTTAACCTTACTATGAATATTGCCATTAGTTACCCAATTCAAGTCTTATAATGCTTTAGTGATATTTTATGGAGGATACACAATCTAGTACAAGATGATCGGCTAGGTGAGCAGATCTAGTTAGCTTGGATCTAATCAAGGAAGGGAGGATGTATGGTTTATAAGTTAAGGAATCTAAAATGTGTTTTATCTGGCCTTGTGCTATCTTATATTTCTAATCCAAGTTGGGGGTGATCAGAACGCTATTCTTAAAAGTTGTTGAATCTTGAAGCTGTCATTTTGATGCATGTAATGAGTATTAGCAAAGAATTTATCTAGTATCTGAAAAAGCTTACCACGACTCCAAGTTAAAGGGTAGACAAAGAAACCATAATCATAGAGTAGAGCGCACACTATATTATCTCATCGAAAAGTTTTATTAGATTTCGCTTGGGGGGGTGTGTGCCACCATTTCTCTTTGAGGAAGATGTGATCATATGAAAATCACCTCATATAATCTATGATTCTTGAGTAGTTTCCCTAAATGTTTTCATGAACTCCCAAAGTTCTCTTCTGGGGTCTCTACAGTAGTTAGCATAGACCACAGTGAGTAAAAAAGAGTGAGAGTTAAGGGCAACTACAAGAAGCAATAAAAATTGGTCTTTTGTTCTCAATGATCTCCACATTAAACTATTCCTCTAGAAACCATATTTGATGTTTGTATTAATGAGAGTATGAAATTAATCTAGCCTTCTCATATATCTATCATTATTTTGTACAACATTCAAATGTTTCAAAATGAAAAAGAATGGTAACTTATTAATTCTGATGAGGTCTTTACGTCTATGTAAGGCATCTCTCTCAGCAATGCCTCTTATGTTCGATATAAAGAACATATACATTATTAAAGACAATTATATTTGGTCCCTCTAGTAACTTAAGAGGAAGTGTCAATAGATATAACTTGTTTTCTGCTCAAAGTATTTTATTGTAAGATCTCAACACTTTGGGTTGAGATGCTGGAGTTCCCTAAAGCATTTGATTCTTCTTTTTCTAGATTTATGGATGAGCTAGGTCTTCTGAATTGAAGCTTTAGCTTCCAACAACACATCCTAGTTATCATCATGTTGTACTTAAGTATCAAAAATAGTTTCATCTTTTTTAGTAGAGTATTCAAAACAATGCTACCCCAAATATAAGCTAGCAGTTTCATCCCAACGGTTGAAAAAGGAGTTGGAGGCTTAGTATAAATTCGACAAGTAGTGACCTAAATTTTGCCTGTCTGTTATTCTTATAGAATTGTAGACTTCTTGAAAATTTGAAATTGAGAGTGGTTTGGACGTAAGGATAAACCCATTGAGAGATGCCACTACAGAGTTGTTGTGTTTAGCTAAATAACCATCTTGCTGAGATTTGGTAGTTTCAGTTGTATGAATTTGTTTTCTGTTCAACACATTCATAAACTAAATCTTATTAAAACTAGCTTCTGTGCCCACCAAATTGACCAGATCATCACGAGCATTAGCCTGAGTCGTTTTGTCATCTAATATTGGGGTTGAGTGATCCCAGTCAGGAGTGATATGTGAATTATTAAGACATCCCATATTGAAAAATTGATCAAGAGGGGCACTGAATGAATTCCCCAAATTAGTTTGACTAATTTTCAGGATCTATTCACCTACATTCTTGAGCTCAATTTGTGAGGTTCCATATTTTATGTGAATCTCAAAGTTTCTTGGGTGAGCTATGAAGCATTTTTGTATTGTATGACCAAACATTCCATACTTTTACTATATGGTGGAACATACTCAACTTTTATAATTCGTCAGTAACCTGATACAGAAATTCCAATCCAAATAGAGTTAATATTTGAATAAGTAACAAAACATTCAACATTACTCTTGCAACAGATGGTCTAGAGACAGATAATGTAGTTTGGCCAATTTTCAAAGGCTTGCCAAATACACTTCCCAAAGAATATAAAACCTATTTGCTAAAATTGTGGAGTTTAAATCTAGGAATTGTGAAGCAAATAGGGATTATTGAGGTTCTTCCTTCAGGTTAAAATCAGGAGCCCATTTGAGCAATCTCAAATTAATATTTTAATTGAAAATAAATTTTATAGAGAAGAGAAAAGCATAGTCAACTAACATATTCAATTTATCACCAAATTCCTTCCATTCATATGACAAAATGACAGCTTAATAGAATATAAATAGGTAGATAATTACCACTAAGAACTCAATTAGCATAATATTCTTGATACCATAAAATTCTTTTGGTAGGTATTTTGGAAAATTATAAACAAAATCATTATTTTTATATGTTATTTTAAGAGAATACAATGTGTTGTTAGTTTTATTAAATATAATATGCTTATCAGAAATAGATTCAATGGGAAATATGAAATATAGTCTATATTCAAGCTCTAATCTATGTTTATGTTCATTTATTACCTCACAAGCACGTTTAATAATCACATGAGCTTGCCACATATTATAGATATTCTTAAATTTTAATTTATTATCTAATCAATAGGCAATAATTCACAAAAACAAACCTTAGCATTTCCTTTATCATATTTCTTTTAATTAGCAATCTAGTAATTAAAATACTTTTAACTTTATTGTTATTAACTTTAACATTGTCGTGAAGGCAAATTCCAAAATGAGTTTTCACCACAAAGAAAAGTACTGATTTTATGTTTTCAAGAATATTTTGCTACATTATAACGTAGTTATGGTCTAAGTTTAAATATTAGTATACCTTTAGAAAAACATATATCGTAATGAATGAGTAAAAAAGCTCTATGTTATTAAACTAAATATAGAGGGGAAGCTATAATACTAAATGAGTGTGACTTTTATTTTTATTGACTTTAACTCAACAAGTGGGTTGAGTGGAATTTTTAATTTTAATTAACTTTAACTAAAGCATGCAAAATAGATAATCAAAATTATGCTTGAATGATAATAATACAGAATAATAATGAAGGTGGAAAGGAAAAAAATAAATTAATCAAAATATTAATCATAGTACTACACAAAAATATGCAAGAAAATGAAGAAAATATAATAGCAAGAATATAAATTTCATGAAGTTTGGCCAAATCTCCTTATGCATATGCTAATGTATAACCAACAACTAGGCTAATAATTTCTTACTATTAAATTCAATCAACCTAAGTAATCAACATTGGCAAGCACAACTAAATATAAAATAAACATTAAAATCATTCAAAGCTAATATATTAATACAAAAATTATAATTTAGAGAATTTAAGATCTTAAACTTCATATTACAAAGAAAGCATGATTTTTTCCAAATGGTGATTTTACAAATAAATTAATTTGTCCACCTAATTTTCCATTACTCATGCGAGCAATCACTAAAATAAAATAATAATATCTATTTTTTTATCAGTTTCATTTTATTACTTGAGAGTTTAGGTATATTGTAATGATAATTTAAGCAAAATAGTTTTGACAAACTAAACTTTAATAAAATAACTTTAGGCGAAAATATTTTCAAAAAACTAATTTAGGCAAAATGAATTTTCGACATAATATTTTTGAAAATGTGTATGTAGAGGAAACACCATTAAAATAGTGGTTTTGTAATTAACAAAATAATTTTTCCATTCATATAGCTTAGTTTCACCAAACAAAAACATTAATTTCAATAAATAAATGATTTAATTGATAGAAACATAAAAATTAATTTACAAAAAAAAAGTTTTATTTTAGCACATACAAAGCATTATATTAACAACAAGGAATCTAATTCTATGCTACAAAACCCTAAATTTAATTAATCTAAAAATTATTTTAACAGTTGAGTCTTAATTTTGGCAAAATGCAAATTGGAATATAATTTTAGCAATTAAAAAATGTCTTTAAGACATATAAATTATTTAAAAAATGACTATAAAATAAAGTTTTGAAAAAAAATTAGTAATTTAAAAGTTCCAATAAATTGAAGATATATTAAACAAATTTGAAAATATATTTTGAGAAATTGCAAACTATTTTAGCACAAAGAAATGAAACTTAACAAAAATTAAAATAGTTAGATGAATTTTAACCAAAAATAATCTTATCAATGTGATACATATATAAAAAAGTAATATTTATTTGAAGCTTGGTTATATAAGAGGGAAAAATTTAGCATTTGCATGATGGCTTCCATGCTAGTTTTTCCTTTCACTTTGTGCAAAAATGCATGTGAAAGGTGGTTTCTTGGCTTTGTTAAAGAGCTAGCAAAGACTAGCAATTTTTTGCTAAGACAATAAAGTCTTTGTTTTGGCTTCGATTTGGAAGAGATGGCTCTTGGTTTTGGTTACTAATTAGGATGAAAGAAAAGATAAATTATCATGTTTCTCTTCTTTTAATTTAGTAGTCCAAAACCCTTGACCTTGACGTAATTAAGTTTTTATATTTGAACAAATGGCTATAGCAATTAAGTCCAATAGCTAGATAACAATTATAAATTAGAGCGAATTCAAATTTGGCTAAGGCAGAATAGGAATTATGTAATGTTGAGAGAAGATTCAAAAGTTTAGACAAAATTGTTCACACCATCATACATGCAGATACACCTTAATTTAAGGAATTTGAATGGGCAACACATGGTGATTAAATTGACATGTTTCTATGAATTAAAGAAAAAATTAATTGTTGTAAGAATTATGCTATGATGCATGCTTAAATTATTTAATTTAAATATATAATTGAGCAAAATGTTGAAGACTTTGGATGCAATGTGTTCAAAATAGAAATGATAATCAAAATATTTGAACACATAACTAGTTGGCTAATTCAAACATAATTTTAATATGTAAATATATTTGCAGTAGGAAAATGATTATAAAAAGTAAGATTGACATTTAATTATTAGAAAAAAGATTTATATAATATAAAAATATCTAATATAAGAAAATAAAAAAAAAATGATTGAATGAAAATTTATAAACAAGCTATTATTCTCTTATTTATAATTCAAATAGAAATTCTTTTTAATGTTAAAATCTTTTTAAAAAAAGTATCTGATCTATTTTCTTGCAAAAATTTCGAACCCAAAATTGAAATAAATCTAATGAAAAAATAATTAATTTTTTTCAAATTTTAGGATGCGTCATTCTAAATTTAGTGTGTGAAGTTATTTTGTGAGCTTATTGCCTAAAACATTCTTAAAAATCCTTTGAGTTTCTAAGATCATAGAAAGAAAAATAATCATCTAAACATATGCCTTATGCTTTGCACACTTATTTTGACCTACCTAAAATAATTCCAAGTTCCAATCATCATGTATGCATCTCTATAACATGTTGTGCATTGTGTTGTATACACCATCATGATTCTAATATACTCGAAAAACACAACTAACAACATAGAATATCAAAAAATATAGTTATTATTATAAAATCAAAATGAAGTGTTTTGAGGCACATGGAGGTAATAAAATGAAGGAAGAGGACAACTAAAAACACATAAAAAGAGCATAAGAAAGCAACCAAAAAAGGAAAAAACAGTATATTTTCTTCATACATATTACACAAAGGATATCTCTAAATAGTTTTCCTAAGGAAACGTTTACAATACATCTACATTAAAGAAAAATACCACTATTTTCACTGAATAAATTTTTTACTACACTATAGTTATTCTGTAAATAATCTACTTTTTTGGTGATTTATGATGGATTAATGACCACCAAAATATCCCTGACTAGGAATTTATTTTGATGACTGATTAGTTACCGTAAATAATTTTTATGTAATATCGATAGAACACCTGTCTAAAAAATTTCAATTGAAATAACTGAATTAAAAACCGTCGATAAATCAAGGTTTCTATAAACAATTTGGGATAAAGAAAATCAATAGAATATGATGTATTTGTCCACTAGTAATCAACCAGTTTATTTTTTAGCTAAATTATCCTCCGGATTAAAAACGTAAGAAAGAAATATCTAATGCTCTGTTTGTTTAATCAATGTTTTCATTACCAATGGACTTGCCATTAGAAGTCCACTAAAATATTGTAATTGATAGATAAAAAAATATAAAGAATCTTACAATAGTATTTCTATATTTGCAATAATAACACAAAATGCACAGTATTTATATACATCCATTATTATGACTATGTAATACCATATATAAAGAACAATAAAAATAAAAAAAAACTAAAAAAGCATAGCAAAAAGCTTAATTAGTGAAATATACAATGAAGAACATTGAATGCGCAAGTATCTTTAAAAAAATAGGTATAATTACCTCTCAGTGAAATAAGAATAATAATAATTGTTATAGAATAAAAAAGAAAGATCATCTCTCCGTTGATCTCCTCATTCTGATCCTTCTCTTCCTCCTCAACTATTGATCACTTCCCTGACCAGTGTGCTTTGCATCACATCTGCTCAATCTTTACCTCTATCATAGTTAGCTGAGCTTCCATCTTAATATAAAATCAATCTTTTATAACCTATGTAAATGTTAACATGCCAAGTATTGAGGTCATCAATCAATGTGGAGCACTCACTAAAAAATCAATGTCATGCATATTTGCGAGCCCATAAATCTAATATCATAAAGTCTTCATTTCTTCTTCCATCCGACAACTTCCCTCTAGATGTGAAAGTTTGATGGCTCATTTTGGTCATTATAACTACCAGCTTTTCTTGAGTTATAGATGTAAATATCCTTCAGTTGCAAGTACTCATCTTAAAAAAAAATTATATGAGTGATAAATGACAAAGTAAAAATATAAAATAATTCAAAGATTTATTAAATGATATTATTCAGCTCATATGATTAATATCTTTGATACTTTTTGTTAACCTATCATTATTATGCCTGAGGTTGATTTCTCATACTATATAGCATAGCATTGGTGGGCTCTCATCTAAGCACTTTCTTATGTTAACTTATAAAAAATTTTAATAAACAATAATTACATATTTAATTATAATATATTGATTAAATCATATCATCGTCCTTCTGTACTCGGTAGTTGAAAAAGAGTCTAAAAATTTCTCAGGTAAAGTACCAATCCTGTCTTCTTAAGATCGTCTATCAGTCTATCCCTTTCTCCACATGCGATCATATTTTTCGTAACTCCATGTAGCACCACTATCCAATGAAGAAAATCCTTCCATATTACTTCCGTGGAGATGAACGATAAGGAATGTATTTGGGTCCTTCTTCATCGAAGTGTATGTATAGTTCTATTCTTTCTACTAAGCTCTACTAAACCCGAAAAAGGAGCCCCTTCACATTTGCTTAACAAGCCTCCAATGTGTAGGCTGCTAACAGAGCCCAATAATCTGAAAACCACATCCAAACATAATTAGAGGTGGCCCAAAATCTACAAAACTGAACCCATACATCCTCTCCTATCAAGAAGGGCTTCTATGCTAACTTGCATATGTTTGTGAACATATCATGTAAGTGGGTGGCCCATTAATCTTGAAGTTGTGCTGATTTTCTTATTATGCTCAAGTAACCACCAAAACTCTTTTTGCACCCCGAAATATGTTAGTTAAATGGGAAACCTTAATATTTTTATAATTAATATTATTTAGCTTTTAACTCAAACTCTTTGAAAAATATGTCTCAAAATTTAATCAAATTCTTCTTCTAAGACAAATAAGGAGCGTCATATTTTCTCATGATGATCTCCCTAATCTTATGAATGGGCTACCTGGAAGAATTAAACCTACATGAAAAAAACGTATTAGTAGTTGTATAATCAAATAAGTAATTATATACAAGTGTTATGCTCTAAATTATGTATGTATTTCTCTCGGTCTGAGTATATATATTCAGATGGAGGTTGGAGCTCTGCTAGGGTTGCAGCCATGTCTCTAGGTGGACTGTGTTCTCTTCCTGGTGGGAAAAGTTATGGCTGGAGTTACTTTTGCTAAAGTGGTTAAGAGAAGTGTTCAAGCAAACAATTTGAATTCAAAAAAACTATTTTATCACAACAATATCATGACACTCTGGACGAAAAGGGAGATATTTGTTGACCTCATTTTTGATGTCTTCTCTTCTCTCTTTAGTACTTAGGATCTAGCCTTAGGCTTTTCCTTTGACTATCTTAGAGGACTAGAGATGGAACCTACCCCTTTAGAAACTCAACCACTTCTTAACTCCCTACAAACCCCACAAGCTTGATTGTAAACCCCTAATCACTTAGAGGGTTGAGATCAAATGTGAAGGTTTAAAGGATGAGTTCCCTATAGGACTCTTTGGCCTTAGGATCACCCTGGGTGGCCTGGTCTAGTGAGGGTTCACCAGCACACATTACACTTTCACACACATTCCAAATCCTAAAACTATTCATGCCTAGCTTGACTTCCTGACTCATGTAGATAATTCATATGGATGAACCTTAACCCCTAGGCCCTTGGCTAAGAGGGTTAGAAACAACATAGTGAATGCCTCAAATGAGTCCCCTCATGGCTCCTATGGCTTAATATGACTTCATGGCTCAACCAAAATGATTCCATTTCACTCACACTTGCTCAATTTTCATTTTTTCCAAAATTTCAATTTTTGACCCTCGGGGCCCCGAACCCACCAAACCTATTAAAAGCCATTGAAACTACCCAAAACCACCAAAATTTCCAAATCATCCAAAACTTTTCCAAAATTAACCTTGAACATTTCCCCACCAATCAAATTGATCATTTACAGCCAAAAATATCAAAACTTCCAAAAATACCCCCAATACCCTCCAAATTACCAAAATGCCCCTCTTGACCCAAAAATCCAAAAATTCCAAAAATTCCAAGAAAATTCCAGAAAATTCCAAATATTCCCAATTTCATTTTGTTCAACTATACTATTGGCCAATTTTGCCAATTTACCCCACTTTTACCAAAACCCCCAATTTAGCGCATTTTAAACCCAAGTGAACCCAATGTCAACCCAAACCACCCCAATTGACCTCAATTTGGTCCAATTCAATTCTAAACTTCAATTAAATATCCAAAATATCATTCTAGACCAAATACAAGCCCAATTTGATTGGCATTTGAATCCAATTTCATTTTTAAGCTTAAAGCCCAATTTTGACCCATAACCCAAACTTAGCCCAAACCAACCCAATTCAACTCCAATTGACCCCAAACCTTTTCTAAACCTTCCCTAACATCTCCATAAACAAAACACTAACATAATTTGCCCAAAATTTGGACCCAAACCCCACTCAAATTCAACCCAAACTCAAAATCCCCAATTTAGCTTAAACCTAAGCTTAACCTTAACTTAGCCCAAATCCCAAAATTGAACCCCAACCAAAGTTTGAAACTCTTTGTAACACACATATAAACATTTCTCAACAATAATTTTACATCAAAACCAAATTTAGCCCAACCTTAGCCCAAGCTAACCCAATTTGACCCATTTTTGTCCCCTTACTAAAGAGACCCAAGTTCAACCCAATCCAACCCCAAGCCTTAGCACATTGACTTAAAATAACTCATGAAACATTCAACACTCATTGGGCCCAACCACTATAAGGCTCCTCATCGTAAAAAAAAACCATTTTAAAATTTAAAAGCCCATTTCCCAAGCTACTTTAAAAGCCCATACAAAGTAAACCCAAAAGCCCAAATTCCACCTTAAAGCTCACATTACAATCTCATCTCATCCATCCTCAATTAATATCATTCCCTAAGTGCTAAATCCATCATGAAAATCAAACCAAAATGGTATTATGCCAAATCCCATCAAATAACCCCAAAATTTTCAAAATTCCATAAACCCTTTTCCATGAAAGTTGACTTGACTTTTCCCAAGCCAAATGGAGCCATAAAGCCACGTATGAGCCAAATGTGAGCCATGAAAGCCTTGGACACCTCACCATACCCAAAGTGCAAGAAGAGGGGACCCTTTAATGATTCTCTTAAGAGTGATTAACCACTCCCATGATTCCCCTAAACCATGCTTAAGCCTAATTGTACTTGGATGGTGACTTCTCCCTGCTAATTAAGCTGAGCCAAATAGCTTTCTCTTCAGCCTAAGCGAGCCATGGGGAGGTGAACCTAGCCCAAAATCATGGGTTGACCCAAACCAAGCCAAAATCACCCTTTTCCCATTCCATTTCAATTCACCACCTTTACACATGGTAACCATCAATTGAACTCACAAGAATCAACCTCTAACCTCACTGACCCTGAGGGTGACCCATGCCTGGCCGGCCAGCCACCACAGCCGCCGGAAACTGCCATGGCTGAGAGCACCGTGAGAGCCCAACATTGAAATTCTCTCTTGCTGAGCTGCCCCATACCCAATGGCCATTGGAGCTGTTCTTCCCTTGCCCAGAGTAGCTGATCCCAGCCATTAACTCCTCCTGGAAGGCCCTCCGGCCAACTCTATTTAAACCCCAACCCTCTCGGCCAAGAAGGGAGTTACACCAAACCATACAGAAACTCTGCCAAAATTGTTCCAGACCATCCTCCACACTTAAAGGAATTGATCCCCAGTGATAATTTGCCCTAATCCCCATCCACAAAGCACAATTTCTCAGCCAAAATTCCACCCAAAACCAGGACACTTTCCAATTCTCCACCAAACTCAAATTAAACTCACCCACACCTGCACAAGATCAAGATAAGGAGTTCCCCAGTGGAAGCTCCCTCTCAAGGCCACCCATTTGTTCTAGCCTCCAAAGGTTGAAATCGGGTCTGGTGGAAATCAGGTCTAGGCAATTCCCCAGGGCCAGATACTTCATCTGGAGCTTACTTGGAATCAATCGAAGCTGTCACAACTCTAAGATCGAAGCCACACTTCTCTGAGCAAAGGTATGAGCTCTCTCTTCTTCCCGAGCTTCTGAATATTCTCTATTTTGATTGGGTTAATTTCATGCCACATAAACCATATGGATGTGTTCGACTCTTCAAGATGAATCCATAGAGCATAAGAACATAAAAATCCATTGAGAATCGAGTGAGATCCTAGGGTTTTAGTGTGGACGGTCACAGGTGCACACCAGTCGTAGACGATGATGAGGAGCCGTTGGATCGAGCATGTATCGGGTGGACGGTCGAGATCAAGTCAGATGGTGCAATGTTACGTGAACCGCGGGCCCCGTGGCAGCTGACTCAGATGGCGCTGCCGAATCACAGCGCGCTGCGTGGCCTTTCGGAGCTGCCGAGGATTGCGTGGCGCAGCGTGGATGAGTAGGAAAATAGGGTATTTTTCTATTTATTTAATTATCAGAACTTCAAAAATTCATAACTTTGTGTAGAAAAATCAGAAAAATAAAATAAAAATACTTTCTTGCTCAGTGAACAGAGGAGAATAATGTGGAAAAGAAATCAAGTCATTTCATCAAGTATTTTATTTTTAATAATTTATTTACTCTCTGTGGCATTTTAATTCTCCATTTGCATAGAAAATTCACCATGACATGGGACCATGGGGCTTTTGAAGCCTCTGATTTAGGAAACATTCTCTGAATTTTCCAAGGTCAGAGGCCATCCCTATGAGAAGTTATTGATTTTCCAATTGCATGTTACTGTTTTGAGTATTTTAATTTCAATAATTAGCATGTTATGAAATAAATTCTAGGAAAATTTGGTGATGTTTCTTATGACCAAAGGAACCTAGGAAAAATAGGTTTTGAGTTAATTCACGTGGAACAACCCTAATTGGCCTAAACACTCAAAATTGAATTTTAATAGATTAGGGTTAATATTAACTTGAAAACAACTCTCCACTGATCTTTAGGATCAGAGGAACATCACATAAAAATTTGAAATCAATTGAAAATGTTTAACCCCACTAAATGGATTAATTAAGTCACATAACCAAAATTAAACTTTAAAAATTCATAACTCACAAAAAACTTTTCAAAAATTCACAAAAATGGTTTTGGGGCTTCTCTGACATCAGAGGAACTTAGAAAAATTAAAATTGTAATTTTATAAAAAAGTTGATTTTTATCATTATTTTAATATTTTTAATAATTAAAAAATAATAAAAATCATAAAAATATTAACAATCACCAAAATGACACATTTCGAATTCTAATTACCGAGGAACAAACCAAATATTTTTAAAAGCTATTGAATTTTAAAAGCTTAAAATAATTTTAATCTCTCGGGTAAGATATTGAATTTTAAAAGCTTAAAATAATTTTTGAATTAAAAAATGATTTTCTTTAACATTTCCACTAAAATAATTCTAATAAATTAAAGAAAAATTAGAAAAATATAAAATTTGGTTCTTTGATTTCCTTGAGATTAGAGAGATTTTTAAAAAAATATAAAATCCATTTTTAAACTTTTATTTCTTTTTTAAATTAATTAATACTCCAAAACTCAAAATAATTCTAATAAATAAAGTATAATTCAAAAAATCACCAAAATTGGTCCAAGTGGTCCTCTAGTCATTAGGGACATCCCATAATTTTCTTAAGGACAGAAACATTTCCTTGGTCATGTTATTGAATTTTCCTTGAAAACCCCTATTTTCCATTAGAAATAATTACATAAATAAATTAAATATAGAAAAATCACATTTTCTCCTCTAATGTCTTAATTGACATGTGAGTGAGGTTACATAAAAATTTCAAGTTCATTTGAGCTTAGTTTAGTGAGTTATAGAATTATTAAGCTTGAAGGGCAAAAGAGTAATTAAAAAATTTCAATCCTGAATTAAAATTTTAGGATTAATCAAAAAGGGGAGGGTAAAATATTTGATTTTAAGCTAATTTTGGATGATTGAAACTTAAGTGTTTGAGGGTAAAAACCTACTAACCACTTCAAATATAATTAAAATAAAACTTTAATTAATTAATTAATTAAAATTTTGGAAGAGTAATAGAAATTGGAATTATTAAAGTAGGGATATTATTAAGAGGATATTTATTCTTTAATTTATGAATCCCTAAATTAATCACTTCAATAATATTTAATTCTTAACTAAAAGGATAATCCTAACTTAAAATTTAAAATGCTAAACAATTTAACAATTAAATTAAATTAAATTTAAGATGTCGAGATTAAATTAAATCAAAAACTAAATCAGGTTAACACCTTAACAATTAAATTAAATCATATTTAATATATTAAGATAAAATTAAAATTAAATCAAAATAAATTAAATCAAATTAAGTTGAATTAAAATTAAATTAAAATTAAATTAAATCAAATTAAATTAAAATTTTAAATTAAATTAAATCAAACTAAATTAAATTAAATTAAATTAAGTTAAATTGGATTAAAATCATTTAACAACACACCTAAATGAAATCATTAAGAGTTAAACCAAACACTTAAAGTAAACTTAAAATATAAAGGACTTGAACACTATTCCAAACTTAAATTATTATTTTTTATATAATTAATTCAAAATTAAAATTAAATCATTAAGTTTAAATCATTAAAATACTTAATAAGTTGATTTGTCCTTTTAAAGCTCTTATTATTATAACTCTTAAATGAAGTATCAAGTGAAGTGTTACTTCACTTATAGGATATTCAAATGTCCTAGTTCACTAAGCAAGGGAACAATACTTAAACCCCTGGATGATTAATTCACCTGTGCAACTAAATTTACTTGGACTCAAAACAATCCCAAAAATATTGAAAAGATGTTTAGGACTGGCCCTAAACACTTCCTCAATATGACGAGATGTTTTAGAAGAACAATTGAATCTAGTTGTTCTTTGATGAAGAAAATCATCCTTAAACCAAACCAAAAACATAGACGTCATAGGAGATGACTAGTTATAGGATTAGGAATTTGGTAGACAACCAAAACCCTTTCCCTTAGCTTTACCTAGGTATTTCTTGCAATATATTTAAATGCCTTAACATGTGTTTTAGGTGTAGCTTGGGATGACGGGAAGACCCTCCAGGTACGCTTTTATTTTATTGCAATTTACTTACATGCATTGTACTTTACTTTTTCTTGCATGATAAACAAGACTGCTGTATGAAAATTAAAACATTTAGGATAGTCCCTAAACTGAAACCAAAACTAAATTAAAAGTCATTGCAAGATAAAATTCACCGCCACAACATTCCAAAATATAAAACAACTCAAAATTTAATCACAAACAGAAGAACAAAACTACAATCACAACTAAATTAAAATGTCTCATTGAATGATCGAGAATACCTCGGATGATGTAACCCACGTGTTGCTAACGGAATTTCCCACGGTCTAAATGAAAGTGTGAATCTCATTCAGTTGAGTTTAGCAAATTCATCTGGACTAAGTGAATTCAATGAAAATAACGGTGCCGGGATGACGGAACTGTGGGATCTTAATTGGTTCTGTTTAAACAACTTAAGATTTGTTTAATTAAAATATTAAAAACACTTGGATTTTAAGATTATCTCTAAACCAAAACACTTCTCTCATCTCTTGATTTATGACTTCCAAAACTAAACGTCTGCAACAACAAGGAGCTTGGAGCACAGTGGGCAGCACGACCATCGTCATCTGTAAAACTCAAATCTACTTCAGCAAAACCTTTCTTAGAGTTAAATAACAAAGCCATAGGACTCTTCGTTAGGCATTTGGATGATCATGTGATGTAAATTAAGCCCTAACTTGTCTTAGGACTCCGAGGTAGTTGTTTGGTATGACATAAACCCTCACATCTTTGAGGCTATTTGTATGATCATATCATACAAATATAAGTCCTAATTAATTAAAATTGGCAGGATTGAAACATTAAATAAACTCCCAAATTTAAGCCAAACAATAGGATAGTTTTTAGGAAGTTGCCAAGATTCTTCTTGGATCCTCAACTTCTCCTACTTCTCTTCCTTTGGACTCTTAAAATAAATTGTTTCAAATTTGATCCATTCCCTATTAAAAATTCCAAAATCCAATCCTTTGAAAACCTTAAACTTTGAAATTCTTGAGAGCAAAACCACTAATCATTATCGAGAGTTTTCTTAAATGATTCCCGTCATTTAAGATGTAATTAAATATAGGGGCTTTCCCTTATAGGGAACTTTAAGAACCCAGGTAATATAAACCTTGCTTAATTCATTCATATTAAGCAGGGGAACTTCTCGGCTTATAAAATTAGTTTGCAGACCAAACGGATGTCACAAATCTCCTAGTTTATTTAATCAAGCCCCATCATCAAGCAGTGTGTCTATTCTTTAGGATAGATACACGGTTTGTGATGCGGTGCTCGTTTATATAAACTTTTTAGGATGTGAGATCGGTTTAATTTCATATCTTAAAATTTTCAAATTTAAAATTATTTTCAAAATCAAATACTACTTTCTAAATTATATATATTTAAATTAAATTTAAAATCTAAAATTCACCGACAGTTTCTGTAGGCGACCTTTTTTTTAAATACAACACACAACCTAAAAATAAGCCTTACAACTTCTGGGGACTCCGCTGGGGACTAGTTCCTCTCTCCATTTTGATTAGATGGTTTTGCTTTCATAAATCGGTGGTGAGTTCATATCCCTAATGGACCAAAACTACCATTCTTCTATTGGAATACGCCTTTCATTTCTGTCTTGAACGAGTATAGCCAACTCCTCTAGGATTTAGGAGCCACTGTTTAGACACCCTTAAATAGAGAGGTTCCGAGATCCTTTTACCTCTTTTCTGAGGTGGGGTGGACCCCCAATAGGTGTTAGTTTAGGAGCGGTCCTTCGAGTCGAGAAGTCTTGCATAAGACTTTCTGTTCCTTTCTGATTCTAAATCAAATCCTTTACCTTTTCTATACCTTTAAAAATTCCATTCCTAATAAACAAATCCTCTAATAAGAGACTCTTTTGATGAATAAATCCTTTTAAAATCACAAATACATTAAGATAAACGAAAATGTGTTCGGACTCTTTTGTCCCAAACTTTGTGATAAAAGGAAGCATAATTCAGAACTAATACTCGGAATCTGCCCTGCAGAAAATGACTGCCCCAAAGCTAATCTTCTCCTTCACCAATGGAATGGACTTCGCCGTTTACAAGGATGAACTGCCCGACAATGGGATCATCCGTTTCGGACAAGGATTTGGCAACACAGATGTCAAGTTTGCTGACGTCACTCTCTTCACACTAATGGACAAAGTGTCAGAAACTGAAGAGCCCGTGATTGAGTTCAACCTGAAGTCGGCTCAAGAATTCCCTCCCCTGCAAAGGGTTCCAGCTGAGAGGAGTACTACTATTCATAGGAGGACTGTTGTCTCTACCCCCACCGGTCTAGTCATCTTTGCACCTACCCTGACTTCTGCCAAACTGAAGGGGAAGGAAATCCAAGTTTGTGATGAGCCTGTCACCGTGGAGGGTACAGATTTTGCTACAATACCATCTGTTTTTAAGATTGGGTCAAGTTCAAGAGTTGCACCCCTAACTCGGACTCAAAGGAGAAATAGAAGCAGAAAGATCGCCAAGAAAGCTAGAGCTGCTGAAGTTGCTTTTCTAGAAGAAATTCCTGAAGAAAGAGAAGAACTGCTCGAGTGTATACCTCCGTTGGAAGGGAGCAGGTTTCACCCCCTCTCTGCTGCATCAGATGAAGAGGATGTCCGTAGGATTGCGTACTGCATTACCCCGACCTGCATACTACAACAATTACAAGAGGCAAAAGGGATAAGACTACGCCATTGGCTCGGTACGCAAGCTGTTATAGAAAGATTGGCAAAGAAAGAAAGATGGCATGTATCAGAAATCTTAAGAAGGATAGGACGGGTGCCAGCTAAATCCCGCCTCGGACCGCGAATAGAACCTGTGACTGCCACTGAGAAACCAAAGAAGAAGATAAAAGCCAGTCCACCTATTGTTGTATCGGGTCTACAGATTAGGGAGGATACCACCTTCCAGTATATAGCCGACAGACCATCCGGTCCTAGGCTTCCGACTGCAAGAAGGATGGTATGGTGACCTACTATTGGCAAGTTAAGACCAAAACAATGCCGTAAGAAGGAAAGTCTCATCAGAAGACTTGAATCAGAAGAAAGTGCTACCACAATAAAGGGGATTCCCGAGAAGGAAGTTCAACAACCGTCACGAGACAACTGCGAGACCGTGCGAAAAGGGCCATTAGAGGATGCCATGGACAAGTTAAGGATCGACATCCAACGGTTAGCAAAAGAAAGAGAAGAAGAATTAAGAGACAAAATTGACTCATCAGAGTTCATGGATGAGGAGTATGCCGAGATTAACATGGTTGAGACACGAGCATCGTCAGCTTCGCAAAGTGCTCCGGCAGCTGCGGAAAGAGATGAACCAGAAGTGTTGAGAGCACAGCTTCGGGAAAGAGATGATATAATTTCCAAGATGCCAAAGAGGATGGAAGAGATGACTGCTGCCTTAGCCACTCTCCAGAGTCAGGCCCAGCCTCAGAAAGAGACACCCCCATAAATTATCCATATTTCAGATGGAGGAAAAGAGATCACATCCGTCAACAGAGATGAACTACCAAAGAAGGATTCCACACAAAGCATGATTCCAGAAAAGGATATTAAAAACATGGTAGAACAGCAGGTGCGAGAAGCCTTAGCACAATCTAAGAGTGGAGCATCTATTCAGACGGGTAGACCTTACCCCGAAGAGTTCGATGCAGTCTAATACCCGAAAGGCTTCGTACCACCTCTGTTTAAGACTTATTATGGAATAGGAAACCCTCGGTAGCATGTAGCATATTTTCGTGCTAATTGTTGCAATACCGGTGGGAGCGACGCTTTACTCTTCCGCCAGTTCGTCAGCAGTTTGTTAGGGATCGCCTTCGACTGGTACGCAGAATTGTCGAACAGCTCAGTGAAGACTTTTTCAGAACTGGAGAATCTCTTCATTAAATGATTTGTCGGGGCTCAGCACCACATCACTATCGGTGATCTAGTGGTGGAGCAACAAAAGCCGAACAAGACTTTAGTGGATTACATACTTCGATGGAGAAACTTAAGAATGAAGTGTGAACCACAGCTTCAAGAACAACAAGTAGTTGGTATCCTACTTAAAGGTATCCATGGCCCGATAGCACTTCTCCTTAAAGGATTTACAATCAAGACTTTCGAGAAGTTGCTTAGTAAAGCCGGGAGCTTGCAAGAAGAGACAAAACAGTTAAGTTTCGCGGACAAGAACGATAAGCAGAAACCTGTGAAAACATTTGAAAAGAAATCTGGAATCGTCGCTGCAGACAGTCAGAGTGGCCACAGCCTAGCTTTTAACCACCGCAACGTACTTACCAACAACCTCAGCAGGGTTATCAACAGCCTCGATCGAGCTATCAGTTGCCTCAGCATTACGAACAATCGCCTCGTTCATCGCGTACCTTAAGAGAAATTCTAAATAAAGAATATCCATTCAAAACTAAAGCAGTAGCGAAGATGTTCCGCAGTTTAATGAAGACACCAGATTTTCAGCTGCCAGAGCCCAAGAAGCGGGAGGAAGTCAATAAGAAAGATCATCCGAACTATTGCCCTTACCACCAGATACTTGGACACAAGATAGAGGATTGCATCACTTTCAAGAGTTGGCTTGATGACAATCTCCAAAAAGGAACATAACGATCCCAAATGAATACATGAAGGAACCCCAGAAGGGAGGTTCTGTCAATGTTATTTCAACGGATCCTATTGTTTCGATAGACCCTTACGCGACTGATGATGGATGGAGTACCGTCTGGACGAAATCATCGAAGAAAATTTTGGATCACATCCAGGCCGCTTCGGTACGTGTTTCAGCTCAAAGTTTGAAACCTGTCGAGCCGGCACTATCACTTGCGATTGAAGAACTGCCCCAGAAGGAGGAGAAGATCATGGAAGAAAAGAAGACCGAGGCTCCAAAGGGTAGACTAGGGGCTGCTTATCCTAGGATGGTTGTTTCTGATTCGGGGGAGAAATCCCTCGAACTCCTGACTCTGTATGATTATCTACTAGCCCCGGCGAGATCTTATAATGATAAGGGTTATGATGTTGGCTACATTTTGACTGTTTTTAACGATTACGTAACTAGCGACAACCGGCTTAATCCGGATCTCGATTCCAATACAAATAACGATTCTCAAATAATACACAACCTTGATGACCACGACGAAGAAGGTGTTCACAAAGGAGGCTACCAAAGCTCATTAAGCAACGAGTCCATTTGTGAATTTCGAGGGGCTCCGATCACGATAGAATTAGAACCATCAGACACCGAAGCAACTTCAGAAGAGCTAGTTGTTCCAATTCAAGAGGATACACCGGCAGATTCAACACCAAATTCAGAAGAGATAACTGAAGTAAATTTAAGAAGCAAAAAAATTCTACCCCCGAGAATGGGTCCAAAGGATAAATGAAAGCAGGTGGTTGCTCAGGAAGAGCCAACCCCGGCAGAGGAATTGCTCATTCGGGAAGAAACCGAGGAACATGATAATAAAGTGGACTATAATGTGCTAGCCCATCTTAGGAAGCTACCAGCCAAACTAAGCATATACGACGCTCTGATCCTATCAAAGGAGATGAGGGAGGCTCTGATCAAGGCTTTACTTGATCCAGAGATCTGTTTAGCTCAAATGGCCGGTAATTCCTTTGATGAGGTTTTCTCGTTAAAAGAACAACGAGGTGTTACCTTCACGGACAATGATCTATTACTGGGAACAACAGATCACAACCGACCGTTATACATTTCAATCACTATTGAAAGGTTTACACTCTCCAGAGTGTTGGTTGATTCGGGAGCATCAATCAACATAATGAATCTTCAGATGCTAGCATATTTGGAAATTGATGCTCGCAAGCTTGAAGCAGACAAGATGTTATTAAGAGGCTTCAATCAAAAAGAAGAAAGAGCTCTTGGATCGATAACACTACTAATGAAGACCGGTGATTTAGCAAAGACAACCGTAAAATTCAACATAATTGATTCTGAGACATCGTTCAACGCTCTACTAGGTCGACCGTGGATCCATGAAAACTGGATGGTATCCTCGTCTCTGCACCAGTGCATAAAGTATTACGAAGGAGGGGAACAGTGTATCAAAGGTGACTTGGAACCATTCTCCGTACACGAGATTGGAATTCATGAAGATGCAGCCTACTACGCACCCCCGAAGAAAACAATCTTTTCCAGAAATACCATACCAAATGAAGCAAAAGAAATAAGAGACAATGAAGAGCCTGAAGTTCTAGTTCAACAGTTACTCACCACTCCCTTACGGCAAGATGGTGAAAATTTCTCCAGAACTCGCACCCGAGGTGGAGGCCGGGGACGAGGATGTGGAAGAAATGTTAGAACAATTGAACAGAAGAAACCTATCATCGATGTTGATTGGGAAAACACTTCCGAAGAAGGAGAAGAAATCAAGAAAGAAGCAGCGACAATAAGTCAAAAGAAACCCCAGTTCAAGATCTCTCTCGAAGATGAAAAGAATGAAGAATACAAATCAATGTACGAGAAGATTAACCATCATGTACATACTATGACCCTGACCCCGATCTATTCTAATAAGATCGAGGGTATGGTGTTCAAGGAAGTGCATGGTGGTGGTACTAAGCCAATCAAGTTTTACCGTGGTGCTACTTCTTTCAATAATGGAAAAGATGTACAATTTGAAGATGTTAGTTCTTCCGAATTAATGGAATTACCTTTTGAGTGGTACTCTCCCTGTGTTCAAAATTTAATTCAACATGGTGTCTTACCTCGACTATGGACAAAAGGCCGATCACAACACTTTGAAAAATTATGGAATAATGCCAGTCGGCCTCCCAATTCAAAACATGGTCTCGGATTTGGCACAGTAGGATCAGTTGACGATACGGGATTTTGCTTGGTTGTCACTTGCGAAACTAATGAAGACTGCTTGGAAGCTTCAGGAGATCTCGAAGATCTACCAATCAGAGACGCTCCACCAGAATTCGAGGAAGCTATAAAATCTACAATAGACGAGTTAACGGAAGTTAACTTAGGTACTAGCGAATAGCCCAGGCCTTCCTTTGTTAGCTCCTTACTCAATAAAGAAGATTCCGAGGAAATAATCAAGCTACTAATGGAATTCAAGGATTGTTTTGCTTGGAGTTACGACGAAATGCCAGGATTTGCTCCAGAATTCGCAGTTCACAAGTTAGGAGTAGATCCTACTTCTGTCCCAGTCAGACAAGATCCTAGAAGAATGAGTCTAGAAATTGAGCAACAAGTAATAGCCGAAGTTAAGAAGCTAATAGAAGCTAAATTTGTCTGTGAAGAATAATACTCTACTTGGTTAGCCAATGTGGTACCAGTCAGAAAGAAGAATGGTCAGATCAGAATCTGTGTAGACTTCAGAGATTTAAATAAAGAATGTCCAAAAGACGAATTTCCACTACCAATCCCAGAACTAATGATCGACATTGCTTCAACACATGAAATATTTTCATTCATGGATGGATCGTCAGGATACAACCAGATAAAGATGACACCAGAAGACAAAAAACTCACGGCATTCAGAACGCCGATCGGAGTGTATTGCTACACAGTAATGCCATTCGGACTAAAGAATGCAGGAGCAACATACCAAAGAGCGATGACGAAGATTTTTTATGATCTTATTCATAACCAAGTTGAGTGCTACGTGGATGATGTGGTCATCAAAAGAAAACTGAAGGAAGATCACCTGTATGATTTGAGAATTATTTTCGAATGATTAAGACAATACAACCTTAAGATGAATCCCTTAAAATGCACCTTCGGCGTCACCTCCGAGAAATTCTTAGGATTTGTTGTCTGACATCGCGGGATTGAAATTGATCCTGAAAAGATTAAAGCTATCTTAGAAATTCCACCTCCTAAGACCTTGAAACAGCTACGATCCTTTCAAGGAAAGTTGGCATATCTTCGACGCTTTATATCGAATTTGTCAGGAAGGCGTCAGCCTTTTTCTGCTTTGGTTAAGAAGGATGCCAAGTTTACTTAGGACTCCAAATGTCAACATGCCTTCAATGACATCAAACAATACTTAATGACACCTCCTGTCTTAGCAGCCCCAGTCTCAAGTAGACCGTTGATACTTTATACCACGGCTTTAGACGACTCCCTTGGAGCCCTACTAGCCCAGGTCAATGATGAGGGAAAATAAAATGCTCTCTACTACTTAAGCCGTCGTCTAATTCCGACGGAAGTAAAGTATCCTCCGATTGAGAAACATTGTTTGGCCCTGATCTTCACCGCTCAAAAGCTCAGGCATTACGTGCTTTCTCATAAAGTCAACCTTATTTCGAGTGTTAATCTGTTGCAATACTTGATGACCCGACCGACGCTTTCTGGCAGACTTGCCAGGTGGTCGATGATACTATTGCAATTCGACATAACTTTCGTTCCTCTTCGCGCCGTGAAGGGACAAGTCCTAGCTGACATCCTGGCAGCACACCCTTTACCGGCAGATTTGCCTCTCGACGATGATTTGCCTGATGAGCTGTTGACCTCATTTTTGATGAGGTCTTCTCTTCTTCTCTTTAGTACTTAGGATCTAGCCTTAGGCTTTTCCTTTGACTATCTTAGAGGACTAGAATTGGGACCCACATTTTAGAAATTCAAACCACTTCTTAACTCCCCGCAAACTCCACAAACTTGACTCGTAGACCCCTAATCACCTGGAGGGTTGAAATCGAAATGTGGAAGTTTAAAGGATGAGTTCCTATAGGACTCTTTGGCCTTAGGACTACCCTGGGTGGCCTGGTCTGGTGAAGGGGCTGACTTACACACAAACTACATTTATACACTGCACTTTCACACACCTACTAAAACCACACCCATACCTAACTTGACCTCCTGACTCATGTAGGTGATTCACATGGATGGTCCTTAACCCTTAAGCCCTTAGCTAAGAGGGTTAGGAACAATAATGTGGATGCCTCAAATGAGTCCATTCATGGCTCATGTGGGCTTGATATGGCTTCATGGCTCAACCAAAATGATTTCATTCCACTTACATTCACCTAATCTTCAATTTCCCAAATTTTCAATTTTTTGACCCCCGGGACCCTACACCCGCTTAGCCTACCCAAAAAACCCTTAAAACTACCCAAATTTCTCAAAAATTTCCAAATCACCCAAAATTCTCCAAAATCATTCCTAAACATTTCTCTCCACTCAAATTGACCATCCAGACCCAAAAATATCAAAAATTCCAAGAATACCTCCCAATACCCTCCAAATACCCAAAATACCCCTCTTGACCCAAAAATCCAAAAATTCAGAAAATTCCCAGAAAATTCCAGAAAATCCCAAATATTCCCAATATCATTTTGTTCAACTACACCATGGGCCAATTTTGTCAATTTACCCCACGTTTGTCAAAACCCCCAATTTGACCCATTTTAACCTAAAGTGAACTCAATGTCAAACCAAACCTACCCAATTGACCCAAATTCTGGTCCAATTCAATTCTAAACTTCAATTCAACATTCCCAATACCAATATAGACCAAATCCAAGTCCAATTTGATTGACATTTGGATCCAATTTCACTTTTGGCCTTAAAGCCCAATTTGGACCCATGACCCAAACCTAACTCAAACTCACCCAATCCAACTCCAATTAACCCCAAATCTTTTCTAAATCTTCCTTAAAATTCCCACAAACAAAACACTAACATGATTTGCCCAACATTTAGACCCAAACCCCACTCAAATTCAACCCAAAGCTAAAAGGCCCAATTTTGACCTAAACCCAAACCTAACCCAAATGAGCCCAAATCCCAAAATCAAAGCCCAACCAAAGTCAAAACCTCTTTGAAACACTCCCATAAACATTTTCCAACATTAATTTTACATCAATTTCAACCCTAGCCCAACATTGGCCCAAGTTAGCCCAATTTGACCTATATTGGCCCATTCACCAAAGGAGCCCAAATTCAACCCAATTCAAACCCAAATCACTCCCAATTTGCTCCAAGTCACTCATGACACATATATGAGCTAAACCCAACAATTATTTGGCCCAAGCCTTTACCAAAATTTCATCCCAAAATCCATTTTAAAATCCAAAAGCCCACTTTCCTAAACCATCCTAAAAGCCCATTTCCACCAAATACAAAAGCCCAAAATTAGCCCTAAAGCCCACATGGCAATTTCTTTTCACCATACCTCTATTTGATATCACCCCTAAGTTTCAAAATCATCATTAAACCATTCCAAATCAAGCTTCATACAAATTCCCATCAAAATACAAAAATTTTCTTAAATCCATTTTCATGAAATTGACCAAGCTTTTCCCCAAGCCAAAGACAAGCCATGCAAGCCATGGACAAGCCACATGAAGCCATGGAAGGTTTGACATGTGATCAAGCCACTAATGGCAAAAGTAGGAGCCTCTTTTAAGCCCCCTTAAAAAGGTTTTAACCCTTTTAATGCTTCACCTTAATCCATGTTTAATCAAAATATTCATGGATGGTGACTTCTCCACCCTTTCCTAGTCGATCCATCCGATCCTCCCTCGGCCCAAATCAGCCATGGGGAAGTGAACCAAGCCCAAAAGGTGGGTTGACCCATTTGGACCCAAAATGAGCTCCTCCCCATTCCATTTCAATTCAACTCCTTTACACATGTCCATGGCCAATTGATCGCACCGAGCCCCAGCCACGACCTCCACGACCTCGAGGGTGACCCGACCCGGCCGGCCGACCACCACGGCCCGCCGGAAACCACCGAGCCGAGAGCTCGCATGTGAGCCCAAACTTGGAATTCTCACCTGCCGAGTTGCCTCATCCCCAGTGGCCATTGTAGTCGTTCTTCTCTTGCCAAGAGCAGTCGATCCCAAGCCCTAACTCTCCACGGGAGGCCCTCCACCCTCTCCTATTTAAACACCACCCCCTCTCGGCCATGAGAGGTGCTGAACCAGACCTTACTGAAACTCTGCCAAAATTGCTCCAAATCACTCTACATTCTTAGAGCAGTTGATCCCTAGTGCCAATTTGCCCTAATCCCCATCAACAGAACCCAATTTCTCAGCCAAAATTCCACCCAAAACCAGGACACTTCTCCACAGTGGATCAATCCTCAAATTGATTGGTCCTACACCTTCACCGGACCGAGGGAAGGAGTCCACCAAGTAAAGCCCCCTCTCCGGGCCACCCGGCTTGCTCCGAGCCTCCAAGCTTTGTGATCGGCTGTGGTCGAAATCATACCTAGGCGATTCATCGGACCGGGAGACTTCATCCGGAGCTTGCGGGATCCAATCGAAGGTGACACAACCCTCAGATTGAACCCACACTTCTCTGAGCAAAGGTATGAGCTAATTCTTCATCCCGAGCTTCTGGAGATTCTCCATTTCAAATGCTTCAATTTCAATGCATGATCACCGTATAGATGTATTCGTCTCTTCAAGACGAATACATAGAGTATAAGAACATGAAAATCCATTGAGTATTGAGTGAGATATTAGGGATTTAGTATGGATGGCTCTCGGGTGAGGACGCTTGGGGACGATGAACGGATGCCGTCCATTTAATACACGCGTGGACGGACGGCCAGGATCGCGTCGGATCAGGAGATGGAACGACACAGCTGGGCCCCGGAGCGCTGAGTCAGATGGCGGCGTCGAACCAGAACGCGCCGCGTGGCCTTTCGGAGCTGATGAGGTTGACGCGGCGCCGCGTGGATAAATAGAAAATTAGGGTATTTTTGATTTATTTAATTCCCCTAAACTTCAAAAATCCATAACTTTATGTAGGAAAATCAGAAAAATAAAATAAAAATACCCTCTTGCTCAGTGAAAAGAGGAGAATAATGTGGAAAAGAAATTATTTAATTTCATCAAGTACTTTATTTTTAATGATTTATTTCCCTTCTGCATTATTTTAATTCTTCATGCATATAGGAAATTCACCATGGCATGAGACCATAGGGCTTTTGAAGCCTCCGAATTTGGGAACATTCCCTGAATTTTCCAAAGTCGGAGGCCATCCCTATGAAAAGTTATTGATTTTTCAAATTCATGTTGATGTTTTAAGTATTTTAATTCCAATAATTAGCATGTTGTGAAATAAATTCTAGGAAAATTTGGTGATGTCTCTTATGACCAGCAGGACCCTAGGAAAAATAGGTTTTGGATTAGTTTATTTAAAATAACCCTAATTGGCTTAAACACCCAAAACAGCTCCTTAATTAATTAGAGTTAACCATATATCAAATTGGCTTGAAATCAATTCTCCACCAACCTTTAGGATCAGAGGAACCCACCATAAAAATTTGAAGTCAATTGGACTTGGTTAGCCCTACTAAATGGGTTGATTGAGCTAATTTAGCCATTTTGAATTTTAAAAATTCATAACTTTCAAAATGCTTTTCAAAAATTCACCAAATTAGTTTTGGAGCCTCTCTGATATTAGGGGAATTTAAGAAAATTAAAATTTCAATTTTCTAAAAAAGTTAATTTTTTTGGTATTATTTGAATATTTTAATAATTAAAAAATAATAAAAATCACAAAAATAATAAAATTCACCAAAATGTCACATTTTGAATTTTAATCACTTAGGAACAAACCCCATATTTTTCTTAGGTCTATTTAATGAGATATTAAATTTTAAAGCCCTAGGGTAATTTTAAAATTAAAAAATGTATTTTCTAGCATTTTTACTAAAATAATTATAATAAATCAAAGAAAAATCAGAAAATTGCAAAAATTGATTCTTTGATTTCCTTGATATCAGAGAGATTTTTGAAAAATATAAAATTCATTTTTTAACCTTTATTTTATTTTTAAATTAAATAATACTCCAAAACTCAAAATAATTATAATAAAAATAATATAATTCAAAAAATCACCAAAATTGGTCCAAGTGGTCCTCTGGTTATTAGTAATGTCCCATAATTTTCTTAAAGACAGAAACTTTCCCTTGGTCATATTATTAAATTTTCCTTGGAAATTCCAATTTTCCACCAAAAATAATTACGTAAATAAATTAAATACAGAAAAATCACATTTTTTCCTCTCATGTCTTTATTGGCATATGAGTGAAGTCACATAAAAATTTCAAGTTCATTTAAGCTCAATTTAGTGAGTTATGAAATTATTAAGCTTGAAGGGCAAAGTGGTAATTAAAATTTTAACCCTTAATTAAAACTTTAGGTTTAATAAAATTAACAAGTAAAATATTTGATCTTAATCTGATTTGGATGATTGAAATTCAAATAATTAAAGGATAGAAACCTACTAAATAATTTAAAATAATTGAAATAAACCTTAATTAAATAATTGAATAAATTTGGAAGAATAATAAAATTGGAATTATTAAAATAGGGATATTATTAGGAAGAGATTTATTCTTTAATTTAAAAATCCCTAAATTAATCATCTCATTAACATTTAAATCTAAATTAAAATGATAATTCAAATTTAAGATTTAAAATGTTAAAGGACTTAATCATTAAATTAAATTAAAAAAAAAGAGTTAAATTATTAAACTCTTTTTAAATTTTCAATTAAATTAAAATTAAAAATAAAATTAAATTAAAGATTAAATTAAATTAAATTAAACAAATAAATTAAATTAAATTAAATTAAATAAATAAATTAAATAAATTAATTAAATTAAATTAAATTAAATAAATAAATTAAATTAAATTAAATTAAACTAAATGAAATTAAAAAATTTGTTAAATTAAATTAAATTAAATTAAATTAAAACATATTAAATTGAATTAAATTAAATTAAATTAAAATTAAATCAAATTAAATTAAATTGAAGGAAATTTAATTTAATTAAATTAAATCAAGTTAAATTAAATTAAATTAATTTATATCAAATCAAACTAAATTGAGTTAAATTAAATTAAATAATAGAATCAAGTTAAAATTAAAATCAAGTTAAATTGAATCAAAATTGAAACTAAACTAAATTAAATTAAATTAAAGTTAAATTGAATTAAATAACATTACCTAAGACATAAAGAAATTAAATATAAAGCAACTTGAACACTATTCCAAATTTAAACCTGTTAATTGAAGTTAAACTAAATCATAAACCATTTGAACGCTAATTTTCCCTCGAAAGCTTTGGTTATCATAACTCCTAAACAGAACGTTAAATGACATGCTACTTCACTTATAGGATATTCAAATATCCTAGTTCACTGAGCAAGATGACAACAAAACTTGAATTCTCGGACGATTAATTCATTTGTATAATTAAATTCATTTGTATAATTAAATTCATTTGGACTTAAAACAATCCTATCAGTATTGAAAAGATGTTTAAGATTCTTCTTAAGCACTTCCTCAATATGATAGGATATTTACAAGAACAATTGAACTTAATTGTTCTTTGATAAAGAAAATCGTCCTCAAACCAAAACACAAGAACCTAGACGTCATAGGAAATGACTAGCTATAGGATTAGGAATTTGGTAGAAAACCATAACCCTTCCCTTAGCCTTACCTAAGAACTTGCTTAAATATTCTAATTGTGTTTTAAGTGCAGCTTGGGATGACGGGAAGACCCTCCAGGTACGCTTTTATTTTATTGCAATTTATTTAATCGCATCGCACTTACTTTTCTTGCATGATAAACAATTGTTGCATGAAAACCCACACCTTTAGGATAGTCCCTAAAACTGAAACCAAAACTAAGTTAAAATTCATTGCAAGATAAAATTCACCGCCACAACATTTCAAAATATAAAACAACTCGAAATTTAATCACAAACAGAACACAAAACTACAATTACAACTAAATTAAAACGTCATGTTGGATGATCGGGAATACCTCGGATGATGTAACCTACGTGTTGCTAACGGGATTTCCCACGGTCTAAATGAAAGTGTGGAACTCATTCAGTTGAGTTTAGCAAATTCATCTGGACTAAGTGAATCCGATAAAAATAACGATGCCGGAAGGATGAAACCGTGGGATCTTAACCGGTGTTGTTATAATCAACTTTAAGATTTGTTTTAATTAAAACATAAAAAACACTTGGAAATTAAGATTTTCTCTAAACCAAAACACTTTTCTCATCTCATGATTTATGACTTCTATAACTAAACCTCTGCAACAACAAGGAGCTCGGAGTATGGTGGGCAGTACGGCCATCGTCGTCAGCAAAACTTTCCTAGAATTAAACAACAAAGCCATAGGATTTCGAGGTAGTTTGCCTAGTGCAACATAAATCCTCAACCTCTTCGTTAGGCATTTGCATTGCAAATTAAGCCCTATCCGGACTTAGGATTCCGAGGTAGTCGTCCGATATGACATAAACCCTCACATCTTCCAGGCCATTTGTATGATCATGTCATACAGATATAAGTCCTACTTAATTAAAATTGGCAAGATCAAAACATTAAATAAATATTAGGACTTTCCTAAATTCAAGCCAAACAATAGGATAGACGGGGAATTACCGAAGTTCACTTCGAATCTGTAATTTCTCCTACCTTTCTTCCTTTGAATTCCCAAAACAAAATGTTCCAAACTTGATCCATTCCCTATTGAAATTCCAAAATTCAATCCTTTTGAAAACTTAAACTTTGAAATTCTTGAGAGCAGAATTACTGATTATTATCGAGAGTTTTCTTAGGTGATTCCCGTCACTTAAGATGTAATTAACTATAGGGGCTTGACCTTATAGGGAGTTTTAAGAACCTGGGTAATATAAACCCCGTTTAATGCTTTCATATTAAGCAGGGGAATTTGTCGGCTTATAAAATTGGTTCGCAGACCAAACTGATGTCACAAATCTTCTAGTTTATTTAATCGAGCCCCATCACCAAACAGTGTGTCTATTCTTCGAGATGGATACACAGTTTGTGATGCGGTGCTCATTTATATAAACTATTCGGGATGTGAGATCAGTTTGATTTCATATCTTAAAATTTTCAAATTTAAAATTATTTTCAAAATCAAATACTACTTTCTAAATTATATATATATTTAAATTAAATTTAAAATTTAAATTTCGCCGACAATTTCTGTAGGCGACCCATTTTCAAAATACAACACAACCTAAAAATAATGCCGACATGAGCAAATAATGAGCTTAGAAGACACTGATGATCAACGTTGGGAACTATACTTCGACGGAGCGTCCTCAGCACAGAAGAAAAAAGAATTGCAAACGATAGTGCCCGGTAAGGTAGGAATCGGACTAATCTTTATAACCCCAGAGCGGGGGATGTTAAGATACTCGTACCACTTAACAGAACCATGCACAAACAACGAGGCAGAATACGAAGCCCTCATAACAGGACTAGAACTAACCATTCAAATGGGAATAACGGACATCAACATCTACGGAGATTCTTAGTTGATCATTCAACAGATCGCCGGACAATACAAAATTTTAAAGCCAAGACTCGAGCAGAACTTTCAGTATCCCATGAAACTGTTGGAACATATTTCAAATGCAACAATCTACAAGATTCCTAGAAGAGAAAATGCTCGCGCCGATGCGCTAGCCCGCCTCGCAAAGGAATTTGCCTTCTTGCAGGATGAGTCAGTTGAAGTGTCAGTTCAAGGACGACAGGTCCTATCACAGCTTGACATGGATACAATACACAAATCAGCAGAAAAAGCAAAAGAAACAATTGCAGGAGTGACAGAAAATACAGAAGATTGGCGGCAGCCACTAATAGACTACCTGCGAACAGGAAGCCTGCCCGACAATAAGTCGATAGCCCATCAAATCAAGAAAAGAACTCTGTCTTACGCATTAATAAACAATACATTATACAGAAGGTCTTTTGATGAGATGTGGCTAAGATGCCTGAGCGGGTCTGAGGCTCTTGAAATCATTAAAGAAGTACATTCAGGACTTTGTGGCGCTCATCAGTCGGGTCCGAAAATGAAAATGAAGATTAAAAAACTAGGGTACTACTGGCCCTCAATGATGACCGACTGTATGAAAGTTGCCAAAAGTTGTCACCGGTGCTGAGTGCACTGAGTGGTTCTACACCAACCTCCAAATGTGCTACATCCGACAATCGCGTCGTGGCCGTTTGAGTGTTGGGGCACAGATATAGTGGGTCTGATAGAACTGCCTTCTTCAAGAGGACATCGCTTCATCTTTGCAGCTACAGACAACTTTTCTCAATGGGCAGAAGCTATACCACTCAGGGAAGTAAAGGCACACCACGTGCTACAGTTTTTCAAGAATCAAGTTGTCTACCGTTTCGGAGTACCGCACAGAATCATTTCAGATAATGGGTCCGCATTCACAAGCACAAAAATCAACAATTTTGTCAAAAGACATGGAATCGATTGGCTATACTCAACAATCTACTACCAAAGAGCAAACGGCTTGGCCGAGGCTTTTAATAAAACTCTCGTCCAAATTCTAAAGAAAACTTTGGATGACAACAAGAGAAATTGGCACGAGAAATTGTTAGAAGCCTTATGGGCCTACAGGACAACTTTCAGGACTCCTACTCAGTCTACGCCTTACACTTTAGTGTACGGGTCCGAGGCAGTTTTACCTTTGGAGGTTCAGCTTCCATCACTCAGAATTGCAGTTGCAAATAAAATTACTACAGAAGAAAATGCCAGATTATGACTGGAAGAACTGGGAAGCTTGGAAGCGAAAAGACTTGCAGCGCAGCAAAATTTGGAACTGTACCAAGCTAAGATGATCCAGGCCCATGATAAACTGGTCCTCCCAAGAACTTTCAAAGTTGGTGACTTAGTTCTTGTCCTCAAGAGACCTATTCTTGCACACTGCAAGATATGAGGTAAATTTGAACCGACTTGGGAAGGGCCGTTTGTGGTCGAGACAGTCTACTCAGGAGACTCCTACCAACTTGTGAATTGCCAAGGAGAACGACAAATGCTTCCAATCAATGGATGATATTTGAAGAAGTTTTATGCAACCTGATGTTTTGAAGGAATGAATTCACATCCCTAGAAACACAGGTGAAGTAATCACGTTGCGTCTGGGTCCGACCCAAAACAAAATAAAATGGATGATATAAAAAAATCTCATCAACAAAAAAGAAAAAAAATGTTAAAAAGAAAATATGGTAAACCATAATAATAAAATGTCAATCCTTCCTTTCAAATCAAATCTTATTCCTGATCTTTCCTCATCTTTTCCTACTTTCCTTAAAAATTAAAATAAGTGAATAAGAATCTTCAGTGATAAATATTTTCTTAATGTTCTTATTCTTAGTACAGCCCCTGATCCTTTCCTTGTCTTTCTCACAGGGAATAGTCGAATGGGCGGTTGGTCCTAAACTTTAGAAATGACGTGAGTCTAGCACTTGATGAAAAGAGGGTAAAGGATGGAGCAGTGATAGAGATTGATTCTGACTTCACACCAGCCAGCCTACAGTACGAAAAAAATGATTGGGTCCCAGTTGACCGAGAAGAGCTTCACAGCCAGACAGTGATGAAGATGGGTGGCCCAAGCCACCAATGCAGCAACAAGAAAAGAAAGACAAACATCGAGGAAAGCAAGAAAATCAAGTCTGTAGTTACCACGGCTGAGGGCAGGCTCGTTAGCGTTGCGCCCGCAGAAATTCAAGGGGTAAGGAGAGCTACTCTCACTGCTACCCAAAGAAGGAATAAGAATCACCGTATCCGCAAGATGTTGACTAAACTAACAGCAGATCAACACGAGGAAACAACCGCTTTTGCCGACACACACATTTCAAAGATACCGGTTCGTTAGGAACCAGAAAGAAGAAAGTCAACGCCAAGAAAATCAGAACAAATCGAAGAAGTGCCAAGAAGAACAGAAATAGAGTCAGTGCCTCGACGCCAAACAGAGATTACAAATCTGAAGAACCTTGTTGCAGAAGTAACCTCGGAGGATGTCCCGACAGAGACAATCCTCGAGGAGCCAACGTATGCAGGAGAACGTGACAGGATTGAGCCATACATCATGCAGTACGTTACTAAGCCTCTTCACTTGCAGATCATCCCAGAATATGAATTAGAAAGAATGCAAAATGTTGAGAAGAAGAATTTTGAATACTTTGAAAGGATTAAAGGCAAGAGAATCAACATTTTAGAAGGCCTCGAGTTACACACAAATGTATTCTCAGAGTACGAGCAGCAGCAGATTGTGGACTGCATCTTAGAGCTTCAGAAGATGGGTCGTGCAAGCCGTCTGAGGGAAAAGACTTATTCAGAACCCCGGAGATGGATGCCAGGGAAAGGAAGAGTCACAATACAATGCGGATGTTGCTATAACTTCGCGAGAGGACGAAAAGGAAATCCACCGGGGATACTCCGTCGCAGTGAGGTGGATCCAATGCCGAGGATAATTAAAAGAATGGTGAAAAGAATGATAATGTGGAGGGTACGCCAACGGACCGCATACCCAACAGTTGCATCATCAACATTTACCAGAAGGGCGACTGCATACCTCCACACATAGACCACCACGACTTTGTCAGACTTTTTTGCACAGTTTCGTTCGTCAACCAATGCAATATCATGTTCGGATCTGACCTCCGGTTAGCAGGCCCGGGTAAGTTTCAAAGGCCGGTGGAGATATCACTTCCGGTAGGTTCCGTCATGATATTAAAAGGAAATGGAGCAAACATCGCAAAACATTGTATACTGGGAGTGCCAGTGGAGCGGATCTCAGTTACTTTTAGAAGAATGGACGACAGAAAGGTGCCTTAACACTTCCAGCCAGATCCAGATTTGGAGAGTCTCATGCCTTACGAGCTGAGAGTTACATGGGAAATAACACACCTCCAATACACATCCATGAGGCATTCCTGCCAAGGGTGGCTTGGAAGGTGATGTTATTACCCAGGTTTCTTACTATTCAGACATGGATTTTTGACAGACGCTTTTGGATGGATCAACAAGAAGTTTACACGATCCGTTTTGGATTTACATGGATTATATGAGACATAAAATTTCGAGGAAAATGTCATCATGACTAGATCAAGTTGTATGATGTACTTTCGACGAAGTTGGAATGAAAATGACTACGTCATATTTTGCCTTCACCTCTTTTTGTGCAAATTGACTGGGAAACTCCATTAGGGTTAAATGAAATTTGAATGAAGAACATAATAGAAAAGAAAATAAATGAGAACTTTCCTTAAAAATCTAAATATTAAAATGAACTCCAAATTCACATGAACACTAAATGAACAACAAAAATAAAATCAGATCGTTAAAGGACAAAAAAAACAAATCTAAATATCAAATTGAATTCCAGTCTAAATGCATCTTTTCAAACCCTCCAATTCTTCTTCAAATCAAGATCTACTTCAGACCTCCTTTGAAACCCTCTCTCGGGATGATTTCAGAACCACGAAAAATTTTCGATTTGGTTCTGATGGCATGGATTCATACCCTTCGCCAAATAATCAAACTTTGATTGATTCTCGTGGGATGTGGAACACTTTCACATCTCATTTTGATCTCCCGCTAAATACAAATCTCTGCAGTACATTTCAATTCAAAATTTCTGAGACAGGTACCTACATTTCAGTTCTCATTTCGAGATCGATACCTACATTTCGATTCTCATATGAATTGATACCTACATTTCAATTCAAAATTTTCGAGACTGGTACCTACATTCCAGTTCTCATTTCGAGATCGATACCTACATTTCAATTCTCATCTGAATTGATACCTACATTTCAATTCAAAATTTCCGAGATCGGTACCTACATTCCAGCTTCTCATTTCAAGATCGATACCTGCATTTCGATTCTCATCTGAATTGATACCTACATTTCAATTCAAAATTTTCGAGACTGGTACCTACATTCCAGTTCTTATTTCGAGATCGATACCTACATTTCGATTCTCATCCGAATTGATACCTGCATTTCAATTCAAAATTTCCGAGACTGATACCTACATTCCAGTTCTCATTTTGAGATCGATACCTACTTTTTGATTCTCATCTGAATTGATACCTACATTTCAATTCAAAATTTCCGAGACTGGTACCTACATTCCAGTTCTTATTTCGAGATCGATACCTACATTTCAATTCTCATCCGAATTGATACCTATATTTCAATTCAAAATTTCTGAGACTGGTACCTACATTCCAGTTCTCATTTCGAAATCGATACCTACATTTTGATTCTCATCTGATTTGATACCTACATTTCAATTCAAAATTTCTGAGACTGGTACCTACATTCCAGTTCTCTTTCGAGATCAGTACCTAAATTCTGATTCTCATCCTTTTCAATCGAAACTTAAGCTCGAATGCTTTCTCTGAGGCTGCTACCTAAAATCCAGTTTTCTTCGCAATCCTCAGGTTGAAACTCGGGTTTCAATTCTCATTTCAACTCCAAATTTCCTCAAACTGATTTTAAATCAAACTTCAATCTAAATTGGAACTCCAAATCAAAAATCTAAACTCACACATCAAAACTTGAACATGAAATGAAACGAAATCTAAATCGAAATTCCCCAGATCTGGTGGTTTGGAATTCACCTCCTTTTCCTTTCCCCATCGAGAGTTCAAGAACCTCCAGTCTTGGAGATATACTTGATAGCGTAAATTTTTTTACTTTGTCCTAAGTTTGTCACTTGGACATCTGTGTTGGTTTTTTTTATCTCTTCGCTCAACGCCAATAAGCGCGGTGTGCTTGGTTAGCACACCACACCTATTGGGGGTCCATTTGTTGACCTCATTTTTGATGAGGTCTTCTCTTCTCTCTTTAGTACATAGGATCTAGCCTTAGGCTTTTCCTTTGACTATCTTAGAGGACTAGAGATGGAACCTACCCCTTTAGAAACTCAACCACTTCTTAGCTCCCTGCAAACCCTACAAGCTTGATTGTAAACCCCTAATCACCTAGAGGGTTGATATCAAATGTGGAGGTTTAAAGGATGAGTTCCCTATATGACTCTTTGGCCTTAGGATCACCCTGGGTGGCCTGGTCTCGTGAGGGTTCACTTGCACACATTACACTTTCACACACATTCCAAAACCTAAAACTATTCATGCCTAGCTTGACTTCCTGACTCATGTAGATAATTCATATGGATGGACCTTAACCCCTAGGCCCTTGGCTAAGAGGGTTAGGAACAACATAGTGAATGCCTCAAATGAGTCCTCTCATGGCTCCTCTAGGCTTAATATGGCTTCATGGGTCAACCAAAATGATTCCATTTCACTCACACTTGCTCAATTTTCATTTTTTCCAAAATTTCAATTTTTGACCCCTAGGGCCCCGGACCCACCAAACCTACTAAAAGCCCTTGAAACTACCTAAAACCACCAAAATTTCCAAATCATCCAAAAATTTTTCAAAATTAACCTTGAACATTTCCCCACCAATCAAATTGATCATTTACAGCCAAAAATATCAAAATTTCCAAAAATACCCCCAATACCCTCCAAATTACCAAAATGCCCCTCTTAACCAAAAAATCCAAAAATTCAGAAAATTCCCAGAAAATTCTAGAAAATCCTAAATATTCGCAATTTCATTTTGTTCAACTACACTATGGGCCAATTTTGCCAATTTACCCTACTTTTACCAAAACCCCCAATTTAGGCCACTTAAAACCCGTGAACCCAATGTCAAACCAAACCACCCCAATTGACCTCAATTTTAGTCCAATTCAATTCTAAACTTCAATTCAATATCCTCAATATCAATCTAGACCAAATCCAAGCCCAATTTGATTGACATTTGAATCCAATTTCATTTTTAAGCTTAAAGCCCAATTTTGACCCATAACCCAAACTTAGCCCAAACCAACCCAATTCAACTTTAATTGACCCTAAACCTTTTCTAAACCTTCCCTAACATCTCTATAAAAAAAACACTAACATAATTTGCCCAAAATTTGGACTCAAACCCCACTCAAATTCAACCCAAACCCAAAATCCCCAATTTAGCCTAAACCCAAGCTTAACCTTAACTTAGCCCAAATCCCAAAATTGAACCTCAACCAAAGTTAAAAACTCTTTGTAACACACCTATAAACATTTATCAACATTAATTTTATATCAAAACCATTTTTATCCCAACCTTAGCCCAAGCTAACCCAATTTGACCCATTTCTGTCTCCTTACCAAAGAGACCCAAGTTCAACCCAATCCAACCCCAAGCCTTACCACATTGACTTAAATAACTCAAGAAACATTCAACACTCATTGGGCCCAACCACTATAAGGCTCCTCATCCTAAAAAAAAACCCATTTTGAAAATTTAAAAGCCCATTTCCCAAGCTATTTTAAAAGCCCATACAAAGCAAACCCAAAAGCCCAAAATCCACCTTAAAGCTCACATTACAATCTCATCTCATCCATCCTCAATTAATATCACTCCCTAAGTGCTAAATCCATCATGAAAATCAAACTAAAATGGTATTATGCCAAATCCCATCAAATAACCCCAAAATTTTCAAAATTCCATAAACCCTTTTCCATGAAAGTTGACTTGACTTTTCTCAAGCCAAATGGAGCTATAAAGCCATGTATGAGCCAAATGTGAGCCATGAAAGCCTTGGACACCTCACCATACCCAAAGTGGCAAGAAGAGGGGACCCTTTAATGATTCTCTTAAGAGTGATTAACCACTCCCATGATTCCTCTAAACCATGCTTAAGCCTAATTGTACTTGGATGGTGACTTCTCCCCACTAATTAAGTTGAGCCAAATAGCTTTCTCTTCAGCCAAGCGAGCCATGGGGAGGTGAACCTAGCCCAAAACCATGGGTTGACCCAAACTAAGCCAAAATCACCCTTTTCCCATTCCATTTCAATTCACCACCTTTACACATGGCAACCATCAATTGAATTCATAGGAATCAAGCTCTAACCTTACTGACCCTTAGGGTGACCCATGCCTGGCCGGCCGGCCACCACAGCCGCCAGAAACTACCATGGCCGAGAGCACCGTGAGAGCCCAACATTGAAATTCTCTCTTGCTGAGCTGCCTCATGCCCAATGGCCATAGGAGCTGTTCTTCCCTTGCCCGGAGCAGTCGATCCCGGCCATTAACTCCCCCTGGAAGGCCCTCCGACCAACTCTATTTAATCCCCACCCCTCTCATCCAAGAAGGGAGTTACACCAAACCATACAGAAACTCTGCCAAAATTGTTCCAGACCATCCTCCACACTTAGAGCAATTGATCCCCAGTGATAATTTGCCTTAATCTCCATCCACCGAGCTCAATTTCTCAGCCAAAATTCCACCCAAAACCAGGACACTTTCCAATTCTCCACCAAACTCAAATTAAACTCACCCACACCTGCACAAGATCAAGAGAAAGAGTTCCCTTGTGGAAGCCCCCTCTCCAGGCCACCCATTTGTTCTATCCTCCAAAGGTTGAAATCGGGTCTGGTGGAAATCAGGTCTAGGCAATTCCCCAGGGTCAGAGACTTCATCTTGAGCTTACTTGGACTCAATCGAAGGTGACACAACTCTCAGATCAAAGCCACACTTCTCTAAGCAAAGGTATGAGCTCTCTCTTCTTCCCGAGCTTCTGAACATTCTCTATTTTGATTGGGTCTATTTCATGCCACATAAACCGTATGGATGTGTTCGTCTCTTCAAGACGAATCCATAGAGCATAAGAACATAAAAATCCATTGAGAATCGAGTGAGATCTTAGGGTTTTAGTGTGGATGGTCACGGGTGCACACTAGTCGTAGACGATGACCAGGAGCTGTTGGATCGCGCATGTATCGGGTGGACGGTCGAGATCAAGTCGGACGGTGCAATGGTACGTGAACCGCGGGCCCCGTGGCAGCTGACTCAGATGGCGGCGCCGAATCACAGCGCGCTGCGTGGCTTTTGGAGCTGTCGAGGATTGCGTGGCGCCGCGTGGATAAGTAGGAAAATAGGGTATTTTTCTATTTATTTAATTATTAGAACTTCAAAAATTCATAACTTTGTTTATAAAATTTAGAAAAATAAAATAAAAATACCCTCTTGATTAGTGAACAGAGGAGAATAATGTGGAAAAGAAATTAAGTCATTTCATTAAGTATTTTTTTTTAATGATTTATTTACTCTCTGTGGTATTTTAATTCTCCATTTGCATAGACAATTCACCATGATATGGGACCATGGGGCTTTTGAAGCCTCTGATCTAGGGAACATTCTCTGAATTTTCCAAGGTCGAGGCCATCCCTATGAGAAGTTATTGATTTTCCGATTGCATGTTATTGTTTTGAGTATTTTAATTTCAATAATTAGAATGTTGTGAAATAAATTCTAGGAAAATTTGGTGATGTTTCTTATGACCAGAGGAACCTAGAAAAATTGGTTTTGAGTTAATTCACATGGAACAACCCTAATTGGCCTAAACACCCAAAATTGAATTTTAATTGATTAGGGTTAATTACACATCAAAATTAACTTGGAAACAACTCTCCACTAATCTTTAGGATCAGAGGAACATCACATAAAAATTTGAAATCAATTGGAATTGTTTAACCCCACTAAAAGGATTAATTAAGTCACATAACCAAAATTAAGCTTTAAAAATTCATAACTCACAAAATACTTTTAAAAAATTCACAAAAAGGGTTTTAGGGCTTCTTTGACATCAGAGGAACTTAGGAAAGTTAAAATTGTAATTTTCTAAAAAAGTTGATTTTTATCATTATTTTAATATTTTTAATAATTAAAAAATAATAATAATCATAAAAATATTAAAAATCACTAAAATGACACATTTTGAATTCTAATCACCTAGAAACAAACCAAATATTTTTCCTAAGTCTCTAGGGTAAGATATTGAATTTTAAATGCTTAAAACAATTTTTGAATTAAAAAAATGATTTTCTTTAACATTTCCACTAAAATATTTCTAATAAATTAAATAAAAATCAGAAAAATATAAAATTTAGTTCTTTGAATTCCCTGAGGTCAGAGAGATTTTTACAAAAAATATAAAATCCATTTTTAAACTTTTATTTCTTTCTTAAATTAATTAATACTCCAAAACTCAAAATAATTCTAATAAATAAAGTATAATTCAAAAAATCACAAAAATTGGTCCAAGTGGTCCTCTAGTCATTAGGGACATCCCATAATTTTCTTAAGGACAGAAACATTTCCTTGGTCATGTTATTGAATTTTCCTTGAAAACCCCTATTTTCCATTAGAAATAATTACATAAATAAATTAAATATAGAAAAATCACATTTTCTCCTCTAATGTCTTAATTGACATGTGAGTGAGGTTACATAAAAATTTCAAGTTCATTTGAGCTTAGTTTAGTGAGTTATAGAATTATTAAGCTTGAAGGGTAAAAGGGTAATTAAAAATTTCAACCCTTAATTAAAATTTTAGAATTAATAAAAAAGGGGAGGGTAAAATATTTGATTTTAAGCTGATTTTGGATGATTGAAATTTAAGTGATTGAGGGTAGAAACCTACTAACCATTTCAAATATAATTAAAATAAAACTTTAATTAATTAATTAATTGAAATTTTGGAAGAGTAATAGAAACTGGAATTATTAAAGTAGGCATATTTTTAACAGGATATTTATTCTTTAATTTATGAATCCCTAAATTAATCACTTCAATAATATTTAAGTCTTAACTAAAAGGATAATCCTAACTTAAAATTTAAAATGCTAAACAATTTAACAATTAAATTAAATTAAATTTAAGATGTCGAGATTAAATTAAATCAAAATCTAAATCGAGTTAACACCTTAACAATTAAATTAAATCATATTTAATATATTAAGATAAAATTAAAATTAAATCAAAATAAATTAAATCAAATTAAGTTGAATTAAAATTAAATTAAAATTAAATTAAATCAAATTAAATTAAAATTTTAAATTAAATTAAATTAAATTAAATTAAATTAAATTAAATTAAATTGGATTAAAATCATTTAACAACACACCTAAATGATATCATTAAGAGTTAAACCAAACACTTAAAGTAGCTTAAAATATAAAGGACTTAATAATTAAAATTAAATCATTAAGTTTAAATCATTAAAATACTTAATAAGTTGCTTTGTCCTTTTAAAGCTCTTATTATTATAACTCTTAAATGAAGTATCAAGTGAAGTGTTACTTCACTTATAGGATATTTAAATGTCCTAGTTCACTGAGCAAGGGAACAAAACTTAAACCACTAGATGATTAATTCACCTGTGCAACTAAATTTACTTGGACTCAAAACTATCCCAGAAATATTGAAAAGATATTTAGGACTCGCCCTAAGCACTTTCTCAATATGACAGGATGTTTTAGAAGAACAATTGAATCTAGTTGTTCTTTGATGAAGAAAATCATCCTTAAATCAAATCAAGAACCTAGACGTCATAGGAGATGACTAGTTATAGGATTAGGAATTTGGTAGACAACCAAAACCCTTTCCCTTAGCTTTACCTAGTTATTTCTTGCAAAATATTTAAATGCCTTAACATGTGTTTTAAGTGCAGCTTGGGATGACGAGAAGACCCTCCAGGTACGCTTTTATTTTATTGCAATTTACTTACATGCATTGTACTTTACTTTTTATTGCATGACAAACAAGACTGTTGTATGAAAACCAAAACATTTAGGATAGTCCCTAAACTGAAAACACAACTAAATTAAAAGTCATTGCAAGATAAAATTCACCGCCACAACATTCCAAAATATAAAACAACTAAAAATTTAATCACAAACAGAATGACAAAACTACAATCACAACTAAATTAAAACATCTCATTGAATGATCGGGAATACCTCGGATGATGTAACCCACGTGTTGCTAACTGGATTTCCTATGGTCTAAATGAAAGTGTGGAACTCATTCAGTTGAGTTTAGCAAATTCATCTGGACTAAGTGAATTCAATGAAAATAACGGTGCCGGGATGACAGAACTGTGGGATCTTAATCAGTTCTGTTTAAACAACTTTAAGATTTGTTTAATTAAAATATTAAAAACACTTGGATTTTAAGATTCTCTCTAAACCAAAACACTTCTCTCATCTCCTGGTTTATGACTTCCAAAACTAAACGTCTACAACAACAAGGAGCTTGGAGCACAGTGGGCAGCACGGCCATCGTCATCAGCAAAACTCAAATCTATTTCAGCAAAACATTTCTTAGAGTTAAATAACAAAGCCATAGGACTTCGAGGTAGTTTGCCTAGTGCAACACAAATCCTCAACTCTTCGTTAGGCATTTGCATGATCATGTCATGTAAATTAAGCCCTAACTGGTTTTAGGACTCCGAGGTAGTTGTTTGGTACGACATAAACCCTCACATCTTCGAGACTATTTGTATGATCATATCATACAAATATAAGTCCTAATTAATTAAAATTGGTAGGATTGAAACATTAAATACACTGCCAAATTGAAGCCAAACAATAGGATAGTTTTTGGGAAGTTGCCAAGATTCTTCTTGGATCCTCAACTTCTCCTACTTCTCTTCCTTTGGACTCTTAAAATAAATTGTTCCAAATTTGATCCATTCCCTATTGAAAATTCCAAAATCCAATCCTTTGAAAACCTTAAACTTTGAAATTCTTGATAGTTTTCTTAAATGATTCCCGTCATTTAAGTTGTAATTAAATATAGGGGCTTGCCCTTATAGGGAACTTTAAGAACCTAGGTAATATAAACCCTGTTTAATTCATTTATATTAAGCAGGGGAACTTGTCGTCTTATAAAATTTGTTTGCAGACCAAACGGATATCACAAATCTCCTAGTTTATTTAATCGAGCCCCATCATCAAGCAGTGTGTCTATTCTTCGGGATAGATGCACGGTTTGTGATGCGGTGCTCGTTTATATAAACTATTTAGGATGTGAGATCGGTTTAATTTCATATCTTAAAATTTTCAAATTTAAAATTATTTTCAAAATCAAATACTACTTTCTAAATTATATATATTTAAATTAAATTTAAAATCTAAAATTCGCCGACAGTTTCTGTAGGCGACTTTTTTTTTAAATACAACACAACCTAAAAAATAAGCCATACAATATTAACTATGTTAGAAGACAAGGGATGAAAAATGTTAAAGCTGTGATGTATTTTATTTGAGAATGAGTCTACTATTATAGCTTCGGTGTGTAAGTTTGGTTTAGTTGGAAAATTCCTATTTGGGCATATAAAAATGGACTTCTTAATTTTCTGAAGGCTTGAAGTTGCTTAGGGAGTGAAAAGTTGGTCTTCTCAATAGCGACATGTATCGATTAGACTATGTTGAGAAGAAAACTATGCTTTGTTATTTGCAAAAAAAGACATGAAGGTTGAGAATAGAAGTATGAAAATATTGAAATGGTATGTTAAGTTTGATTCAAATACTGAGCCACCTATTGTGCCTATCTGGATTAGATTACCTAGTTGGAAGTTACACTTATTCAACCATGAAATACTTTTCTCCCTAGAAGCTATATTTGGGAGACAATTGAAAATGGATGTGCCTACTTTTAATTTTGAACGATCCTCAACAATAAGAGTGCTTGTAGAAATAGATACACACAGCAGGTTGCATATGAGATTTGGATTTGGTCTGAACATAATGGTTATTGGCAGAAGGTTATCGTTAAAAAGAATCCTCATTATTGTGGTAATTATCAAATGTTTGGTCATTTGATGAAAATTTTGTATATTTTACATCCTGAATTTAAAAATACCCTCCTAACAATTGAAAGAGGATGAGATTAATGCACTCAAATGTGCATTAGTTAATTTAGGGGAGATACAACTATTCCTGCAGGTGGGCAGGAGACTATGTAGAATAATTTAGATGTTATTATTGGTGTTGAGATGATTCAAGATTCAAATGGAAAGTTTGGAAGGGAAACAAATGCTAAAAATGAATTTGTTTGGGGTAATGAAACTTTTATTTTAGGGGTCACAGTGGTGGTAGAGCAGGGGTAGATGTTGGGATGAGTTTGCTGCAATTACCAGTTTGACAGATGTTGGTGTTGGTAGGAACCCTTACCTGTTGATGATGCTTTGGTGTCTGCAAGAAGCATGTTTAAGGAGGAATTGATGGTGCAAATGTCTAGAAGAAAAATAAGAGCTAATCAAGATTTAAGAAGTATTAAGGTGAATAATATTTTGCATAAAGAACACATCTTTTGTTTTGATGTTGAGTAGGGTAATACTCCTTCTAGAGTGACTAGGAGAAGTACACACTATAATTATTATTAACATGATGATTTAGAATATCAGGGGAGAGGCTGGCTCTCTTGATAGACTGAAACATCTATTCAGAATTCATAAGTTATGGAATTTTGCCATTTTGGAACCATTAGTATCAATACACAAGAATAAGGTTGTGTGGAAGTCTATAAATTTTAACTTTATATCCAATGACACAAATACAATATAAATTTTTTGGCGGAAGGAAATTCCGATTTAAGTTATTATGGATACTCCTCAATTTTTACATGTCTATTTTAGTATGGAAGTGTGCAATGGATGGGCCACTATTTTGTATGCTAGTTGTAATCATTTACTAAGGATGGACTTGAGGAAAAAATTGGTGGAGCTAGGCTCTACTATGAATGAGAATTGGATTGTAGGAGGAGAATTTAATATGATTATTTGCCTTAATGAAAATCAAGGTGGTAGGATGAGTAATATAATAATTGTGGCTAAATTCAGTGACACCATCAATGAAGAAAACTTGTTTGACATGGTCTTTGTGGGACTTATCTTCACATGGAAATGGGGGAGAATTTTTGAAAGGCTTGATTTAATTCTATCTAATCAGCATTGGCTAAATAATTTTTTATTAACTAAAGTATTTCATTTACCTACTTCAGGGTCTGATCATAGGGCTTTATTAATAAGTTTGTCTTTTATTAATAAACATATACATTCACCATTTTGGTTTATGAATATGTGGACAAATCATAGTGACTTTGCGGAGTGTGTTCAGAGGAACCGGAACACTAATAGTGGGAAAAACAATGGGCAGAGGCTTCAAAAACTATATAGAAAACTTTACTTATGCTTTGAAACAGTGGAATTGGGAGGTTTTTGGTGATCTTAATTGTAGAATCATAAAAAAATGAAGAGGAAGTAAATAAGTTAGAAGCTGTGGATATCTGTGAGAGTAAATATGTTGATGTTTTCATTGAGGCTCATAAAAAGTTAATGATTACTTTTAATGGTGAGGAGTGTTTTCTCAAGCAGAAGGCCAAAAAGTTTCATTTTATTGAGGGACATAGGAATTCACACTACTTACATGCTTTCATTAAAGTGAAATTGACGAATAATACTATTCTAAAAGTTAAAGATGGAAATGGAGATTGGCTTGTTGAGCAAGCTGAGATTTGTAAATGTGTGGTTTCTTATTTTGAGTAATTATTTAAGAAGACTTATATTAATTTGAATGTTGATGAAGGTTTACTTCACAATAAAAAGGATTTCACTGCATCATTAAAATTAATTGAACCACCAATTGAATCTGGGATTTAGAAGGTGATCTGTGAGATTGATAGTACTGAAGCTACAAGTCTCGATGGAATAGATGTTGAATTCTATAAATTCTATTTGTGGGTGATTAAAAAAGAGACGGTAGAAGCTATACAAAGTTATTTTGCTGGTAGGGCCATGGGTAAGTACTTAGCTACATTCACAAATGTTTTAGTGCCTAAAAAAGGAGAAGTCTACTTGGGAACATTACATGCCCATATGTTTCACTTCTGTAATTTCTAAAGTGAAGTAAATTTATGGTGGCTAGATTACAACCACTTCTACCTTCCTTGATTAGTTCCAATCAATTCACATTCATAAAAGGAAGAGGCATAACAAATAACATCTTGCTTGCACAAAAATTGGTCACTAACTCAGACAAAAGATGTAGGACTGGAGATTTAATTGTCAATTTATATTTAAAGAAGGCTTATGACACCTTTATTTAGGATTTTTTCCTAGTTGTGCTTCATGGCAGAGGGTTCAATGCTGATTTTTTCTATTTTATCAAGAGGTGGTTGGAAGGAAATTATCACAAAGTATTCAAAAATTGCCAAACCCAAGGTTTCTTCTCAACTGGTAAAGGTTTAGAACATGTAGATCCTCTTTCTCCTACAATTTTTATTCTTGCATTTGATTATCTTTCGAGATTGATTAACTGCTTGCAGCTTAATCATAACATTATTCAATACAAACACAAAGCAAGAAAGGTGATATGTCACCCGACTTATGCTGATGATGTGATAATTTTTACTAATGCTAGTAAAGCTTATGCTAAGAGGTTTTTTAAACTTCTTATCAATTTTAAAGAGACCTCTGGGATGAAATTAAATGCTAACAAATTTCAGTTGTTTTTTTTTTGTAATAAGGTGAATAGTTCCATTAAAAGATGAACACATGATTTTGCTGGGTTCTACATGGCTGAACTTCCTGTAAAATACATAGCGGTTAACATATTGAAGGGTAGGAGGAAACAAATTCAGTTTGAGGAGGTGATGGATACAATGTAAAGTAGAGTCAATTATTGGAAAAACACATATCTATCATTTGATGGTAGAATCACTTTACTTAAATGTGGTTTAAACTCTATACCCATTTATGCTCTACAAGTGTTAAAAATTACAAGGGGCACACAGTTTACTCTAGAAAGAATGTTTATTAAGTTTCTTTAGGCTGGGGATCATAAATGTAAGATTTGGATTGGTGGAAGCTTTTGTGTAAATCCCTTTCTTCTTGGGGCCTGGGTTCCCGTCAATTGTATCACTTAACTGATATAAATCGTATGATTTTGCGAATGAAATTATAGTCTTTGGAATCTATTTGTGCAAGGTATATGGAAGCAAAATACCTTAAGAGCCATCACCCCTTTGAGGTATATTTTAAATATGGAGACTCAAATGTGTGGAAAGGCATGTTAAAGTTGAGGGAGGGGGACTAAGAAGCTTATCACTTGGAATCTTAGGATGGAAATTTATCCTTTTGGAAGGATCCTTGGTATTCGGAGGATCATTTCAGATTCTATAAGTAGAATTTTGATAATATGAAGGGGGTTGAATGCTGGCTGGAAGATATATGGGATATGGAGATGCTTAACAACAATGTGGGGACGATGTGTATATCACCATCTCCAAGATTCTTTTTGATAGTGAAAGAAGGGAAAAAATGATGACTAAAATCTCTAATTACTTCTATATTAATAAAGCTTTATACTGTAAGTTACATAATTGGAGGATTGTTTAGTCGGTTGATGATGTCTGGAACAAATTTCTTTCTCCTTCAATGTCCTATTCTTTATGGCGGGTGTACCATCAATTGCATCTAGTTGATAATATCTTAAAACTGAAATGTTTAAGAATGTCTTCACAGTGTGTACATTGTAAAAGGGAGGATGAGAGTTTGAGGCATATTTTTTTTCAATTGTTGTTACTCTATCAAAATTTGGCACTTGATATGTAAGCTATGTGGAATCTATACACCATCTATGGATTGGGAGGGCTTGAAACAATGCATAGAGGATTGGAAACATTTGAGTTATAACTGTCATATAAAAATGTTGATTCCATTCATCTTTATGTGATTCATCTAGTTGGCAAGGAATTCAATTAAGAATGAGGATGTAGAGCTTAAAGAGGGATGAGTGTTGTCTAACATAATTTCATATATCCATAAAATTGCTTTATTTCACTTGTGCAAACCACATGTTTTGAAGTTTAGGATAAAATTTTTTGTAAAATGTCCAAAAGTTGGTTTTCAGGTGGAATATCATTGGTGTTTAGAATTCATACAGCTAAAACCATTTGTTATTTATATTCTCCTTGTCTGGGAGTTTGTTTTTTAAATGCAGAACTTTGGGCGGTTTAGATGGCCTGAAAGCAGCTGTATTGTTCAAGCAGCAATACATACATGTGGAAATAAATTAAAAAATTTTACTAGACATATTGAAAGGAGATAAGAACCCACCTTGGTAATTAACTTGGAATTATATTTTGGAGCTACTTGCCTACAGAGGGTAATAGACTTGCTAATTATTTGGCAAAAAATGGTGCTAGATTGAATTCAATGGTTCTTGAGGTAAAGCCTAGTATTCATCTAAAAATACTTATTCATGGGGATACTCTGAACATTCCTTATCTGAGATGTAACTCTAATAAAAAGTAATACTCAAAGATAGCTAATTATACATAATTTTACATGTAATTAGTATATGTTTCTATTTTGGTCTTTTTGTGTTTTTGGTTTGCTTTGTATTTTGGAGGTTTCCTTTGTGTGGAGTTGTATTAGGGGAGTGGAACCCTAGGAGTACATTTTGTATTTTCTTTTTTGTTAGTGGGTTTTACTTGCCCAAAATCTGTACCCACTTTTTTGGAGCAATAAAATTACCTATGAGCTTTATGAATATATATAAAAGCAAATGAGCTCATCTAGGAGGGCAAGATTTCATCTATTCTTGGGAGCAATATTTCATCTATTCCTTTTATATTGTAAACTTATTTTGAATGATTAATACAATTCATGTTTTTATTTAAATTCAAATTTAATTAAACTTTTCTCTTCCTTGGATTAGTTTTCTTAAAAATCTTGGGTACTCCATGTTGACTTCTAGAACTTTGATTGTTTATGTTGATGTTTTAAGGGTTTTTCGATTAATTTTCATGTAAAATGGTCATTTGGATTGATAATAACTATTGTAATCTAGGAATATTGGAAGAAAACTAGAAATACAACAAGGTTAAATCACAAGTAACTAATATAATATGATTATTCCAATTAGATATTTGTAATTAGTTTGGGGAATGTTGATATCTGAAAGTTCTTACAAGGTTAAGAAAACTTTATCATAAAATGAAACTCTAATATTTAGTAATTCTTAGAGGATAATAAAAAATAATAACTTGTAATTATCAACTGTAATAGATGACTCACTTTGAGGAACTTAGGTTTTTTAGTAAACCAATTTAAGGGAAATTTTCAAGCAATGAAGAGAACTTGTTAACATTGGTCATTTCACTTTAATATAAGACTTAGAAACTTTCCAAAACTCAATTTTTAAACTGTTTGAAACTGAAATTAATATTATGAGTTAATAATAAAATATTTTAAAGAATAGTAATTTCCTTATGGATTCAATTGTTGGACTACAAAATTTATATGCTACTTGATTGGCATTTTTACTTACATCATTTACATATGCATCAAAGTATCATAGATCAAGCTTTTAACACCATTGTTGAGAGATAACATTATTTCTAAAATTTAGGTTAATATTTGTTGAATATTTTAAATTTAATTATAAAAATTTGTACATTTATTTTTGTAATTTTCATTTAAGTAGTTCTTTTCCTTGTTGGTTAATTGCGTTTTAAACTTTTAAGAGTTTTTATAGTTGTTAACAATTCAAAAAATTGTCAAGAGTGTTTAATTTGTTTTTTTATGTATTTCTTTGATTTATTGTGCTTTATATTATGCTTTACTATTTTAATTTCATGTTTAGGATAACTTATGTTGTATGCATAAGAATCAATATTGTGAAATTATTCTATTTGACAGTGAGAATTGAAATAAAATACTAAAAATTAGAAAATTTACAAAAAAAATCATAACAACTTAGGAAAAACGACAAACGCATTGGAATAAAATATTCAAATTAGACCTTTTAAGATTTTTGTTAACCCTATGATAGATGAAATTCATTGGAGCATTAAAAACCCTACCATTCAAGCGCATATGTTTAACTAAAACCTGCAATAATACAAATACTACAAAATAATTAATTTAAAGGTTTATCTACAAAAGACATAAATTTAAATATAACTAACATCGTAGAGTTATGTGTAACCTATAGGTAAAACTACATCTCAAATGATATTGTTAGTCTTAGAATGTCCCCTTTTTCTTTAAGAGAAAAGGCTAAGGTGTAACTAAATTCTTTGACAATAATATATATCAAAACTTCGAATGATCTTGCACATAAATTCCTAACTAAATATTTCCCTCCCTCCAAAATAGCCAAGATTATAAATAGAATTATTTTTTCACACATATGGATAGTGAGATGATATTTGATATTTAGGAGAGCTTTAAGGAAATATTTAGAAAATTCTTACAACACATCCTATCAGATTAGCTAGTTATACAAACCTTTTATAATGAGATGGTGGAATCATTAAAATAAATAATAGCTGCTATAGTTAGGGTTCATCATTGTTACAACTCTTTTAGGAGGCATATTCTCTTATTGAATAAATGACTACATATAATTACTAATAGTCATCCAAAAATGCTCACCTTATAAATGTGGTATACATAAGCATGAAGTGATATCTATTATGACTTCATAAGTGGTTTTCATATCTATGAAAATAGATAACATAAGGTTAAATTCAACATAAGGATCACTAGTAACCAATGAAAATTCTTATGAACAGGTAGGGGATACTAGTATTGTATTTTTGGAATCACTGAATGTCATTAACAACCTCTATTCAAACACCTATTATCCTTATTCGAAAATTTACCCAAACATTAATCGAAATACTAATCAAAATGTAGGAAACTATCAATGGGGTAGTAGCCAACAAAACTTCTTATGAAATTGGAATAATCAAGAAAGTAATTTGTCCAACCCAAGATCTTCTTACCCACTTGGATTACTTTCAATTCATAATATAACAAGAAGAAACTACCTTTGGAATAATTAGTATTATAAATGGGAAATTAGTTGCTTGGTCAAGCGCAGAAATTAAGACTATTGAAAATTAATTAGGGTATTTACCAAATTCATTAGGTACTGAAAACCAAGAACATTATTAAGCAACACTAATGTGAGTTCAAAAGAAAAGGGAAAGGAATAGTGTAAGGCTATAAAGCATAAGAGTGGAAAGGAGTCATAGGAGCTATTTAGAATTGAGCCAAACATAGATAAGCCAGTATAAAAAAGAATTATTGAAAAATCTTTAGTAGACTTATGAAAAGAAGTACCTCATTGTAGGAAACAATGTGAAAGACCAACACTACATTTTCCCAAAGACTTTAAAAACTAGAGTTGTACTAATAGTTCTCTAGGAAAGGCACGTAAACTAGAACTTAAGATCCTCTGTAAATAATTAAAATATGCCTTTTTACTAAAATCTTTAACTTTGTCAAAAATAATTTCTGTTGAATAGAGTGATGTACAAGAGGCAAAGTTAAACAAGGTTCTGAAGAATTTAAGAAAAACAATTATTTGGAGCAAAGCAATTATTAAATGAATGAGGCCTTGATTATGCATATGTAAAATTTTAATGAATTAGAATCTTGAACTAAAGGGTGACCCCTAATGAAGGTTCAACCTAATAAAGAAAGGAGTGAAAAAGGGAATTCTTAAAAAAATTGATTATACATTATGTATCCTATTTTTGACAGTGCATACATGAGCTTTATCCATTTTGGCTTTAGTAAAGGCACTAGGGAGGGACAACAATATTTGAAGCTGACAGGAATGAGCTAATACTTAGGAGAAGTGTCATTAGTTAGAGGATTAGTATAGATTAAAGGAAGTTTAATATGGCTAGTAAGAAGAGTCATTTTCCATTGTTGTTTTTTTATCAAATGTTAAATAGATTTGTAGAATATCATTATTTTTGCATTTTATAAAGTTATTTAGGATTTTAACAAATTTTTATAGCATTAGAATTGTAGGAAAAAGGTACTTTTACTGGTCACTATGACAAATTTGCTTTTAGGAGAATTACCAGAGGGTTATGCATGCCCCTACTAATTTTCAAAGGTGCACGATGCCTGTAATTATTTATCTTATTGATGAGATTGTAGTATTTATAAATGACTTCTCTATTTTTGGCACATCATTTCACTCATGATTGGAACATATTAAAAATGCTTTATATAGATGTTAATGTCGGTAGCCAAATTGGGAAGTTGTCAGCTACTTTTAATAAAATATAATTTAAATAAGTATAAACATATATAATTTTGAAAAATAGTATTTTAATTTTAAAAATATGAGACTGAACTGATCTCATATATTTAGTAATTTAAATGGTTGAGCACAACACCATGACCAATGCACCTATCCCGAGGAATAGACACATTACTCAATAGTGCAGCTTGATTAAATAAACTAAAAAATTTATGACATACATTTTGGTCTATGAACTTTTATGTTCACGGACATATTTCTTTATCTAATATAAAAGATTATGTAGGTTTTATATTAAGCTGGGTTCTTAAAGTTTCCTATAAGGGTAAGCTCCAATAATTAACTACATCTTAGACAACCGAAGTCACCAAAGAAAACTCTCGGTTTAGATCAAAGGTTTTTTTCTTCATTAATTCAATGTTTAGGGTTTAAAAGTTCTACATGGAATATTCAAATGGGAAAGGATCAAATTGGAATAGCTATTGTAGAATCTAAAGAAGAAAAGGTAGAGGATGTCATAGATCTTGAGAAGAATCTCAATGACTTCCTAAGCTATCCTATTATTTAGCTTCAATTTTGAATAAATAATATTGGATGTTCCATCCAGTCAATTTTATTATTTAGGGCTTACATTTGCATGATACCGATCATGCAAATAGCTTAGGAAGTTAAAAAGGTTTACATCGTACCAAACAATAACCTCAGAACCTAAAAAGAGTTAGGACTTATACTGCTCAGCATGACTGTGCAAGAGCCAAAAGATAAGTTGACTATTGAGGCAGTGCTAGATAGTCTACCTATGTCTTGTTATTTAACTCTAAGGAAAGAATTGCTGATGTAGACCCATTTGCTCCCTCAAAGATGTTCTTCTACATACCCTCGTTGTGCTGCCCATGATGTTTGCTCCGAGCTCTTCATTGAAGTAACAATTCTAAGGTTCAAGGATTTATTGTTTTACCATGTATGTTTCGATGTTTTGAGTTTTTATTGCAGTTGTTGTTTTTGTTGTTTATTTAGGGGAATTTTAATATAATTAGAGCAATAGCTATTAGGATCCACTTTTAATTTAATAGAGATTTTTTAAGATAATTAAATAAATAAGTAAAATAAACTTTCAAACTCTAAAGAAAGTGTTGGAGGCTCACTTAGGTCAGAAGACCTCTAGGAAAGATTTCTATGAATTTTTTAATTATATTTTATTTTTTTACAATTTTTAAAGGATTTTATTGAAAAAATTAATAGACAAAAGTGAATTTTTTATTTCAAAAATTCATTTTTATATTTTTAATAAATCTCTTTGACCTCAAGAAACTCAGAGAAATTTATTTTATATTTTTTTGATATTTATTATATTTTTAATAATTTCTAAATTAAAAAATAGCTCAAAAATAAAATATTTATTTTAACCTCAATTTTATTTTGTTTTTTGCACCCCAGGTCACAAAAAATACCCTCAACCACTTTTTATATTTTTTTGATTTTTTTAGTTTATATAATTATTTAGAGCAGTGATTCATATTTTCTCAAAAAATTCATTTTTACATCAAAAATAAATTTTATGACTTTGAAATTTTTGCAGGAGCCTCATGAGGTGATTAGCCTCAATTTGGCCCAATTTGGAGAATTTTTGTATTATTTTTTATTTTTTCAATTTTAATGATTTTCTTAATTTTAAAATAAAAAAATATGATCTAAATTTTTAAAACTTGATTTTATTTTTTTTCTAAGTTTTTCTGACCACAGTGAACCTACCAAACCAATTTACGTAATCTTCTAACTTATATTTTAATTGTTATAATTATTTTAAGCAAAAATAAGAGTGATTTACCTTAAAAGTTAGGGTTCCCAATGTTAGAGATGCTCTCTGATCGTGGAAAAATTAGAGAGCATCCCTAAGCATGTAAGGGATAAACCCCATAAATTTCACTTTTTATGATTAATATTTGATTATTTATAACTTAATAAGTTTCTGAGTATTTAATTAATTTTAAAAAATAAATATAAAGAAAATATTTTTTAATTTTTAATCCACATTATTCTTCTGTGTTCATTGAGCAAATGGGTATCTTTCGTTTATTTTTAGGATTTTTCTACACCATGTTATGAATTTTTGAGGTTTATGGAATTAATTAAATAAAAAATACCCTAATTTTTCTACTTATCCTCGGAGCACATACAATAACCTCAGCATCTCCATAGCGCTAAGCGTTGCGCTCTCTCTGGATGACTGCGCTTTACACCTTAGCTCGCCACACGTCCCTCAGATCATGTCTCGTCTCCTCATTCGACCGCTTCTAAGCCGTCCGTTTAATACACGCGGAAACGAACGACATTCGTTCATCATCCCTGATAGACCTAACCCGAGAACCATTCATTTCTAAACCTAATTTCTCAATTGATTCTCAACTAAATCGCATGGGGTTTGTTTCTACACCTTCATCTAAGTGAGACGAACCTATCTATATGATTAATCAAGCATGAATACAAGTTCACTTCACAAAGGATCAAATCTAGAGCATAATTGGAAATTTTGATTCATGCCTTTGTCCAAGAGCTGTAGGCTCAATTGGATGGTGCATAAGCTTCCTTTGAGTCCCACGAGCATCCTCAAAGTTTCATTTTCCTCTTGTTTAGGGCCTAAGTAGGAGTTCAATGAATGTGGTGCGGCCTTAGTCAAAGTTTGGTGCAGAGGGCTCGGGAAGGGCTAATTTCAATGGAAAACTTCCTCTCTTGCTCTAGGGAAGCTCAAGAGTGAATCAATTTTGGGTTTATGAAGTTCGGTGAAGTGACAGAAAAATGGTCTAAATTTTAAAGATGAAATTTGGCTTGGACTGTGGGAATGGATGGCTGAGGAGAGTGGGATTGAACTCAGCGTGGTTAAGAGATGCTCTAGAGAGAATTTGACATAGTTTCCCAAAGGAATTGGATGCTCTCTATGCTTGGTTGTGAAAGGCACTTGATTTATAGCCACAACCATGGTGGCCAATAGGGTAAGCTAGGGGGTGCAAAGTGCAGCCTAGGTGGAGAACGAAGCGACACAATTGATTAATGGAGGCTAGCAACATAGGATGGGTGCAATTTAGGTTTGATCAAAGTGGGTTCCTTCTTAGTTTTGGGTTTTTCGATAACTAGGACTGCCGGCCAGGCTAGGGGAGGTGTTTAGTTGGCTCAGAAAAGTCAGAGGGAGGTTTAAGTGTGATTAGGATGGAGGTTTATCCAAGTGAAGCAAAGCTTGGGTCACTTAACCTAATTTAGTAAGAGGCTCCCTAATTTAGGAGACCCTTGGTCTATGGCACCAGGTTAGGGTCTTAAGTGATGTGATGTCTTTGGAATGACAGAAGTGATTAAGCTTAGGTTAATTCCAAGGGCATAGATTAATGTGGTTCTTGGGCTCAAAATTAGGGTTTTGGCCTAAAACGATGGATTTGGGCTTCACTTGGTGTTAAGCCAAACCAATTGAAAGCTCTATTTGGTCTAGGAGAATGTCATGAAGCATTTAAAAAACAAATTTTGAGGAATTGAATTGGTTATATGGCCCAATTTAATGGAATTTGGGCTTAGGGTCAATTTGGGGCATTTGATTTCGACTTAAAGCTTAGGCTTGAAACTGGGTTCAATTGGGCTAGTATTTAGTTTTAATTGGTATTAGACATGATGAATTTTAGTGTAGATTTGAAAATGGGAGAGTTTGAAATCAATTTATTGGAAATTAGAGGTGAGTTGGGGACTTTAGGCATTTAAGTGCAATTTGGGAATTTGGAAAATTTTGGTGAGTTTGGGCATAATTGGAGACATTAAGTCGTTCAAATTTATTTTTGAAGAAATTTTAAGCGAATGTGGAGATTTTGTGGATTTTTTGAATATGAGTCATTTTGGTAATTTTGGGTGGTGTAGAGGGTATTTTGTGATTTTTAAGAAAAAAGGGGTACTTTGGTCAATTTGAATGGTTTGGAATAGTTTGATATGATTTTTGAGTGAGAATTGATAATTTGGGCAATTTTGAGAAAATTAGGGTTTTAGAGGCATTCTAGTAATTTTGGAAAGTTTGGGGCTAGAAGGTCAAAATTGGGTATTTTGGTAAAATTGGAATTTATTGAAGATTTGAGTCACAAAATTACCCTTTTTTGCTTCCAATGAGACCAAGGGGAATCCCATTTGGGATCCTCCAGATGTTGGTCCTAGCCACCCTTGCCAGGGGCTAAGGGCTTAGGGATCACCCACATGAGTTTCCAAAAAGGGAGAAGAAAGAGGTTAAGGGTGACTGATTTATAGGATTTTGGGATTGGACACAAGTGATCAGTTAATGTCTGTGTATGAGTTAGACCAAGACCAGACTACCGAGGGCTAACCTTAAGGGCTGACAGCTCTATGAGGACTTACCTTGTGCTCCTCCATGTTGGTTTCATCCTATTATGTGCTAGAGGTCAAAAACATACATTTGGAACTCCAAGAAGAGTAAAAAGGTGTTTAGAATTTCTAAGAGGGTAGGCTTCCGTCACTAGTCATCTAGGATAGTCAACAGGAAAGTCTTTTGGCTAGATCCTAGGCTTCTAAGAAAGAAAGACTAGATCTCAACAAAAGTGAGGTCAACAGTGAAGAGATTATTTTTTTGCTGCATTGGGAGAAACATTAATTCATGTTCACGAAAGGCGAATTTTTAGGGAATAAACTCTAACATTTGGTCGTAGATCAAGAAATGATAACTTAGAGAAATCTTTCTATATTTTGAATTATAATCTATCTAAAAAAGGTACGAATGTTGGCCAACTATATTTTAGGTTATAAAAATATTTCCCCATCTACTTTGATAAAAGGGATTAAGAGTTTCTTAGGGAATGTTGTGTTTTAGAGAAAATATGGTAAGAATTTCAATAAAATTTTTGAACCTTTGTGTCATTTGTAAGTGATGGATGTGCGTTTCAAATTTTATAGTGAGTGCCTAGTTAAACACCTTTAAGGCAAAAATTAATCTTAATACTCATTATATTAGCACCTGACTTACTATATTTATTTAAGTTTATGTGTGTTATGCTAATGATTATGCCTTAGAAGCTCCCTTATTGATGAAGTTTTTCATTGATATAGAATACTATTTGAAGTATTAATAATGCCTAAATTTATTTTACTATTATTAAAATTGAGTTACTAGTTCTAGTATTTATTTTTGATAAATTTATGTCCTACGTGTTTGGTAATAGTGAAAGTATAAACATATCACCCTCATATTAAATATCTTATGATTAAAAAAGACGTGAAACCACATTTTATGGATACTTATGTTATAAGAATTTGATTTTAATATTATTGATAAGAAATGTACTAAAATTCAAGTAGTTAATCATTTACGAAGACATGAAAAAGGAAACTTCGAGAACTTGTATGCAAAAATTAATGAGAGTTTTCACGATGAATAATTGCTTGTTGTTGCCAGAAAAAGTATTCCTTGGCATGCTTCCATTTTTAATTATATTATGGTGGTATCATTCATTAGGATTTGTCATATCACCAAAAGATAAAGTTTGTATGTGATGTCTTTTTTTTTCTCTTTTAAATGAGCCTTATCTTTTTTTAAAAAATAAGGATCAAGTTATTAAGAGATATGTTTCCCTGGAAGAGGCAAAAAATTATTATTAAACAATATCATGATTCGTAATTTGCTGGGCATTTTGGAAGTTTTAGAACTGCTTCTAAGATCTTAAAATGAAATTTTATTGGCTTAAAATTTTTAAGATTGTTAATTTATGTGTTAAATGATATGATAAATTTTAGATGATAAGTAATATATCTTTGAGAAAAGAAACTATTTTTTAAATTATATTTGACTGTTGAAATATTTGATATTCGGGTTATGGAATTTATAGAGCCTCTTGTGACATCTTTGTGAAACCAATACATTTTGATTACAACGGATTATGTCTCAAAATAGATACAAGCAGTAGCTCTACCTAAATGCAATTCACACAATGTTCAAAATTTTATAAGGAAATATATATTTAGTAGATTTAAAATACCTCAAGTTATTATATGTGATGGAGACAGACAATTTTATAATAAAAGAATTATGAAATTAATTAATAAATTTACAGTTCAGCATACAAGTTTCATTACATAATATCCTCAAACTGGTGGATTCACTAAAGTCTTAAATAGGAAAATTAAAAGGATATATAGAAAATAGTTGTCTAATAGGAAGAGTTGTTCCTTAAGGTTAGATGTTGCATTATGAGCCCATAGATTTAGGACTCCCATAGTAAAGTCTCACTATATGTTAATTTCTAGAAAAGCATTTCATTTACCTATCAAATTGAAAGTAAGACAGAAAGGGTGGTTAAGGAATTTAATTGTAATCTTAAGCATTTGATAGAGAAATATTTATGATAATTGAATGAATTAGAAGAGATTAGAATTCAAGATGATGAAAATGCCAAGATTTTTAAAGAACATATACAAAAATGTCATGATCAATAGCTTATTAAAAAATAATTCGATCTTAGATAGAAATTTTGTTTTCTTTATTCATGATTAAAATTATTTTATAAGAAGTAAAGGTCAAATTGGTCGGGCCCATTCACTATAGTGAAAGTTTATTCTTTTAGAGCTATTTATATTTAAGATAAGAATATTGCCATATTTTAATAGTCAATGGATACAGTTTGAAGCCATACTTAGGAGGAGATATAAAATAACCTAGAAAAATTATTGACTTCGGTCATCCCAATTAAAAGTCATGCATTATCAGGCTCTTGGTAATAAATCATGGACTTCTTAAGAAGCAAACCAAGAGTTTTTTTATTATATATAAGTGTTTGCTTGCTTTCCTTTATATATATATATATATTTGGGAACTTAATAAATTTTTCATGACGTATGAATTCTGTCTCTAGAGCTATCTCACTACATATTGGCACCGCAGTGCATCCTCATAGCACTCATGCATCTGTGAAGGCAGCATTGCTGCACTTCCTATTTAATTGAGGGAGGTTCATGCGACTTGCTTGGACTGGCACCGCAGTGCCGCATGTCTAGAGCCGTGGCGCAAATTCATCCAATTCCACATGTCAACTACACATCTGCTTGGAATCCATTGAGTATTGCAGCACCTACAAGCAAACATAATAGCGCTAGAAACGTTTGACTGGTGTTCAACCTGACATATTAGGTGTGAAGTTAATGATAATTATAATTGTAAATGAGTTTAGAATTCATAAAGATACAAAAACTAATGTCTGAACGTTTAAGCTAATTTCTATACGAGTTGCTCTTCCAGTTGCAGTAAAGTTAAATCGTGGTTCAGCACAGCAATGCCCAAATGAAACTTCCACGGTGTCAATCCATTTTATATAAATAGATCCCATTGGCTATTTATTTTTCACATAATCTCTCAACCCGACGTGCATAGAAAGGGGATGGAGACAATAAGCTAGACATCCATGTTCTTATATTTTTCCTCTCCCCTTTTTTTCTGTGTTTTTTTTCCTCCTCTACATATTGTAGTTATGGCTTCTAAAGTCAAAAGATCCTAGTATACTATTTATTTTGACGTAAGAAAATTCATTGGTACTTAGGTGGTTGTTTGGTACAATAATTTTATTATTTTGAAGAAACTTGTACTTGAGAGAGTTTTATTTTAGTCCGAAGGGGCGGATCTAGAGTACTATCATTGAAAGGGGATGTTTCGAGTTAATTTTTGACACTGACATCATAATGATCCCTATCCCCTAAGGGTTCTTTGCTAACGAGAAAGAACAACAGAATGATAAAGTGTATGTGGTGGGGCAAGTTTGTATTTTTTTATTCCTCTACTATAAATTCTATTTATGGATTTTTGTTGTTTCAAAGGATGATTGTTCCCAATTCTTAGCCATTCAACATAATTAAAAGGAAATCAACAACTTCTTTCTAATTCTCAAGCTGAATGGAGGATCAGTGATGAAAATTATGAATTCCCCACTACATCTATGTCTAGAGAATCTAAGGCTTGGAATTATTTCGAATTTGCCAAAACTTGCCTTACCTCATTTTAAGTGAAGTGACTAATGATAGGGTTGCCTTAAACTTTTGCATTCAGTTAGGGAAGTTCATGGTTATTGGGTTTGTGATTTATCACTCTATCTTAGTATTATTTGGATATTAGAAGTCTAGGTGTAGGACTACCTACCCTCATTTATGATTTATGTGTGAATTTTGGGGTTTTAAGAGAGAGATACAAGGAGAAAATGTGGGTGAGAATGTTGTTGGCATTCATAGGTGGCACTAGAATATGGTGCAGAAGCTAGATAATTTCTTTGATTACCAGGTGAGTTTCAACTTGGCCCTTGTCAACACTTTTCAGCACTGCCAATTAAATGTGAGGCTTAATATGATCCAATTTCCTGATGCCCTAGAGTATTGATGCTACAACAATCTACAAGTCCTCCGGCAGTAAATTTTTTTTTGGATTGGTTTTCCTTAATCCTAAAATCTAATTAGAGCATTCACATAATTTACTATATTTGAATTTGATGATAAACATTTTAATAGCAGTGGAAAACTCATTGTTGTTTATGCAATCTTTCCATAATGCTCACTACACAACATTCAATAGTTTGTAAAACTTTTGGGTTTCTATTTTTTGGTGGCCGATTCTCCACTAATATCAAGTAGATTGTACTCTTACTGCATCAAAACACTATTTAATCAAAACTACTTAAATGTTACTCATTTGACGAAGTAGAGCTCATTGAAGCACCAACTTGAGGATGAATATATGATTCTTACTCATCATGTAACGTGTAGAACAAATAATTTTTTTTAACATCCTCTCTGATATAAATCCAACATGACATAGTCTTACATTAAGTATGATTGATTTTTAAGTTTCACAAATGAACATGAAAAATCACTATCTTAAAAATACATATGAAGCTAAGACATAACTTGCATGAAATATTTAACACTATATAAGAACTCATTAGTTAATCACTTTTATTTAAATGTAAGCTATTATATATTCATGACATTATATTCAGAAATGAGTTTACCATTGTTGCCAATTTCTAATTTCTCGTGTGTGGGGTGTCAACAAGACTGGCTTGGGATGATTCAGGGCTCATTCATAGCCTCTTAAAGCCAAGGCACACGTCTGAGACCTCTGCTGCGTATTTGGGGCACGAAACCATGGTATATGACGATATCCCTCTGGTTTTATGGCCCTGATGTGCTTTGATATATTGAGATTCCCCATCTAGATGATTCAATTATTTCATAGGTTCTATATGTTGACTAGTTTGCTACTCACATGGGGACCGTGAGAGACTTACTCTCCACATTGTTGCTTATCAGGAGCTTTAAAAGCATCGGAGCATTATCCTATGAGACAACTATCCTTTGATCGCCCTGTGTTAGTCATCAATACAAACACAAGAAAAACTCCTTTGGATTAGGAGTATTCTTAGGCAACCTCCAAGATGTAATTAACAAAATAGGATACATCCTCTTGGGACCACTTTAGACCCCATAATAAGGAAATACACTTAAATCTCTAGTTGTTGGTAGTATAGGTAGGTATTCTTTCACGAATATTGGTCCAAGGAGTTTCCACCTGATCTTGTTGGGACATACTTGACCTATCCATGGAAGGTTTAGCATACGTGTGCTCTCCATATTTCTCTTATTTTTTTTCCTTTGTCGTATGTCCATCTTTTCTGTCTCCATTTTTCTCCTTATCATTTACATGATCTATAAAAAAGAATTATTCAGAAGAGGGAAGCATATGATGATAGATAAACTACTGATTCCCTTAAGAATGAAAAAGAGAAAGGAACGAAAACAGAATAATGACTCCACTATGGATGTGGCTTTCCCTTCACCACTATAGTTTTTCTTAATTCTTATAGATTCATTCGCAAGTTTTGAGACTCCTGTGAGGAAGATTCCCTCTCTTTTTATCTTCAGAGGTGTGTTAACTTGTTCTATGGATCCCATCAAATTTGTAGTTTTAGAGTCGCTGGGAGTAGTGCACTCTCTCCCTCTTAGGGGTTCTACTTACATTTCTAGTGTCGTAGCTTCCTTTCAGTCATAGTTTTACTTGTTATGTATTTTATACCTTGAACTTTAGATAGATGCATCAGTTTCTATGGTTAGTAACTAATGTTATTCTGTCCCTTCTTGTATTATTGACAGTTTGGTTGCTTCATTGTGACATGCATCAATTTTATTGTACTATTTTTTGGTTGCTTTTCTTTGAGCTTTCTCTATTTGTAATTGTTTTTTCTTTTTCTTGGCAGACATGATGAGTAAGAAGGTGGTCATGGTCAGAACTGCCAGAGACAGTTTAGTTTTTTTTCTCCTAGCATTCTCTCTGTTCTTGAGGCTGTCATAACCTTCGGTTTTTTAAGCACCCTATCTAGATTACCATAAGTAATCACACACCTGTCGAGGTGTCTTCTTTGTGCCTTTCACCATGAAAGGGGAGTCAAGCAAACCAAGCTAATCCTACTGCAATAGCTCTTGTGAGCTCACCTCTCTTGCGAAGAAGAGGCCGGTGCTCGATAGCGATGAGACACAATGTCTGTTAGTCTTTTACAGGCTGTCATGTCGTTCCTTTGTGTTTCTTGCCTCCATCAGATGAGCTTTCCATTCCGATGCTTCCATTACTTTGGTCCATATCAAAGATCCAGTGTCAATCTTCCTTGGCCCCTCAATGGATACACCCGCTTAGGGGCTAGGTAGGAGGGCACGAAGGACCATAAATGATTTGCAACATACCCAACAATAGGTTCCCTCTACCGTTCTGGTTCTAGCCTAGGTGTAGTAATCGATGTCCCTAGCTAAGAATCAGTTTGTTATTCTTTTTTATTTCATGGATCATGTCACTGCCGGAATTACTAGGAGGCACAAATCGCATCGTGGCATTATGGTTCACAACAAATTTTAACCTTTTACTCGGCCATAATGAAAAGTAAATGAAAATCTAAAGGTTAATCATCACATTAAGTAGTTAAAAGTAAATTTGAAACAGTTTAACATCCTACATATCCTGCTCAATCTTCACAAAGTAAGGTAAAGAGTACTACACTTAAAGCTTGAAAGAAATAACACGCCAAGTCATTGAAACATAAGAATTCCATTATCCAGATGTTTACAACCAAAATACAATAATAAAGATACAATAAACCTTCTTCCTCTCTTTTACAATGACTTATAGATTCTCCACCATTGCTCTTCTTGTCTCCTCGCTATTGCTCCTGAAAGCTCTCCCTATACTCTACACTAGAAATAGAAGGATAGACTCTACAACAAGCTAATCTACTCAATCCTTACACCTTTATCAATCCTAGACCTCATAGCATCAATTTATCTAAGTCTTCATACCTTCCATTTTTTAGACTCATATATGATAGAATAAAAGCCCCCATGATCTCCTACAAAACTTTCTAAGATAAACTTCACAAACAACCAAAATTGCTCTAGGCAGTTACTGGTGCCTATGCACCTAGTAGTCTCTCTGGTGGTTGAATAATGTATGGATTCTTAGGCACCCATGAGACTAGCACCTAGGTGCCCAATGGTTGGCGGCTAATCATCAACTTCTCAAATTTTCTAGGTGAGGACTGGCTCCCGGCGCTCAAGAGTTTGATGCCTAAGTGCCAGCGCCTCTATAAGCTCCTTTGCTCCTTGTCTCCTCCATACTGCCTCACTTCTAACATATGTTGTACCTGCTAGAAGAACATAAAAATATCTTTCTTTACTCTATAATCTCATCCATAAAATTGTGCAAATGATAATAAAATAATAGCGATCCTTTCTACACATCAAATCCCCCAAACTTAAAGGTTACTTGTCCTCAAGTATCACCAAGATTTATATAACACTTTAATTAATTTATAGAAGTGAGTTTTATAGAACCTATCAACAATTATGCATCAACAGATTCATAATGATGAAAATATGATAGATCTAGTAAACTAGTCTAGTCCTAGGGTGTAAGATACATTGCATCCAACCAAGAAAAGCTAATTTACTATTTACATCAAAGAATAAATTAACACATGTTAAATAGGATAAATTAGATGGTAGGAAGATAGAATGTAAGCACTCCATTTAATAAGTTTTCCAATACTTAGTAAACACATGTAAGGTTAAAATGTAGTGAAGCTTCAAATTTAAAAAGAATCCAGTGAAACCAATTTTTAATAATACTTCTCTTCAAACTTTTTATACTCTTTTTTTTTGCTTTAGGATGAATTTTTCAATCAAAACATAACTTTATGAGAAGTACTGTATCTAAATCAGCCTTATAATATTTTTGAATTCCACTATCATATTCTAAAGTAAAACACATCACTTTCCTCGACTTGTAGTTTTTTTTCAAAAATTTAAGAAGTATTAGTTGAAACTATAACTTTATGGAGGCTCAATTCTTGTGAAGTATATATCTAAATGCATCGAATTTAACAAATATGTAACACTTTCTAAAGGTGAAAAATTGAATCCTTTTTTTACATGTTAAATTGCACAATTTGCTCAACACTAGTCTAGCCTAATTTACATAGAGTTTAAAATAAGTAGACTATGCTTCTCCTTACTCAAATATTTTAATAGATCTAAATTTAACCCAACATTCCTTAAGTTAATTAAAATAGTAATTCAAACTCAATTGACTTAAGACAAATAAGTTTAAGCTTTAAAATATTTTTACCCCCCCAAACTTGATTTCTCAATATAGTCAAGAATATAAAACTTGAATGTGAATAGGGAGAAAACAATACAGAAATAGTTCATATCACATGGGTCAATAACCAAGTGTAATAGGTATAAAAAAGAATAAAAATGTATGAAATAGCAAGTAAATATAAACTAAAACATAATAATAAATGAAATTACATTGGAATGATTAATGATTACGACAGGAATATAAGGACTCCACAATAACAATACAGACTGATCCAATAATAGTACATCAGCAGCAGCAGGAGGAAATAAAAATAACATCCACATAGTAGCAGCAACAGAAAATAAAATATCATCCAATACATCCATAAAAAAGAAAAAAATAAAAACTACTACTCATCTTCTTTAGTATCATTATCATCTTCTTCTTCCCGCTCTACTTATTTTTCATCTTCTTCATCTTCCTCAAAATCCTCCTCAAAATCCTCCTTTATTGGCTGGTGGCTATGCTTGTAAGGATGATAAGGAGAATACACAAGAAACTCAATGGGATGTTCTCCTCCAACCAATTGGTTTCTTTAATACATCTCCAACATACTAGCTTGGTATCTCGCAATCCGATCAAATTGGCTTTTATATTGTCAATCCATATGCGAATAATGACTAAATAATTTTTACACTCCACCATGTAAAATGGAGGTATTATCCTCCACCCTTTCTAACTTTCATTCTAAAGCAGTCATCGAGGTAGTAGTTGGAGGTCTGTAAGGAATAGAGGAATAAGGCTGTAATTGACTGGCCCTTTTTCGAAACACTACATGTCTCTTGTACAGTCCAATTCTTGATCAAGAGATAGGCTTCAGTGGATGAAGCTGTTCGTCCCAACTACTAAAAGGAACACTAGAGTTCTGTCACAGAGAAAAGATAATAGACCGGTGCCCCAAACTAAGAGTAGATCCCACCTTTGTGGTATTCAAAATAGAATGATGTATGAGGGAACCTATATCAATGAATTTCTTTTTCTATATACAAAAGTCTAAGAAAGCTCAATCTCTAGTTACATCATAAAAATAACTAGAAGGTAGAAACTTATCAGAAATGAAATAATTCCATGGGTTTGATATTCCATTTAAATTGGAAGCAGGGAATTTGAGCTTAATTTCATTTCTAACTTTCCGCACTCCTCTGCCATTAGTTAACCATTTGATAACTTTACCGAGATAAGTAGCTACTGGTGTGAAATTTGAGTACAAGCTATCTGGTATATCTCTCAATGATAATAGAGCATTAATGCGGGAAGGAGAGTTATCTACCAGCTTCTCTCTTAAAAAAATAAATCATCAGAAGCTTCAAGAAGATTGGCGCAAAATTCTCTCACCACAGAGATCACTACTATAGAGGTGTTGTAGCAAAAATTTTCCTAATGCTGACATACTCTCCACGGCTCCCCTAGGTTTAACAAGTCCCCTCTCATCAATCAACTTTTTCGACAAAAAGAAGTCATTGTAACGCACCTCAACTTTGGAGCTTACCAATTTCTTCTTGTCAAACGAAGATTTAGTTTTGCCACCTTTGTTTTAAGGAGCCCTAAAAGAGTAAAAAAATCACAAGGAATAAGGATTGAAAGTAATGTGGATTAAAAAAATGCAAATTAAATGCTAAATAAAGTTATTCCACAAAAATCTCAAATCCATGCTCTCTCCCACCAAAAATCCAGAAATCCAAGATGAAAACCAATGGAGAAGGTTAGAGGAGTGAAGCTTACCTCATAGGAGTGACATTCACTCATAAGAACCTTTGGATCAAAAGCAATGGGAATAAAAATGTATGCCTTAGGTTTCACCTTTCAGTTGACGAAGAAGATTAGGGGAAGGAAATTCATGACAATGAAGTGAAATGACTTAACTAAGGTCAAATAGTCGAATCGCAGTAGCGGTGCCTAAGTGCTGCTTACCGAAGCAGCTAGCACTTAGGTGCCCACAGAGCCAAGGTCTAGGCACTGGTATAATTAACTGGCACCTTAACGCTAGAGATAGTGACGCCTAAGTGCTAGTCACTTCCTAAGCCAAATTTGCCTCATTTTCAAAATTCATCCTCCAAAACATATCTTCATATCAATACATCAGAAATAAATCAAATACGAAAAATATCCTATAACTGAAGATAAACAAGGTCACTCATCCTTCTTCACATCACATCTCTCTCCTCTATTTTCTCATATCCAATGGAATCCTCCTCAATTGACTACCAAATGCTTTTACATATTTTTGAAAGGAAAATATTCTGGACCAAATAACACATGAATTAATTGAATTAGTTTATATGTTGCCAAACTCAAAGTAATACTTTATTTCATAAAGTATACACCTCAACCTATACAATGAAGGACTCATCCACCACCTCTAATCACTACGCAAAAGAGGCCCTTGTGATAGATGAACAAGGTCAGAAAAATGAAATAAGAACTAGATGGACATGTCCAATGCTCAAACTCAATTTGTCTCTTATAGATCCCAATATATATTTAAGAAGTAGGTTGTAGAGGATATAGTTGATCAGTATACTACAAAATGAAATGCTAGAGTTCTGACACAATGTTCTGGTAGAGGATAAAAAACATAAACTAATAAGATATTCTTCTCAAATCATTTAATTTAAAACACGAAAATATAATTATAACATCATACACAATTAAACCAACACAAACACACAAAAAAAAACTTGGGTTGCCACCCAAAAAGTGCTTAGTTTAACATCCTCAGCCCGATGGATCCAGATATTCACTCAGGATGATCCAACATTAAGACCAAATTACCCATAGGTCTCTCACCACCTAGGTAGGGTTTAAGTCTTCGCCCATTCAATTTAAACACTCTACCACTCTTAATATCTTTTCGATTAATTGCACCAAAAAGATACACATTTACTACAATAAATGGTCCTGACCACTTGGACTTCAGTTTTTTGGGAAATAATTTCTATCATGTATTATACAATAAAACCTCCTATCCATGCTCAAAATCCTTCCTAAAAATCTTTTGATCATGCCATTTCTTCGTTTTTATCTTTATATTTTTGCATTTTCCTAAGATTCTTGCCTATTTTCATCAAGTTCATTTAACAATAACAACATTTTCTCACCAGCTTCCTTCATATTGTAGTTAAAATCCTTAATAGCCCAATATATTTTGTGATCTAAATCAACTGACAAGTGACAAGCTTTGTCAAATATGAGCCTTTATGTAGACATCCTGATTGGTGTTTCATAAGCAGTCATATAGGCTCACAATACATCATGTAATCTCAATGAACAATCCTTTCTACTAGTATTGATAGTTTTCTCTAGATCTTTAGAATCTCCATTATTAGAAACATATGTTAAGTAACAAATGCGGGGATGATATTTTATATGCTTTATACCATATATTACAATGCCCCCGACTTTTCTATTGTTAAAGTGGCTTCCCCCATTAGTAATGTTCACTACAGGCATAACAAATTTGTTAAAGATGTTTATTTAAAAACTTTCTTTGCACTTTGAGTTTGTGCGGCTTATTTTTAGGTCGTGTTTTATTTTGAAGAGGGGTCGCTTTAGCAATCATCGGCGAATTTTAATTTAATTAAAATAAATAATTTGAAAAGTAGTATTTGATTTTGAAAATATTTTAAATTTGAAGGATTTAAGATATGAAATTAAACCGACCTCGCATCCCGAATAGTTTATATAAACGAGCACGCACCACCAATGAGTATTTTATCCTAAGGATAGACACCTTTGCTTGATAGTGAAGAGACTTGATTAAATAAATGAAGATTAGTAATGATAGTTTGGTCTGTGACAATTTTATAATGTAAATGATTTCCACTTAATATGAAAACATTAAACGGGGTTGTAATACTGAGTTCTTTAAAATTCCACAAGTGACCACATAGTTGGTATCTTAAGTGACGGGGAATCGCACCAGAAAACTCTCGATGTCAATGGTCTGCTCTCGAAATTTCGAAGTTTGAGTTTTCGAAAGATTGAATTTTGGAGTTTTGATAGGAATGGATCAAATTTTTGGAACATTTTGTTTTGTGAATCCGAGGAAGAAAGGTAGGAGAAATGTTGATTCGAAGTGAACGATAATTTCCCGTATCTATTGTTTGTCTTGAATTTAGGAAAGTCTTTAATGTTTTATTTTGATATTTGATGCGCGATTTCAATTAATTAGGGGCTTTATATTTGTATGATAAAATCGAACGAATAGCTTAGAAGATGTGAGGGTTTATTGTCGTATCGGACATTGCCTCGGAATCCTAGACCGGTTAGGGCTTAATTTATGATATAATCTTTTAACGAAGAGTTGATTTATGTTGCCTTGCGTGGTACCTCGAGTCACATGGCTTGGTTGTTTAATTCTGGAAAGTTTTGCGGAAGTAGACTCGGGTTTTGCGATGACGATGGTCGTCTTGCCCGCGTGCTCGAGCTCCTTGTTGTTGCGAGAGGTTTAGTTTTAGAAATCATAAATCGGGAGTTGAGAAAAGTGTTTTGGTTTAGAGAAAATCTTAATTTCCGGGTGTTTTTTATGTTTTATTTAAAACAAATCTTAAAGTTGATTATAACGACAGGATTCTGAATCCCGCGGTTCCATCCTTAGGCATCATTATTTTTCGGATTCACTTAGTCGAGATGAATTTGCTAAACTCGGCGAATGAGTTCACGCTTTCATTTAGGCAGTGGGAAATCCGTTAGCAACACGTAGGTTACGTCATCCCAGGGTATTCAGGTCATCCGACGGGACGTTTTAATTTAGTTGTAATTGTAGTTTTGTGTTACGGTTTGTGATTAAATTGCAGGTTGTTTTTATATTTTGAAATGTTGTGGCGGTGAATTTTATCTTTGCAGTGACTTTTTAACTTAATTTTGGTTTCGGTTTGGGAAATTATCACAAAGGTGTGGGTTTCGTCTGTTGTTTTATCGTGAGAAAAGTAAAATGCATTTGCGATAAAGTAAATTACTTGAAAGTAAATTGCGATAAAATAAAAGCGTGCAGGAGGGTCTTCCGTCATCATTGCACTTAAAACACGATTAGAATATTTAGCGAGTTCTAGGTAAAGGCTGAGAAGGTTATGGTTTTCTACCAAATTCTAATCACATGGTAGTCGTCTCTATGACGTAGGTTGCTGGGTTTTAGTTTAAGGACGATTTTTCTTATTGAAGAATAATCGAATTGATTGTTCTTATAAATATCTATCATATTGAGGAAGTGCTTAGAAGGATCTTGCTTGTCTTTTGATATTTAAAGTTATTTTAAGTCGAAATGAATTTAATTATATAAATGAATCGATCGTCGAGGTTTTAATCTTGTTAACTTGCTCGTTAATTTAGGGCGTTTGAATATCACATGAGTGAGTAACTTATTTCAATTTAATGTTTCGTTTAGGAGTTATAATAATCGAAAGGCACCGGAGTAAATTAGTATTCGAATGATTTGATTTAAGTTAAAAGGGTTTAAATTTGGAATAGTGTTAAAGGTTAACTTTATATTTAGTTCGATTTAGATTTAATTTGATTTGATGTTTAATTAATTTGATTTAATTTAATTTAATTTAATTGTTAATTTAATTTAATTTAATTTAATTTAATTTAATTATTTAATTTAATTTAATTTTTTAGTTTTAATTTAATTTAATTATTTAATTTAATTTAATTTAATTATTTAATTTAATTTAATTTAATTGTTTAATTTAATTTAATTTAATTTTAATTAATTTAATTTAATTGTTTAATTTAATTTAATTTAATTTTAATTAATTTAATTTAATTGTTTAATTTAATTTAATTTAATTATTAAATTTAATTTAATCTTAATTTAATTTATCTTTAATTTACTTTATTTTTAATTTTAATTGAAATTTTTGAAAGAGTTTAATTTTAGTTTAATGATTAAATCTTTTAATATTTTGAATTTGAATTATCATTTTAATTAAGAGTTGAATATTAATGGGATGATTAATTTAGGGATTTTTAAATTAAAGAATAAATCTCTTCACAATAAAGATCACTTATTTTAATAATTAGATTTTATTATTCTTAGAATTTAATCGTATTTAATTAAAGTTTTGTCGTTTTAAAATTATTTAATGGGTTTATACTTGCTTTAATTATTTAAATTTAAATCATCCGATCAGATTAAGATCAAATATTTCTTGTTGATTTTTTTATTAAGCACAAGTTTTAATTAAGGATTAAAGATTTTAATTCTTGATTTCTTTAATTTAATAATTTCATAACTCACTAAATTGAACTTAAATGAACTTGAAATTTTTATGTGAAACTTTACTCGTATATTCGATAAAGGCGTGAGAGGAGAAAATGTGATTTTGTAGTATTTAATTTATTTATATAATTATTTTTGGTGGAAAATAGAAATTTTCGAGAAAATTTGATAACATGACCAAGGGAAAGTTTCTGTCGTAGAAAATTAGGGGGCGATTCTGTGTAGGAGAAGCGCTTGGACGATTTTGGTGATTTTTTGAATTATATTATTTTTATTATAATTATTTTGAGTTTTGAGTGTTAATTAATTTAAAAATAAGATAAATGTTGAAAAATGGATTTATATTTTCAAAAATCTCTCTGATATCAAGGAAACGATCGAATTTTGCAATTTCCCGATTTTTCTATGATTTATAATAATTATTTTAGTGAAAATGCTTCAGAAAATGCATTTTTTTTAATTTTAAAATTACCACTGAGGCTTTAAAATTTAATATCTCCTTTAAATAGACTTAGGAAAAATGTAGAGGTTGTTCTAAGTGATTAAAATTCAAAATGTGACGTTTTTGGTGAATTTTATTATTTTTGTGATTTTATTATTTTTTAATTATTAAAAATATTAAAATATTATTAAAAATCGAAAACTTTTTTAGAAAATTGAAATTTTAATTTCTTGGGATTGCGATATCGAGAGGCTCCCGAAACCCGATTTGGTGAATTTTTAAAAAATATTTTAAAAGTTATGAATTTTTAAAGTTTAAGATGGGTAAGTGGGCAATCGACGATTAGTGGGGCTAACTGGTCAAATTGACGCCGGAATTTTTATGGTGGATTCATCGTCACTGCAAAGGTCGATTGGAGAATTGATTTCGAGTCGATTTGATCTTGGTTAATTAATTAATTGAAGAGCTATTTTGGGTGTTTAAGCGATTAAGTTAATACGAGTGAATTAACTCGAAGTCACATTTTTCTAGGGTTCTACGAGTCGTAAGGAACATCACCAAATATTTCTAGAATTTATTTCACAACATGCTAATTTTTGGAATTAAAATACTCGAAAACGACAACATGCATTTGAAAAATAAATAACTTTTCACGAGAGGTGACTGACTTGGAAAATCGAAGGAATATTCCAATTCAGCATTTAAAGCTCTCAATTCTCATCTTGTGGTAAATTGTATACGTACGTGGAGAATTAAATGTATGCGAGAGAGTAAATAAATCATAAAAAATAAAAAATCTTTTAATTAAATTAAATGATTTTAACTGGCATTATTCTCACTTTCTGATACATTTGGCTTGAGGGTATTTTATTTTATTTTTGTGATTTTTATTTCTGTAAAGATATGGATTTTTGAAGTTTAGGGAATTAAATAAATAAGAAAATCTGCTAATTTTCTATTTATCATTGTGTAAATGAGGCTCTCGGCCGACTCAAGAAGGCCCGCGCCGGCGCGCGCTCCGGGTCCCGGCCGCCGCTTGAGTCGGCGGCCGGGCCCGCGGTTCTCGTGCGGGTCTCTGAGGTGAAGCGCCATCGGCGGTGGTCCCGCGTGTATTGAATGGACGGCATCCGTTCATCGTCCCACAGTGTTCTCGCACAGGAGCGTCCACACTAAATCACAGATCTCGCTCGATTCTCGATGGATTTTCGTATTCGCATGGTTCTATGGATTGTCTTGAAGGCAGATACGTATACGGCTAACGTACACGTGAAAGCTAAGGCATTCGAAATGAAGGAATGCGGAAGCTCGGGATGAAGGAGTTGGCTCGTACCTTGGCTCGGAGAAGTGTGGCTTGATACGAGATTTGTTGCACCTTCGATTAGGTCCAGAGCAAGCTCAGGATGAAGTCTCTGATGCAGTGAATTACTGGTATGAAAGTGACCACGGTAGATCACAAAGCTTGGAGGGTTTGGAGCAAGCCCCAGGTGGCACGGAGATGGGGCTTTGAGTGGGAAACTTCTCCTCTTGGTCCGGTGAAGGTGTAGGACCGATCGATTTTGAGGATTGGCTCGGCTGTGTAAAAGTGTCTACAGTTTTGGGTGGAATTTCGGTTGAAAATTGGGCTCTGTTGGTGGGGTCAGGCAGTGTTGCCAGGGATCAGCGCTCGGGATGGTGAAGGGTTTGGAACAATTTTGGCGAGGAGTTTCGGCGGGGTTTGTGCTTGGCTCCTCTCATGGCGAGAGGGGTGGAGTTTAAATAGGAGAGGGTGGAAGGCCTCTCGGAGAGTTAGGGCTTGGGATCGGTAACATGCAGTGAGGAGAAGATCGGCCATAGTGACAGCTAGGCGTAGGGCGGCTCGGCGAGTGAGAATTTGATGTTGGCTCGCATGAGCTCTGGCTTGTGGTGTTTCCCGTGGCTTCAGTGGCCAGCCGGCAGGCAATGGTCACCGTCTTGGTCGGGTGGGTCGTGGGGTTTAGTGTAGGCAAATTGAGTTTGACATGCTGTAAAAAAGGAGTTTGATTTAAATGGAATGGGGCATGGTAGATTTGGACCTAAATGGGTCGGCCCACCCATTTTGGGCTAGGTGCACCATGAGGGCTGGTTTGGTGAGGAAAGTGATTTGGATCGGCTTGATTAGTGGGGTCGAGTAACGTCAATGCAAATTAGGCTTAAGCATGGTTTAGTGGAATCATGTAAGTGGTTAACCACGCTGGGAGTTAAGGAAAGAGCCTCCTCCTTTGCCCGAAATGGCATGGTGACATGTAAAGGGGCTCTCATGAGAAACTGCGTATGGCTTATGCATGGCTCCATGGCTCGTTGGCTTGGGAAAAGTAAAGTCGATTTCATGGAAATGGATTTAAAGGAAAATTTTGGTATTTAGGGGTGATTTGGCATGAGGTTTGATTTGGAATTATTTGATGATGAATTTAGGACTTAGGGATGATTTTAATTGAAAGTATGATGAGGGGAAATGTCGTATGGGCCTTGGAAGAATTTTGGGCTTTTTTGAAAAGGGTTTTAGATGGGCTTTTAAGATGGATTAGGAAAGTGGGCTCTTGAATTTTTAAAATGGATTTTGGGATGAAATTTTGTAAAGAGTTGGGCGAATAATTATTAAGGTTTAGCTCATGGATGTGTCATGAGTGACTTGAAGCAAATTTGGGGTAGTTTGGACTTGAATTGGGTTGGATTTGAATTCTTTTGGTGAATGGGCGTGTAGGTCGAATTAGGTTTAACTTGGGCCGATGTTGGGCTAGGGTTGAAATTGATGTAAAATAAATATTAAGAAATGTTTATGGGAGTGTTTCAAAAGGGTTTTGGCTTTGGTTGGGTTTTAATTTTGAGGTTTGGGCTTTATTTGGGTTAGATTTGGGTTTAGGTCGAAATTGGGCTTTTGATTTTGGGTTGAATTTGAGTGGGGTTTGGGTGAAATCTTGGGCAAATCATGTTAGTGTTTTGTTTTATGAGGATGTTAAGGAAGGTTTAGAAAAGATTTAGGGTTAATTGGAGTTGAATTGGGTTAGTTTGGGCTAAGTTTGGGTCATGGGTCCAAATTTGGGCTTTAAGGCCCAAAGTGAAATTGAATCCAAATGTCAATCAGGTGGACTTGGATTTGGTAAATTGGTATTGGGAATGTTGAATTGAAGTTTAGAATTGAATTGGACCAAAATTGGGGTCGATTGGGTATGTTTGGTTTGACATTAAGGTCCGTTTCAGGTTAAAATGGGTCGATTTGGGGGGTTTTGGCAAAGTAGGGTAAATTGACAAAATTGACGTGGTGTAGTTGAATGAGAAATAGAGTGGAATGTTGGGATTTTTACGGAATTTTACGGGAATTTTAAGATTTTTGGATTTTTAAGTAGAAGATTATTTTGGGTATTTGGAGGGTATTGGGGGGTATTTTGGAATTTTGGTATTTTTGGGTATGGATGATCGATTTGAGTGATGTGGAGGTGTTTGGGATTGATTTTGGAAAATTTTAAAATTGTTGGAGATTTTACGAAAATTTGGGTAATTTGAGGGTTTGGGTAGGTTTAGTAGGTGTAGGGTCCGGGGGTCGAAAATTGAAAATTTGGGAAATTGAAGATTAGGTGAATTTGGGTGGGGTGAAATCATTTTGGTTGAGCCATGAAGCCATTTCGAAGCCCTGAGCCGTGAAGGGACTCGTTGAGCGTTATTAAGTTATTCTGCCCTCTTGTGAGCAGGGGTTAAGGACCATCATGTGAATCACACACGCAGATCATGAGGTCAAGTTAGATGTGGGTGTGGTTTAGGAGGTGTGTGGAAATGTAGTGTGTAAGTGTAGTGTATAAGTGTAATGTGTATGATCGGCCCCTTCGCTGAGACCGAGTAGCGGGCGATCTTTGGGCGAAGAGTCATAGGGAACTCATCCTTTAAACTTATATTTGTTGACCCTCTGAGTGATTAGGGGTCTATAGTCGAGTTTGTGGAGTTTGCGGGGAGTTTAGAAGTGGTTTGAATTTCTAAAGGCGGGTCCGATTCTAGTCCTCTAAGATAGTCGAAGGAAAAGCTGAAATTTCAGATCTACGAAAACGCTAAAGAAGAAAAGGGCCTCATCGAAATGAGGTCAGCAGGCCAGACCCCCGATAGGTGTGGTGGTGACGGAGCACACCGCGCGTATTGGTGTTGGCCGGCGATCAATAATCGCTTACAGAGATGTCAGTGACGAACTTGGGACGAAAGTAGAGTTTCGCTGGAGTGTCGAGTATATCTGCGAGCCCAGGAGATTCTTGAGCTCTCGGCGGGGAAAAGGAGGTAAATCTGATCATGATGCGAGGAATTTCGATTTAGATTATTTTGCTTCAATTTATGTCTTGATGTGTGAGTTTAAATTTTAGTTTGGAGTTTTCAATTTAGATTGAAGTTTGTCGAAATTAATTTGAGGGATTTGATTTGAAATGAAAATTAGGATTTTTGAGGTTTTAGATGTAACATCTCTGACCTCGAAAGAAAATTGAATTGATTAGATTGAATAGTTAACGTGAGAGGAAGAGATCTCGGAGAAGCGAAAGCGGTGTTGGATGTAAAATCCTTAGCCCATCGAGTTTGATTTTGATGTGATGTATTTCATTGCGATGGGGAAAAAGATCTAAAGCAATGCGAGTCTCGGATGTAAAATCCTCGACCCCGAGGTTAAATTTTGATGTATTTCGGTGTATTAGGAAGAGAATCCTAAAGCGAGTGCGATGCTTGGATGTAAAATCCTCGACCCAAAAGTTTTGAATTTTGATGCCATTTCGGTGCGATAGGAAGAGAATCCTAAAGCGGTGCGATCTTGGATGTAAAATCCTCGACCCGAAAAGTTTTGAATTTTGATGTATTTCGGTGCGATAGGAAGAGAATCACAAAAGCGGTGCGGTCTTGGATGTAAAATCCTCGACTCGAAAGTTTTGAATTTTGATTTGATTGATATTTGATTCGAGATGTTTGAAGAAATTGAATTTGAATTTGATTGAGATTTGAAATGCGGAAAGATTGAATTTGGAAATTTGGAAATTTGGAAGGATGAGTTTGAACTCGTGAAACTTGATTTAAGATTTGATTTGAAATTTGAAAGATCGAGTTTGAAACTTGATCGAATCGGTTGGATTTTGATTGAGAATTTGATTTGAGATTTGGGAAGATCAAATTTGAAATTTGATCGAGAGTGGATTTGGAATTTGATTGAGATTTGATTTGGAAGTTTGGAAGGATAGAATTTGATTTTTTTGAAGTTTGAAAAGATTGAAATTTGATTCGAATTTGGAAAGATTGAATTTGAGATTTGTGTTGATTTCGTTTATCTTTTAATGGTTAATTTTATTTTGTTGTTTATTTAATGTTCATGTGAACTTGGTGTTTGTCATTTTCGATTTTTTTTTTAAAAAAAATTTTTTTATTCTCTTTTTTCTTTTACGGTATTCTTTTGTTCGAAGTTCGTTTAAGCTTTTAATGGCGTTTCCCGATCAATTTGCACAAAAGAATTGAAAGGCCCAACGTGACATGGTCGCTCATTCCGATCATGTTGAAAATCGTCGTACGACTCGATGCGGAATATATTTCATCTGATCGTATAGACTCGAAACGGACGTGTATGATCTTTGTTGATCCATCGAAAGAATCATCTGTCGAAAAATCCATGTACGAATAGTGAGGTACATGGTCGATAACATCACCTTCCGAGCCGTCCTTGGCGAGGATGCGGTGGATGTACATTGGAGGTGTGATATTTCAGTACCAACTCGCATTTCTCGCTGGCGGAGGTTCTGCGGCTACGGATGCGGTTGCCGATGGTGGTGTTTCTTTGTCGTCCATCCTCCGCGAAAGTAGCGAGATTCGCTCGCAGCACCCGGTATGCGATGCTTTGCGATATACGCTCTAGTTACCTTGCGGTATCGTAATGAACAGCGGTAAGGTATCTTTGCGGCCCTCGGAACTCACCGGGCCTTTCTCCTCCGGAGGGTCGGATCCGAACATGATGTTGCGCGCTCGATTCGAAGAGCGGGTGCGAAGGTCGGCGAGTCGTGGTGATCGATATGTGGGGGTATGCGGTCGCCTTTGTTTGTAGATGTTGATAATGCGGTGTGGGTATGCAATCTGTTGGCCGGTACCCTCCGTATTGCTCCCGATCTTTCACCATTCTCTTGATAGCCGCCAAACGGATCTACTTGCTAGCAATGAGGTATCACCAGTGGAGTTTCCTTCTTTGTCTTCGTGAGGATTGTAGCGACATCGCATTGTATTGTGATTCTTCCTTTCCACAGCATCCATCTCGGGGTTACGAGTATGTGTTTTCCCTCGGGCGGCTGCTCGGCCCATTCTTTTCGGATCCGAGGATCGGTCCCGGAATTCTTGTTGTTCGTATTACGAGAATACGTCGGTGTGTAGCTCGGGGCAACCAGTATGTTGATTCTTCTTCCTTTAATTCTCGAAGTATTCGAAAGTTTCTTTTGACTTTCGCATCCTCTCCGGCCCCTCGTATTCGGGAATGATGCGGATGGCGAGGCCTTGTGACATATTGTGGGATATATGGTTCAATCCTTCCACGTTCCTGCATACCTCGGCTCCTCGGGGATGATGCACATCGGGACATCCCGGGGTTGCTCTGGAAACAAGGTCATGCAGCTGGCATTGGTTATCCGTGGCGTTGTAGCCTTCTTTCTTCGATCTTAAGATTTCACACAGTTCTTTTGTTATTCTAGGAGTGGCACTCCTTTCTTCGAGTTCACACAGTGAGCCGGTGTCCTTGAAGAATGTGAGTGCGCATTAGCGGTGTCTCGTCGCGGTCGCGGCTAGTTTTGTTAACATTTTACGGATGCGGCGATTCTTATTTCTTCGTTGCGTGGCCGTGAGAGTAGCCCTCAGAACTTCTTGAATCTGCGGGCGCGGCGGCTGACTTCTGCCCTCATTTGTAGCGGCTACGGACTTCATTTTCTTGTCTTCTTCGGTGTTTACTTTTCTCTTCTTGTTGTTGGATTGGTGGCTTGGGCCACCCGCCTCATCAGCATCTGTCAGGCGAGTTCTTCTCGGTTGCGCCAGGACTGAGTCTTTCCTCGTCTTGTAGGCTGGTGCAATCTGGTCGTCTCGATTATCGCTCCATCTTTCACCCTCTTTTCATCGAGTGCGAAACACACGCCGTTCTTAAAGTTCGAAGACCCGACATAGATTCGACATTTCCTGCTGCGAAAAGACAAGGAAAAGGATCGAGTGTCATAAGAACAAGAACATTAAGAAAATGTTTATTAAAGATACATTTTTATTATTCTTATGTTTTGAAATTTAACGAATGAAGTAGGATAAGATGAGGGAAGAGATTTTGATTTGAAAAAGAAAACAAAGGGAAACTTAATTATCATGATTTTATTTATTTTAGCACATTTTATTATTTTTTTTTGTTCGGACCCAATCATAAGTAATTACTTCGCCGTGTTTCTTAGGGATGAAGAATTCATTTCTTGAGCATCGAGTAGCGTAATACTTTTTGAGTATCGTCGTTGATCGGAAGCATATGTCGTTCTCCCCCGGCAGTTCACTATGGGCGGTAGGAACCTCACGAGGTATGCGCTTGACCACGAACGGTCCTTCCGTGGGTTCGGAATTTTCCTCATCTTGCGGTGTGCGAATAGGTCTCTTCGAACGAGAACTAAATCCACCCCGACTTTGAAGGTTCTTGGGCGGACCGGTTGTCATGGGCTTGAACCATTTTAGCTTGGTATAGTTCTAAATTACCGATTTAACGGCACATGATCTTTTCTTGTCGACTTCCCCAATTCTTCGAGTCGTATTTTGGCATTTTCTTCGCCGTGATCTTGTTTGCGAACGGTCGAGTGAAGGAAGGGCGAACCTCACAAGGAATGCTGTTGCCTCGGACCCATACACCGGAGGCGTAAAGGTGTAGCTTGAGTAGGAGTTACGAAGGTTGTCGGTAGGCCCATAAGGCTTCTAACAATTTCTCGTGCCCGATTTCTCTTATTATCGTCAGGGTTTTCTTTAAGATTTGAACGAGAGTTTTATTAAAAGCCTCGGCGGGCCCCGTTTGCTCTTGGGTAGTAAATTGTTGAGTATCGCGGTCGATTCCGTGTCTCATACGACAAAATTGTTGATTTGTGTGCTTCGAATGCGACTGAAGTATACGAGATGATCTGTGCGCACTAGAAACGTGCATGACTTGGTTCTTAATGCAGCACGTGGTGTGCTTTCACTTCTACAGGAGTGGAGTAAGCACGCGCCCGCTTGGAAAAGTAATCGCCAAGTGAGGAGGAATGAAACGATGTCCTTTTTGAAGATGGTGGTTATCGGACCCACTATATACGTACCCCCGACATTCGAATGGCCGCGACGCGACGCCGGGTGTAGCACATTTGGAGGTTGATGTAGAACCACTGCGTGCACTTGGCATTGAGTGAGCGGCTCTTGGCGATTTTCGTACGGTGGGTCATCATCGAGGGACGGTAGTACCCTGTCTTTTTAATTTTCGTTTTCATCTTTGGACCGTGGTGAGCGCCGCGAGTCTCGAATGCCTCTTTAACGATTTCGCGGGCCTCGGACCCGCTTAGGCACCTTAGCCGCATTTGATCGAAAGACCTTACGTATAATGTGTTGTTTATTAATGCGTAAGGCAGAGTTCTTTTCTTGATACGATGGGCCGACGGCCTGTCGTCTGGTAGGCTTTTCACCATTTGCGGGTAATTACATCGATGTTTTATCGCCAATCTTGTGTTTTTAAATGCATTCTTTCTGTTGATTCTTTTCGATTTGTGTATCATGTCTACATGTGAGCATGGAAATGGGACTGACGTCAAGTGAAGCCCAGCCACTTCAACGGTTATCTTCTGAAACAGTAAATTCTTTTGCGAGACGGGCTAAAGCATCTGCTAAAGCATTCTCTTTTCTAGGAATTTTTTTTTTGTAGATTGTCACATTTGGAATCTGTTCCCGTAGTATATAGCATCTTGGAAGTATTGTTCGAGTCTTGGTTTAAAAATCTGTATTGTCAGAAACGTCTGTTGAATGATTCTTGTGAATCCCGTAGATGTTGATGTACGGTTATCCCCATTTGAATAGTTAATTCCAGTCCGTTATGAGGGCCTCGTATTGTAGTTGTTTATGTGCTTTGATTCTGTCGAGTGGTAGGAGTATCTTAACATCCCCCGTAGGTGTTATAAAGATTAGCCGATTCCACCGCATGGGCCTTGTCCTTGCGATTCTTCGTCTTGTGTCTTGAAGATGCTTTCAGGTAGTACAATTCCCAACGTCGATCATCGGGGTCTTGGAAACGTTATTTGTTCATGCGGCGGATCGTCGTTGAGAGGAGATTCGGCCGACGAAGGGTGTCTTCACGGAAGTCTGCTAAGACTTGTCCCTTTATGGCACGCGAGGAGGCACGAAAGTTATCGAATTACTGATAATATCATTGACCATGCAGCGAGTACGCCGGAAAGTGTTGGACGAGTCATCGAAGTATTGCAATGGATTAAACTTCGAAATCGAGTTGGCCTTTATGAAAGCATGTAGTGCACAGGCTTTTGAGCGGCGAAGATCGAGGACGAAACAATGCTTTTGATTGCGGGATACTTTACTTAAAGTCGGGAGTAACGACGGCTTAAGTAGTAAAGAGCATTTTCTTTACCCTCGTCATTGACACAGGGTAACGGAGACTCCGTCGTCACAGAGCCGCGGTGTAAAGTATCGACGGTACGGGAGGCGGGGGCTGTAGCCCAAAAGACGGGGAGGTGTCGTTAAATATTGTTTAATGTCTTCGAAGACCTTACGGCATTTCTCTTCCCGAATAAATTTGGCGTCCTTTTAAGCTAGTGCGAGAAGGGCGACACGCACTGCGACGGAGTTTGAGATAAAGCGTCGAAGATATGCCGGCTTCCCTTGAAAAGATCGTAGTTGTTTAAGGTTTTGGGAGGCGGCATTTCTAAGATAGCTTTAATCTTCTCGAGAGTGAATTCGATTCACGATGTCGGACAATGAATCCACAAATTTCCGGAGAGTGACGAAAGGCGCATTTTAAGGGATTCATCTTAAGGTTAAATTGTCTTAATCGTTCGAAAACAATTCTCGGAAATCGTACGGTGGTTTCCTTTACTTTGCTTTTGATGACGACATCGTCAGCGTAGCACTCGACTTGATTGTGGATGAGATCATCAAGAAATTCTTGTCATTGCTCTTTGGTAAGTTGCTCACTTGCGTTCTTCGGTCGAATGGCATCCAGGTAGCAGCAAAATACTCGATCGGCGTTACGAGATGCGCCAAGCTTTTCATCTTAAGACCATTTTTATCCCAGTTTGTATCACGAAGATCCATCCATGAATGAGAATATTTCATGTGTCGAAGCAATATCGATCATCGAGTTCTGGAATCGGTAGAGGGAATTCATCTTTTGGACATGCCTTGTTTAAATCTGCGAAGTCGCACAAATTCGTCTGACCATTCTTCTTTACGGCGGCACCACATTGGGTAACCGGGTCGGGTATTGTTCTTCACGGACAAATTTAGCGTATTAGCTTTTTAACTTGGTATGACTTGTTGTTCGATTTCCGGACGCATTCATGCAGGACCTTGTACGGCGGAGCAGTAGGATCCACTCACAACATGGTGTTGCGGCCTGCAGGGCTAATCCTGGCATTTCATCGTAGCTCGAGCAAAACGATCTTTAAATTCCATTAACAATTTGATTATTTCTCACAGTCTTCTTTGTTGAGTAAGGAGCTAACAAAGGTAGGTACAGGCTCTTCGGCTAGTACTTTAAGTTAACTTCCGTGCTAAATTTTATTGTGGATTTAATTTCTTCTTCGAATTCTGGTGGAGCGTCTCCGATTTGTAAATCTTCGCGAGTTCGTCTTGTAGTTTCCATGCGGTTTTCATTGGATTTGCAGTGGCAAACCCGAAGCAAAATTCGATATCGTCGTGACCTACTTGTCTTAGAATCAAAGTCCATACTTTGAATTGGAGGACGAGGCGGGAGTTGTTATAACACCCGAAATGTTGTGATTGGCCTTTTGTCGAATTTGTCGAGGTAAAAACCGCGTTGAATTAAATTTTGAGCAGCGGGGAGAGTACCACTCGAGTAATTCCATTAATTCGATGAAGTGACATCTTCGGGTGTACATTATTTTTCGGTTTTGGAGGAAGAAGCACCACGGTAGGGCAGTCGGCTTTGCCCGTCACTACGTCTGCTCTTTGACGCCATTACCGCCGATCTTATTAGAATGGATCGGAGTTAGGGTCATAGTATGTACGTAGTGGTTAATCTTCTCGTACATCGATTTATATTCTTCATTCTTTTCATCTTGAGCGGGATCTGAATTGCGGCTTCTTAGAGCTTATTGTATTTGCTTCTTGTGTTCTTTTTTTCTTAGTGTCTTCCCAATCCCCGACATTGATGGGCGGTTTCCTACTGTCAATCCTCCTAACGTCTACGCACGACCTCGTCCACGGCCTCGACCTCGGATGCGAGTTGTGGAGAAACCTTCCTTAAATACGCGGAAGGAGTGGTGAGTGGTGTTGGACTAGAACTTCGAGGTTCTTCGTTGTCTGAACTTTCTTTGCTTTATTTGTTACGGTATCTGCGGGAGAGATTGTTTTCTTTGGCGGTGCATAATAAATTGCATCTTCATGGATTCGATTTCATGTACGGAGAATGGTTATGGGGAGTCTCCTTTGATGCGCTGTTCCCACCAATCGTAATATTTGATGCAACGATGCGAGAGATGATGGTACCATCACATTTTCATGTATCCATGGTCGGCCCGATGAGCGTTGAACGACGTTTCGAATCGATTATATGAAATTTTGCGGTTGTCTTTCTTCAAATCAAGTCTTCATGGGTAGCGTTATTGACGAGGGCTCTTTCTCCTTTTACGGTTGAATCCTCTTAACATTTTGTCGGCCTCGAGCTCGAGAGCATCGATTTCGAAGTATGCTAGTGTTGAAGACTCATTATATTGATTGATGCTCCTGGATCCACCAATACTCTGGAGAGCGTAAAACTTCGATTGTGGCGAAATGCAATGGTCGGTTGTGTCCTAACATCTGAAGTAGTAGGTCATTGTACGTGAAGGTGACACCTACATTGTTCCTTTAACGACGAGCCTCATACGAGATCTCACAGCCCATTTATTCCAACGAATTCCGGATGATAAGGCCTTGATGGGAAGCTTCTCTAAATCTCCTTTGTCAGATGAGAGCATCGTAGATGCTCGGTTGTGATTTCCTAAGATGGCTTCCACTCATAGTCCATCGTCCATATAATTTCTCCATTATTCTCGGCTTCTTCTCGAATGGGTATGTCTTCGCGGGGTTGGTTCTTCTTGCTTGATACCTTTCCTTTGTCTTTTGGACCCATTCTTGGAGGTAGGACTTTTCCTTCTTAGGTTGACTTCGCCAATTTCTAGCCAAGATCTGATGGCTGAGTTTGTCGGTGTCTCTCACAAGATGAATGGCCCGAGGCTCTTCGGATTATCTTCGAATGCGAAGGCTCACAACTCGTATGCTTTGGAGCTCCTCGGAAACTCGCGAATAGATCAGATTTGCTTGTTGAACTCTCGTAGCCTCCGCTTGATGGATGCCTTAACCGTCGTTGTGATCGTCGAGATCGTGTATGATTTGAGAATTGTTGTTGGTATCGAAATCGACGCCGGATTGTCGTAGTTACGTAATCGTTAGAAACGATTGACGTAGCCAACGCCATCACCCTTATCATTATATGATCCCAGAAGTGACGAGATAATCATGCAAAATCGAGAGGTTCGAGGGATTTCTCCCCCGAATCGGCTTATCTGGGATAGCGATTTTTAGTCGCCTTAGGGAATCTCGGTCCCCTCTTCTTCGTCGATTTTCTTCTTCTCTTTGATTGTCTTCGGTCGAGGTGGTTCTTACATCGCAAGTGATAGTACGGCTTAACGAGGTCTCGAACTACGAATTGAAGCTCGCAGAAGCGGTTGATGTTATGCAAAATGTAGCCGAAGATCTCGTCGAGCGGTAGTCCGTGCATCGTCGATTGCATAGGGATTTATCGGAATGACGGGATCGGTTGAGATAATAACATTGACGGAACCTCCTTTAAAGGGTTCCTTCATGTACTCCTTCGGGATTGTTATATTTCCGCACGAAGGTTGTCGTTAAACCGACTTTGAAGGTAATGCGGTCTTACATCTTGTCTTGAAGCATCAGATGGTAGGGCGAAAGTTGGGATCACCTTTCTTGTTGACTTCCTGCAGTGCGCATAGGCTCTGGCAGTGGAAATACGAGTTTTCATTAAGGCTACGGAACATCTTTGGAAATTCTTGCTTCATTCTTGAACGGATATTCTCACTCGGAAGCTCCTTGATGTACGTTGCGGACGAGACGGTTGTTCATCTTGCGGAGAACTGTATTGTCATTGGGCAGATTCTTAGTAATTTTATTTGTAGTTCTTGCGGCCGTTACAGTGGTATTTGCATCGGTTGTTTGCCTTTGTCAATGCTATGAAAGCGACCTGGGATTTCTTTTCGAAGTCTTCACCGGCCCAGCATTAATTCTTGTGGTGACTTAATTCAACCGCCTCTTCTTACGAGCTTAGAGCGCATATGACTTCTCGAAATCTTAATAGTGAATCCCTTGAGGAGAAGTCTTATCGGGCCGTGAATGCTTTTAAACGAATCTGCATTGCATGTTGTTCTTGCGGTTGTGGTTCGCACTTCATACTTAAATTTCTCGAGCGAAGTATGTAATCCTTTAGAGTTTCATTCGGTCTTTGTTTCTCTGCAACTAAATCACATAGTGATGTGGTGCGGGGCTGCGACAAATCGCTTGTGAAAGAGACTGCCACAGCTCTGAGAATGTCTTTACGGTCCAGTTGGGTAATTACACGCTACCGGTCGAGGCGATTCTGTGACTGGCCTAGCAGCTATGAAGATGTACCTCAACTCCAACCATTTGCAAACAAGCTAATGAAAGTCTGAAAACGTCTTTGTCGGGAGTTCGAGTTGAAGTCGAAGATGTACAACGAAGGTGGTACGAAGCCGCTGGAGTATTGGACGACGTCGAATTCTTGAATCAGGTACGATGTGAATAGATGTGCGTTCTGTGTGTGCGGAGCTTCTCGCACTGTGTGTGTGCAAGTTCTTGATATACTTTTCGAAGATATTTGTGTATCCTTTTGTTAGTCATCCCAAAGGCATTCCTTCCTCTGTCTACGAAGGAAGGGGAAACAGAGTGTCTCTGTATGTGATTTGTACTTGACTTTGGAGAGTGTTTGCATTATGTGCATCTCTTCCATCTCTTCGCACGTTTGAGAAGGCGTGTAAAGTCCAGCACTGCGAAGCCTGTCTCTTCATCGATTCAGAGCTCCTCTCTTCTGGAAACGGGAGCACCTTGAAGATGATAGACTCGTGTCACAAACCATGTTGATTTGCATATTCGTTGTCAGCGAATTCCGATGAGTCGATCTCATCTCAGAACTTTCTTCTCTTTCTTTTGCCGGCGAAGTCGGATGTCGGTTCTCGACTTTTTCCATGGCATCTTCTGGCGGAGCTTTCGTATCTTTGTGGTTGTCGTAGAGTAGTTCTGGGGTCTTTTCCTGATCCCGGCCATGTGATGGCAACTTCTTCGGATTCGGTATACGGCGGGCTTTCTCTCTCGAGTGGCTGTTTTGATCTCAGCCCTTCCAAGTAGGTGGGACGCCACACCATCCTTCGCGACGGAAGGTCTATGACCGGATGGTGCATCGGCCCCGAGCTTTGGAAGGTGGTGTCCTCCTTGTCTGGCAACACGATACTCGACGGGCGGGGCTAGCCTTCATTCTCTTGCTTGGCTTTTCTATCATGACGGCGGGTTCTACTCGGGACGAGACGCGGGATTTGACGGAGTAACGCCGCATCCGCCGTGGGCCCCCGACAGGAGGCGGTTTCCTTCTTTGCTAGCTTTTACCAAAGTTTGCGATCGAGCAAACGGCATGGTCCCGTTTCTTCTTGCATTATAGATTTTGTAGTATACGGGGTTTGTGGTAATGTGGCGGCAATCTTTCGAACATTCTCTTCGTCTCTGCGGCGGAGAGGGGATGGAACTGCTTCCTCCCAGTGGTATGTAGTCGGGCGATTGGTGTATATTACGGGGGCGCGGTGTATATTCGTAGCTTTCTGGAATTTCCTCGGGAAGCGATCTCGGCGGCTACGCTTCCTGGCGATCATACATTTCTATTTCTTCTTGGAGTCTTTGTCGGCGAAGGAATCTTGTTGGACCCGATTTCGAAGACGAAGGTCTTACGGAAGATCCGTACCCTCGCGAGTAACGGAGTTTACCATAGTTACGGATTTCTTTCCCCTTTGATTTGGCGAAGTCGGGGTAGGTGCGGAAACAACTAGACCGAGTGGGGGTAGTAAGAACGGTCCTCACTGCGGACGAGCGGTATTCCTCTAGTCGGGACCCTTTGCGGGGGAGAGCTCTTGGATCGACTGAGTTGAACTCGAGCGAGTGGTTCCTCGGCCGGATACCTTGTTCGTCGGTGCGAAAGAGGGAGACGTCGGTGACCTTGACGTTCGTGTTTTCGAATTTTGTCCGAATCGGATGACCCCGTTGTCGGGCGGCTCATCATATAGGCGGAGTCCGTCCGTTGGTGAAGGAGAAAATCGATTTCGGGGCTTCCATTTCTGCGAGTAGATTACGGTTGTCGGTCACGACTATGCGCTGCTGCTTCGGGACGAAAGAAAGAAAGGAATTGAAAAGAGTCGAACTCATTTTTTGTTCATGTATTTATAAGAAGGAATTATTTGTTAAAAGAATCGGCTTATTAGAGGGTTTGTTTATTTAGAACGGAATGTTCGAGTGTAGAGAAGGTAAGGAGTCAGGTTCGAAAGGAAAGAAAGTCTTAGCCAGACTTCCCGGAGCTCGAAGGATCACTCTAAGTAACTTTTTATTGAGGTCCGCCGCGCCTCGAAGTGAGGTAAAAGGATCTCGGAACCTCTACATTTAGGGTGTGAAACGGTGGCTCCTAGATGCGAGAGAATATTGGTATACTTGTTCGAATGAAATGAACATAGTATTCCACGACGGAAAGAAGGGTAGTTTGATGCATTAGGGACATGGATACTGCTACCGATTTTTGAAACGGGGTATTTGATTATAATGGAGAGAGGAATTTTCCACAGTAGATCGCGAAATCTGTCATTATTTTTAGGTCGTGTTTTATTTTGAAGAGGGTCGCTTTAACGAGGGAAATCGTCGGCGAATTTTTAATTTAATTAAAATAAATAGTAGTATTTGATTTTGAAAATAATTTTAAATTTGAAGGTTTTAAGATATGAAATTAAGCGAGCCTCACATCCCCGAATAGTTTATATAAACGAGCGCGCACCTGGGTAGTGTACTTTGTATCCACAAGGATAGACACAGCACCTTGATAGTGGGGCTTGATTAAATATTTAGAAGATTAGTGACATGTTGTTTGATGCGAACCGATTTTATGGCGAACGAGTTTCCACTTGCTTAATATGAAAACATTAAACGGGGTTTATATTCCACACAGGTTCTTTAAAATTCCTATAAGGGCGAGCCCTATAGTTAATTACGTATTGATGACGGAATCACTGGAAAACTCTCGATAATAATCAGTAGTGCTGCTCCTCGAAATTTGAAGTTTAAGGTTTTCGAATTGAACCGCAGATTTTGATAGGGAATGGATCGAATTTTTGGAACATTTTGTTTTGTGAATCGAAGGAAGAAAGGTAGGAGAAATCAACGATTGAAGTGAACGATAATTTCCGAACTATCCTATTATTTATGCGAATTTAGGAAAGTCACAATGTTTATTTGATATTTTGATCTTGCGATTTCAATTAATTAGGGCTTATATTTGTATGATAAAATCAAGCAAATAACTGGGAATGTGAGAGTTTGTGTCGTATCGGACATTACCTCGGAATCTGGGCCGGTTAGGGCTTAATTTGCCAATCTGATACTGTGAAGAGTTGAGGATTTATGTTGCCTTGTGTTACCTCGAAGTCACATGGCTTGGTTGTTTTAATTACGGAAAGTTTTGCGAAGTAGACTCGAGTTCTTGGTAGCGATGGTATCAGCTGTGAGCCATGCTCGACTCCTTGTTATTCTGAAGGTTTAGTTTTAGAAATCGTAAATCGGGGTTGAGAAAAGTGTTTTAGTTTAGGAAAATCTTAATTTCAGAAGTTATTTTTTATGTTTTATTTAAAGCAATCTTAAAGTTGATTATAACGACACTTGAAGTTAAGATCCAGCCGGATTCATCTTAGCGCGTATTCATTTTTATCGGATTCGCTTGAGTCGGATGAATTTGCTAAACTCGGCGGAATGAGTTCCACGCTTTCGTTGGGCAGTGGGAAATCCGGGTTAGCGACACGTAGGTTACATCCTTGAGGTATTCCGTCATCCAATGAGGAAGTTTAATTTAGTTGTAATTGTAGTTTTGTGTTACATTTGTGATTAAATTTTGAGTTGTTTTATATTTTGAAATGTTGTGGCGGTGAATTTTATCTTGCAGAAGTGACTTTTAACTTAATTTTGGTTTCGAGTTTGGAAATTTATCACAAAGGTGTGGGTTTCATTACATTGTTGTTTTATCATGCGAGAAAAGTAAAATGCATTGCGATAAAGTAAATTGCGAAAGTAAATTGCGATAAAATAAAAGCGTCTGGAGGGTCTTCCCGTCGTCAATTTTGCACTTAAAAACCTGATTAGAATATTTAGCGAGTTCTAGGTAAAGGTAGGGAAAGGTTATGGTTTTACGGAATTCTAATCCTATGTTGAAGTCGTCTCATGACGTACGGGTGCTTTGGGTTTTGGTTTAAGGACGATTTTAGCCGTGAAGAATAATCGAAATTGATTGTTCTTATAAATATCCTATCATATTGAGGAAGTCTTAAGAAGGATCTTAAACATCTTTTCGATATTTCTAGGATTATTTTAGAATCCAGAATAGATTTGGTATATAAATGAAGTAGATAATCTGAGGTTTTGAGAGTCTTGTTAACTGGCTGGAGTGGTAGGCGTTTGAATATCACATAGAGTGAAATGTATTTCCGTTTAATGTTTCGTTTAGGAGTTATAATAATCGAAGGCTTTCGAGGGTAAATTAGTATTAGAATGATTTGATTTAAGTTAAAGGGTTTAAATTTGGAATAGTGTTCGAGTTGGCACATATTTAGTTAAATTTAGATTTCAATTTGATTTGATGTTTAATTAATTTGATTTAATTTAATTTAATTTAATTATTTAATTTAATTTAATTTAATTTAATTTAATTTAATTATTTAATTTAATTTAATTTTTAGTTTAATTTAATTTAATTATTTAATTTAATTTAATTTAATTATTTAATTTAATTTAATTTAATTGTTTAATTTAATTTAATTTAATTTTAATTAATTTAATTTAATTGTTTAATTTAATTTAATTTAATTTTAATTAATTTAATTTAATTGTTTAATTTAATTTAATTTAATTATTAAATTTAATTTAATCTTAATTTAATTTATCTTTAATTTACTTTATTTTAATTTTAATTGAAATTTTTGAAAGAGTTTAATTTTAGTTTAATGATTAAGTGTTTTTTAATATTTTGAATTTGAATTATCATTTTAATTAAAGTTGAATATTAATGGGATGATTAATTTAGGGATTTTAAATTAAAGAATAAATCTCTTCCTAATAAAAGATCCACTTATTTTAATAATTCCGATTTTATTATTCTTCGATTTAATCTATTATTTAATTAAAGTTTAATCATTTTAAAATTATTTAATGAGTTTCTACCCTTTAATTATTTAAATTTCAATCATCCGAAATGATTAAAGATGAAATATTTTCTTGTTGATTTTTTTATTAAGCGCAAGTTTTAATTAAGGATTAAAGATTTTAATTACTGGAAATTTTTACCCTTTAAGCTTAATAATTTCATAACTCACTAAATTGAGCTTAAATGAACTTGAAATTTTTATGTGACTTTCTTAATATGTCAAATGAAAATGAGAGGAGAAAATGTGATTTTTAAATTATTTAATTTATTTATATAATTATTTTTGGTGGAAAATAGAGATTTTCAAGGAAAATTTGATAACATGACCAAGGGAAAGTTTCTGTCCTTAAGAAAATTAAGGGGACGTGCAATAATGAGAGAAGCGCTTGGACCAATTTTGGTGATTTTTTGAATTATATTATTTTTATTATAATTATTTTGAGTTTTTTGGAGTGTTAATTAATTTAAAAAATAAGATAAATGTTGAAAAATGGATTTTATATTTTTCAAAAATCTCTCTGATATCAAGGAAACCCGAGAGAATCGGAAATTTTGATTTTTACGATTTTTATGATTTATAATAATTATTTTAGTGAAAATGCTAGAAAATACATTTTTTTAATTTTAAAATTACCCTAGGGCTTTAAAATTTAATATCTCACTAAATAGACTTAGGAAAAATGTGGGATTTGTTCTAAGTGATTAAAATTCAAAATGTGACATTTTGGTGAATTTTATTATTTTTGTGATTTTTTATTATTTTTTAATTATTAAAAATATTAAAATATTATTAAAAATCGACTTTTTTTAGAAAATTGAAATTTTAATTTTCTTAGGTTGCACGATATCGAGGAGAGGCTCCCAACGAAACCGATTTGGTGAATTTTTTAAAAAGTATTTTAAAAGTTGCCTTGAATTTTTAAAGTTTAAGATGGTAGAAGTGGCTTAATCATTACGATTAGTGGGGCTAACCGAAGTCGATTATTGTAATTTTTATGGTGGATTCCTGCGATCTAAAGATCGAGTGGAGAATTGATTTGAGTCAATTTGAAATCTTGGTTAATTCTAATTAATTGAGGAACTATTTTGGGTGTTTAAGCCCGATTAGGGTTAATGCGAGTGAATTAACTCGAGAGTCACCCATTTTTTAAAGGTTATAAATTCGTAAGGAACGTCACCGAAATATTTACAGAATTTATTTCACAACATGCTAATTTTGGAATTAAAATGAAAACGATGGCAATGCGTTTGAAAAATAAATAAACTTTTGTAGAAGGTGGCCTCCCAGCCTTGGAAAATTCGGGGGAATGTTCACGAGGTTCGGGGCTTAACACATGATGCCATTACCGTAGTGAATTGTATACATGCATGGAGAATTAAATGTATACGAGAGAGTAAATAAATCGCAAAAATAAAATACTTAATTAAATTAAATGATTTCTTTTCCACGTTATTCTCCTCTGTTCAGCGAAACGGTATTTTATTTTATTTTTGTGATTTTTCTACACGAAGATATGGATTTTTGAAATTTAGGGAATTAAATAAATAAGAAAATACCACAATTTTCTATTTATCCATGGCTGGGCGGGAACCTCGGCGACTCAAGACGCGCGGCGCGCGCTCCCGTTCAGCCTTGCTTGCCAGGTCGGCGGCCGGGCCGCCGGTTCTCGTACGGTCTCTGGTCCAGAGACGCCGTCGGCGCGTTCGTCCGCGCGTGTATTGAATGGACGGCATCCGTTCATCGTCCCGAGTGTTCTCGCCGAGGGCGAGTCCGCGCCAAATCCCCAGATCTCGCTCGATTCTCGATGGATTTTCATGTTCTTATGCTGTATGGATTCGTCTTGAAGAGACGAATACACGCTATGCGGCTAACATGCATTGAAACTAAGGCATTCGAAATGAAGAATCTTCGGAAGCTCGGGATGAAGAGGTTAGCTCGTACCTTGGCTCGAAGTGTGGCTTCGTCGAGATTTGTTGCACCTTCGATTGGGTCCCGGCAAGCTCCCGAGATGAAGTCTCTGATGCAGTGAATTGCCTAGCTTCTCAGTGACCACGGTAGATCCGCAAGCTTGGAGGTGGAGCAAGAAGCTGGGTGGCACAGGATGGGGCACCGAGTGGGAAACTTCTCCTCTTGCAGTGGGTGAAGGTGTAGGACCGATCGATTTGATTGACTCGGCTGTGTGAGTGTCACAGTTTGGGTGGAATTTCGAGTTGAGAAATTGGGCTCTGTTGGTGGGGATTAGGGCAAATTGACAACGGGATGTTGCTCTAGGATGGTGAAGGGTTTGGAACAATTTTGGCGGAGTTTCGGCGGGGTTTGTGCTTGGCTCCTCTCATGGCCGAGAGGGTGGGTTTAAATAGGAGAGGGTGGAAGGCCTCTCGGAGGAGTTAGGGCTTGAGATCGAGTACTGCGAGTGAGGAGAAGATCGGCCATGGTGACCCTTGGGCATGGGGCGGCTCGGCGAGTGAGAATTTCGATGTTGGCTCGCATGAGCTCTCGGCCATGGTGTTTTCGTAACTGGTGGCCGGCCGGCGGCGATGGTCACCGTCTTGGTCGGGTGGGTCGAGAGTTTGAGGTTTAGTGTGAGCGGTGAGGTTTGACATGTGTAAAGGAGTTTGATTTAAATGGAATGGGCATGGCTAGATTTGAATATAAATGGGTCAGCCACTTCCTTCAGGCTAGGTGCACCACCCGAGCTGGTTTAGGCGGAGAAAGTGATTTGGATCGGCTTGATTAGTGGGGGTCGAGTCGCGATCAGTACGATTAGGCTTAAGCATGGTTAGTGGAATCATGCAGAAGTGGTTAACCACCTTTAGGAGTTAAGGAAAGAGCCTCCTCCTTTTACTTGAAAATGGCATGGTGACATGTAAAGAGGCTCTCGTAGCATATGGCTTATGCATGAAACAAAGTGACTCTGATTTGTTTCAGGAAAAGTAAATCGATTTCATGGAAATGGATTTAAGGAGAAAATTTTAGTATTTAGGGGTGATTTGGCATGAGGTTTGATTTGGAATTATTTGATGATGAATTTAGGACTTAGGGATGATTTTAATTGAAAGTATGATGAGGGGAAATGTCGTATGGGCCTTGGAAGAATTTTGGGCTTTTTGAAAGGGTTTTAGATGGGCTTTTAAGATGGATTAGGAAAGTGGGCTCTTGAATTTTTAAAATGGATTTTGGGATGAAATTTTGTAAAGAGGTTGGGCCCGAATAATTATTGGGTTTAGCTCATGGATGTGTCGTAGGTGACTTGGTAAATTTGAGGTAGTTTGGACTTGAATTGGGTTGGATTTGAATTCTTTTGGTGAATGGGACGATGTAGATTCGGAATTGAAGTGCTTGGACGATGTTGGGCTAGGGTTGAAATTGATGTAAAATAAATATTAAGAAATGTTTATGGGAGTGTTTAAAAGGAGTTTGGCTTTGGTTGGGTTTAATTTTGAGGTTTGGGCTTTATTTGGGTTAGATTTGGGTTTAGGTCAAAATTGGGGCTTTTGATTTGGGTTGAATTTGAGTGGGGTTTGGGTCGAAATCTTGGGCGAATCATGTTAGTGTTTGTTTATGAGGATGTTAAAGGAAGGTTTAGAAAGATTTGGGGTTAATTGGAGTTGAATTGGGTTAGTTTGGGCTAAGTTTGGGTCATGGGTCCAATTTGGGCTTTAAGGCCCAAAGTGAGTGGATCCAAATGTCGATCGAATTGGACTTGGATTTGGTCTAAATTGGTATTGGGAATGTTGAATTGAAGTTTAGAATTGAATTGGACCAAAGTGAAATTCGGTGGGTATGTTTGGTTTGACGTTGGGTCGCTTTGGGTTAAAATGGGTCGATTTGGGGGTTTGGCCAGTAGGGTAAATTGACAAAGTTGACGTGGTGTAGTTGAATAGAAATGAAATTGGGAATATTTGGGATTTTTTAAGATTTTTACGGGAATTTTCACAGATTTTGGATTTTAGGCGAAGGGTATTTTGGGTATTTGGAGGGTATTGGGGGAATTGTTTGGAATTTTTGGTATTTTTGGGTATGGATGATCAATTTGAGTGATGTGGAGGTGTTTGGGATGATTTGGAAAATTTTAGGTAATTTGGAGATTTTGCGAAAATTTGGGTAATTTGAGGGTTTTGGGTAGGTTTAGTAGGTGTAGGGTCCGAGAATTCGAAAATTGAAAATTTGGGAAATTGAAGATTGGGTGAATTTGGGTGGGGTGAAATCATTTTGGTTGAGCATGAAGCCATTCAAGCCTATGAGCCGTAGAGAACCATTTGGGGCATTATTTTATGTTGTTCACAACCTGTTGTGAGGGCTTAGGGGTTAAGGACCATCCATGTGAATCACACATGAGTCATGGGGTATTAAAGTTAAAATTGTGGTGTGTGGTTTTAGGAGGTGTGTGGAAATGTAGTGTGTAAGTGTAGTGTATAAGTGTAATGTGTGTGTAAGTCCAGTGGCAAGACGAGGCCTTTGAAGTGATCTAAGACGAAGAGTCTATAAGACTCATCCTTTAAACTTCCGTATTTGATTTGACCTACGGTGATTAGGGAGTCATAGTCGAGTTTGTGGAGTTTGCGGGGGTTTAGAAGTGGTTTGAATTTCTAAAGGCGGGTCCCGATTCTAGTCTCTAAGATAGTGAAGGAAAACTGGGCTAGATCTCCAAGCAAGAAGAAAGGAAGACCTCATCGAAAATGAGGTCGACATGAACATCACGATTTGGTAGAGCCACGCACCACATCCCACTTGGAACATAGTCCTGACTTTAATAATATATAAATTCTCTTTAACATTGTTATAAAGGGTCCCATGAAGTACGAAACCTCGAAAATCGAATTTCGTCTCTCTAAGTAATTTGAGCATTTCATCTCTCTTAGAAATATTACTACTTGTACGCGGATCTATCACGAGTTTTAATATATTCGTTCGCATCCTTAAATAGAGTTTAATACAATAAAATCTAGAATGTAAAAACTTAGCGGTAGTTTTATATACTTTCACAAATGTCCGTAAACTCATAATAGTGAAATTTCATTAATAAGTTCCACAGGGGTAATCTTCGGTGGGTATACCTCTAATCACTTGAGCCTTAAATTTTGTATAAAGTTTTGGGTCGTCCCAGTAATATACGGCATCATGAATGAAGCTCTTCCATCGATGGTATGTTAGATTATAAGAAAGAGTATTACTAAGCATGTGATGCAATAATAGGCATACCACGAATGTGTCATTCGATAATAACATAACGATTTCCTCATCGATAAAATAATGTGATCTCTCTTCATGAAACGATTGAATTCTCTTGATCCGATCATGATAAATGGTGCTTTATTTGATTCTTAGTTCCTTTCGTATACGAAGCCTTGATATCGAATTCTTGCAATAAATACGACCGTCTAATCGATCTGATTTGGCGTTCTTTTCTAACATAAAATATCGAATTGTAGAATGATGTTATGAGCATTACACTTGGTACCAATCGAGTACGATCTCGGTGTCAGATACGCTATCATCATAGCTCCTTTTCGGTAGTGGTACAATTATTTTGAGCTTTATTAACGGTCTTACTAGCATAGTATATTGCTAAAAAACATCTTTATCGTACACTTTCCTAACTGCCCCTTTGATAGCGTAATCACTTGAATCACACATTAACTTAAAATGGACTCCCTAATCGGGTGAGAGAATGATAAAAGTAGTGATGAGTTTTTCTTTTAGAGTTTTAAAAGATGTTAGAGAATCATAGTAAAAATCAAATAAAACATCCTTTTATAGCAAGTCACATAGAGATTTAGTGAATTTAGAAAAATCTTTAATATATCACTGCTAAAATCTAACTTGTCCCAAGAAACTTATAATTCTCATCATAGTAGTGGGTGTGAGAAGTTTTTCAATAACCTAAATTTTGGTTGGATTTACTTCCATGCCTTTTTCTGAAATTTTGTGTCCTAAACTAATTCATTTAAAAATCATAAATTAGCACCATTCCAAATAAATTAATTTTTTCACAGCATCTCAACATACTGACTAGTTTATCTAAATAGGAATCAAATGAAGGGCCAAATATTGAAAAGTCATCCATAAACACTTCTACTCCATTCTCAATTTGGTCACAAAACGTTGATAGCATGCATCACTGAACTACCCCGCGCACTTAGCGTAAACTTAATATGGCTAGAATTTGATATAAAAATGTATAAAGATATTCAATAATCGTAGAGTTACTTTTATCAACGCAAGTATACGAATGCTCAAGTAATACAGGGCTCTAATGGAGTCCTAGATTTCGATCCTATAGGGATATTATAGAGGCTACGGACTAGGATTATAGAAACCAATTCAGAATCACAACTTTATAAATCTAATTGCCTATCTGTCACTAATATGCAATCATAAATAAGATGAAATTTAAAATAACTAATTCTACTAAGAATTAACTACTTCTACTAATAAAGTGAGGTTTAATATATAAGCAAGAATCCTTCCCCTTGTTAAGAAATTTAAGTGAATGGATAATTATAATTAGTTTAAAATTGTGTTGTGCTAAATAGGAGCATACATATTCTTTAGTCTTTGGTCCAGGCGAAATGAAAATTGACTTATCCTATGCTTGGTTACTGAATCTGCAGCTAGACTGGGAGGATACTGGCTCTCACTTCAGAGCTTCTACGTTCCCCTCACCTGAGTGCTAACATCTACACTTCAACACCCAAATGTTAGGACCGAATCACTCTAAAATCTCCAATTCTACACCCGATAAATAATATTTCTCTATTTATTTGCACCCTACTTTCAAGGACTTTAAACTCCCTTAATCTCGGACGTAATCTTCACTTTAGTTGTAAAAATAAATATATTTTAACAAATCAATTAGCCAGATTGAAAGTAAATTAAGATTGAAGTGTAAAGATTATCACAGATTCTTTAACATTCTCTTGGCACACAAATTCAAATCATCATTTCACAAAAAGTGTCAAAACAAGGAAAAAGATAAAGAAACTACTCAGTTTTCATGGAGAAGATACGAAAAAACTTGGATTTCATATATAAAAGTAAAGTTATAAAACTAAAATAAATAAATACAACTTATCTCGAATTCCTCCCCAAGCAAACCCTTTGAAGTTCATCTGAATCTCTTCCTTTCTTTACAACATGCAGAATTCTCCTCCAAAACGGCAAGGAGGAAGAAATCTCTCACTTTCCTTCCACTCTTACAATCTCTCAAAGAATTTCTCACAAATAACACTAATTGAACTCACTATCTATAACTATTAGGGAAAACAAAACACTAACAGACACACTGACACTGGACAACCCCTGGACAATAACCATTTTGGCCTAAAATTGTTTCTTCTTAAAGTGGTTGAAGAGTTTCGAAGAGTTCCCTAAGTATCTCTTCAAAAATCATCCATATTCGATGCACCTCGTGAGAGAACCGACTTACTCGCCGTTGACGACCTCGATCTCGCCGTCGGCGGCCTTCTAGAATACTTGTCTTCGGACCCTCTCTCATTAGGTCCGTTGTCTGCGGCCTCGATCTCGCCGTCGGTGACCTCCTTTGTAATATATTTTCTGAACTCTTGGAAAAAATCTGCCATTGGCGCCCTAGATCAAATCTTCGTATTTTGGTCCTTTTTGCTCTAATTTTGCTCCTTTTTGCATCTTTTTGCTCCAATGTTCATAAATCAACATATCTACAACAAAACATCAAAAATACCTTTCTTTTAAAGTGCAATATCATCAAAATCAATATAAAATAGGCATGCAAATCTCAACATATTTTCAGTGGGTCAAAATCCCCCAAACTTAACTATTACTTGTCCTCAAGTAATTTTTAGTACTACATAAAAGTTATGGTTCATTGTGGTAAAGTTTTAATTCATAAATACTATAATTTTGATTTAAATAAATATCATAGTAAGACTTCTTAGAAAGATTTTCAAATAATTAGATTAACTCTATAGATATAAGGTTATCTAGTCATCAAATCTAAGAGTTCTAGTCTTCTATTCATTTCAAGAATGACTATATGTTGCAATATCAATTCACTTAGAATATTCAGATGATAGGAAATTCATGTGAACACTACTAGTAAAGAAACTAGTCTATAAATATAAGTTCAGAAATGTATTTAGTTTTCCCTTTAGGTTATTCTAAGTGAAGCCAGTTTTTGATAAGACATCTCCTCAAGCTTCTCCTTACTTTCTTTTTCATTTCTTTTTATTTGGATTTCTTTTCAATCCTATATATATATATATATGTATTCTTTTTAGGGATTGTTTTTCAATCATTTCTTTTTCTTTTTCAAGTGAGGATTATTATATCTGTATAGCCTGTTAATAATTTTGAACTTCACTCTTCTTTTCCTAAATTTGAAACTTATAACATTCCTTTTTCTTATATGTAATTCATAGTCTTTACATCATTGAACCTCCAATCTTTTCTTTTTCAACTAAATTATGATGATTCTTAATATTTCAAAATATAGTTTTCTTTACTTTAAATAGTTAACTATAGTCTTATCCTTTTATACTAATTATCGTAACCTACAAAATTAATTTTCATTACCAAAAATATTTCTTTGAATCATCTACAATATTTGAATAAAATCTAAATATAGTTAACTAAATTAAATTTTATCACAAAAATCATATTATAAATTTTGAAAATATTTTAATTGAGAACACACAACAGTTAATATTTTTCTTCACCCCAAACATAAAGTTTTCAATATATAGAAAATACAGGTGGAAAAAAAATATTAAATATAAATCATACCTTTGCACTTTAGACATTTTCATCTTTCTGAAATTTTTGCAGGTTCTTCTCAAGAATTTTAACTTCAACTGACTTGTAATATTAGGAACTTTTCTTCACATATAACAGATTAGAGAATTTGCTAGGGTAATGAAATTTTAAAATAAGTACATAAAATAAAAACATTTAACAACAACAATTGACTATATATACTACACATGGCAATACCAAGTAGCATTTACATTTCATAACACAAAAATAAACAGTCTACTTTATAACTTATAGTCCAGAATTACAATTTCAATGATGCATTACAATTTATCCACAAATGAAATACAAACTACAAACAAAATACATATATCAGAAAATAATATAGTTCACAAGATATAAATTAAAAATACTACAACAAAACACACACAAATACATCACAATCATCAAATTTTAAAATCTGATATCAAAATTCCATGCTATGTCTTCATTTCCTTGGTTAGCAAGTGGATTGGTCTGATAATGAGTATAACGAGGGCATTATGGAAAAGTAACATCAGGCTCACCTCTATAGTGTCTAGCCTGAGCATCATAATAAGCAATCTCGAAATCAGAATGCCATTGAAGATATTCACTATCATGATCATGTCTCCGCTCTAATCCTTCAATCCTTTGATCTATTCTCTCAAGTCCTTCATCTAAATTTTCAAAACTCTTCCGCTTTAGGGTCATCTCATTCATCAAATCATAAAGAGTAGGGAAGCTAGAGGCAGGAGGGTTATAACTAGTTGAGAGGATATCTCTACTAGTAGAAGGTCCTTTACTCCTACTCCCAGATCTCCATTCTTCATTGGATTCATATGTCTTCAAATTAGCTTTACTGATGGGTTTCATAGGGTACACCCATTCTTCATCATCTCTAGCTTCCACTCCAAATAATTGGCAAAGTGCATAAATGAGGCCAGGATGTCCTAATCCTCCACTTGTTTCACTCTTTATCATGGCCAAAATATTCTTATAAATTATACTCCCCACATTTATACTTCTATTGTTCTGAATACAGAAATTCAAAACAGCTCTTTCTCTCGATACATCACTGTGGTGATAGATAGGTAGCAGAGTAGAACAAATGAAATAATGCCATGCTTTAGCTGTGGCATTCGTCATGGAAAGAGTAAAATTAATTCTTTCACGCTGTTTAATTTTCCAAGTTCCTTTTCCATGAGTGAGAAAGTCAATAACATTGTATAACAGACCTTCCATAGTTCCAAATGTCTCATACTCACTAGAGTAAAATTCGTGAAGTTTGCAAAAAGAATTAATGCGAGCAGCATTAAAATCAATAGAAAATCCTCTTACTTTTACATGCTAGTCTTCAAGCTGAGTCAGATTAGCATAGAACTCTTTCACAACTTCTACAAGCAACCTTGTTTGTAAAGTAACAGAAGTTTTCCCACTTCCTTTCTCTAATAACTCATTCAACTTCTCCTCCAGTATTATCAAAAACTATATCTTGAATACATTTCTTTCCTTGGAAGATAGAAGTGTATCTTGACTGGGCTTTAACATTTACAAATCGAGCCTCGTCATACTCAAGTCACTTCTTTTGTCGGGGAGCCATCTTTTGATTTATCAAATTTACAAAAATCTAAACTAAACTCCAAAATAATGATAAAATGGCTTCCAAAGGTGACTTTAAGTATTCTAAATTAAGTTCCATGAATTTGTTTCAAGTACTTTCTCCACATTTTCAATTTTCCAGAATTCCTAAATGGGAAAGAAATTCATGGTGAAAATAAAAAAATTTTACATAGGAGGGAAGCTCTTACCGAGTGATGATCAAATTCAGTGTCAAAATAAGTTGAAATTTTCTAAATCCAAGATCTCTCAAGCCCTAAGTTGAAATTTTAGGTAAATAAGGGAAGAAGACGATGAATAGTGGCGGTTAACTGGTCAAAATTGCGGTTAACTGGTCAAAATCACGGTTAAAAGGTAATTTTTAGGATCTCACCATCGGCGGGGTCGTTCGAGCTGTCGGCGAGCTCAATTGAGTTAAATATCAACAGTCTCAGGAAAACATGCCATCGGCAGCCTCAAGCACGCTGTCGGCAGCCTCGAGCGCGCCGTCGGCGAGATTCTTAAATATTGATCATTTTCTTAATTCTGCTATTTAGATCAATTTTAAGCCTTGTCCTTATCCGTTCGATCATTTTAAACATAAATTTAAGTGAATAAGTTATGTATTAACATAAATAAACATTCACAACACAAAACTTCATAATCTTAGAAAATTCAAGCGTTACAATAAACAATACACAACAGACAAGTTAGGTATTTTCTCAACCTAAATTCCTCAGTTCAACGTCGTAATCGAAGCCACAACACTCTAAATGCTGAAAACAAACATTCCAAACATAATCACAACTATACTGAGATCAAAAATCAAACATCAAAAGCAAAAAAACATATATAGTTCAAATAAAGTCCAACATAAGGAAACATACAAAGTAAAGCAATTCTACTACTCCTCTGATTCAGTGTTGGTTTCTCCTCTGATATCACCCATCGCTTGAACATGAACGAACAAGTTATAGAAAGGTCGAAATGGGAATTCTTTAGTTGAGTCTTCTTCAATCCATACCATTCTTCTCATTAAGCATATCAAACTTGCTTTGAAACTTCCAGTATGATCAAAGTGTTCTTTTTTTCTCCAATTGATATGATCAAAGAAATCAGAGATATTGTTAATTGAATTCATTAAATTTTTTACCTCTTTATCCAGTTTCTTGATTCTGTGTAAGATCATCGGCGTTTTGTATGCTACTAGTGGCTAAATTGGAATGGAGTTTCTGTGATGCTTGATCCATAATCACGCCTTTATCATTCTCTTCTTCATTGGCTGGGAACATTCTGGTTGGGTCTAAAGGTTTCCAAGGTAGAAGTACCTTTTCCCAAATCTCGTATGATACTTGAAACAGATTGCATAATGAGAAAATTATTGAAGGATGTCCAAGCCCTTGAGATGATCCTTGAAGGATCAGGGCCATAACAGACTTCACAATTATTGATCCAATATCAATTGGCCATCCCATTTGAATGCAGTGATTCAATATAGCACTTTCTTTGGTGACTTTATCGATTCTCATTGTCGGTAATAACTTTTCAGAAATGAAAAAGTTCGAATGTTTTGAAACGGGATTTAGAAGTGTAGCAGAAAAACAAACATACCTGTTTTCTTTAACTTCCCAGTGTTCAGTTTCGTCCGTTAAATATTGGTAGATTTCATTCATCTTATTTCTCCTCGGGATGAAGTTTAAATAATGGCAGACATAAACATTCTCGAGCATGTAAAATTCATTAATTCATCCAGAATTAAAAGTTATCCACCTACCTCACACATAGATGCTTCCATGGTTGATTCCATGCAAATTGGCGTAAAACTCCTTAACCACTGAAACGACTACTGTGGCAGTAGTGTAGCAAAATACTTCCCATCTTCGCCACACGATCATTTCTTTAATTGTTGTCGAAGGATTGTTTAATCCTCGATTCACAAAACCTCTTTCTTTAATTAGCCTCTTGTTTGGCATCACCTTGTTGAAGAGTCATTGTGCCTCGGCACTGACGAACTTTCTCCGATTGAACACTCGAGATCTAGGGTGATCTATGGAATTGAAAGCCATTAGAGAAGAATTTAAGGGAGTTTCCATTTGTTTTTGAGAAATGAAGAGTTTAGGAACCATCACTAGGAGTTTATAGGGGAAAAATTCCGCCTAAAACCGCCAAAAATCGTCATTTCAAATTCAGAAAACTGTCCACTCACCGATCTCGCTATTGGCGGCCTCGATGATGCCATTGGTGAGCTTTGTGCAATTAAATATCAGAGCCCTTGGGAAAATCTCACCGTCGGCGGTGTCGAACGCACCGTCGGCGCCCAAGGAAAAATTTGCACAAAAACATCGTGGTCAAATACGTTCCAATTTTTCTTTATGGATCCAAATTCTTTGATGAGAAAAGGGTAAATACGAGCAGTAGAATTCAATACTACCACAAACTAATGATAAAAACAAACACATAACAAATAAAGATAACTATAGGTTGCCTCCCATAAAGCGTTGGGTTTGACGTCGTCAGCCCGACCTATTCAGGTGTTATTCAGGTTGACTGAGCATTAAAACCTATTTAAAGTTTGGTCTTTTACCCTTAAAATATGGTTTTAATCTATGTACATTTACATTAAATCTATTCCCAGTCTTCGGATCTTTAATTTCAACAGCTCTATAAGTATAGACTTGAGTCACAATAAAGGGTCCTAACCAACGAGACTTTAATTTCCCAGAAAATAACTTCAGCCTTGTATTGTAAACCAAAACTTCTTATCCTGGTTCAAAGTTCTTCTTGTTAATCTTCCGATCATGCCTTAACTTCAGTTTTTCCTTATAAATTATGTCGTTATCATAAGATTCATTTCTTACTTCTTCCAATTCATTCAATTGTAATAATCTCTTCTCACCAGCATTTTTCAAATTATAATTGAATAACTTAATCGCACAATATGCTTTATGCTCCAATTCTACTGGTAAGTGACAAGTCTTTCCAGAAAATGAGTCTGTAAGGAGTCATTCCTATAAGAGTTTTATAAGCAGTCATGTATGCCCATAATGCAGTATCCAGTCTCGCAGACCAATCAAATTTACTAGGGTTTACAACCTTTTCTAAAATTTGTTTAATCTCTTGATTAGAAACTTCAACTAATCCACTAGTCTCAGGATGATAAGTAGTAGAGAATATATGAATAATATTAAACTTTTCTGCCAATCTGAATATATTTATTCCTAAAATGGGATCCTCCGTTAGTGATAATCACTCTCGTCATTCCGTATCTTGTGAAAATGTTTTTCATTAAGAATCTTAAAACACTTTTAGCATCACAACGAGGTAAAGCTTGTGCTTCAATCCACTTTGATACATAATCAACTGCAATCAATATATATATGTTTCCAAATGAAGGAATAAATTGTGCCATGAAATATAGTCCCCAAACATCAAAAATCTCAACTTTTAACATGAAATTCAGAAGCATTTCATTTCATTTAGACATATTACCTACTCGTTGACATATATCACAAGTTTTGATATATCTATAAATATCACTAAAGAGAGTAGGCCAATAAAATCCAGCTTGCAAAATTTTGTGTGCAGTTTTATCAATCCCAAAATGTCCTCCAAATTCAGAGTTGTGACATTTTTGAATTATCAGTTCAGTTTCTTCATAAGGCACACATCTCCTAATAATAAGATCCTTACATTGCTTATATAAATATGGTTCATCCCAAAAATATGCTTTTGCATCATGAATGAATTTTTTCTATTGCTGCAATGTTAGCATAGGTGGCAAAATATCACTTACTATATAGTTAACTATATCAGCATACCAGGGTATTTTCCACTCATTAATATTATAAAGTTGTTCATCAAGGAATTTGTCTGCAATTTCATTATTGGTGTTAGATAATTCATGATATTCCAATCTTGACAAATGATCAGTAATTTGATTATCAGTTTCCTTTAAATCAATTACCATAAAATTAAATTCCTGCATCAAAAGTATCCTTCTGATTAATCATGGTTTAGTATACATCTTTTGCATCAGATATTTAATAACATAGTGATCAGCATGCACAATACATTTAGTCCCAATTAAATAAGATCTGAATTTGTCAAAAGCATATACAATAGCTAGTAACTCTTTTTCAGTAACCATATAGTTAATTTGAACATTATTAAGAGTTCTACTAGCATATTTTAAAAATCTTATCATATCTTTTTCTAAGAACAGCTCTAATAGCATACTCACTAGCATCGCACATTATTTTATATGGTTTCTCTCAGTTTGGTGAAACTATTACAGGTGTTGAGATTAGTTTTTCCTTTAATAACTCAAAGGCATTCTAGCAGCATTCAATAAATTCAAATTTCTTGTTCTTTTCTAAAAGTTGGTATAGAGGTTTGGTAATTTTTGAAAAATCTTTAATATAATGCCTGTAAAAACCAACATGTATAAGAAAACTTCTTACCTCTCTCACTGTAGTAGAAGGTGGTAATTTAGCTATAACTTGAATTTTCTCAGGGTCTATTTCCATGCCATTTTCTGAAATTTTATGCCCTTGTACAATTCCTCCTGCAACCATAAATTGACATTTGACACAATTTAGAACTATATTAGTTCTTTCGCATCTCCAAAACTTTTTCAAGATGATTTAAGCATGCATCAATTGATGTTCCAAATACAGAGAAATCATCCATAAATACTTCTATTCCATCATTAATTAACTTACTAAATATAGACATCATACATCTCTGGAATGTTACAGATGCATTACATAATCCGAAAGGCATTCTTCGAAAAGCAAAGTTCCATAAAGACTAGTAAATGTAGTTTTCTCTTGATTGTTAGGAGTAATAGGAATTTGATGGTAACTGGTATATCCATCTAGAAAGCAGTAGTACTTGTGTCTGGCAAGCCTATTCAACATTTGGTCTAGAAAAGGAAGAAGAAAATGATCTTTCCTAGTGGCAGCATTTAATTTTCTATAATCAATACAAAAACGCCACCCAGTAACTTCCCTGATAGGTATTAACTCATTATTCTCATTTTCTTCAACAGTCTCTCCGCCTTTCTTAGGAACACAATGAATTAGACTTACCCAAGTACTATCCGAAATAGGATATATAATTCCAGCATCTAACCATTTTAAAATTTCTTTTTTAACTACTTCTTTCATAATAGGGTTCAGTCTCCTTTGTGGATCAATTCTTGGTTTATGTTCATCATTTAATAAAATTCTGTGCATACAAATCGAAGGACTAATTCCCTTTTTATCAGCCAAAGTCCATCTAAAAGCTCTTTTGTACTTTTTTAATGTATCGATTAATATTTATCCTTGAATTTCATTTAAGTCCGAGGATACAATTACTTGTAATGTTGAAAATTCTCCTAAAAATGCATATTTTAAATGATTTGGATGGCTCTTTAATTCAAGTTCAGGGGGTTTTATAGTTGATGAAATTAAGATTGTTCTCTGGTGCTGTTGAATCAAGCGTTTCAAATTGTTCCTTAATATAATCAGCTTCTTCATTATCAATTTCATTATATTTATTGTTTTTCATATCTTCATTTTCTTCAAATTTTTCTTTGAAATATTCTTTTCTTAAATAGTCGCATATATCCATTCTAAAACATTCATCATCTTTTTCTATTGAAGGATATTTCATTGACTTTGAGATGTTAAAGGTCACTTCTTGATCACTTACTCTCATAGTCAACTCTCCTTTTTGAACATCTATCATGGCTCTTACTGTAGAGAGGAATGTTCTTCCTAAAATGATAGAAATTTCCTTGTCTTCTTCCATATCTAATATGATAAAGTCCACAGGAGAGATAAATTTATCAACCTTATCCAGAACATCTTCTACAACTCCTTTAGGATGTGTAATAGATCGGTCAGCTAACTGTAGAGTTATAGAAGTTGGTGCAATCTCTCCTATTCCTAACCTTTTAAAAGTTGATAGAGGCATCAAATTTATGCTAGCTCCCAAATCAAATAATGCTCGTCCATAAAATTTTTCACCAATAACACACGGGATAGTAAAACTACCAGAATCTTTAAGTTTTTTAGGATGCTTTTTCAAAATTATAGCACTACACTCTTCAATGAGTGCAACAATCTCATGATCTAGTAACTTCCTCTTTCTATTGAGTATATCCTTCATAAATTTAACATAATCAGACACTTATTCCAAAGCTTCAACAAAAGGAATATTTATTGACAGTTTTTTTAAAATGTCTAAGAATTTAGCAAATCTTTTCCCTTGTCTTATTGCTTTAGTCTTTGAGGAAATGGTGGTGGTGTTCTTTCAACAGTAATTTTCATAGGTTTCAGAGGAAAATCAGGATATAAACTTTCATTTTCTCCTTAGGTTTCCACTTTTTCCTTTTCAACTATAGTTTCATTTTGGACCCTTGTTTATAGTTCTTTTCCACTTCTTAATTGAATAGCCTTGATCTGTTCTTTTCCTTGATCTTTAGGATTTACTTCAAAATTGCTAGGTAAAGTTCCAACAGGTCTATTGCTCAGTGCAGTAGCAATATGCCTCAATTGGTTTTCTATGTTTTTAATAGCTGTTATTTGATTTTGTAGTTGATTTCCTATATTCAAGACTAGTTCTTCCGTAGATAGCTTCTTTTCCTTGATCTGTGAATCATTATAAAAACTTGGTGGATTAGAAGGTCTATAATTGGAATTACCTTGATTATTTACATTTCCTAATAGGTTTATAGGATTGTTCCCCCACTGAGGATTAACAGGATTAGCATTACATTGGTTATTCCAATTAAAGTTTGGATGATTCTTCCAACCTGGATTATAATAGTTTGAATAAGGGTTATTTTGTCTATTCTTTATCAAATTTATAGTTTCATATGAAGATTGAGCATTTACAATTTGTCCCAATGAATTTTCTTCTAACACTTGAGATGTTTGAGAACCATTCATTCCTTATTGATCTATTTTCTTCGAAAGAGCAGCAATTTGAGAAATTATCATAGTTAAAGCATCTGAATGATGAATACTGGCTACTTTCTTAGGATTTACCTTTTCAGTGGGCCATTGAAAAATATTGGTAGCCATATCTTCGATTAAATCATAAGCTTCTTCAAAAGGTTTAGACATTAGTGATCCACCACCAGTAGCATCAATGATGGATCAAAGAGATCCTAATAATCAATTATAAAAAGTTTGAATAATTAACCAATCTGGTAAAGTATGATGTGGACATCTCCTAAGAAGATTTTTAAATCTTTCCCAAGATTCATTTATCGATTCTCTCTCATATTGACTGAAAGATGTGATATCATTTCTAAGCTTAGCAGTCCTAGATGGTAGAAAAATACTTCGATAAGAATTTTTGTGAAAGTTCCCCCCAAGTTCTAATAGATCCAGGTGCTAAAAAATTTAACCAGTCCTTAGCCTTGTCCCTTAATGAAAAAGGAAAAAATCTAAATCTGACAGCATCATCAGACACTATATCATATTTAAACATAGCACAAAGTTCTAAAAAACTTGCAAGATGTAAATTATGGTCTTTATTAGGTGTTCCGCCAAATTGATTCTTTTTTACCATTTGGATAATTGCAGTTTTAAGCTCAAATGAATTAGCAGCTACATCTGGATTTTGGATAGTTAAGTGAATTTCATCAAATGTAGGGTTAACATAATCTCTTAATGGTCTAGATTGATGTTCATTTTCTATTCTTTGGTTGTTTACGTTGTTTTCCATTATGTCAGGATTATCAGGATTTCTAGGTTCTTTTTTAGTTTTCTAATTCTCCTAACAGTGCGTTCTAATTCTGAATCATATGGTATAAGATTTTCAAATCCAAATTTACGCATACAATTGAAATCAGTACACAGAAAAACAGTTGACTAAATATAATAATAAGTTATAATTATATTAAAAAATTTTCTATTTGTCCTAAATTGTCCGTTACTCTAATTATGTTATACCGCCGGCAACGGCACTAAAAACGTGAACCACCCCACGCACTTAGCGTAAACTTAATATGGCTATAACTTGATATAAAAGTGTATAAAGATATTCAATAATCGCAGAGTTACTTTTATCAACACAAATATACATATCACTAAAGTAATACGGGGCTTTAATAGTGTCCTGGATATCGATCCCACAGGGATATTATAAAGGCTACGAACTAGGATTATAGAAACCAATTCAGAATCACAACTTTGTAAATCGAATTGTGTATCTGTCACTAATATGCAATCATAAATAAGATGGAATTTAAAATAACTATTTCTACTAAAAATTAACTACTTCTACTAATAAAGTGAGGTTTAATATATAAGAAAGAATCCTTCTTCCTGTTAAATTTATGTGAATGGATAATTAGAATTAGTTTAAAATTGTGTTGTGCCAAATAGGAGCATACCTATTCTTTACCCTTTGGTCCAGGCATAAAGAACATTGACTAATCCTATGCTTGGTTACTGAATCTGCGGCTAGGCTGGGAGGATACCAGCTCTCACTTCGGAGCTCCCACATTCCCCTCGGCTGAAAGCTAACATCTACACTTCAACACCCAAACAATACGATTGAATTGAGTATTTTAGTCTGTCACTCTAAAATCTCCAATTCTACGCCCGATAAATAATATTTCCTTATTTATTTGCACCATACTTTCAAGGACTTTGACCTCCCTGAATCTCAGATGTAATCTTCACAGCACAGAAAATTCTTCTTTGAAATGACAAGGAGGAAGAAATCTCTCACTTTCCTTCCACTCTTACAATCTCTCGAAGAATTCTTCACAAATAACAATAATTGAACTCACTATCTATAATTATTAGAGAAAACAAAACACTAACAGACACACACTGACACTGGACAACCCCTAGACAACAACCATTTCGGCCTAAAATTAGTTCTTTTTAAAGTGGTTGAAGAGTTTCAAAGAGTTTCCTAAGTGTCCCTTCAAAAATCATCCACATTTGATGCACCTCATGAGAGAACCGACTTACTCGTCATTGGTGGTCTCGATCTCGCCATCGGCAACCTTTTAGAATACTTGTCTTTGGACCCCCTCTCATAAGGCCCACTGTCGGCCGCCTCGATCTCGCCGTCGGCGACCTCCTTTGTAATATATTTTCTGAACTCTTGGAAAAAATCTACCGTCGGCGTCCTAGATCAAATCTTTATCTTTTGGTCATTTTTGCTACAAATTTGCTCCTTTTTACATCTTTTTGCTCCAATGTCCATAAATCAACATATCTGCAACAAAACATTAAAAATACCTTTCTTTTAAAGTGCAATATCATCAAAATTAATATAAAATAGGCATGAAAATCTCAACATATTTTCAGTGGGTCAATCGCTAAAATGTATCAAGTGCATTACATAATCGAAAGGAAATTCTTCTAAAACCAAATTTCCCATACGAACTTGTAATTGTTGTCTTATCTTGATCCTTTGGAGCGATAGGGATTTGATAATACCTAGAATATCCATCTAAAAAGAAAAAATAAGGATGGCCAGCTAACCTATCCAACATCTAATCCAAAAAGGGTAAAGGAAAATGACCTTTTTAGGTGACATAATTTATTTTTTTGTAATCAATACATATACACCAATTAGTGATATGTCTAGTGAAGGAGAATTATGTTTTTATGCAAATTATCATCCTACGGAAGGAGAATTAGATGAGATTATGTCTTTTCTTACAGATGGAAGAGGTCTCTGGAAAATCAAAAATGAAAGAAGAGTGAATTTCCAAGCCTTAAAGTTAAATGCCACCTCCAAGGCTTGGCATTAACTTATCTCATCCAAGTTATTACCTTCGAGTCATGTTAGCCAAGTTACGATGGAGAGAGTTGTTCTTAACTATTGTATTCAGCCTGAAAAACCGATAGACATTGGAGTGATTATTTTTTATTATATAATCAATTATGCTAGAGCTGTCACTACTGCAGGTATGAGATTTGCTTCCCTGATCCATTCAATTTGTGAGCAATTTGGTGTAAAGTTTGAAACTTGGGAAGAGGTTCTTCAGCCACTTAGACCTATTACCAATGTAAATGTGAACACTTAAACTGTACATTCAAATTTTAGGTGGAAAGGAGGATCTGTTAGAGCTCCCAGTGCATCTGCTACTGCTTCTACTTCACGTGCTTCTACTTCACATGCATCATCATCAAGAAGTCAGTTTTCTGGTTCGCAGACTGGATTGTTACAGAGGATTTTAAACAATGTTAGTCTAACTAGAGAATAAGGTTAGGATATAGATGGGAAGGTGGAAAACATTGAGAGATATATTCAGAAACATGATGAGTTTGAGGAGACTTATCAGCAATATTTGGATAGAATGATTAGAGGAGATCACAGTGCTGAGGTGCCTCCTCATCCATTTTTTATCCCATATGTGCCTTCTAGAGTTTGGAACGAAGGAGATGATGATGATGGAGATGATGAGTAGGATTTTTATATGATAAGTCTGTGATGTTTGTGTTTGTGTTTTGTGATGTATGGACTTAGATTATTTGTTGCATTATGTTGTTAACACTGATATATGAGGACTGTATGATGCACCTAATAAAGCTTGATTTTACATATACATTTTATGCTTAATCTTAATGATATTGCACTTAAAAGGAAGTTATTTTACTTGTTTTTGGTGTTAGGTACAAGAAATCGACTATGGGAGAAAAAGAAGCAAAAATGGTGCAATTTAAAGCAAAAAGAGCAAGAAAGTAAATTCTGGCCTGACACATTTCGATAAGTCTTTCTATGCTTAATCTCTTTTACAATTCTTGCATATTTTTGAATGAGATTACACTTTAAAGAAAGTTTTTTTCTTGCTTATATTGTAGGTCTATCTGTTAGGAACGCAACGCAACTGAAACGGGGTGAACTGGAGCTAAACAGAGCAAAATGGTAGAGCTGCGTAGAATAGGCGTTGGCAAGACTAGATAGGGTGCCAGCGGTGCCAGAAACCAGAGAGTGATGAAATATGATGCCGACAATATCTTATTCAGTGTTGGTGGCGCCCGAGACAAATTGGACGGTTATGGGCGAGATTCAATGAATCTAGATGCTTTTTGGAAGGGTGATTTAGGAAACTCTTGAGAAATTCATCCCTACACTATTTTAAAGAGAATATGAAGCCAAAAAAAGTAGTATATGTTAGGAAATACATGGAGAATATTTAGAGGTCTTAGAATAGGAGTAGAAATGTAGATTTCTACCTTTTTGGAGAGATTGGCGAGGGGATTTTGAGAGAATTTGTAAGGGAAGGTTCTAATATTGCATGGATCAGTAGGAGACTTTGTGGGAGAGAACTTCGTCTTTTTTAAAGTGAAAAAGCTAAGTATTGTGTTCTTCATTATCTTATGATTTTGTAAACACTTATATAGTAGATTTGCTTTGAAGAAATGAAGTTTTTCATTGTGTTTTCTTCGTGCTTTGTGATGTCTTTATCGTACTCTTTCTTTTTATTTGGAAATAGTGGCATGAGAAGGTTATGCCGTTATTTTCCTTGTACTTTCTTTTGCAATGAATAGGATTCATTTTTAGGATATTAGGATGAATGTCAGAAGAAGTTTTAATTATAAATGTGATGGTTTTGACTTGTACATCATTTACATTACAAAAAAGAGCTCATTGGGTTAAAATTTGTTGCAATTACATTAAGACCTGAGAGGGCAGTGTAGTTCTCAACAAAGTGGAACCACATTTAAATTCCATAGATGTTGAATTTCATGGGTGTTGAGTGCAAATAAATTGGGAAATATACTTTGATGGGCGTAGAATTGTAGATTTTAGGGTGACAGACTAAAATCCCCAATTCGTTCCTAGTGTTTGGAAACTGAAGGGAGAGTTAACCTTCAAGCGAAGGGAAGTGGGAGATCTGGAGTGAGAACTAGTATCCTCTCAGCCTAACCACATATTTAAGGACTAAAACTAGGATTAGCCAAAGTTATTTATTCACTCGGAAGAGGGTAAAGAATATGATTGCTCTTATTTGACACACACAATATTTAATGCATCTCATTCCTTTACATTTTCTAATTCACTGCATAAGAATAGTAGATTTTATTCTCTCAAAATTCACCAAACCAATTTATCCAGAAAGGGTTATCTTTAAGATTAATATTTTTCTTTAGGAGTAGTTATTAATTATTTTAAACTTAAGCATTAGCTTTAGGAGTATTTGTTAGAAAAATCATTTATATCAACCTTCCAAACTAAAGTCTGATAGTACTAGGCAAGAATTTGACTAAGGATCTCTTACCTCACTTCCCTGTGGGATCGATAAACGGGAATCCACTAGAGCCCTGTATTTCATGAATAATACAAATACTTTCGTAGATCCTCTAGTGTGTACATACCTACAAACATAAAAACATGCAGAAAAATAGCACACGCCGGAGGCTCAACATATTTTTGTAGTCGTTTCCAGAGAAGTTTTGGTAAGAATTTAGGAGAATTTTAGTTGAAGTAATTAAGCTTGGAATTGGAAAACATTAGTGTCGAAAATTTTTTTTTGTATGAAAAAGTGTTGTAAGAGAAACTTTGTGTGAAAAATAAGGTGTTTGTGAAAATGTTTTGTTGTGTTGAATATATTTTTTGTCTAATTTTTTTTTATTGTGAATGTATCATTTGTTGTGTTACGTATGCAAAATAAAGGATCTGTAGGACTTGTGCCTTATGGTCTCGAGTTAAGAAAATGGAAAAAAATAAAAAAATAGAAAGGACTTTAATAACTAAAAATGGAGATAGAAAACATTTAAAATATTAACTTGGAAAATCATCATAAATCATTGAGGGATTATGTAAATCCTACGACAGATAAAATTCACTCAAGTATACAGAACCTTGTCATAGAAGTTGATTTTGTTTGAACTAAATCCAATGATTATCCAACTAGTGCAGAAGAAGCAGCTTGGAGAAACTCCTTCGGAGGATCCCTATTTACACTAATATAGTATTCTAGAATTTTGTGCTACATTTCGTTATAACAGCATGTCTCATGATGTTGTCAGGCTATGACTTTTTCCTTTATTCACTAAGGGAGAAGGCTAAAATGTAGTTATACTCATTAGCACCTGGCTCTATTAAAAATTGGGAGGAGTTAACTCAGAAATTGCTAGCAAATTATTTTCCACCTTCAAGGACTACTAAACATAGAAACGATATTATCTTATTTTGTTAGTATAAAGGGGAATCAATATAAGAAGCCTGAGAAATATTTAAGGAACTCCTAAGAAAGTGTCCACATCATGCTCTGCCAGATTGGCTAATCATTCAAACTTTTTATAATGGGTTATCAGGATCCTTTAGGTCCATTATTGATGCTGCTACTGGTGGTTCATTAATGTCAAAATCATTTGATGAAGCATATGCATTAATTGAAGAAATGAATACAAATAAATTTCATTGACCCACTGCAAGGGTAAATCCTAAAAAGGTAGCTAGTGTTAATGATACAGATGCGATTACAATTCTTAAATCTCGGGTTGCTGTAATATCAAGGAAGTTGGACCAATTTGGAATAAACCAGCCTCAATTTACTTCTATAAGTGAGGAAAGTTCATTAGGGCAGATGATTGATTCCAACTTATTAAATGAGACATTAAATAACATAAACAACCCATATTCTAACTTGTACAACCCAGTTTGGAAGAACCATCCTAATTTTAACCGGAATCATACAACTGGGGGTGGAAACCAACAATGAGAAAATAATCATTCAAATCTTAATGGAAGTTGGAATAATCAGGGGACACAAACTTTAGAACTTCATATCTACAAGAACATAACAATGATCAACAATTTGAGGATAAGAATATTTTTATAGAAGAAGTGTTATTTCAAATGAGAAACCTGTTGTGATGTCAAAATATTGTGATTAGAAAAATATTGAATCAACTGGGACAAATTGCTAATTCACTTAGCAGTAGACCCCAAGGAACACTTCCTAGCAACACTGGGATCAAACCTGAAGAGAACAATAATGAACAAGAAGCTGTCCAATTAAGAAGTGGAAGAAATATAGAGGATGTGGTTAGAAAAAAGAAAAAAGTTGTGAGAGAAACAAAGAAAACAAAAAGACCGGAAGAACATGTTTCTAAGGTTCTAGAAAAATAAATATCTCCAACTAAAATTAATTTGGAAAGACCACCAACTCCATTTTCTAAAAGACTTAGACATCATGAGCTGAAAAAGTTGTTTTAAGAAGACTGCATATATGTTCAAGAGAGGTGTGAAATGATGGACGCTACCAAAAATAGTGAACTTTTAATTCCATCTGTTGAAAAATCTCATGAACTTAAAATGGATGTACCCCATACAATGTTAAAGCCTGCCTATTTAGGGAATTCATCTACACCATCAGTCTTTATATCTTCATATTTAACTCAATCACAAGAAAAATCTGAAATGAATGATAAACAAGATAAAGTTATTAAACTGAGACTTGGAAAAGAATTTGAGATTATATTTCAAAAGAAATTTGGAAGAAATTCCTAAGGAAATAGAAAAACCTATTTCCTCAACAAAGATAGATATAGAAAGATCATCTCCATCATTTACTCAGTACCAAGGGGAAGAATTCAACTTGAAATAGAGGTGTAACATAGAAGATTTTGATCCAGAATTTGAAATATGTTGAAAGAATCTGATCAAAAATTTGGGAGATCATGAATTATATTATAGAGATCTATTTCTTTTAAATTTCAAGGAAGATATTAATATGAAAATTGAGAAACTTAATAGAAGAATATTAAATCTAGAAAGAAATATGAGAAACAATGATATGAATCAATCTGAAAAGGAAGAGCTGAATGAAAAATTACAATTTGAGGATTTTGAAGGAATCCCTGGATCTGAAAAAGATTGGGCGATTGATCAAGGATTACTTAATTGGAATTCTGATCTAGGAGGAATCATTTTGTCGGGCTGGCGACATTAAACCAAGCGCTTTATGGGAGGCAACCTATAGTTATCAGTGTGCTTTGATTTAGTATGATTGAGAGTCATAATTATTAGTGTTGTATTGTGTTTACGTTAGTGAGGATTGATCAGTTTAATTGTTAATGGTAGATGTTTGGAATGTTAGTGGTTTGATTTGATCTTTGTTTGTCATGAGGGAGGTGATTCCTTAACTTTTTATTATGGTTAGACTTGTATGTTCTCTTGTAGTAGTTGGATTGAAGGGTCCACTATGACTTGAATCTCACCTGGGCTTAAGTTTTATAAGAGATATCATGAATTTGAACAATTACAGTTCCATTTCAATTTTGTTACTTCTATTTTCTGACTTTGTTTTCATTTGATAGGAGTCACGAACCTATTTGATGAGTAATATAAGGATCATATTACACTATCTTTATAACTCGTTAGAGGTGCTTATTTGATGATGCTTGAGGTTGGTGCGTGTGAGTCAACTTATCAGGGATAATCTTTTCAATGGGACTATAATCTATACAATCATTTTAAAATGTATCCAATTTATTAGTGTAGTGATTCCGTTAGAAATTGGAGGTAAGTTAGTGAGATGTGATGAGTTAATGGAAGAATTGACCTCATTTATGATATATGTTTGTTTGTGTGTTACAACTTTATATAAGACATAAAGAACATTTTTATATCCGCATATTGATACCTGCTATCCTAGTTAAACTTTTATTTAGTGAATTTCATTTTGGCATGATTAGTTCAGATTTACTTTTTGCTACATGATTACTATTCTGATTAATAATTATAGATGTTTTTTATGGATATTTGTGGTACATAGAATTTATGAAATATTTTTCTTCCTACTTATATTATTTGTACTTAATTCTATATATGTTAAAAATCAAGTTTAGGGGTAGGAAGAAAAATATATTTTAAAGTGAGTATACTTCCTTTTAGTTTAATATTATTGCAAGCATGTTGTAGGCTAGACTTACTTTCTCCTAAAGTCATTCTATCCTGATTATGCATGTATATGAATTTGATAGGATATTGTAGTAGTTAGTAGATTCAACTTTCTTCCTACTACATTTTATGGAATTAATTGCAAAATATTTTAAAATTTAAAGTTTGGGGGAAGAAATAAAATGTAACTTTATTTATCCTCGGTAGCTTCGTATTTAATTTGATGTCACTTTTAAAATGACTTCTGGCATGTGATGTTAACTTTAGGTTACTATAATTTTGATTTTAGCAATGTTAGAAAAATAACTATGTTGAAATCCTATATGATGAAACTGTTCTAGAGTTAAGATATTTTGTAGGAAACTTTATGAAAATGATTTTACTATCTATGATAGAAAAGAGTAGAATATTTGAAAAGCTAAAATTCTTAGTTTAATACTTATTAATAATTGATCCTTTATTGAAACCTTTTTCAAACTAATACTTACACTTTTAAAAAGTGAAGGAAAGTTGAGTTTTGGACTTTAGAAAGAGGATAATGAAATTCAAAATTATTAAAGGCCTATGAAGATATAGTAATCTTCACATAAAAAAAAGAGAGAAAAAAGGGTTTGAAAATGATCCAAAAAGAAAAATAAGAAAAAAATGAAAAAAATGAAAAGTAAAAAGAAAATATGTGAGGAGAAGCTTAAGGAGAAGCCTAATAAAAAATTGGTTTCACTTGAATCTTTTTAAATGAAAAGACTTTAAAACAATCTTAAGCTTATTCTTATTTCAATTGGTACTGGTTAAATGGGTATATATAAGGTGTTTAAATTTTGTTTTTATACTTTCTTTGTATCTTTATTTTGCCAAGTTTCTATAACTTTTGAAGTAAATAGAAAATTAAGATTCCTAAGTTGAATATGAGATATTCTTACACTCTAGTCCTAGGTTAATTTGCTAGAACTTCTTCTATTTTACACTATAATATTTCTGAGATAAAGTTATGGGAAACTCTATTGAAACTCACAACCACAAGTCAACATATTTGGTTTTTAAAGTTATAGGTAACAATTATGTTTTGGGGATTTTGATGCACCTAAAAAATGCTTGATTTTAGATATAAATTTTATGCTTAATTTAATTGATATTAAACCTTAAAGGAAAATATTTTGCATGTTTTTTGGTTTTAGGTACAAAAAATTGACTATTGGAGAAAAAGAAGCAAAAACGGTGCAAGTTGGAGCAAAACGAGCAAGAAATCAAATTCTGGCCTCACACATTTTTGATAAACCTTTCTATGCTTAATCTCTTTACTCTTCTTGCATATTTTTTAATGAGATTACACTTTAAAGAAAGGTTGTTTTCATGCTTATTTTGTAGGTATATATGTTAGGAATGTAACTCAACTGAAACGGGGCGAAACGAGGCGAAACAGAGCTAAAATGAAGCCAAAAGGAGCAAAATGGTGGAGCTGCGCAGAATGGGTGCCGATAGTGCCAGAAACCTGAGAGCGACAAAATATGGCACCGAGAGCACCGTATTCAGAATCGACGGTGCTCGAAACAAATTGGATGCAATTTTTGGCGGTTATAGTTGAGATTCAATGAATCTGGACGCTTTTTGGAAGGGTGCTTGAGGATTCTCTTGGGAAATTCATCCCTACACTATTTTAAAGTAAATTTGAAGCCAATAAAAGTAGTAAATATTAGGAAAATGTGGTGAATGTTTAGAGATCTTAGAATATGAGTAGAAATGTAGATTTCTATCTTTTTGGAGAGATTGGTGAGGGGATTTTGAGAGAATCTGTAAGGGAATGTTCTAATATTGCATGGATTAGTGGGAGACTTTGTGGGAGAGATATTTGTCTTTTTTTCAAAAGGAAAAAGCGAAGTTTTGTGCTCTTCATTAACTTATGATTTTTTAAACACTTATGTAGTGGATTTGCTTTGATGAAATGAAGTTTTCTATTGTGTTTTCTTCGTGCTTTGTGATGTCTTTCTCTTACTCTTTCTTCTTAATTAGAAATAGTGGCATGAGAAGATTATGTCGTTATATTCCTTCTACTTTTTCTTTTGCAATGAGTAAGATTCATGTTTAGGATATTATGATGAATGTTAGAAGAAGTTTTAATTATAAATGTGAAGGTTTTGACTTGTACATCATTTACATTACAAAAAAGAGCTCATTCTAGGGTTAAAATTTGTTGTAATTGCATTAAGACCTGAGAGGGCAGTGTAGTTCTCAACAAAGTGGAACCACATTTAAAATCCATGGATGGTGAATTTCATGGGTGTTGAGTGCAAATAAATTGGGAAATATACTTTGATGGGCGTAGAATTGTAGATTTTAGGGTGACAGACTAAAATCCCCAATTCATTCCTAGTGTTTGGAAACTAAAGCGAGAGTTAAACTTCAAGCGAAGGGAAGTGGGAGCTCTGGAGTGAGAACTTGTATCCTCTCAGCCTAACCACAGATTTAGGGACTAAAACTAGGATTATCCAAAGTTATGTATTCACTCGGAAGAGGGTAAAGAATATGATTGTTCCTATTTGACACACACAATATTTAATGCATCTCATTCCTTTACATTTTCCAATTCACTGCATAAGAATAGTAGATTTTATTCTCTCAAAATTCACCAAACCAAATTATCCAGAAAGAGTTATCTTTAAGATTAATATTTTTCTTTAGGAGTAGTTATTAATTATTTTAAACTTAAGCATTAGCTTTAGGAGTATTTGTTAGAAAAATCATTTATATCAACCTTCCAAACTAAAGTCTGATAGTACTAGGCTAGAATTTGACTAAGGATTTCTTACCTTACTTCCCTATGGGATCGTTAAATGGGACTCCACTAGAGCCCTGTATTACATGAATAATACAAATACTTGCGTAGAACCTCTAGTGTGTACATACATACAAACATAAAAACATGCAGAAAAATAGCACACGCCGGAGGCGCAACATATTTTTGGAGCCATTGCGAGAGAAGTTTTGGTAAGAATTTAGGAGAATTTTAGTTGAAGTAATTAGGCTTAGAATTGGAAAACTTTAGTATCGTAAATTTTTTTTTGTATGAAAAACTGTTGTAAGAGAAACTTTTTGTGTGAAAAATAAGGTGTTTGTGAAAATGTTTTGTTGTGTTGAATATATTTTTTGTTTAATTTTTTTTATTGTGAATGTATCGTTTGTTGTGTTATGTATGCAAAATAAAGGATCTGTAGGACTTGTGCCTTATGGTCCCGAGTTAAGAAAATGGAAAAAAATAAAAAAATAGAAAGGACTTGAATAACTAGAAAAGGAGATAAAAAACATTTAAAATATTAACTTGGAAAATCATCATAAATCATTGAGGGATTATGTAAATCCTATGACAGATAAAATTTACTCAAGTATACAGAACCCTGTCATAGAAGTTGATTCATTTGAACTAAATCCAACGATTATCCAACTAGTGCAGAAGAAGCAGCTTGGAGGAACTCCTTCGAAGGATCCCTATTTACACTAATATAGTTTTCTAGAATTTTGTGCTACATTTCGTTATAACGACATGTCTCATGATGCTGTCAGGCTATGACTTTTTCCTTTATTCACTAAGGGATAAGGTTAAAAAGTAGTTATACTCATTAGCACCTGGCTCTATTAAAAATTGGGAGGAGTTAACTCAGAAATTCCTAGCTAATTATTTTCCACCTTCAAGGACTACTAAACATAGAAACTATATTATCTCATTTTGTTAGTATGAATGGGAATCAATATAAGAAGCCTGGGATTATTTAAGGAACTCCTAAGAAAGTGTCCATATCATGCTCTGCCAGATTGGCTAATCATTCAAACTTTTTATAACGAGTTATCAGGATCCTTTAGGTCCATTATTGATGCTGCTACTGGTGGTTCATTAATGTCAAAATCATTTGATGAAGCGTATGCATTAATTGAAGAAATGAATACAAATAAATTTCATTGACCCACTGCAAGGGTAAATCCTAAAAAGGTAGCTAGTGTTAATGATACAGATGCGATTACAATTCTTAAATCTCGGGTTGCTGTAATATCAAGGAAGTTGGACCAATTTGGAACAAACCAGCCTCAATTTACTTCTATAAGTGAGGAAAGTTCATTAGGGCGGATGATTGATTCCAATTTATTATATGAGACTTTAAATAACATAAACAACCCATATTCTAACATGTACATCCTAGTTTGGAAGAACTATCCTAATTTTAACCGGAATCATACTACTGGGGTGGAAACCAACAATGAGAAAATAATCATTCAAATCTTAATGGAAGTTGGAATAATCAGGGGAACACAAACTATAGAACTTCATATCTACAAGAACATAACAATGATCAACAATTTGAGGATAAGAATATGTTTATAGAAGAAGTGGTATTGCAAATGAGAAACCAGTTGTGAAGTCAAAATACTGTGATTAGAAAAATATTGAATCAACTGGGACAAATTGCTAATTCACTTAGCAGTAGACCCCGAGGAACACTTCCTAGCAACACTGAGATCAAACCTAAAGAGAACAATAATGAACAAGAAGCTGTCCAATTAAGAAGTGGATGAGATATAGAGGATGTGGTTAGAAAAAAGAAAAAAGTTATGAGAGAAACAAAGAAAACAAAAAGACCTGAAGAACATGTTTCTAAGGATCTAGAAAAATAAATATCTCTAACTAAAATTAATTTGGAAAGACCATCGCCTAAATTTCCTAAAAGACTTAGACATCATGAGCTGAAAAAGTTGTTTAAAGAAGACTGCATATATGTTCAGGATAGGTGTGAAATGATGGATGCTACCAAAAATAGTGAACTTTTCATTCCATTTGTTGAAAAATCTCATGAACGTAAAATGGATGTACCCCATACAATGTTAAAGCCTACCTATTTAGGGAATTCATCTACACCATCAGTCTTTATATCTTCATATTTGACTCAATCACAAGAAAAATCTGAAATGAATGATAAACAAGATAAAGTTATTAAACTGAGACTTGGAAAAGAATTTAAGATTATATTTCAAAAGAACTTTGAGTTTAGAAAAGAGGATAGGGAGATTGAAAGACCATTGGAAGAAATTCCCAAGGAATTAGAAAAACTTATTTCCTCAACAAAGATAGATATAGAAAGATCATCTTCATCATTTACTCAGTACCAAGGGGAGGAATTCAACTTGAAATAGAGTGTAACATAGAAGATTTTGATCCAAAATTTGAATTATGTAGAGAGAATCTGATCCAAAATTTGGGAGATCATGAATTATATTATAGAGATCTATTTCTTTTAAATTTCAAGGAAGATATTAATATGAAAATTGAGATACTTAATAGAAGAATATTGGATCTAGAAAGAAATATGAGCAACAATGATATGAATCAATCTGAAAAGGAAGAGCTGAATGAAAAATTACAAGTTGAGGATTTTGAAGGAATCCCTGGATCTGAAAATGATTGGGCGATTGATCAAGGATTACTTAATTGGAATTTTGATCTAGGAGGAATCATTTTGTCGCGCTGCCGACATTAAACCAAGCGCTATACGGGAGGCAACCTATTGTTATCAATGTGCTTTGATTTAGTATGATTGAGAGTCATAATTATTAGTGTTGTATTGTGTTTACGTTAGTGTGGATTGATCAGTTTAATTGTTAATAGTAGATGTTTGGAATGTTAGTGGTTTGATTTGATCTTTATGTGTCATGAGGGAGGTGTTTCCTTAACTTTTTATTATGGTTAGACTTGTATGTTCTCTTGTAGTAGTTGGATTGAAGGGTCCACTATGACTTGAATCTCACCTGGGCTTAAGTTTTATAAGAGATATCATGAATTTGAACAATGATAGATCCATCTCATTTTTGTTACTTCTTTTCTTTGACTTTATTTTCATTTGATAGGAGTCACGAACCTATTTGATGAGTAATATAAGGATCATATTACACTATCTTTATAACTGTTAGAGGTGCTTATTTGATGATGCTTGAGGTTGGTGCGTGTGAGTCAACTTATCAGGGATAATCTTTTCAATGGGACTATAATCTATACAATCATTTTAAAATGTATCTAATTTATTAGTGTAGTGATTCCGTTAGAAATTGGAGGTAAGATAGTGAGATGTGATGAGTTAATTGAAGAATTGACCTCATTTATGATATATGTTTTTTTGTGTGTTACAACTTTATATAAGACATAAAGAACATTTTTATATCCCCATGCTGATACCTGCTATCCTAGTTAAACTTTTATTTAGTGAATTTCATTTTGGCATGATTAGTTCATATTTACTTTTTGCTACATGATTACTATTCTGATTAATAATTATAGATGTTTTTTATGGATATTTGTGGTACATAGAATTTATGAAATATTTTTCTTCCTACTTATATTATCTGTACTTTGTTCTATATATGTTAAAAACCAAGTTTAGGGGTTGGAAGAAAAATATATTTTAAAGTGAGTATACTTTCTTTTAGTTTAATATTATTGCAAGCATGTTGTAGGCTAGACTTAATTTCTTCTAAAGTCATTCTATCCTGATTATGCATGTATATGAATTTGATAGGATATTGTAGTAGTTAGTAGATTCAACTTTCTTCCTACTACATTTTATGGAATTAATTGCAAAATATTTTAAAATTTAAAGTTTGGGGGGAAGAAATAAAATGTAACTTTATTTGTCCTCAGTAGCCTGTATTTAATTTGATATCACTTTTATAATGACTTCTGGCATGTGATGTTAACTTTAGGTTACTATAATTTTGATTTTAGAAATGTTATAAAAATAACTAAGTTGAAATCCTATATGACGAAACTGTTCTAGAGTTAAGATATTTTGTAGGAACCTTTATGAAAATGATTTTACTATCTATGATAGAAAAGAGTTGAATATTTGAAAAGCTAATATTCTTAGTTTAATACTTATTGAGAATTGATCCTTTATTGAAACCTTTTTCAAAGTAATTCTTACACTTTTAAAAAGTGAAGGAAAGTTTTGAGTTTTGGACTTTAGAAAGAGGATAATGAAATTCAAAATTATTAAAGGCCTATCAAGATATAGTAATCTCCACATAAAAAAAAGAGAGAAAAAAAGGGTTTGAAAATGATCCCAAAAGAAAAAAATGAAAAAAATGAAAAAAATGAAAAAAATGAAAAGTAAAAAGAAAACATGTTAGGAGAAGCTTAATAAAAAATTGGTTTCACTTGAATCTTTTTAAATGAAAAGACTTTAAAACAATCTTAAGCTTATTCTTATTTCAAAAGGTACTAGTTAAATGGGTATAGATAAGGTGTTTAAATTTTGTTTTTATACTTTCTTTGAATCTTTAGTTTGCCAAGTTTCAATAACTTTTGAAGTAAATAGAAATTTAAGATTCTTAAGTTGAATATGAGATATTCTTACACTCTAGTCCTAGGTTAATTTGCTAGAATTTCTCCTATTTTACACTATAATATTTCTAAGATAAAGTTATGGGAAGCTCTATTGAAACTCACAACCACAAGTCAACATATTTGGTTTTTAAAGTTATAGGTAACAGTTATGTTTGGGGGATTTTGATGCACCTAAAAAATGCTTGATTTTAGATATAAATTTTATGCTTAATTTAATTGATATTAAACCTTAAAGGAAGATATTTTGCATGTTTTTTGGTTTTAGGTACAAAAAATTGACTATTAGAGAAAAAGAAGCAAAAACGGTGCCAGTTGGAGCAAAACAAGCAAGAAATCAAATTCTGGCCTAACACATTTTTTATAAACCTTTCTATGATTAATCTCTTTTAATCTTCTTACATATTTTTTAATGAGATTACACTTTAAAGAAAGGTTGTTTTCATGCTTAATTTGTAGGTATATCTGTTAGGAATGTAACTCAACTGAAACGGGGCGAAACAGAGCTAAAATGAAGCCAAAAGGAGCAGAATGGTGGAGCTGCACAGAATGGGTGCCGACAGTGCCAGAAACCTGAGAGCGACCAAACATGGCACTGACAGCATCGTATTCAGAATCAACGGTGCCCGAGACAAATTGGATGCAATTTTTGGTGGTTATAGCTGAGATTCAATGAATCTGGATGCTTTTTGGAATGGTGCTTGAGGATTCTCTTGGGAAATTCATCCCTACACTATTTTAAAGTAAATTTGAAGCCAATAAAAGTAGTAGATGTTAGGAAAAATGTGGTGAATGTTTAGAGATCATAGAATAGGAGTAGAAATGTAGATTTCTATCTTTTTGGAGAGATTGGTGAGGGGATTTTGAGAGAATCTGGAAGGGAATGTTCTAATATTGCATGGATAAGTGAGAGACTTTGTGGGAGAGATATTTGTCTTTTTTTTCAAGAGGAAAATGCTAAGTTTTGTGCTCTTCATTATCTTATGATTTTTTAAACACTTATGTAGTGGATTTGCTTTGATGAAATGAAGTTTTCGATTGTGTTTTTTTATTGCTTTGTGATGTCTTTCTCTTACTCTTTCTTCTTAATTGGAAATAGTGGCATGAGAAGATTATGTCGTTATATTCCTTCTACTTTTTCTTTTGCAATGAGTAGGATTCATGTTTAGGATATTAGGATGCATGCTAGAAGACGTTTTAATTATAAATGTGATGATTTTTACTTGCACTTCATTTACATTACAAAAATAGCTCGTTGTAGTGTTAATATTCGGAAGAGGGTAAAGAATAGTATTGCTCCTATTTGGCACATACAATAGTTAATGCATCTCATTCCTTTACATTTTTTAATTCACTACATAAGAATAGTACATTTTATTATCTCAAAATTCACCAAAACAATTTATATAGAAAGGGTTATCTTTAAAATTTAATATTTTCCTTTAGGAGTGGTTGTTAGTTATTTTAAACCTAATCCTTACCTTTAGGAGTATTTGTTAGAAAAGCCACTTATATCGACCTTTCAAATTAAAGTCTGATAGACTAAGGACCTCTTACCTCGCTTCCCCGTTGGATCGTTAAACGAAACTCCACTAGAGCTTTGTTTTACTTGAACGATACGTATACTTTTGTAAAACGTCTAGTGTATGCACATACATACAAACATAAAAACACGCAGAAAAATAGCACACGTTGGAGGCCCATCATTGAACTATTTTTGTTGTGTGTGTTCAGATATATTTGTGTTAGATTTATATTTTGTGATAATTATGATATTTGTGATGTAATGTTTGTGGTAGTAAATGTTTTAATTTAGTTAGAGTGTATTGTATTTTTAGTAGTATATAATTTAATTCCAAAAACTGTTACGAAAATTTAGAACACTATTAGAAACCACAATTTAAATTTCATGTTTAAAATTTTCAAAATTTGCTACCATATATTTTTTAGTATTGCTGTGATTTTTGTTATGTTAAGTTTCTGTGTATTTGCTTTGAAAACCTCCACTACATTAGAAGTTCTTTAAAATTTTGATTTATTAAAAACTAAAAAACTAAATTTGATTTATTTTTACTCCTCTTCTTATACTTTTATACTTGCATATTTAGGTTATGAAGATTCCTGTAAGCATGTTATTTTTGTTTTTAATTCTTACTCATGTATCATTTCTTATGCTTAAATGTTTTATCCTAATTAAAATTTTAAAGTTTGAGGGGAATTTAGAAACAATTTTCAAAAACTAAAATTTTATTTATTTTGAAGAATACTATAAATAAGTTTGATTTTTGAGTAAAAATAATTATGTATATGAGGTTATATTAGGGAAATAAAATTTTGAATATTGAAATGAGTAAAAAAATTAGTTAAAATATATAGTAATGATGGAAAATTTAAAGTTAAAATTTTCTTAGTAAAGAAATGTTAAATACAGTTAAGCTATCTTTAGTAAGAAATGTTGTATTTTGGAAAAATAACAAATTTGACTTTTTATTTTTTGAAAATTAAATTTATTTTATTGAAGAATAGTTTTCAACACTATTATTATGATTTTCAAGTGAAGGATATAAATCAAACCTTTGATTAAAAAGAAGGGTGGAATTCAAAATCTTTTAAGGCATATCCAAATATAGTAATGCTTGCCTGAAAAAAAAGAAAAAAAAAGTAAAAAAGTGTAGTAAGAAAAAAAAGAGAGAAAAAGTATAGTAAGAAAAAAAAAGGAAGGAGAAGCTTGAGGATTTAAGGGCCTAATCAAAAACTTGTTCCGCACTTAATTTTTTAAAATAGAAGTTTTGAGAAAATCTAAAGCTTAAGAATATAATATAGTAAGTAAAATTATTTTCTAATAAAAATTTTTATGTGAGAAAAATAAAACGTTTAAATCATACATTTTGAAAAATCTACAAGTATTTTTGAATTAGATAAGAACTCATATTTCCCATGATTTTTTACTTAAGAACTTTCTAAACTTTAAGTTGTCTCATTTACTAAAATTTTTTCTAAATTAGACTATTTTATTTACAGAACAAAATTTTGAAACCATCCTAAAGAAACTCATTTACATAATTTGCATGTTTAATTTTTATATGATTATAGTGTCACTTGAGTACAATTAACATTTTAATTTTGGGGTATTTCTATACACCTAAAATATATAGTATTTTTATGCACATTTTTATACCTAATTTTGATTATATTGCACTTTAAGAGAATGTATTTTCATATTTTTCTTACAGGTATGATTAAAATGAATGATTATGATGAAAAAAGCAATTAAGGATCAAATTTGGAGCAAAAATGAAAAGTGTGCAAAATTAGCCTCTGACGGCTAAGCGCCAAGGGCTAGCGCATAGCCGTGGCAGTTAACCTATGCAATTTGAATTAATTTTGGCACAAATTTGAAGGGGTTTTTGAAGCACCACTTGGTTTAAACTTCCTTAACATCTAATTGGAGCCAAAATTCATTTAAAATTTAAATGGTTGAATGCATCTCTTGGTAGATTCGTTGAATCTGGACATGATTTGGAGAGACATCATGCCACCCTTTGGAAAATTATTAAAATAAGACTTGAAGATCAGAAGAAGGAGAAGAGTTTTGAAAGGAAGTATTTGCAGGAGAAGTTGGAGAAAATCTTGAAGTTGTTGAAGGGAGAGAGGAAGAAAAAGAGTCTTCTTCTTGTCATATTTTCCTTACTTTTCCATTTTACTTTATGATAGTTTGTATTAGAATTTAGGAGATTGAATCCTTAGAGTTGGGCGCCATCCCCTAAGGAGTTTGTAAGGGAAAGAAAAGTTTCAATGGAACTTCAAGAGCCTTGTGGAGAGGATTTTCAGATAAATTTTTATCTTTGTTTTTACATTTTGTTTTAAAGTAAGACTTGTTGTGTTTTCACTGTGATCTCTATTTTCAAATAAAATTGTGTTTTTGTTTTCTCCATGAGTTTTGAGTAGTTTTCCTTATCTTTTTCCTTTTAAATGATGAAGTAATTAAATTATTGATGGAAGTTGTGTGAAGTATATATGTTTAATGTTGGAAGAAGTTGTGATGATTCAACTACCTTGCACTTAATTTACCTCTTGATTTGGCTAATTGAGATGTTAAAATTTGTTGTGAGAACATGTAAGAACCAATGTGGTATTGTCTCAATCAACAATTAGAGAGAATCACGTGAAATTATATGGGTGAGAATTATAGTCCATGTAGTTGAGTGCAAATAAATAAGGAGATATACTTATGATTTGGTGTAGAATTAGAGGACTTTAGATTGACAGGCTAAAGCCCCAAATTTGGTTTGATGTTTTAAATTTTGTTATGAAATGTTATCCACCGGGTGGAGGGAGAAGAGGGAACTCTAGAGTGAGAGCTAGTATCTTTCCTACCTAACCCATCCTCAAGATTTCAAAACATCAGATTAACTTATGTTCTTTATAGAACCAAGTAAGGGTAAATAATATAACTGCTCCTATTTGGCACAACACATTTAGATCTTCCACAATGAAATTCCATAATTATTACTAAATCATGAAGAGGAAAGAGATATTTTATTCTCATTTGCTTTCATATCATTTAATAGTCTTGATAAATTTAGTTGCTTACTTTACTTTTTCTTAAAAAAATTATCAAAAAGAATTTAAACTTTTTATTTATAAAACATAACTACAAAATCATTTGAAAAGTAAAAAAGTTATTTTTCTGCTTTCTTTAAATTTTTAGAACATTTCTCTGTGAGTTTGATATCTCGGGGCTTAATTAGAAAGTCCTATATTACTTAATAAACGATACGTATACTTGCGTAGAATCCCATATTATAAATAATTAATGTTGATCTCTTATTTGATTCGAGATCAAGTTTTTTTCACCATTGCAAAGAAAGAGATATTATTGTTGAGAAGAAAAATAAAGTGTAATTTCATATATAAAACATAAGCACAATTATTCGGGGATCAACTATCATCATATTGTTATAGGACTTACCCTCCTCAAAATTACATTCCACATCGATGATAATAATTGGATTCGTCCGTTCAACAATCTGGTGAGTTGTTCTTCGCCTGCATCCCCGACCTTGATCTCGGATGTGTTGGCTAAAATAATCTTCACTGTGTCATTGCATAAGAGTGGTAGGAGATATTTAAAGCAGAGTTGAATGGTCCCATTCTTCTAATCCCTTCAAAATTCCATCTTTTTTGAGCGTTACATCTCTAGAAAAGGCGGTTTTTCTCGGGGCAGTGTAGTAGGTGATCTCTTCGTGGATAACCACTCCATGTATAAAAAATGATTGTAAGTCCCCTTTATGCAATATTCTTGTCCTTCTATGTAATACTTGATGCATGGATGTACTAACGACAGAACCATATTGTGCTCGTGAATCCATGACCATCCAAGTTGAGCGTTAAACGAAGTCTCTGCATAGATAATATGGAATTTTGTGGTTGTTATTTGATCACTAACCTCATCAGTAACATTATTGATCCAATTGCTCTTTGTCCTTTCTGGTTGACTCCATTTAGAATCATCTTATTGGCTATAAGATTTTGAGTGTCAATGTCCAATTATGCTAACGTCAGTAGACTCATTAGGTTGAGCGACACCCATGGATCTACTAGAACTCTAGAGACCTCAAATCTATTGATTTTGACTGAAATATAGAGCGATCAGTTGAGGTCGATGGTACCGAGTATTAAGTCTTCTTTGGTATAGTTACCCCGATGTGTTCCATTAATGAACAAACTTCATCCAAGGATGTGTTAGACAATTGAGCTAAGCAAAGTTTTGGATCAATTACAGCCTTTATCAGTGCTTCTCTCATCTCCTTCAACAGGATCAAAGCATTGTAGATACTTAATTTGGTCGGTAACTTCCTAAGATGAGCTAGTACATTCTAATCCAGTTTGTTTGAACCTCCAATTTCCTCTTGAGTATGTGTTACTTCCATTGGTGGAGGTAGCTCCTCTCGAGTAACTACTTGCTTGCCTTTTTTCATCAAAGCCATTCGCAGGGTCAATACCTTGCCACTCCTTAGATTTACTTATGTTATCTCCTCTTCTTAATCATCATAGCTGACTCTTCTGGTGTTGATTATGATCAGAGAAGTCCAAGTTGATTGTGATTGGTAATTCTTTACATTCAAGGACCGGTTCCTCACTCCAAGCACTGTCATAGCTGGCGTCGTCGATGTATCCATTGCTTTCATTAATGTATCCATCAAGAATTCATATGATTTGATGTTCACTTTAGCAATCAAAATTGAGGTTAGATGGTTGTGATCAGTTACATCATTAAGAGAAACTGTCAAAATGTAGCCAAACTCATAAACCTTGGAATTATAAGGTCCCAAAGGGACGTAGAGATAGTCGTACAAGGTTAATTGTTTGGGGGATTTCTCCTCCTAATCAGAGATAACCAATCTAATAGGGGTAGCTTCTATCCTAACTCTTGCACTACAACCTTCACTTCATCCATGATCTCCTTCTCCATCATATTTGGTTGTGGCGCTTTCTCCGATGTAATGTCAATCTTTGGTCTAGCAGGTTGCAGACTCTGAGTGACAGCTTACTCTGAAGTGGATTGAATCTAATCCAGGCTTTTCTTGGAAGATCTGATTCAGACTGTGCTCAATTCGTCCTCCTCTTTCAGAGTCTCTTAAATATGCTTTCAAAATTGTTATATTAGCATTTTGAAGTTTCTCTCTAGCCACTCCATGAAAATAAAATAACCGTTCACGGTATATCCAAGTTTCTGTGGTAAGGGTAGTATTTGAGGTAATCCTTCTTATCCACCTCATTCGGTTTCCTAGACTGAGGAAATCTAAACTCAAGCTTCTTTATCAAGTTTCAGAACAACTTTGCTACGTCTTTGTCTTTGAAGGAATGCACCCTCTTCATATGCTCTGTCATTGATAGACCCTGTCTCCCATCTGTCTTTTATGGTCTCTACTGGAAAGAATGCTATCCGAGCTGACTATACTACTGACCATACTATTGCAGATGAGGTTGACCATACTGCTGCAACAACTAGCCATACTGCTACGGCAGTGAACTGTACTGTGGTGGCTGTGAATTGTACTGCGGTGGTTGAGCATATTGTATTGACTGCTGGGACTGACTCCTCATCGGCTTCTTACCTTTTTTGATAGTTATCACCATTTCCAACTTCTTCTCAAGTGCATTTGATGGTCTAGGCTTTTCATGCTTACCTAGAGACTCCATATGCATAAATTCCTTTTGTAAACTGTTGTCTTTGCTGCGCAACTTTCAAATGACTTAATAGTAAGCCCTTTGAGCATGAAAGCCACTTGACCGTGAATGATCTTAAGAAAAATCTTGATTGTATGTTACTCTTGCAATTGAGGCTCAAACTTCATGTTGAAGTTCCTCCATCTCATAATATAATCAACCAAGGTCTCATTGGGATTTTGTCTCTCCACTACAAGATCCCTTATGGTGACATGGTGCTGAGCTCCAACAAATCTCTTCACTAATATATTTACCAACTCGACAAACGACTTATCTGATCCATTAGGCAAAATTACGTACCAATCAAATGTAATCCTTAAAAGACTGCTTACGAATTGGCAGAAACACAAGACTTCATTAACCCCAGCATTGCAGCAACTTGCTCGAAACTGTGCAATGTGCTAGTGAGGATTCACTATCCTGTCGAAAGTCTTGAAGGTCGGTGACACAAATCCCTTGGGGTACAGTATGACATCGAACTCCTTCGAGTAAGGTCTACCCTTTACAACTGTTGCACCTTCTTTTGACTGGGCTAAGACCTTCCTCACTTACTGTTCGACCAATTGTTTGATGTGTCTTCTTGGTGTCAAACTCCGAGCTAAATATTTTTTTGGCGGCTTGTCTCTGCTAGCAGAATGAAATTATTTTCTTTCATCTTTAATGTGTGCAATCTCAAGCTGGTTCACCTTTAGAGATGTTGTCTGATGTGACAGTGATTATCCATGTATTGTAGCCATGGCGGTCTTGGAGGCAGCCATCTCCTCCATCCTCTTATCCAATCAAATGATTTGTTCATCCCACAATTGAATTTCCCTATGAAACTCAACTACAATATTCTCCTCATTAGAAAGAGGAGTGTCACACATAGATGATGTGGCCCTGGTTTCCGTGATATTTATCTCCGTGAACTCCTCATCCATATAATCTGTCAAATCATAACCCTTGTTATCGAGATCCATTCCTTGTTCTTTTGCTAAATCTAAAATCTTAGTTCCGAGCTTATTTAATTATCAACTGCTTTTTTCTTGATCATTTAAGAGCGAGCAGCTTTTCTTTAACATCACCCCTCTTTATGATGGACTCTAAAGCAATGATAGTAATGACGGTCAGAGCATCGGACTAATGATCTATTTTGCAGACATGCTCCATGGGCTTCTCATAATGTACTGGTGAGGCAACCTTTGGTATCCACACTTTTCTCTTTGATGTTGATGCTCTAAGATGGAGTTTCTCAGTGAGGACATCGGTATCTCAAAGAGAAACGTACTCCCTATAGTGTGGACCAACTATAGTGGTAAAGTTCTCTTCCCTTTATCCTACTTCGAGAAATACTCAAAAATAGTGACAAAGGGTACTCTCGGGCCTAGACGAGATTCGACTAGTCTACGCTTTGTGAGCTTTGATGCGATGGTAGTAGCCGTAGGGACACTAGCAATGAAATAGGCACAACTTCCTAAGCAAAACCTGGCAGGAATGCGGGCTGGTGGCGCAACTACTGACCTCAATAATTGATGGGTAGGCTTATCTTTCCTCAAAGTCTCATTCTTCAACCTTGGTGATACTGAATAAACCCATCCTCTTGAACAGTTTGGAAACATAACATCCTTCCTTATTGGCTAATTTCTTAAACACGGCACAGACTCGAGTGATGGGAGTTAGGCCATCCCTCTCCTCACCATGGCCATGAGTTGGTGGTAAAGCAGCAGAAGTCCTGTGGAGACTCTCATCTCTAGTAGTATCGAACACTGAATGAAACCTACTCCCTCGTAGGAGATGAGAGGTCTCTAGTACTTTCAGTTCATCCAGCTAAGGAATCTCCTTAACAGTAGCTAACCTTGCAGATTTAGCCTTGAAGTCCCTCATAATTATATGGTTGTGGTTCCTCTTCTGCTATTTAGTTAACGGGACATCTTTAGAACTGGAACCAATCTCAAACACAAGTTGCAGGGTAGAAAACACATCAGTGGAATCTTCCTTAAACAAAATATCTTTCCCATTGGCAGATGGGATTGTCGGCACAATGAGTAATGACTCGTTTTGGTGTGAGAGCGGCAATCCTAGCAAGTGTTGTAGCGATAATCCTAGTGGGCATTGATGTGACAGACTTAACGGCCGTTGAGGCAGCTCTGGTTGAAACAAATTTAACGGGAGCGATAGTGACTTTCTTCTTCTTGAAAGAAGGAAGTTTTGGCGGCAGTTCAGGTTAAATTCAGTGGCAGGCTCTTGAACATTCATTATAGCAACTTTCATAACACAAAGGGGGATTTTTCAAGTATAACTTCAAACTGCTCGAAGCTTGAACCAAATTTGATGGTGAGCCCCAAATAACGAGCCTTTGGCTACTAGGAAAGTTGCAGAAGAAGATTAAAGTTGGGGACGACATCGAGGCTATCATTCAAAGGAGTTCCGAGAGTTAGGGATCGCATATACCTTCTAACTTCAGTGCGAACATTAAAATTAATGAATTTCATTCTGTGAATGAGCACACATCTTTCTTACTTTCATTTGATTTTATTTTGAAATGTTTATTTTATTTCATTTTCATTTTCATTTTCTGAATTTTGAGTTGTCTTTGTTAGATTTTTTGTTTGTTCATAAGTTTGAATTTGAAGAGTTTAATTTAATTTCAAAGATTAAATAAGAGTTAAGTAATTTACAAACTTATTCATATTTACAAATAGCATATCAGACCCGAAAGACATGAAGTAAAGGTGAAGTTTGGGCCCCAGTATAGAACCTTCTTCAAAATGCACCTGCTTTGGTGAAGCTCATTCACCAACACACCTATTGGGGGTCTAACCCCAAACGGGAATAAAAAAACCCCAAAGATTGTTGAACCCCTTTGTTTAAGAATGATTAAATAGACAGTCTTGGAATAAAAAAGATTTGACCGTACTAACTAAAGAACGAAATGGGCAAAGAATGTCAACAGAAGAAGAGTAATCGAGACCAAGAGGGACTTGGACACATTACCAATATATGAAGACAAAACCCCCTGTTCATATTGGAGAGAGAAACTAGTCCCTACCAGAGTCGCAAGAATCCATTGGTAGCCAAATTAGAATTTATCAGTTTCCTTAAAAATATAATTTAATATATATATATATTTGAAAAGTAGCACTTTAATTTTGAAATACGAGTCCAAAATGATCTCATATATTTAGTAGCATAAAAAATTCAGCACAACACCATGAGCGATGCACTTATCCGAGGAATAGACATTAGTCGATTGTGAGGCTTAATTAAATAAACTAAGGAATTTATGACATTCATTTTGGTCTGTGAATCTTTATGTTGACCTACAAGTTCCTTTATTTAATATATATGATCATATAGAGTTTATATTACCTGGGTTTTTAATGTTTCTTATAAAGGTAAACCTCTATAGTTAATTACATTTTAGACAACTGTAGTCACTTAAGAAATTTTTCGATGTACATTAGAGTTATATGTTTTAATGCATTCAACGTTTAGGGTTTTCAAGGTTGGGCATGGGAAATTCAAATGGAAAAGGATAAAATAAGAAAAATTATTATAGCTTCCAAAGGAAGAGAGGTAGGGGATGTCACAAATTTTGATGAGAACCTCGGTGACTTGCCAAACTACCCCATGGTTTGGCATCAGTTTTAAAGAGATATTTTTAAATATTCCATCTGTCGGTCACCAAATTAGAAATTGTTGGTCACCAGAGTAGGAATCTCGTCGCTTGATTTAAAATAGATTTAACTTAATATATATGTGAAGTTTTGAATAATATCATTTTTAAATTAAAAATATGAAATAAAACTGATCTCATATATTCAATAGTTTAAAAAAACAAGCACTACATTGCAAGCCATGTATCTATCCTAAAGAATAGACACATTGCTCGGTAATGAGGCTCGATTAAATCAACTAATAGATTTATGACATCCATTTGGTCAGCGATATATTTTTAAGTTGACCGATAAATTCTCTATCTAATAAAAAATTAGACATGGTTTATATTAAGCTGGGTTCTTAAAGTTTTCTATAAGGGCAAGCCCCTATAGTTAATTATATCTTAGGTAACCAAAGCCATCTAAGAAAACTCTCGATGATGATCAGGAAATATTGCCTTCATGAATTCAAAAGTTATAGGATTTTCAAGTTTAGACATAAGAAAAATCAAATGGGAGAGGTGCATATGGGAACAGTTATTTTGGATTCCAAAGAGTGAGAATTAAGGGATGTCAGGGATCCTGAGAGGAACCTCAACGACTTCCCAACTATCCTATTATTTGGCTTCAATTTTAAAGAGAAATTATTAATGTTTTATGCTACCAATTTTATTAATTAGGAATTACATTTTATGATGCCGACAATACAAATAACCTAGAAGATAAGAGGATTTACGTTGTATCGAATGACAACCTCAGATTCCTAGAATGACTTAAGGATTATATTGTACAACATGATTATACAAAGGAATAAAAGATCACTTGAGGATTTATGTCGCACCAGGAAAACAACCTAAAAGTTATATGTCTTTTTCTTTAATTCTAGGAAGAGAGTTTTTTTGTTGTAGACTTGTTTGCTCTCTTGAAGTTGTTCTTCTGAATGTCCTCATCGTGTTGCCCATGGTGCATGCTCCAAGCTCCTTGCTATAGTAGCAGTCCTAAAGTCTAAGGCTTAGGTGTGTTTAAAAGTCGGGTTTTCATGTTGTGATTGTTGTCATTATTGTTCAAGTGTATTATGAGGGGAAAGTTGATTAAACGATACAGGTTAGGATCCCACGGTTCCCTCATTCTGACACCACTATTTTCTTCGGATTCACTTAGTCTAGATGAATTTACCAAACTCAAATAAATGAACTCAATAAGTTCATCCAAACCAGGGGAAATCTTATTAGCAGCTATAGATTGCCTCCCCAGAGGAATTCTCGATCATCCAAAGAGGAATTAATAGTTTTTTTTCTTTTGAAAATATTGTTTAATTTTGAAATGGAATTTCTTTTTTCCTTGAGTTTTATTTTAATTGTTGGTTTCAGTTTTGGTTTTATTTTAATTTTGGTTGTGAGATGCATGTTTTGTTTTGAGTTTTGCAAGTAGAGTAAGCGAGTGCAGGTAAGAAAATGCAGTAAAGAAACAGGAAAGGAAATTGCATTACAAAAATGTAAATGTGTATCTGTCATCTTCTCGCACTCCCGTTAAAATGTTAGAACTTGCAGTATATATATATATATATATATATATATATATATATATATATATATATATAATTTTGCGGGAAATTTAAGTAAATTGCAGGAATGGAAAGCAAGAAAGACCAATTTAATGTGTACTTACCGAGTCCTAGGTCATAACTTGGTGGGTTTCTATTGATTTTGTTTTAAGGGATAATTTTCTTAAGCAAAGTTATAATAGGTTCAGTTGTCCTCCATGACATCCAAAAGACCTTGAAGAAATTCGGGGCATAACCCTACACCTCTTTTAAAATCCTTTGAAACGTCTTGAGTTCCTCTAAACTTATTATGTTACTACATCTTTCATCCATTAAAGTTAGGGTGGCATGTTTTAACCTATTGCTTAGTGCACCCATATGTCTTAATCATCCCTATGAGTGGAGGTAATTATCACTTGATCTTTTATTTATGAATTATATGGGTAAGGGACGTTATTGGCAAATTGATTTGCTAAGGAACTTAGCCAACTGAAATCTAGAGCTGGGCAAGTAGTGTTTTTGAAGGTTTAAAATTGATCACATTTTCTTTTTTAAACATCATTAGATCATTTAGGTCAAACCTAGTTCACTACTGAGCCCTTGAGACCTAAGGGGTAGATTTGCAATTTTAGAAATGTTAAGTTATATGTTATTTGATCCACATTGATCTATTGAATTATCATTAAACCATTGACTAGGGGTTCTAAATTGTGAGTTACTGTTTTACAAAAGAAGACCCCTCACTTTAGTATCATTTAATTTAATTATCTTCTAAATTATAACAATTAATAAAATTTCAATTTTACCCTTATTATTGGAAAGAGAGAAATTGGTTTCAACCACTTAATCCCTTATGATTCAATCATCTAGACATGTCAATTTATGATCATGCTTTACCCATTTACCCCTTGATTATGCCTAAATATTAATTAGGGCTTGAATTTCATAATTACCATTTTGCCCCTTAAGAACTTATCACTTCATAATTCTTTAAATTTAAATCAAATGAATTTTGAAATTTTTATGTTACCCCACTCATGCTTCAATTAAAATATCAGAGGAGAAAATGTTATTTTCTGATTTTTTATTTTATTTTAAAATAATTTTTATGAAAAAATAAGTATTTTCCAAGTTGATTCATTAAATTACCAAAGATATACCATTTGTCCTTAAAAAATTATTGGGGGTTCATCTAGGTAAGAGGACCACCTAGACCAATTTTCATGATTTTTTGAATTTTATTTTAATTATTATAATTATTTGTTTGGTTTAAGTACTAATTAAATATAAAATATTATTTAGGTAGAAAATTATGTTTTATATTTTCATTAAATCTCTCTATGTTTTTGGAACCTAGAGAAATAAATGTCATATTTTTTTATTTTAATATTATTATTATAATTATTTTTGTACAAAATTAGAGAAAACTCATTTTTAAGACTTTAAAAATTCATAACTTTATTTTGAAAATTGAGGAAAATTCCTAATTATTCTTAAATGATAATGGTATAATTTGAAACATTTTAGTGTAATTTTATATTTTTGTGATTTTCAATAATTTTAATTATTTTAAATTATTTTTATTTATTTAGTATTATGTAATATTTAAAATATACTGTAAAAATCAAATAATTATGTTATTTTCAATTTTATTTGTTTTTTTTTCCTCTGGTTACAAAGGACTCCCAAAACCATTTTTTATAATTTTCTTAATTATATTTTAATTATCAGAAATAATTTTGTGCAAAAATACCATGTTATTTGATAAATCAAATTTAGTGCCCAAATTAACTCAAATTGAGTTGAAATTTTTACAGTGGGCTTTTATAATTACTATTTATAGTGTGGGTCAATTTTAGAGGTTTTTCTATTTATATTTAAATTATTTAATTTTTAAAATATTTTAATGAGTTAATTACAATTAGTGCTATTATTACTTAGTTAAATCTATTTTATATTTTTCCATTGGTCCTCTAACCACAATGAACCTACAAGATAAGTTTTGCATTTATTTAATTTATATTTTAATTATTTTAACTTTTTAATTAAATAGAGGGGATTTAATTTGAAAATTAGTGATCTCTACCTAGAGATGCCTTCTAACCATGAAAAAATAAAAATAAAAAAAAATTCTAACAATCGAGCTTGTATGCCCTCCGAACTCTATACCATGGAGATTAATATTTAGTGATTTATGATTTAAATAAGTTTGCTGACTAATTAATTTATTAAATATAAAATACATAATAAGTAATTTTTGAATTTTTTTCCACATTATTTTCCTCTGTTCGTTGAGCAAGTGAACATTTTTATTTTATTTTATTTTTAGCAAGTGAACACCACGTTAGGAATTTTCTAAGTTAACTGAATTAAAATAAATCAAAAGTCCCATATTTTCATACTTATCCAAGGAGCAGCCGACTCAACTTACGACGCTCCGAAACTCCATGTGTCACCACACTATTAGACACTACCATCTGAATCAACTTCGTGTTTTATGTAGCAAGGGTTCTTCTGGCCCAATCCTGGCCATCCATCTGATACACGTGTGTTCCAACGACTCTAGCTCTTCATCCCCAACTTCTATGAACTGTGAACCACACTCAAACCCTAATATCTCCCTCTAAACTCTACCAAATCACTTCGGGTTTGTTCTACACCTTCATCGACTCAAGATGAACACATCCATATGGTTTATCAAGCATAAAATTAAACTTTTCTTCATAAAGGACTAAAATGAACTCAATTTAGAGGAAAATGGTCTACACCTTAGTTTAAGAGGTGAGGCCTAAATCAGGGGCTTGCAAAAGCTTCCTTGTGGTCTGGCGAACCTCCTCCAAGTACCACTTTAGTCTGGGAAAAGGTTTGGTTCAGAACTCCTCCAATGGGTGGAAAGGCTAAGGAGAAAGACTTATGTAGAGGGCTCTAGAGATGAGGCTTTCTATGGGGAACATCTTCTCTTGCTCTGGGGAAGCTCAGAGAACAATCAATTTGAGCTCCTATGAAGTTTGGAAAGGTGTTATGCTTCTGGCCTAATTTTAGGTGGCTAAATTGGCCTCAGGTAGTGAGGTGAGTGGTTGGGAGATGACTGAGATAAGCTTCTATCAATTGCTAGAAGGTCTGGGAACAATTTGGCAGAGTTTCGTTTAGGTTTGTGATGCTTTTTTTTTCTTTTGCCGTGAAGAGGTGGTGTTTAAATAGAGAGGCTTTTGGTGGCCACTAGTGCTGGCCGGTGGGTGCAATCAACTGGTTAGGAGGAGGGCTGAAAGGTTTTAGTGATGAAACAGGGTGAGATACACTGAATGGGTTCAATTGGGTTTGGCTTATAAGGAGATTTTTATCAGTTTTTGGTTTTCTAGTTACTAGGTCTGTTGGCAAAAACAGGGAAGGTTGCTAGTTGGGTCAAGGGAGCCGGAGGGAGGTTTAATTGTGATTAGCTTAAACTTTGATAGTTGGTGGCAAAGATATTTTTGGCCTTATCTATTTTTGGGAAAAACCCCCTAAATCATGGGACCCATGCTCCATGGCTCATGTAGATTGGGCTAGGTGGGTCTAGCCCAGTTCCTTGGGTCCAAGTCTTGGATGTGGTGGCCATGGCTTGGTCAATTTGAATTGATTTGGTCAAGTTTAGGCCTTGGGTTCAAAATTGGTGTTTTTTCTTGGACTTCAATTTAGTTTGGGTTTGGGCTAAGATTTAGGTTAATTGATAAATCAATTGATGTGGAGGATGGTCATGAGGAGTTTTGAAAAGAAATTTGGTGATTTTGAATTGATTGGGAGGCCCAAATTAGTGGAATTTTGAATTTGGGTCAATTTGCAGCATTTAGGCTAAGCTTGGGTTTGGATTGGGTCTAATTAATGGTTCAAATTGGTCCAAGGAAATGTGATGAAGAGTTTTGGATATCAATCAGATGGAAATTTTAGGGTTATGGAGTTTAATTTCGTGAGATTTGGCTTTTAGGGAAAAATTAGAGATTTTCACTATAGGTGGAATTTGGGTAAGGTTTGAATTTAGGTTAGGACCACTTGAAGGATAAAATTGATTTAGGGGAATGTTATGAAGAATTTGGAATCCAATGTTTGGGGAATTGGGTTGATCATGAGATTCAATTTGATGAATTTCAATGGTATGGTCAATTTGGGAATTTTGGGATTAGGCTTGGAATTTAGCTTTTGAAGTTGACTCAATGGAGCTTAATGGAGTGCTTTGGATTGATTTTGGGGTCATTTGGAGTGATTTTGGAGATTTTGGGAATTTTGCTAATTTTTTGGGGTATGAGGGGCATTTTGGTAATTTTGGGAATTTGAGGGGGGGGTATTTTGGGAATTTTGAGAATTTAAGGTGTTTTAGGCAGTTTGATTGGTTTGAAATGATTTTTGAAAAGATTTTTGGGAATTTATACAGTTTTGGAAATTTTGGGAAAATTTAGGGTTTAAGGGTATTTTGGTAATTTGGTGAAAGTTTGGGGCTAAGAGGCCAAATTTGGGGGTTTTGGTGAAATTGGATTTAATTAAGAATCTTGATCATAGAATCACCCTATTTGAGCCATGGACCAAAATGAAGTCCCATTTTGGATCCTCCATGTGTTGTTCCTAGCCAAACCTTGGCTTAGGGCTAAGGGCTTGAGGAACCACTCACATGAGTTTCCAAAAGAAGTAGGGAACTAGATTAAGCATGTTTGGTTTAGGGTTTAGGTTGTAAGATATTTAAATAATAATGAAAACTTGAAAGTCACACCAGAACTTGAACTCTAGAACATGAAGAGCTTATGTTGTCAGTGGAATTGTGAAGGGTTGTATGTGTGTGTGTAAACTTGCCCAAGACCAGCTCACCGAGGGTTGATCCTAAGGCTTGACCATCTTATGGTGATTCCTTTCGAGTTCCCTCATATTTGGTTCCCATCTATTAAGTGCTGGAGGTTAGGATAAATCATTTAGAACTCCAAGAGGAATAAATAAATGTTTAGAATTTCTAAAGGGGTAGGGTTCCGTCACTAGTCCCCTAGGATAGTTAACATGAAAGTCTTATGGCCAGATACTAAGCTCGTAAGAACGAAAGACTAGACCTCAAATGAAGTGAGGTCAAAAAACGGAACCCAAACAGGTGTGGTGTGTCAGAAAAGCTCACCGCGTGTATTGGTGTTGATCGAAGAGATCAACAGAACCAATGCAAACATCTAAGCCAAAGTGTTTAGAACGAAGCATAGAATTAAGAATTGTTTTTGCTGGGGAAAATAAAGGAGTATCTTTGAATAGTAGCTCTGAATTCAACTCACCGAGCTTGAAAGAAACTTTGCTTGCAGGGGATTCATAAGACGAGGTGTCTAATGAATCAACAAAGGTTACCATTAGGATCTCAAATCGAAAACCTAAATGTCGAGACAAATTTAATTTGAAAGGATTTTGACTTAATTTAAATTCATGTTTAAGTTTAGATTTAGATTTAATTTTTACAATTTAATAAAGTTTAAAATGCGACAAAGAAATGGAGAAAGAGTACTACATTGGGAAGGAAAGCTCTGGGACTCACATCCTACCCAAGAGGTAAGAGAAATGATGAGAAAGGAATCAGATGCCTTGCTCCATTTAAGGGGGTCTTATACCGATCTCAAAGTGCGGTGATGAGGACTAAGATGCCTTGCTCCATTTAAGAGGGTCTTACAGATGCCTCAAAGTGCAAAGAATTAATAAGGAAAGCTCAGGGACTCGCATCCAACCTAAAAGGTTATGACCTACATTGGGAAGGAAAGCTCGGGGACTCACATCCAACCCATGAGGCAACAAATGTCCAGAGAAGAAAATTAGATGCCTTGCTCCATTTATGGGGGTCTTATACCAATCTCACAATGCTACAGTGAGGATTAGGAGGCCTTGCTCCATTTAAGGGGGTCTTACATATGCCTCAAAGTGCAGAGAATGTCACATTAGGGAGGAAAGCTCAGAGACTCACGTTCAACCTAAGTGGTGACGAGATACATTATGGAGGAAAACATAAGGAATCATATCCAACCCAAGAGGTAGCAAATATGTAGAGAAGAGAATCAGATGCCTTGCTTCATTTAAGAGGGTATTATACCTATCTCAAAGTGCAGCAATGAGGACTAGGATGCCTTGCTCCATCTAAGGGGGTCTTACACCTGCCTCGAAGTGCAGAGAATGTCACATTTGGAAGAAAAGCTCAGGAAATTACATCTGACCTAAGAGGTGACGAGCTAACTTAGGAAGGAAAGTTTAGGGACTCAAATCCAACCTAAGTGGTAGCAAATATGCAGTGAAGAGAATCAGATGCCTTGCACCATTTAAGGGGGTCTTATACCGATCTCAAAGTGTAGAGATGAGGACTAGGATGGCTTGCTCCATTTAAAGGGGTATTAAACCTACCTCGAAGTGTAGAGAATGTCACATTAGGAAGGAAAGCTCAGGGACTCACATCTTATCTAGGAGGTGATGAGCTACATTAGGGAGGAAAGCTCAAGGACTCACTTCCAAACCAAGAGGTAGTAAATGTGTCGAGAAGAGAATCTTATGCCTTGCTCCATTTAAGGGGGTCTTATACAGATCTCATATAGCAACAATGGGGATTATGATGCTTTGCTCCATTTTAGGGGGCCTTGCACCTCCCTCGATGTTCAAAGAATGTCCCATTTGGAAGGAAAGCTCAGGGACTCACATTCAACCTAAGAGGTGAGAGCTACATTGGGGAGGAAAGTTCAGGGGCTCACATCCAACCCAAGAGGTAGCAAATGTGTAGAGAAGAGAATCAGATGCCTTGCTCTATTTAAGGGGTCTTACGCTCATCTGATATTGTAACAATGGGGACTAGGATTCCTTGCTCCATTTAAGGGGGTCTTGCACTTGCCTTGATGTTTAGAGAATGTCAAATTAGGAAGGAAAGCTCAGGGATTCACATGCAACCTAAGAGATGATGAGCTACATTGGGGAGGAAAGATCAGGGACTCACATCCAACCCAAGAGGTAGCAAATGTGCAGATAAGAGAATCGAATGCCTTGCTTCATTTAAGAGGTTAGTATACTAATCTTGAAAGATAGGAACAAGAATTTAGGTACTGACCCTGGACTTTCATTCAAAGGAATTCGAGTAGTTTGTGAAAATTTGTGTTGCAACTTACAGAACTTGTGCAGAAAGTGAAGAATCTCATGAATTTGTGAAGATTATGAGGATTTCAAAGATTTAAGAGTAGCGGAGATTCATTTACGAAAGGTACGGAAATTTTATTTCTCTTGTTTAGTGCGAATCTCCTTTATCACTTTCTTTATCATCTTGTAGGCAAGATTTTCTTTCATTTTTTTATTTTAGATTTTTTTGACTTTGTAAATTCCATTATTATTATCATTATTATTATTATATTATTATTATTATTTTGTGTGTTATTTGACTTTCATATATATTTTTTTTTTTTTGCTCTTTGTTCATTATAACTTGGGACCAACGTATGGTCTTACGGCTTCTCATCGATCGCACAAACATTGCAATTCAAGAACACATGCTGAAATCTAAAACAAAATTAGTTGATTCTACTTTTGTAAGGTTAGTACAACTGATGATTGACTGAAATCATCGAAACAACATCACAAATACATATGGTTAGAAACTGTAATATGCAATCTGATGATGATTTCTCTGCCTTGGCATGGTACAAAAAGTAACAAACTCTCCATCTTTCTCCTGAGGTCACCCTGTGATCGAGCTAACCTCTTAAGCTATGCTCTAAAATAAAAGTCCCCTCTCTTATACTTAGTGGTAAAACTATCTCACAACTTAAGTGGCTGAAGCACCTCCAAGCCCAGGTCGAGCTGGTAATTGTATTGTACTTTGACTTCTTCCATCCTTCATAATGTGTTGAAACTCTAGGGCATGTGACTCCAGGAATGCAATGCTTCACTAAGTTTGCTCCATTTCCTTTCAAAATTAGAACTGATATGACTGGAAGTAGAATCTCCACTGAACCTCTAAATTCTATAGGACAAACGATCTGTATCTCTCTTCTAAATAGGATGTTACTTTCACTCGTGAACGAGACTGTGCAGAAAGGTCTAAAGAATTCATGGTGGTCAATGCGAGGGGGAATGATATCTCTATCTTCAGAGATGTTGATAATGCAGCTGTTTGGAATGCAATCTGCTGGCAATATATGCCATTCCACCATCCTTTTGATCATCTTCTTTATCTTGGATGGCATGGAGTCCACTTCGTTGTACTTTAGGATTCTCAAAAGATTTACCTATCTATCCTTTGTAAAATTATAGTAGCAACCACAATGAATCGTGATCCTGCCCTTCCCTCTCTTCTATTTCCGAGCTTTTGAGTATGTCTTCTCGTTTAAATGGCGTGCCCGACCCAAGTACGTGAGGCTGAAGACACAGGCCAAGATCCTACATTCATCACTCTTTTAAAATACATCTGTATATATTCAAGGTCTTCCAGAATTTTGAGGAATATTCCTTAAATTTCTTCATAGTGTTCAAATTCTTTCTTTCAGACCCTGCGTGTCTTTGCAAATTCATAGTCTGAAACACCCTGGTATCATCGAGGCTCGACAAACTTCGGTACATCCGAATTTACATCAGGATGCTCTCTACTTCTTATCATCAATGACGTAGTTGTGTATGCCTCAAAAATCCCATATTCCTCCAGATGAATAACATTACATTCTGGAAACTCTATAAATGCTCCTACCAACGGATGTCTTTCTAGACCTGTGTTGCACATTGGACATCCGGTGAAAATCTCCTTAAGTGGATCCCATAGCATTACAGGCTCCACAATAAACTCTGGCTCCTCTTCTATGGCTAGCGAACTGCCAAAAGTTTCTTTCATGTATGGATTATAATCTTCTTTCTCAGGAATCAGTGTAAGCTCTATGGTTGTCTCCCTGGCATGTCTCTTTTCAAGTCTATCCAAAGGTTTACGTTTGTGACAGTTGGCAGTACGTCACTGTGTGCATCTCAGAGGCTCATTTAGAGTTCCAAATCTCTTTTTGGCATGGTAATCATTGACAGTATTTGCTTATATTTTGATGTAGGGAGATGTGCATCTGCATGATGATTCTCCCTTTTCCTTGTGACTAATTCTGATCACTAACTGCAGTCTTCTAGTTTCCCCGTGACTGACCAAGTCCATTAATGGGCATTTATAACTGTGTAAAATCCATGTTGAAATTTATCACAACTCCTTCTGGAGCTTTCTCTTCATTCAGTGCGAGATTTAAGCCATCTTTGAATGTGAAGATCAATATATGTCCTGAATGTTTCTTGCATAAAATAGGGAAACACCAGCTCATTGATGCTTTACACGAACAAGAACAGAAAAGAATTTATTATTTAGTGAATTTTAGATGCCATTATCTTATTTAATATGAATTTAAGGAATTTGATATTTGAATGGTTGATTTTAATGTGTCCATTTCATTTCACAAAAATTCACTTTATTTTCATTTAATTTTATTACAAATTTTCTTAGGTGGCCATTTAGCTATCTTCAGAATGAACGTTGTCCTTCGAGTTTGTAACGTTGCATAGTATTTCTTTAAATATCGTTCATTGACCGACAACATGGGCCATTCAACTTGAGAATTTACTAACTAGTACGATCCTCTTGAGTAAACCTTCTCCACCTCTTGAGTAAACCTTCTCCACCATGAACGGTCCCTCACACGTCGACTCAAGTTTTCCACCTATCTTGCAATGTGCAAGAATAGGCCTTCTGAGAACAAGCACCAGGTCATCAACCTTGAAGGTCTTCGAGGGGACCTGTTTATCATGTGCTTTGACCATCTTTCCTTTGTAGAGTTCCAAATTCTGCTACGTGGGAAGTTGCTTCCCTTCAAGAATTTTCTAATTATGCAAGTCGGAGCTTAACATTATCTATTGTTGTGATATGATTGGCGATGGCAATTTTGAGAGGCGGTAGTTTAACTTCTAACAGAAGTTCTGCCTCAAACCCGTACACGAGTGCATAAGGCGTAGAATACATCGGCTTTTTGACTGTTGTTCGGTAGGCCCATAATGCTTCTAATAATTTCTCATGCCATCTTCTTTTTTTTCATCCAATATTTTCTTCAAAATCTGCACAAGCGTCTTGTTAGAAGTTTCTGCTAAACAGTTTGTTTTGGGGTAATAAATTGTAGAACATCTCCAATCTATTCTATGGCATTTAGCAAAATTGTTGATCTTTTTGCTCTTAATGGCAGACCCATTATCTTAAATAATCCTGCGCGGTATGCTGAAACTGTAAACTATGTTGCTCTTGAAAAATTGTAGAAAGTTCTTGGTTGTAACTTCTCATAATGGCACTGCCTTTGCCTATTTGGTGAAGTAGTATGTAGCTTCAAGTATAAATCTGTGTTCTTTCAAAGATGGATGGTCTATTAGATCCACTATATCTGTACCCCAACACTCAAATGGTCACGACGTGATTGTAGGGTGTAGAACATTTAGCCGTTGGTGCAAGACAACTTAATGCACTTGGCATTGGTGACATCTCTTAGCTGTTTTTATGCAGTCGGTCATCAGTGCTGGCCAATAATATCTGAGTCACTTGATCTTCATTTTCACCTTTGATCCTAATTGGTGAGCACTACACAATCTGGAAAATACTTTTTTGATGACATTTTATGCTTCTACTCTGCTCAAACATCTCAGCCATATCTGGTCAAACGATCGTTTATACATAATGTTGTTGACTAAAGCATATGACAGAGCTCTCTTCTAAACTTGACGTGCCACTGAATTATCTTCTAGTAGCTTTCCTGTTTATATATATTCTATTAACAACTGAAGTCAGTCTTCTGTATCATCTGACACTGTAACTTCTATCTCTTCTTTTCCAAGTTTATGTAAACTGTTTAGGTCAATCTACAACAGAACCTGATGTCCTTGCACTGTATTGTCTATGGAATCTTCTGGTAGATAAGCCAATTCCTTAGCAAGCTTGGCCAAAGCGTCCTTGTAGACATTGCCCACTCGAGGAATGCTATAGAGCATCACACTGGGAATCTTTTCTAGTAACTTCATCGTATACATGTGATATTTTGCGAGTCTTAGCTTAAGAATCTTGTACTATTCATCTTTTTGCTGAATAACGAGCTGCGAATCATCATAGATGATAATGTTTGTTATGTTCATTAGTATGGTCAATTCCAATCCAGTTATTAAAGCCTCGTATTTAGCCTTGTTGTTGGTGCATGGCTCTATCAAGTAGTAAGAAAATCTTAAAATTGTCTGATCTGGCGTAACGAAAACCAAAATGATTATTTCTTTCAAAGGTATCACTGTTCCCGATGCTTTGTCTATCCTGACTGAAGAAGCTCCGTCGAAGTACATTTCCTAATGTCTGCCACTGGGCTGTTCCACTTCCATTATTTGTTCATCTAGCAAGTCATTATTGGGAGGGGATCCAGCTATTGTCGGCATATTTTTAGGTTGAGTGTTGTATTTTTATATTTTGAAATGTTGTGGCGGTGATTTTTATCATGCAGTGACTTTTAATTTAGTTTTGGTTTCAATTCAGGGACAACCATAAAGGTTTTGGTTTTCATGCAACAGTTGTTTATCATGCAAGAAAGGTAAAGTGCATTTGCAATAAAGTAAATTGCAATAAAACAAAAGTGTACCTGGAGGGTCTTCCTGTCATCCCAAGCTGCACTTAAAACACATGTTAAGGCATTTAAATATTTCAACACGTACCTAGGTAAAGATAAGGGGAAGGTTTAGGTTATCTATCAAAGTCCTAATCCTATAGCTAGTCACCTCCTATGACGTCTAGGTTCTTGTATTTTGGTTTAAGGACGATTTTCTTAATCAAAGAATAATTAAGTTCAATTGTTCTTATAAACATCCTATCATATTGAGGAAGTGCTTAAGACAAATCTTAAACATCTTTTCAATATTTCTAAGATCGTTTTAAGTCCAAGAGAATTTAATTATACAAGTGAATTAATCATCCGGGAGTTTAAATGTTTTTCTTTTGCTCAGTGAACTTAGGACATTTGAATATCCTATAAGTGAGGTAAAACATCACTTGTTGTTTCATTTAAGAGTTATAATAATAAGAGCTTTAAAAGGGCAAATCAAGTTATTAAGTATTTTGATGATTTAAACTTAATGATTCAATTTTTTTTATTTTTTTTATTTAATTATAGAAAATTAGTTTAAGTTTGGAATAGTGTTCAAGTTATTTTCGGTTTAATTCTTAATAATTTCATTTAGGTTTGTTATTAAATGATTTTAATTTAATTTAATTCAATTTAATTTAATTTAATTTACTTTAATTTAAATTTAATTTCAATTTAATTTAATTTCAATTTAATTTATTATTATTATTTTTCTAACTTAGTTTAATTTAATCTAATTTACTTTAATCTAATTTAATTTAATTTAATTTAATTTAATTTAATTTTAATTTAATTTAATTTAATTTAATTTATAATTTAGTTTAATTTAATTTAATTGGATTTGATTTTAATTTAATATAATTTAATTTTAATTTAATTTTAATTTTGATTATTATTTTAATCTTTTAATTAAGAATTAAGTATTATTGAAGTGATTTATTTAGGGATTTTTAAATTAAAGAATAAACATCTTCTTAAATAATATCCCTACTTTATAATTTCAATATTTTTTATTAATCTTCCAAATTTAATTAATTAATTAATTAAGGTTTACGTTAATTATTCTTAAAATGATTGGTGGGTTTCTACCCTTAACCATTTAGGTTTCAATCATCCAAAATCAGTTTAAAATCAAATATTTTACCCTTCCCTTTTGATTAATCCTAAAATTTTTATTAAAGGTTGAAAATTTTAATTACCTTTTGCCCTTAAAGCTTAAAAATTCTATAACTCACTAAATTAAGCTCAAATGAACTTGAAATTTTTATGTGACCTCACTTACATGTCAATTAAGACATTAGAGGAGAAAATATGATTTTTCTGTATTTAATTTATTTATGTAATTATTTTTAATGGAAAATAGGGGTTTTCAAGGAAAATTCAATAACATGACCAAGGAAATGTTTCTGTTCTTAATAAAATTATGGAATGTTCCTAATGACTAGAGGACCACTTGGACCAATTTTGGTGATTTTTTGAATTATATTTTATTTATTAGAATTATTTTGAGTTTTGAAGCATTAATTAATTTTAAAATAAAAATAAAGTTGAAAAATAGATTTTATATTTTTATTAAATCTCTCTGACCTCAAGGAGTCCAAAGAAACAAATTTTATATTTTTCTTATTTTTCTTTGATTTATTAGAATTATTTTAGTGAAAAAGTTGGAAAATACATTTTTTAATATTAAAAATTACATTAAGCCTTTAAAATTCAATATCTTATCCTAGGGACTTAAGAAAAATATTTGGTTTATTCCTAAGTAATTAGAATTCAAAATGTGACATTTTTGGTGATTTTTAATATTTTTGTGATTTTATTATTATTTTTAATTTTTAAAAACATTAAAATAAGCTTAAAAATCAACCTTTTTAGAAAATTGCAATTTTAATTTTTTTAAATTCCTCTAATATCAGAGAAGCTCCAAAACCATTTTTGTGAATTTTTGAAAAGTATTTTGTGAGTTATGAATTTTTTAAAGTTTAATTTTATTCATTATTACTTAAGAGGCTTAATCAACCCATTGGTGGGGTTAATCAAGTCCAATTGCTTACAAATTTTTATGTGGTGTTCTTCTATCCCTAAAGGATAGTGGGGAATTGTTTTTAAGTTAATTTGATGAATGGTTAACCCTAATTAATTAAAGTTCACTTTTGGGTATTTAGGCCAATTAGGGTTGCTCAAAGTGAATTAACTCAAAAATTATTTTTCCTAGGCCTCTCCGGTCACAAGAAACATCACCAAATTTTCCTAGAATTTATTTCTCAACATGCTAATTATTGGAATTAAAATACTCAAAACAGCAACATGAATTTGAAAAATTAATAACTTCTCATAGGGATGGCCTCTGACCTTAGAAAATTTAGGGAATGTTCCCAAGTTCAGAGGCTTGGAAAGCCCTATGGTCTCATGCCATGGTGAATTTCCTATATGCATGGAGAATTAAAACAATGCAGAGAGTATATAAATCATTAAAAATAAAATACTTAATGAAATTACATGATTTCTTTTCCACATTATTCTTCTCTGTTCACTGAGCAAGAGTTTTTTTTTATTTTATTTTTAGGATTTTTCTACACAAAGTTATAAATTTTCAAAGTTCTGGTAATTAAATAAATAAGAAAAATCCTAATTTCCTACTTATCCACGCGGCGTCGCGTCAACCTCGGCGTCTCCGAAGCTCCACGCGTCGTCTTTTGATTCGGCGCCGCCATCTGAGTAGGATGCCACGCGGCCCGCGGTTCATGTCTCGTTGCTTCATCCAGCGCGATCCTGACCGTTCGCTCGATACACACGCGATCCGACGGCTCCTGGTCATCGTCTACGACTGGTGTGAACCCTTGACCATCAACCTTCTAACCCTAATTTCTCATTCAATTCTTAATGGATTTTTGTGTTCTTATGCTCTATGGATTCGTCTTGAAGAGACGAACACATCCATATGGTAAACATGCAGTGAAATTGATTCAAACTAAATGGAGAATCTCTAGAAGCTCGGGAAGAAGAGTGAGTCCATACCTTTGCTGAGAGAAGTGAAGCTTCGATCTGAGAGTTGTGTCACATTCCATTGGGTCCAAGCAAGCTCCAGATGAAGTCCCTTGGCTTGTTGAATTATCTAGGTATGAAAGTGCCCACAACCGATCACAAAGCTTGGAGGCTAGAAGCAATGGCTGGCCTGGAGAGGGGGCTTTTGCTGGTAAACTTCTTCTCTTGGTCCGGTGAAGGTTTAGAACCAATCAATTTGGGGATTGGCTCACTGTGGTGAAGTGTCCTGGTTTTGGGCTTGGATCTCAACTCTGAAATTCAGCTTACAGAGAGGAAATGACAGGTGGATTTTAGTGGGGATCAAGTTCTCTATGTGTAGAGAGTGGTCTGGGATGATTTTGGTAGGGTTTTAGTAAGTTTTGGTTCAGGACCTCCTTTGGCCGAGAGGTGGTGGTGTTTGAATAGGAGAGGGTCGAGGGCCTCCCAGGGGGGTTTGAAGGCTGGGATCTGCTGTTCTGGTGAGGAGAAGAAGAGCTATGCTGTCCATTTGGGTTGAGACAAGTCAGCAAGGTGGAATTCCAAAATTTGGCTCCTCCCAAGGTCTCGGCCATGGTATTTTCCGGCGATCCAGACGGCTGGCCGGCAGGCATGGGTCTCCCTCAGGTCTAGGTGGGTCAGGGCTGGAGGTTTGTATAGTCAATTGGGCTTTGCCATGTGTAAAGGAGATGGCTTGGAATGCAATGGAGAAGAGGCCATTTTGGCTTGGTTTGGGTCAACCCATGGAAATAGGCTTGGTGCTCCTTAGAAGGGGTGGTGAAGTCTCCATCCATGGTGAGGTGGCTAAGCATGGTTTAGTGTGTGACATGCTTAAGGTAAAAAAAGGTTTAAAAGGGTTTAAGAAAGAGTTCCCCTCTCTTGCCATTAATGGTTTGGTGAAGTGGAAAGTAGATTCCATGGCTCTCTTGGCTCCCATGGGGCTCATGTATGGCTTCATGGCTCATATATGGCTTGGGAAAAGTTGTCTCACTTGCATGAGAAAGGGTATTGGAATTTTTTATGGATTTAAGGAGAATTGTCATAAGGCTTGATTTGCATTTATTTGGTGATGGATTTTAGAACTTAGGAAGTGTTTTAAATCTAATGGATGATGATAGAGGATTGTCATGTGGGCTTTGGGCCTTTTGAAATCATTTTTGATGGGCTTTTAGGAAGGCTAAAGGGGATGAGCCTTTAGGTTTGAAAATGGGCTTTTGAATGGAAAAAAATTGCAAAGGGCCATGCCAAATAAAATGTTGAGTTTTGTTTAAGGATGTGTCTTGAATGATTTGAAGCAAATTTGGGGTAGTTTAGAATTGAATTGGGTGGAATTTGGGTTCATTTGGTAAATGGGCCAATGTAGGTCAAAATGGGCTAACTTGGGCCAATGTTGGGCTAGGGTTGAAATTGATGTAAAGTTAATGTTGGGAAATGTTTATGGGAGTGTTTCAAAGAGGTTTCAACTTTGGTTGGGCTTTGGTTTTGGGACTTGGGCTTATTTGGTTTAAGTTTGGGTTTAGGTCAAAATTGGGCTTTTTGGTTTTGGGTTGAATTTGAGTGGGGTTTGGGTCCAAATTTTGGGCAAATAATGTTAGTGTTGTATTTATGGGGATGTTTTGAAGGTTTGGGAATGATTTGGGATCAATTGGAGTAGAATTGGGTGAAATTAGGTCAAGTTTATGTCATGGGTCAAAATTGGGCTTTAGGCTCCAAATTGGAATTGAATCCAAATGTCAATCAAATTGGACTTGTATTTGGTTTAAATTGATATTGGGGATATTGAATTGAAGTTTAGAATTGAATTGGACCAAAATTGGGGTCAATTGGGGAGGTTTGGTTTGACATTGGGTTCATTTAGGTTAAGAGTCGGTCAAATTGGGGGTTTTAGCAAAAGTGGGGTAAATTGACAAAATCAGCCCATGGTGTAGTTAAACAAAATGAAATTGGGAATAGTTGGGATTTTCTGGATTTTTCTGAGAATTTTTCGAATTTTTGGATTTTTGGCTAAGAGGGGCATTTTGGGTATTTGAAGGGTATTGGGGGGTATTTTTGGAATCTTTGGTATTTTTGGCTCTGGATGATCAATTTGATTAGTGAGGAAATGTTTAGGGCTAATTTTAGGGAATTTTTGGTGATTTGGAAATTTTGGAGGATTTGGGCAATTTTAAGGGCTTTTGGTAGGTTTGATAGGTATAGGGTCTCCGGGGTCAAAAATTATAATTTTGGAAAAGAGAAGATTGATCAAATATGAGTGAAATGGAGTCACTTTGATTGAGCCATGAAGCCATATTAAGCCTATATTAGCCATGAGAGGACTCATTTGAGGCATTCACTATGTTGTTCCTAACCATCTTAGCCAGGGGCTTAGGAGTTAAGGTACATCCATATAAATCACCTAAATGAGTCAAGGAGTCAAGTTGGATATGGGTGTGGTTTTAGGATTTGGATTGTGTGTGTGAGAGTGTAGAGTATGAGTGTAGTGAGTGTGTAAGTCAACCCTCACTAGACCAAGCTACCCAGGGTGGTCCTAAGGCCAAAGAGTCCTATGGGGAACTCATCCTTTAAACCTTCACTTTTGATTTCAACCCTCTAGGTGATTAGGGGTCTACAATCAAGCTTGTGGGGTTTGTAGAGAGACAAGAAGTGGTTTAAATTTCTAAAGGATGGGTCCCAATTCTAGTCCTCTAAGATAGTCAAAGGAAAAGCCTAAGGCTAGATCCTAAGCACTAAAGAGGGAAGAGAAGACCTCATCAAAAATGAGGTCAACAAATGGACCCCCAATAGGTGTGGTGTGCTAACTAAGCACACCATGCGTATTAGCATTGACCGAAGAGATCAGCAGAACCAAAACAGATGTCCAAGTAACATACTTAGGACGAAGTATAAGAAATTTCCACTGGGGAGTATCAGGTAAATCTCTAAGACTGAAGATTCCAGAAATCTCGCTGGGGAAGAAGGAGGTGAATTTCATATCACAAAATTTCAAAAGATTGGATCTTAGATTCATTTCATTTTCTATTTCAAGTTTTCAATTTTGAGTTTGAATTTCGATTTGAGTTTCAATTTTGATTTTATGCGGAGAAAAGAGTAAGGCTAAGGCCCACCCGAATGCATTTGTATGCTGAGAAGAAAGCGAGGCTGAAACTATTCCAAATGCCGAGGAAGAATAGGACAAAACCTATCCGGAATGCGAGTGCTTTGATTTCAATTTCTTGCCGAGGATCAAATTTTGAGATTCTTCGAGAAAGGAGTAGGACTCGTGCCTATCCCGAGTGCTGAGAATTGCTGAGACGGGAGTAGGGTAGAAGCCTATTCCAAATGCTGAGATGGGAGTATGGCGGAAGCCTATCCCGATTCCTGAGATGGGAGTAGGGCGAAACCCTATCCTGATTGCTGAGATGGGAGTAGGGCGGAAGCCTATCCCGAATGCTGAGATTTGCTGAGACGGGAGTAGGGCGGAACCCTATCCGGAATGCTGAGATTTGCTGAGATGGGAGTAGGGCGGAAGCCTATCCCGAATGCTGAGATTGCTGAGACGGGAGTAGGGCGGAACCCTATCCCGAATGCTGAGATTTGCTTGAGATGGGAGTAGGGAGGAAGCCTATCCCGAATGTCGAGATTCGTCGAGATGGGAGTAGGGCGGAACCCTATCCCGAATGCCGAGATTTCTTGAGATGGGAGTAGGGCGGAAGCCTATCCCGAATGCCGAGATTCGTCGAGATGGGAGTAGGGCGAAACCCTATCCCGAATGTCGAGATTTCTTGAGATGGGAGTAGGGCGGAACCCTATACCTAATGCTGAGATTTGCTGAGATGGGAGTAGGGTGGAAGCCTATCCCAAATGCTGAGATTGCTGAAATGGGAGTAGTGCAGAACCCTATCCCGAATGCTGAGATTATGAAAACATATTGCTGAGATTTATGAATGCAGAGATTGAACATTTTGCAAACTGCAGAGAATGATTGTAGAAGTTCATCTGGATTTGAAATTCTTTTTAATGTTTGGATTTTTATGAAAGAGAGTTCTTATTTATTTTCCTTTTCTTTTCTGTTCTTTGTTCGAAGTTCATTTAACTTTAATGGCGTTTCCCAGTCAAATTGCACAAAAGAGGTGAAGGCAAAATGTGACATGGTCACTTTCATTCCAATCTTGTTGAAGATACATCATACAACTCGATCTGAAATATTCTTCATACAATCCATGACTCAAAATGGACTATGTATGATTCTCGTTGATCCATCCAAAATTATCTGCTAAATCCATGTCTGAATAGTAAGGTACATGGTCAATAACATCACCTTCCAAGCCACCCTTGGCAGGAATGCCGCATGGATGTGCTTTGGAGGTGTGATATCTCCCATGTAACTCACAGCTCGTATGGCCGGAGACTCTCCGATTACGGATGCGGTTGGAAATGGTATGGTGCCTTTACGGCATCCATTCTTCTAAAGGTGACGAGAGATCCGCTCCACGAGTACTCTCGGTATGCAATGTTTTGCGATATCCGCTCCATTTCCTTGTAGTATCATGACGGAACCTACCGGAAGTGGTATCTCCACCGGCCCTCGAAACTTGCCCGGGCTCGCTATCCGGAGGTCGGATCCGAACATGATATTGCACTCGGTTGATGAACGAAACTATGCGAAAGGTCCGACAAAGTCGTGGTGGTCTATGTGTGGAGGTATGCGGTCGCCCTTCGATAGATGTTGATGATGCAAGCTGTTGGGTATACGGTCCTGGCGCGTACCCTCCACGTTATCATTCTTTTCACCATTCTTTTAATTATTCTTGGCATGGAATCCACCTCACCGTGACGGAGTATCCCTGGTGGATTCCCTTTTATGTCTTCTGTGAAGTTATAGCAACATCTGCATTGTATTGTGACTCTTCCTTTCCCTGGCATCCACTTTCGGGGTTCTGAATAAGTCTTTTCTCGCAGACGGCCTGCTCGACCCATCTTCTGAAGTTCTGGAATGCAATCCACAATCTGCTATTGCTCGTATTATGAGAATACACCTTTATGTAGCTCGAGGCCTTCCAGGATGTTGATTCTTCTGCCTCCAATCCTTTCAAAGTATTCAAAGGTCTTCTTTTCAACTAGCTGCATTTTCTCCAGCTCATATTCTAGAATTATCTGAAGTCCTCGGTGTCTAGTAACGTACTGTGGGATGTATGGCTCAACCCCAACACGCTCACCTGCATGTCTTGGCTCCTCGGGGATAGTCTCTGTAGGGACATCCTCCGGGGTTGCTTTCGCAACAAGACTCTCCGGGTCTGGTACATCTGCTAGGCGTTGAGGCACCGACTCCATTCCTATTCTTCCTGGTATTTCTTTCATCTGTTCCAACCTTTTTGGAGTTGGCTTTTTTCTTTACGGTTCTCGCCGAACCGGTCTCCTTGGAGCATTTGCACTAACGGTACTCTACTGTCTGTCCATGTTGATCTTCTGCTAACTTGGTCAACATCTTGTGAATACGACGATTCTTATTTTGTCGCTGGGTAGCAGTGAGAGTAGCTCTTCTCACTCCTTGAATTTTTGTGGGCGCGACACTGACAAGCCCACCTTCGCACGTAGCAACCACGGACATAATTTTCTTATCTTCTGCGGCGTTTGTTTTTCTTTTCTTGTTGTTGGATTGGTGGCTCGAGCCACCCACTTTCATCACTGTTTGGCTATGAAGTTCTTCTTGATCAACTGGGATCCAATCATTTTCTTCGTATTGTAGGTCAGCTGGTGTGAAGTCCGAGTCAATCTCTATCACTGCTCCATCCTTCACCCTCTTTTCATCGAGTGCGAGACTCACGCCATTTCTAAAGTTTAGGACCAACCGCCCGTTCGACATTTCCCTGCACAAAAGACAAGGAAAGGATCAGGGGCTGTACTAAGAACAAGAACATTAAGAAAATGTTTATCACCGAAGATTTTTATTCACTTATTTTAATTTTTAAGGAAAGTAGGAAAAGATGAATAAAGATCAGGAACAAGATTTGATTTGAACGGAAGGGTAAAACTTTATTATTATGATTTCACGTATTTTATTTTTTTAGTACATTTATTTATTTATTTTTTGTGTTTTTGGGTTCGGACCCAGTCACAAAGTGATTGTCTCAACCATGTTTCTAGGGATAGGACTCTATTTTAGAGGCCACCCTTTGAAACATCAGGTTGCGTAATACTTTTTCAAATATCGTCCATTGATTGGAAGCATTTGTCGTTCTCCTTGGCAATTCACAAGTTGGTAGGAGCCTCCTGAGTAGACTGCCTCAACTATAAACGGCCCTTCCCAAGTTGGTTCAAATTTGCCCCCTATCTTGCGATGTGCAAGAATAGGTCTTCTGAGAACAAGAACTAAGTCACCAACTTTGAAAGTTCTTGGGCGGACCGGCTTATCATGAGCCCGGATCATCTTAGCTTGGTACAGTTCCAAATTTTGTTGCGCCGCAAGTCTTTTTCCTTCCAAGTTTTCCAGTTCTTCCAGTCGTAATCTGGCATTTTCTTCTGTAGTAATTTTATTTGCAACTGCAATCCTGAGTGATGGAAGCTGGACTTCCAATGGCAACACTGCCTCGGATCCGTATACTAAAGCATAAGGCGTAGACTGAGTAGGAGTCCTAAAAGTCGTCCTGTAGGCCCATAAGGCTTCTAACAACTTCTCGTGCCAATTTCTCTTGTTGTCATCCAAAATTTTCTTTAAAATTTGAACGAGAGTTTTATTAAAAGCCTCGGCCAAGCCGTTTGCTCTTGGGTAGTAGATTGTTGAGTATCGCCAATCAATTCCATGTCTTCTGACAAAATTGTTGATCTTTGTACTTCTGAATGCGGACTCATTATCTGAAATGATTCTGCGCGGTACCCAAAAACGGTAGACGACTTGGTTCTTGAAAAATTGTAGCACATGGTGTACCTTTACTTCTCTGAGTGTGCCCATTTAGAAAAGTAGTCTATAGCTGCAAGGATGAAGCGATGTCCTCTTGAAGAAGGCGGTTCTATCGGACCCACTATATCCGTGCCCCAACACTCAAATGGCCACGATGCAATTGTCGGATGTAGCACATTTGGAGGTTGGTGTAGAACCACTCCGTGTACACGCACTCGGTGACAAGCCGTTGGCAATCTTCATGCGGTCGGTCATCATCGAGGGCCGATAATACCCTAGTCTTTTAATTTTCATTTTCATTTTCGGGCCCGACTGATGAGTGCCACAAAGTCCTGAATGCACTTCTTTGACAAATTCACGAGCCTCGGACCCGCTCAGGCATCTTAACTACATCTGATCAAAAGACCTTCTGTATAATGTATTGTTGATTAATGCGTAAGACAGAGTTCTTTTCTTGATTTGATGTGCTAATGACTTATCGTCTGGTAATTTTCCTGTTTGCAGGTATCGGCTGACGCCAATTTTCTGTGTTTTCCGTCACTGCTGGAACTGATTCCTCTGCTTTTTTTGATTTCTGTATCATATCCATGTCGGGCTGTGATAGGACTCATCGTCCTTGAACTGACACTTCAATCGACTCATCTTGTAAGCAGCGATTCTTTTGCAAGGCGAGCTAGCGCATCCGCGAGAGCATTTTCTCTTCACGGGATCTTGTAGATTGTTACATTCGGAATTTGTTCTAACGGCTTCATGGCATACCGAAAGTATTGCTCGAGTCTTGGCTTTAAGATTCCGTATTGTCCTCGCTACTCGTTGAATGATCAGTCGAGAATCTCCATAGATGTTGATGTCTGTTATTCCCATCTGAATGGTCAGTTCTAGTCCTGTTATGAGGGCCTCATATTCTGCCTCGTTGTTTGTGCACGACTCTGTTAAATGGTAGGAGTATCTTAACATCCCCCGCTCTGGTGTTATAAAGATTAGTTCGATTCCTTCCTTACCGGGCACTATCGTTTGCAATTCTTTGTCTTTCTATGCTAAGGATGCTCCGTCGAAGTATAGTTCTCAACGTCTATCATCAGTGTCTTCTAGGTTCATTATCTGCTCATCAGGCAAGTCGTCATTGAGAGGCGATTCTGCCAGCAAAGGGTGTGCTGCGAGGAAATCTGCTAGGATTTGTCCCTTTACGGCACGAAGAGGCACGAAAGTTATATTGAATTGCAATAGTATCATTGACCACCTGGCAAGCCTGCCAGAAAGTGTTGGACGGGTCATTAAATATTGCAATGGATTAATTTTCGAAATAAGGTTGACCTTGTGAGAGAGCATGTAATGCCTGAGTTTTTGTGCGGCAAAGGTTAGGGCCAAACAATGCTTCTCAATTGGAGGATATTTTACTTCCGTCAGAATCAGACGACGGCTTAAGTAGTAGAGAGTATTTTCTTTTCCCTCATCATTGACACAGGCTAGCGGGGCTCCAAGGGAGTCGTCTAGAGCCGCGGTATAAAGTATCAACGGTCTACACGAGGCCGGGGTCGCTAAGACAGGAGGTGTCATTAATTATTGCTTGATGTCCTCGAAGGCCCTTTGGCATTTCACTTCCCAAACGAATTTGGCGTCCTTTTTAACTAATGTCGAGAAGGGCTGACACCTACCTGACAAGTTCGAGATAAAGCGTCGAAGATATGCCAGCTTCCCTTGAAAGGATCGTAGCTGTTTTAAGGTTTTGGGAGGCGGCATTTCTAAGATAGCTTTAATCTTTTCCGGATCAATTTCGATCCCGCGATGTCGGACAACAAATCCTAAGAATTTCTCGGAGGTGACGCCTAAGGCGCATTTTAAGGGATTCATCTTAAGGTTGTATCGCCTTAGTAGCTCAAAAACAATTCTTAAATCATACAGGTGATCTTCCTTCAATTTGCTTTTGATGACCACATCATCCACGTAGCACTCAACTTGGTTGTGAATGAGCTCATCAAAAATCTTTGTCATTGCTCTTTGGTATGTTGCTCCCACGTTCTTTAGTTCGAATGGCATTACTGTGTAGCAATATACTCCGATCGGGGTTCTGAAAGCTGTGAGATTTTCTTCTTCTGGTGCAATCTTTATCTGGTTGTATCCTGAAGATCCATCCATGAAAGAGAATATTTCATGTGTCTAAGCAATGTCGATCATCAATTCTGGGATTGGTAGTGGAAATTCATCCTCGGACATGCTTTGTTCAAGTCTCTGAAATCTACACAGATTCTGATCTGACCATTCTTCTTTCTGACTGGTACCACGTTGGCTAGCCAAGTAGGGCATTGTTCTTCATGGATAAATTTAGCATCTATTAGCTTCTTAACTCAGTTATTACTTGTTGTTAAATTTCTAGACGCATTCTTCTGGAAGCTTGTATGATTGGAACGGAAGTAGGATCCACTCCTAGCCTGTGAACTGCGACTTCTGGAGCTAATCCAGGCATTTCCTCATACCTCAAAGCAAAACAGTCTTTGAATTCCATTAATAGCTTGATCATTTCCTCGGAATCTTCTTTATTGAGTAAGGAGCTAACAAAGGTTGGTCTAGGCTTTTCGCTAGTACCTAAGTTAACTTCCATTAACTCATCTATTGTGGATTTGATTTCTTCTTCAAAATCTGGTGGAGCATCTCCAATTTGCAGATCTTCAAGCTCTTCTATAGTTTTTAAATAGTCTTCATTAGGTTCGCAAGTGATAACCAAAAAAAATTCCGTATCGTCAACTGAACCTACTGTGCCAAATCCGAGACCATGTTTTGAATTGGGAGGCCGACCGGCATTATTCCATAATTTTTTGAAGTGTTGTGCTCGGCCTTTTGTCCATTGTCGAGGTAAGAGACCATGTTGAATTAAATTTTGAACACAAGGAGAGTACCACTCAAAAGGTAATTCCATTAATTTGGAAGAAGCGACATCTTCAAATTGTACATTGTTTTCAGTATTGGAAGAAGAAGTGCCACGGTAAAATTTAATTGGCTTTGCACCGCTGCCACATACTTCTTTGACCACCATACCCTCGATCTTATTAGACTGGATTGGGGTCAGGGTCATAGTGTGTACATAGTGGTTAATCTTCTCGTACATCGATTTGTATTCTTCGTTCTTCTCATCTTCGAGAGAAATCTTGAATTGTGGTTTCTTCCGGTTTATTGTAGCTGCTCCTTTCTTGACTTCCTCTTCTTCCTCAGAGCTGTTTTCCCAATCAACGTTGATCATCAGCTTTTTCTATCCAACTGTCCCAGTGTCTCTTCCACTTCCTCGTCCCCGGCCTCGACCTCTGATGCGAGTTCTGGAGAAACCTTCACCATCTCGCGTAAGGGAGTGGTGAGTGACTGTTGGGCTAGAACTTCAGGTTCTTTATTGTCTCGAATTTCTTTTGCTTCATTTGGCACGGTGTTTTTGGAGAAGATTATTTTCTTCGGAGGTGCGTAATAAGCTGCATCTTCATGGACTCCAATCTCATGTACGGAGAAAGGTTGCAAATCACCTTTAATGCACTGTTCTCCTCCTTCATAGTATTTTATGCACTAATGAAGAGACGACGGTACCATCCGGTTCTCATGTATCCATGGTCGGCCCAGTAGTGCGTTGAACGATGTTTCAGAATCAGTTATGTGAAATTTTGCGGTTGTCTTTGCTAAGTCACCAGTCTTCATTAACAGTGTTATTGATCCAAGTGCTCTTTCTCCTTTCTGGTTGAATCCTCTTAGTAACATCTTGTCCGCTTCAAGCTCGCGAGCATCAATTTCCAACTATGCTAGCGTCCGGAGATTCATTTTGTTGATTGATGCTCCTGTATCCACCAATACTCTGGAGAGCGTAAATTTTCCGATTGTAACTGACATGTACAATGGTCGGTTGTGATCAGCTGTCCCAAGCGAGTAGATCACTTGTACGTGAAGGTAACACCTCGGCTTGTTCCTTTAACGAGCAAACCTCGTCTAAGGAATCTCCGACCATCTGAGCTAAACAAATCTCTCGATCAAGTAAGGCCTTGATCAGAGCTTCCCTCATCTCTTTTGATAAGATGAGAGCGTCGTAGATGCTCAGTTTGGTTAGCAGTTTCCTAAGATGGGCTTGCACGTTATAGTCCACTTTGTTATCATGCGTCTCAGTTTCTTCCCGAATGGGCAATTCTTCTGCTGGGGTTGATTCTTCCTGAACAACCACCTTCTTTCCTTTGTCTTTTGGACCCATTCTTGGAGGTAGAACCCTTCTGCTCCTTAAATTGACTTCTGTGATTTCTTCGAGTGCGAGTGCTTGAATTTACGGGTGTCTCCTTTTGAATTGGCATGACGGGTTCTTACAGGGTTGCTTCGGAATCTAAAGGCTCTAACTCTATTGTGATTGGAGTTCCTTGGAATTCACAAATGGATTCATTGCTTGTTGAACTTTCGGAGCCTTCTTGGTGAATGTCTCCTTTGTCATCGTAATTGTCGAGGTTGTGTATGATTTGAGAATTGTTATTGGTATCGAAATCGGGATTCGGATTAGATTGGTTGTCGTTAGTTACGTAATCGTTAGAAACAGTCAAAATGTTGCCAACTCCATAACTCTTATCATTATAAGATCCCGCCGGAGCGAGCAAATAATCATACAGAGTCAGAGGTTCGAGGAATTTTTCCCTTGAATCGGAAACAACTGTCCTAGGATAAGCAACCCCTAGTCTAGCCTTAGGAGCCTCGGTCCTCTCTTCTTCTATGATCTCCTTCTTTTTTATGATCTTTTCTTCCTGGGGCGGTTCTTCAATTGCAAGCGATAGCGCCGGCTTGACAGGTTTCAAACTCTGAGTTGAAGCATGCCCCTAAGCGGTTTGGATGCGATCCAAAATTTTCTTCGATGACTTCATCCAAGCGGTACTCCATCCATCATCGGTCGTGTAAGGGTCTATCGGAACAATGGGATCCGTCGAAATAACATTGACAGAACCTCCTTTCTAGGGTTCTTTCATGTATTCCTTTGAGATCGTTATGTTCCCTTTTCGGAGATTGTTGTCAAGCCAACTTTTAAAGGTGATGCAGTCCTCTATCTTATGTCCAAGCATCTGGTGGTAAGGGCAGTAGTTGGGATGGTCTTTCTTGTTGACTTCCTCCGGCTTCTTGGGTTACGGCGATCAAAAATCCAAAGACTTCATCAAACTGAGGAACATCTTTGGCACACTGCCTCGTTCTTGAATGGATATTCTCTATTTATGAGCTCCTTTAACGTGCGCTGTGGGCGAGGCGGTTGCTCATATTGTTGGGTTGGTTGATAACCGGGTTGAGGTTGTTGGTAGTTCTGCTGAGGTTGTTGATAGCTGGGCTGCGGTTGCTCCGGCTGTATTTGCATTGGCTGTTTGCCTTTGTCGACTACCGCGATGATCCCAGATTTCTTTTTGAATGCCTTCGTAGGCTTCTGCTTGTCTGTTTTATCAACGAAACTTAGTTGTTTTGCTTCCTCTTGCAAGCTCTTGGCCTTGCTTAACAACTTCTCAAAAGTCTTAATTGTGAATCCCTTAAGGAGAAGTGCTATCAGGCCGTGAATGCTTTTAAGCAGGATACCGACTGCATGTTGTTCTTGTAGCTGTGGCTCACACTTCATGCTTAGATTTCTCCATCGAAGTATGTAATCCACTAAAGTTTCATTCGGTTTCTGTTTCTCCACCACTAAGTCACTGATGGTAATATGGTGCTGAGGTCCGGCAAACTGTTTCACGAAGAGATTTTCCAATTCGGTAAATGTCTTTACCGAACCATTTGGTAACTCTGCATACCAATCGAAGGCGATCCCTGACAGGCTGCTGATGAATTGTCGGAAGAGTAAAGTGTCACTTCCACCGGCGTTACAACAACTAGCACGAAAATGTGCAACATGCTGTCGAGGATTTCCGGTACCATCTAAAGTCTTGAACAGAGGTGGTACGAAGCCTTTTGGGTATTGTACTGCATCGAATTCTTCGGGGTAAGGTCTACCCATCTGAATAGATGCTCCGCTCTTATAGTGTGCTAAGGCTTCTTGCACCTGCTGTTCCACCATGTTCTTAATGTCCTTCTCTGGAATCATGTTCTGAGTAGAATCCTTCTTTGGCTAATCGTCTCCGTTAACGAATGTGATCTCTTTTCCTCCGTCTGTAATATGAATAACTTCTGGAGGTGTTTCTCTTTGGGGTTGAACCTGACTCTGAAGAGTGGCTAGAGCTGCAGCCATCTCTTCCATCCTTTTTGCCATTTGAGAGATTGTATCATCCTTTTCTCGAATGTGTGCTCTTAATGCTTCCGGTTCATCCCTGTCTGCAGCTGCTGGGGCACCTTCCAAAGCTGACGATGCTCGTGTCTCAACCATGTTGATCTCCACATATTTGTCATCCATGAACTCTAACGAGTCAACTTCATCTCCAAACTTTTCTTCCCTTTCTCTTTGCTAACCGTTGAATGTCAGTTCTCAACTTTTCCATAGCGTCCTCCAATGGTCTTTTTTGTGCAGTTTCGCAGTTATCACGAGATGACCGTTGGGTTTCCTTCTTGGAAGTCTCCTTCATTGCAGTGGCACTTTCTTCTGACTCGAGTCTCATGATGAGACTTTCCTTTTATGGTCGTTGTTTTGGTCTTAATTGACCGGTAGTAGGACGTCATACCATCCTTCTAGCAGCAAAAGGCCTTGAATCGGATGGTCTGTATGCTGAATGCTGGAAGGTGGTATCCTCCCTGATCTGTAATCCTGAAACAATAACAGGTGGACTGGCCTTCATCTTTTTATTCGGTTTCTCTACGGCGCTAACGGGTTCTACTCGCGGCCCAAGATGGGACTTGGCTGGTACCCGCCCTATTCTTCTTAAAATTTCTGATACAGGACATCTCTCTTACTTTGCTAATTTTTCTATCACAGTCTGCAGTCGGACAAATGGTGTAATCCTAGCCCTTTTCTTTCGGTACGTCGCTATAGTATGCGGGTCAAGGTAATGTAGAAGCAATCTTGCGGAAATTTTCCTCGTCAGCTGCGACGGAGAGAGGATGGAATCTACTTCCTTCCAAAAGCGGTGTGTATTCAGGCAATGGTATATACTCAGGTAATGGTGTATATTGAGGGATTTCTTCCAAGAAAGCAACTTCGGCAGCTCTGGCCTTTCTTGCAATCTTTCTACCTCTGTTTCTTCTTTGAGTCGGTGTTACGGGTGGAACCCTTGAGCTGGACCCAATTTCGAAAACAGAAGGTCTTGAACGGAAGTCTGTACCCTCCATGGTAACATGTTCGTTACAAATTTGAACGTCCTTCCCCTTTAGTTTGGCGAAAGCTGGGGTAGGTGCAGAGACGACTAGACTGATGGGGGTAGAGACAATAGTACTTCTATGAACAGTAGTATTTCTCTCAGCTGGAACCCTTAGCAGGGGAGGGAACTCTTGGGCTGACTTCAGGTTGAATATAATCAAACGTCTTTCAGTTTCAGATACTTTATCTGTAACTGTGAAAAGGGTAACGTCAGTGATTTTGACATTTGTGTTCTCGAATCCTTGTCCAAAATGGATGATCCCATTGTTGGGCAGCTCATCCTTGTAAACAGCGAAGTCCAGTCCATTGGTGAAGGAGAAAATCAGCTTTGGGGCAGACATTTTCTGCAAGGTAGATTCTGATTGTCAGTTCCATGTTATGCTTCTTCTCATCGGGACAAAAAGAAAGGAATCGAAAAGAGTCCGAACACATGTTTGTTCATGTATTTATAAAAAGGAGTTATAGTTTAAAAGAGTCGTTCATTAGAGGATTTGTTTATTAGGAACAAAATATTCAAAGGTGTAGAGAAGGTAAGGAATCCGATTCAGAATTGGAAAGGAAGATAAAGTCTTATGCAAGACATCTCGACTCGAAGGACTACTCCTAAACTAACACCTATTGGGGGTCCACCCCACCTCAGAAAAGAGGTAAAAGAATCTCAGAACCTCTCCGTTTAGGGGTGTCTAAACAGTGGCTCCTAAATCCGAGAGGAGTTGGCTATACTCGCTCAAGACAGAAATGAACGGGGTATGCTAACCGAAAGAATAGTAGTCTGGTCCACTAGGGGCATGGACTCACTACCAATTTATGAAATCAAAGTCATTTGATCAAAATGGAGAGAGGAACTATTCCCCAGCGGAGTCGCCAGAAGTTGTCGGCATATTTTTAGGTTGAGTGTTGTGTTTTTGGAAAGAGGTCACCTACAGAAATTGTCGGCGAATTTTTAATTTAATTTAAATAATTTGAAAAGTAGTATTTGATTTTGAAAATAATTTTAAATTTGAAAATTTTAAGATATGAAATCAAACTGATCTCACATCCCGAATAGTTTATATAAACGAGCACCGCACCACAAGCCGTATATCTATCCCAGAGAGTAGACACACTGCTTGATGATGGGGCTCAGTTAAATGAACTAGAAGATTTGTGACATCCTTTTGGTCTACGAACCAATTTTATAAGCCGACAAGTTCCCCTGCTTAACATGAAGGAATTAAGCAGGGTTTATATTACCTGGGTTCTTAAAGTTCCCTATAAGGGCAAGCCTCTATATTTAATTACATCTTAAATGAAGTGAATCATTTAAGAAAACTCTCGATAATGATCAGTGACTTTGCTCTCAAGAGTTTCAAAGTTTAAGGTCTTTAAAGGATTGGATTTTGGAAATTTCAAAAGGGAATGGATCAAATTTAGAACAGTTTATTTTAGGAGTCCAAAGGAAGAGGAGTAGGAGAAGTCGAGGATCCAAGAAGAATCTTGGCAACTTTCCAAACTATCCTATTATTTGGCTTCGAGTTTAAGAAAATCCTAATATTATCTGAGATTTCAATCTTGCCAGTTTTAATTAATTTGGACTTATATTTTTATGATAAAATCATACGAATAGCCTCGAAGATGTGAAGGTTTATGTCGTACCAAACGACTACCTTGGAATCCTAAGACTGGTTAGGGCTTAATTTACATGATATGATCACGCTAAAGCCTAACAAAAGGTTGAGGATTTATGTTTTACTACCTCGAAATCCTATGACTTGGTTATTTAATTCTAGGAACGTTTAACTGATGTAGAGTTGTTTTGCTGACGAAGATGGTCGTGCTGCCCACCATGCTCCAAGCTCCTTGTTGTTGCAGAGGTTTAGTTTTAGAAGATTGTAAACAAAAGAGAAGAGAAGAGTTTGGTTTTAGGAATCTTAAAGTCCAAGTGTTTTTAGTGTTTTAGTTAAAACAAATCTTAAAGTTATTAGAACAGAACCGATTAAGATCCCACGGTTCCGTCATCCCGACACCGTTATTTTCATTGAATTCACTTAGTCCAGATGAATTTGCTAAACTCAACTGATTGAGTTCCACACTTTCATTTAGACCGTGGGAAATCCCGTTAGCAACACGTGGGTTACATCATCCGAGGTATTCCCGATCATTCAACGAGACGTTTTAATTTAGTTGCAATTGTAGTTTTGTGTTCTGTTTGTGATTAAATTTTGAGTTGTTTTTATATTTTGAAATGTTGTGGCGGTGATTTTTATCTTCCAGTGACTTTTAATTTAGTTTTGGTTTCAATTCAGGGACTACCCTAAAGGTTTTAGTTTTCATGCAGCAGTTGTTTATCATGCAAGAAAGGTAAAGTGCATTTGCAATAAAACAAAAGCGTACCTGGAGGGTCTTCCCGTCATCCTAAGCTGCACTTAAAACACATGTTAAGGCATTTATATATTTCAACAAGTACCTAGGTAAAGATAAGGGGAAGGTTTAGGTTATCTATCAAAGTCCTAATCCTATAGCTAGTCACCTCCTATGACGTCTAGGTTCTTGTATTTTGGTTTAAGGACGATTTTCTTCATCAAAGAATAATTAAGTTCAATTGTTCTTATAAACATCCTATCATATTGAGGAAGTGCTTAAAACAAATCTTAAACATCTTTTCAATATTTCTAGGATCATTTTAAGTCTAAGAGAATTTAATTATACAAGTGAATTTATCAACCGGGAGTTTAAATGTTATTCTTTTGCTCAGTGAACTTAGGACATTTGAATATCCTATAAGTGAGGTAACACTTCACTTGATGTTTCATTTAAGAGTTATAATAATAAGAGCTTTAAAAGGGCAAATCAAGTTATTAAGTATTTTGATGATTTAAACTTAATGATTCAATTTTAATTTTTTTTGATTTAATTATAGAAAATTAGTTTAAGTTTGGAATAGTGTTCAAGTTATTTTAGGTTTAATTCTTAATAATTTCATTTAGGTTTGTTATTAAATGATTTTAATTTAATTTAATTCAATTCAATTTAATTTAATTTACTTTAATTTAAATTTAATTTCAATTTAATTTAATTTCAATTTATTTTATTATTATTATTTTTTATTTTTTTAACTTAGTTTAATTTAATTTAAGTTAATTTAATTTAATTTTTATTTTTATTTTATTTTAATTTAATTTAATTTAATTTAGTTTTAATTTAATTTAATTTATAATTTAGTTTAATTTAATTTAATTTGATTTGATTTTAATTTAATTTAATTTAATTTAATTTCATTTTAATTTAATTTTAATTTAATTTTAATTTGGATTATTATTTTAATCTTTTAATTAAGAATTAAGTATTATTGAAGTGATTTATTTAGGGATTTTTAAATTAAAGAATAAACATCTTCTTAAATAATATCCCTACTTTATAATTTCAATTTTTTTTATTAATCTCCAAATTTAATTAATTAATTAATTAAGGATTACTTTAATTATTCTTAAAATGATTGGTGGGTTTCTACCCTTAACCATTTAGGTTTCAATCATCCAAAATTAGTTTAAAATCAAATATTTTACCCTTCCCTTTTGATTAATCCTAAAATTTTAATTAAAGGTTGAAAATTTTAATTACTGTTTTGCCCTTCAAGCTTAATAATTCTATAACTCACTAAATTTAGCTCAAATAAACTTGAAATTTTTATGTGACCTCACTTACATATCAATTTAGACATTAGAGGAGAAAATGTAATTTTTCTGTATTTAATTTATTTATGTAATTATTTTTAATGAAAAATAGAGGTTTTCAAGGAAAATTCAATAACATGACCAATGAAATGTTTCTGTCCTTAATAAAATTATGGGATGTTCCTAATGACCAGATGACCACTTGGACCAATTTTGGTGATTTGTTGAATTATATTTTATTTATTAGAATTATTTTTAGTTTTGAAGAATTAATTAATTTTAAAATAAAATTAAAGTTGAAAAATGGATTTTATATTTTTATTAAATCTCTCTAACCTCAAGAAGTCCAGAGAAACAAATTTTATATTTTTCTTATTTTTCTTTGATTTATTATAATTATTTTAGTGAAAAAGTTGGAAAATACATTTTTTAATATTAAAAATTACATTAAGCCTTTAAAATTCAATATCTTATCCTAGGGACTTAAGAAAAATATTTGGTTTGTTCCTAAGTGATTAGAATTCAAAATGTGACATTTTTTGTGATTTTTAATATTTTTGTGATTTTATTATTTTTTAATTTTTAAAAATATTAAAATAAGGTTAAAAATCAACCTTTTTAGAAAATTGCAATTTTAATTTTTTTAAATTCCTTTGATATTAGAGAAGCTCCAGAACCCTTTTTGTGAATTTTTGAAAAGTACTTTGTGAGTTATGAATTTTTTAAAGTTTAATTTTATTCATTATTACTTAAGAGGCTTAATCAACCCATTTGGTCGGGTTAATAAGGTCCAATTGTTTTCAAATTTTCATGTGGTGTTCTCCTATCCCTAAAGGACAGTGGAGAATTTTTTTTAAGTTAATTTGATGAATGGTTAACCCTAATTAATTAAAGTTCACTTTTCAGTATTTAGGCCAATTTGGGTTGCTCAAAGTGAATTAACTCAAAAATTATTTTTCCTAGGCCTCTCTGGTCACAAGAAACATCACCAAATTTTCCTAGAATTTATTTCTCAACATGCTAATTATTGGAATTAAAATACTCAAAATAGCAACATGAATTTGAAAAATCAATAACTTCTCATAGGGATGGCCTCTGACCTTGGAAAATTCAGGGGATGTTCCCAAGTTCAGAGGCTTCAAAATCCTTATGGTCTTATGCCATGGTGAATTTCCTATATGCAAGGAGAATTAAAATAAAGCAGATAGTAAATAAATCATTAAAAATAAAATACTTAATGAAATTACATGATTTCTTTTCCACATTATTCTCCTCTGTTCACTGAGCAAGAGTATATTTTTATTTTATTTTTAGGATTTTTCTACACAAAGTTATGAATTTTCAAAGTTCTGGTAATTAAATAAATAAGAAAAATCCTTATTTCCTACTTATCCACGCGGCGCCGCGTCAACCTCGGCGTCTCCAAAGCTCCACACGTTGTCTTTTGATTCGGCGCCGCCATCTGACTGGGATGCCACGCGGCCCGCGGTTCATGTCCCTTTGCTCCATCATGCGCGATCCTGACCGTCCACTCGATACACACGCGATCCGACGGATCCTGGTCATCGTGTACGACTGGTGTGAACCCTTGACCGTCAACCTTCTAACCCTAATTTCTCACTCGATTCTCAATGGATTTTGGTGTTCTTATGCTCTATGGATTCGTCTTGAAGAGACGAACACATCCATACGGTAAACATGCATTGAAATTGATTCAAACTAAATGGATAATCTCTGGAAGCTCGGGAAGAAGAGTGAGTCCATACCTTTGCTCAGAGAAGTGAAGCTTCGATCTGAGAGTTGTGTCACGTTCGATTGGGTCCAAGCAAGCTCCAGATGAAGTCCCTTGGCTTGGTGAATTGTCTAGGTATGAAAGTGCCCACAGCCAATCACAAAGCTTGGAGGCTAGAAGCAATGGCTGGCCTGGAGAGGGGGCTTTTGCTGGTAAACTTCTTCTCTTGGTCTGGTGAAGGTGTAGGACCAATCAATTTAGGGATTGGCTCACTGTGGTGAAGTGTCCTGGTTTTGGGCTTGGATTTCAACTCTAAAATTGAGCTCACAGAGAGGAAATGGCAGGGGGATTTCAGTGGGGATCAAGTTCTCTATGTGTAGAGAGTGGTCTGGGATGATTTTGGCAGGGTTTCAGTAAGTTTTGGTTCAGCACCTCCTTTGGCCGAGAGGTGGTGGTGTTTAAATAGGAGAGGGTGGAGGGCCTCCCAGGAGGGTTTGAAGGCTGGGATCAGCTGCTCTGGTGAGGAGAAGAAGAGCTATGTTGTCCATTTGGGTTGAGACAAGTCAGCAAGGTGGAATTCCAAAATTTGGCTCCTCCCAATGTCTCGGCCATGGTGTTTTCTGGCAATCCAGGCGGCTCGCCGGTAGGCATGGGTCACCCTCAGGTCCAGGTGGGTCAGGGCTGGAGGTTTGTGCAGTCAATTGGGCTTTGCCATGTGTAAAGGGGATGGCTTGGAATGGAATGGGGAAGAGGCCATTTTGGCTTGGTTTGGGTCAACCCATGGAAATAGGCTTGGTGCACCTCCCCAAGACCTGATTTTGAGCTGAGGAAATCATTTAGGTCATCTTAGAAGGGGTGGTGAAGTCTCCATCCATGGTGAGGTGGCTAAGCATGGTTTAGTGTGTGACATGCTTAAGGTAAAAAAAGTTTTAAAAGGGTTTAAGAAAGAGATCCCCTCTCTTTCCATTAATGGTTTGATGAGGTGGAAAGTAGATTCCATGGCTCTCATGGCTCCCATGGGGCTCATGTATGGCTTCATGGCTCATATATGGCTTGGGAAAAGTTGTCTCACTTGCATGAGAAAGGGTATTGGAATTTTTTATGGATTTAAGGAGAATTGTCATAAGGCTTGATTTGGATTTATTTGTTGATGTATTTTAGAACTTAGGAAGTGTTTTAAATCAAATTGATGATGATAGAGGATTGTCATGTGGGCTTTGGGCCTTTTGAAATCATTTTTGATGGGCTTTTAGGAAGGCTAAAGGGGATGAGCCTTTAGGTTTGAAAATGGGCTTTTGAATGGAAAAAAATTGCAAAGGGCCATGCCAAATAAAATGTTGAGTTTTGTTTAAGGATGTGTCTTGAATGATTTGAAGCAAATTTGGCGTAGTTTAGAATTGAATTGGGTGGAATTTGGGTTCATTTGGTAAATGGGCCAATGTAGGTCAAATTGGGCTAACTTGGGCCAATGTTGGGCTAGGGTTGAAATTGATGCAAAGTTAATGTTGGGAAATGTTTATGGGAGTGTTTCAAAGAGGTTTCAACTTTGGTTGGGCTTTGTTTTTGGGACTTGGGCTTATTTGGGTTAAGTTTGGGTTTAGGTCAAAATTGGGCTTTTTAGTTTTTGGTTGAATTTGAGTGGGGTTTGGGTCCAAATTTTGGGAAAATCATGTTAGTGTTTTGTTTATGGGGATGTTATGAAGGTTTGGGAAAAATTTGGGACAATTGGAGTTGAATTGGGTCAAATTTGGTCAAGTTTAGGTCATGGGTCAAAATTGGGCTTTAGGCTCCAAATTGGAATTGAATCCCAATGTCAATCAAATTGGACTTGTATTTGGTCTAAATTGATATTGGGGATATTGAATTGAAGTTTAGAATTGAATTGGACAAAAATTAGGGTCAATTGGGGAGGTTTGGTTTGACATTGGGTTCATTTGGGTTAAGAATGGGTCAAATTGGGGGTTTTGGCAAAAGTGGGGTAAATTGATTAAATCAGCCCATGGTATAGTTGAACAAAATGAAATTGGGAATATTTGGGATTTTTTGGAATTTTCTGAATTTTTGGATCTTTTGGCTAAGAGGGGTATTTTGGGTATTTGAAGGGTATTGGGGGGTATTTTTGGAATCTTTGGTATTTTTGGCTATGGATGATCAATTTGATTGGTGAGGAAATGTTTAGGGCTAATTTTGGGTGATTTAGAAATTTTGGAGAATTTGGGTAATTTTAAGGGCTTTTGGTAGGTTTGATAGGTATAGGGTCTCTGGGGTCAAAAATTATAATTTTGGAAAAGAGAAGATTGATCAAATATGAGTGAAATGAATCACTTTGATTGAGCCATGAAGTCATATTAAGCCTATATTAGCCATGAGAGGACTCATTTGAGGCATTCACTATGTTGTTCCTAACCCTCTTAGCCAGGGGCTTAGGGGTTAAGGTCCATCCATATGAATCACCTAAATGAGTCAAGGAGTCAAGTTGGGTATGGGTGTGGTTTTAGGATTTGGATTGTGTGTGTGAGAGTGTAGAGTATGAGTGTAGTGAGTGTGTAAGTCAACTCTCACCAGACGAAACTACCCAGGGTGGTCCTAAGGCCAAAGAGTCCTTGGGAACTCATCCTTTAAACCTTCACTTTTGATTTCAACCCTCTAGGTGATTAGGGGTCTACAATCAAGCTTGTGGGGTTTGCAGGGAGATAATAAGTGGTTTAGATTTCTAAAGGATGGGTCCCAATTCTAGTCCTCTAAGATAGTCAAAGGAAAGGCCTAAGGCTAGATCCTAAGCACTAAAGAGGGAAGAGATCAAAAATGAGGTCAACAGCTAGTAATGAGTGAGATGCGAGAAAGTCTGCGAGAATCTACCCTTTGATAGCGTGAAGGGACAATAAAGTTATATCGAATTACAATAAAATCATCGACCACCTTGTGAAACCTCCACTAAGTGTGATCAGATCATCAAATACTGCAGTGGATTAATCTTTGAAATAAGGCTCATGTAGTGCCTAAGCTTTTGAGTGGTGAAAACCTGGGTTAGGCATTGTTTCTCGATAGGAGGATACTTTATCTCCGCTAGTATTAGACACCGACTCAAGTAATAGAGTGTGTTTTCCTTACTCTCATCATTGACTTGGGCTAGTAAGGCTCTAAGGGAGTCGTCTAAGGGCGCAGTATAAAGTATCAACGTTCTTCCTGGTATAACGACTACCAAAATAGGAGTTATCATCAAATATTGCTTAATATCTTCAAAGGACTGCTAGCATTTCTCATCACAAGCAAACTCAGTGTCCTTTTTAATTAATGCTGAAATGGGCTGACACCTACCAAACATATTAGCTATAAAGCGTCTTAGGTATTCCAATTTACCTTGAAAATATGATAGTTGTTTCAAGGTTTTAAGGGGCAACATTTTTAATATAGCTTAATCTTCTCTGAGTTGATTTCAATTCCCTGATGACGGACAAAAAATCCTAGAAATTTTTTAGAGGTAACGTAGAAGGCGCACTTTAGAGGATTCATCTTGAGATTATGATGTCGTAATCGTTTGTACACAATCCTCAAATCATACAAATGGTTATCCTTTTGCTTTTTTTTATGAGCAAATCATTTACGTAGCACTCCACTTGATTATGGATGAGGTCATCGAAGATCCTTGTCATTGCTCTTTGGTAAGTTGCTTTGGCATTCTTTAAACCAATCTGCATCACCGTGTAGCAGTAAATTCCAATCGGTGTTCTGAATGCTGTAAGTGTTGCATTTTCTAGAGCCATCTTTATCTGGTTATAACTTGGTGATCCATCCATAAAAGAGAAGATCTGAAGCACTAATGCAATGTCCACCTTTAATTCTGGTATCGGTGACAGAAACTCATCATTTTGACATTCTTTATTTAAGACTCTGAAGTTAACGCATATCCGTATCTTTCCATTCTTTTTCTTTACTAACATGATTTTGGCTAACCATGTCGGCTACTGATCCTCTCTTACAAATTTAGCATCTGTTAATTTCCTCACCTTAACTGTGACTTGCTGCTCTATTTCGAGGCACATTCTTCTGGTGGCTTATTTTACTGGGGTTGTACTTTAATCCACTCCAACCCTGTGGTCTTCTATTTCTAGAGATAAACCTAACATTTTGTTGTAGCTCAAAGAGAAACAATCTTTAAAATATGATAGTAACTTGATCAAATCTGTAGATTCTTCTTCAATGAGTAGAGAACTTATAAAAGTAGAATGTGGCTACTTCTTAATCTCTTAGTTAATTTCCTTTAATTGATCCACTGTAAAATTATGGTTGAACATCATCTATCAGCTAATCTTCATAATCATCTTTGACGTCGAGCCATTGTTCTTCCAACTGGCAGTAACAACCACGTAAAATTCGAAGTCAAGGAACGGTCATATTGTACAAAATCCAAGATCCTCTTTCAAGTTGGGAATTCATCTTTCATATTCCATAATTTCTCAAAAATTTGTAGCTTATTATTTGGCATTTTCTTTGACACATATCCTTGTAGAATTAATTTTTGTACACACGGAGAAAATTAACCAAATGGTAATTCTATTAATTCATTAGAATCATTTTCCTCAAGATTTACACAAGTTTTAGGATTAGAAGAAGGGGAAGCACGGTAGAACTTGATCGGTTTAAAATCAACATTAAGAACTTTCTTGACCTCAATATTCTTAACCTTTTCAGAATGGATTGGAGATAGGGTCATGGCCTGTATGTAATGATTAATCCGATCATATATCAACTGGTATTCACTTCTCTCTGTACCTTCCAAAGAGATCTTGAACTTAGGTGTCGGCATATTTTTAGGTTTGTGTTGTACTTTAGAAAAAAGGGGTCGCCTAACAGAAATTATTGGCGAATTTTCTTATTTTAAATTTAATTTAAATATATATATATATATATATATATATATATATAATTTAGAAAGTAGCATTTTATTTTGAAAGTAGTTTTAAGTTTGAAAATTTTAAGATATGAAATCAAACCGATCTCACATCCCAAATAGGTTATATAAACGAGCACCGCACCACAAACCGTATATCTATCCCGGAGGATAGACACACTGCTTGATGATAGGGCTCGGTTAAATAAACTAGAAGATTTGTGACATCCTTTTGGTCTACGAACCAATTTTATAAGCCGACAAGTTCCCCTGTTTAATATAAAGAAATTAAACAGGGTTTAAATTACCTGGGTTGTTAAAGTTCCCTATAAGGGAAAGCCCCTATAGTTAATTACATCTTAAATGACAGGAATTATTTAAGAAAACTCTCGATAATGATCAGTGGTTTTGCTCTCAAGAATTTCAATGTTTACAGTTTTCAAAGGATTGGATTTTGAAAATTTCAATAGGGATCAGCTCAAATTTGGAACAAGTTTATTTTAAGAGTCCAAAGGAAGAGAAGTAGGAGAAGCTGAGGATCCAAGAAGAATCTTGGCAACTTCCCAAACGATCCTATTGTTTGGGTTAGATTTGGGAATTTACTTGATGTTGCAATCTTGCCAATTTTATTTATTTAGGTCTTATATTTGTATGACATAATCATACAAATAACCTGGAAGATATGAGGGTTTATGTCGTACCGAACGACTACCTCGGAATCCTAAGACCGGTTAGGGCTTAATTTACATAATATGATTATGCAAACGCCTAACAAAAGGGTTGAGGATTTATGTTGCACTAAGCAAACTACCTCGAAATCCTATGGCTTGGTTGTTTAAAACTAGGAAAGGTTTCTTTGAAGTAGACTCGAGTTTTGTCGATGACGATGGCCGTGCTACCCACTATGCTCCAAGCTCCTTATTGTTGCAGAGGTTTATTTTTAGAAGTCATAAATCAGGCGATGAGAGAAGTGTTTTGTTTTAGAGAAAATCTTAAAATCCAAGTGTTTTTAATATTTTAATTAAAACAAATCTTAAAGTTCTTTAAACAGAATCGATTAAGATCCCACGGTTCCGTCATCCCAGCACCATTATTTTCATTGAATTCACTTAGTCCAGCTGAATTTACTAAACTCAACTGAATGAGTTCCACACTTTCATTTAGACTGTGGGAAATCCCGTTAGCAACACGTGGGTTACATCATCCGAGGTATTCCCGATCATTCAACAAGACATTTTAATTTAGTTAAAGTTGTAGTTTTGTTGTTCTGTTTGTGATTAAATTTTGAGTTGTTTTATATTTTGAAATGTTGTGGCAGGGAATTTTATCTTGTAATGACTTTTAATTCAGTTTTAGTTTCAGTTCAGGGACTATCCTAAAGGTTTTGGTTTTCATGCAACAGTTGTTTATCATGCAAGAAAAGTAAAGTATAGTGCAATAAAGTAAATTGTAATAAAATAAAAGCGTACCTGGAGGGTCTTCCAGTCATCCCAAGCTGCACTTAAAACACATGTTAAGACATTTAAATGTTTCAACAAGTACCTAGGTAAAGATAAGGGAAAGGTTTTGGTTGTCTATCAAAGTCCTAATCCTATAGCTAGTCATCTCCTATGAAATCTAGGTTCTTGTGTTTTGGTTTAAGGATGATTTTCTTCACCAAAGAACAATTAAGTTCAATTGTTCTTATAAACATCCCATCATATTGAGGAAGTGCTTAAGACGGGTCTTAAACATCTTTTCAATACCTCTAGGATTGTTTTAAGTCCAAGAGAATTTAATTATACAAGTGAATTAATCATCCAGGAGTTTAAGTTTTGTTCTCTTGCTCGGTGAACTAGGATATTTGAATATCCTATAAGCGAAGTAACACTTCACTTGATACCTCCTCTAAGAGTTATAATAATAAGAGCTTTAAAAGGGCAAATCAACTTATTAAGTATTTTAATGATTTAAACTGAATGATTTAATTTTAATTTTGACTTAATTATAAAAAATTAGTTTAAGTTTGGAATAGTGTTCAAGTTATTTTAGATTTAATTCTTGATGATTTAATTTGGGTTTGTTGTTATATGATTTTAATTTAATTTAATTCAATTTAATTTTAATTCAATTTAATTTAATTTTAATTTTATTTGATTTGATTTTAATTTAATTTAATTTAATTTTATTTTATTTTATTTAATTCAATTTTAGTTTAATTTAATCATAATTAAATTAAATTTAATTTAATTAATTTTAATTCAAATTTAATTTAATTTAATTTTAATTTAATTTAATTTAATTTAATTTAATTTTAATTTGATTTTGATTTTAATTTAATTTAATTTAATTTTAATTTAATTTTAATTTTAATTTAATTTTAAATTAAATTAAATTAAATTAAATTAAATTTAATTTAATTTTAATTTAATTTTAATTTAATTTTAATTTAATTTTAATTTGGATTATTATTTAAATTTTTTTTAAGTAAAAATTAAGTATTATTGAAGTGATTTATCTAGGGATTTTTTTTAAATTAAAGAATAAATATCCTCTTAATAATATCCCTACTTTAATAATTCCAATTTATTTTATTCTTCCTAAATTTCAATTAATTAATTAATTAAAGTTTTATTTTAATTATATTTGAAATGGTTAGTAGGATTTTACCCTCGATCATTTAAGTTTCAATCATCCGAAATCAGTTTAAAATCAAATATTTTACCCTCTTTTTTTTTTTGATTAATCCTAAAAATTTTAATTAAGGGTTGAAATTTTTAATTATCCTTTTTGCCCTTCAAGCTTAATAATTCTATAACTCACTAAATTAAGCTCAAATGAACTTGAAATTTTTATGTAACCTCACCCAAATTCAATTAACGCATTAGAGGAAAAAATGTGATTTTTCTGCATTTAATTTATTTATGTAATTATTTTTAATGGAAAACAAGGGTTTTCAAGGAAAATTCAATAACATGACCAAGAAAATGTTTCTGTCCTTGAGAAAATTATGGAATGTTCCTAATGACCGGAGGACCATTTGCACCAATTTTGGTGAGTTTTTGAATTATATTTTATTTATTAGAATTATTTTAAATTTTTAAGTATTAATTAATTTTAAAATAAAATTAAAGTTGAAAAATAGATTTTATATTTTTCTTAAATCTCTCTGACCTCAAAGAGTCCAAAGAAATAAATTTTATATTTTTCTGATTTTTCTTTGATTTATTAGAATTATTTTAGAGAAAAGGTTGGGAAATACATTTTTTAATATTAAAAATTACATTAAGCCTTTAAAATTCAATATCTCATCCTAGAGACTTAGGAAAAATATTTGGTTTGTTCCTAAATGATTAGAATTCAAAATGTGACATTTTGATGATTTTTAATATTTTTATGATTTTTATTATTTTTTAATTATTAAAAATATTAAAATAATGATAAAAATCAACTTTTTTAGAAAACTACAATTTTAATTTTTCTATGTTCCCCTGATATCAAAGAAGCTCCAAAACCATTTTTGTGAATTTTTGAAAAGTATTTTGTGAGTTATGAATTTTTAAAGTTTAACTTTGGTTATGAGACTTAATTAATCCATATAGTGGGGTTAAACATTTCCAATTGATTTCAAATTTTTATGTGATGTTCCTCTGATCCTAAAGATCGGTGGAGAATTGTTTTCAAGTCAATTTAATGTGTGGTTAATACTAATTAATTAAAGTTCAATTTTGGGTATTTAGGCCAATTAGGGTTGTTCCAAGTGAATTAACTCAAAACCTATTTTTCCTAGGTTCCTCTAGACATAAGAAACATCACCAAATTTTCCTAGAATTTATTTCTCAACATGCTAACTATTGGAACTAAAATACTCAAAACAGTAACATGAACTTGGAAAATCAATAACTTCTCATAGGGATGGCCTCTGACCTTGGAAAATTCAGGGAATGTTCCCTAGATCAGAGGCTTCAAAATCCCTATGGTCTCATGCCATGGTGAATTATCTATGCAAATGGAGAACTAAAATACCATAGAGAGTAAATAAATCATTAAAAATAAAATACTTGATGAAATGACTTGATTTCTTTTCCACATTATTCTCCTCTATTCACTGAGCAAGTGGGTTTTTTATTTTATTTTTAGGATTTTTCTAAAGTTATGCATTTTTGAAGTTACGGTATTTAATAAATAAGAAAATTCCCTATTTATCTACTTATCCACGCGGCGCCGCGTCAACCTCAGCGGCTCTGAAGGGGTGCGTGTCACGCTGTGATTGGGCCTGCCATCTGAGTCGGCCGTCCCGGGGCCCGCCTTTCACGTAACATCTTCTGTTCCGACATGATCTGAGCCGTCCATCCAATACACGCGCGATCTAATGGCTCCTGGTCATCATCTACGACTGGTTTGCACCCGTGACCGTCCACACTAAAACCCTAAGAACTCACTCAATTCTCAACATATTTTTGTGTTCTTATGCTCTATGGATTCGTCTTGAAGAGACGAACACATCCATATTGTAAAAATGCATTGAAATCGATTCATATCAAATGAAGAATCTCCAGAAGCTCGGGAGGAAGAGAGAGCTCACACCTGTGCTCAGAGAAGTGAAGCTTCGATCTAAGAATTGTGTCACGTTCGATTGGGTCCAAGCAAGCTCCAGATGAAGTCCCTTGGCCTGGTGAATTGCCTAGGTGCAAAAGTGACCACAGCCGATCACAAAGCTTGGAGGCTGGAAGCAATGGCTGGCCTGGTGAAGGGGCTTTTACTGGGAAACTTCTCCTCTTGGTATGGTGAAGGTGTAGAGTCAATCAATTTGAGGATTAACTCACTGTGGTGAAGTCTCCTGGTTTTGGGCTTGAATTTCAACTCTGAAATTGAGCTCACATAGAGGAAATGGCAGGGGATTTCAGTGGGGATCAAGTTCTCCAGGTGTGGGGGAGAGTCTGGAATGATTTTGGCAGAGTTTATGTATTGTTTGTTTCAGTGCCTTCCTTGGCCGAGAGGAGGTGGTGTTTAAATAGGAGTGGCTGGAGGGCCTTCTAGGGGGGTTTGATGGTTTGGATCAGCTGCTTAGGTCAAGGGAAGAAAAGCCATGGAAGCCATTGGCATGGGGCAGCTCAGCAAGATGGAATTTCAATGTTTGGCTCCTTCCAAGGTCTCGGCCATGGCATTTTCCGGCGGCTGGGGTGGCTGGCCGGCCAGGCATGGGTCACCATCTTGACCAGGGAAGTCAGGGCTTGGCAATGGTGAAGTCAATTGGAGTTGGCCATGTGTAAAGGAGTTGGATTGAAGTGGAATGTGGAGGGGGTGATTTTGGCTTAAATTGGTCAACCCATGATTTTGGGCTTGGTTCACCTCCCCATGACCTGGTTTTGGGTTGGGTGAATCAGTTGGGTCAGCTGGTCTTAAGTGGAGAAGTCTCCATCCAAGAATATTTAGATTAAATTTGGGTTTAGGGGAATCATGAGTAAGGTTAATGACTTTTAGGAAGTGCTTAAAGGACCTCCTCCTTTTGCCCAATGTGGTAAGGTCAAATGTAAACAACTCACATGGCTTGCATGTGGCTTAAGAATGGCTCCATGGCTCATATTTGGCTTGGGAAAAGTCGGCTTGGTTTCATGGAAATGGGATTAAGGAATTTTGGTATTTTGGTGTAAAATTTGGATGGTTTGTCATATGGCTTTGTTTAGAAAGATTTGATTGCTGACTTAGGACTTAGGAATGATTTTAATTAAGTGAGGGTGAGATGAGATTGTAATGTGGGCTTTAGGATGGGCTTGGGCTTTTAAAATTTGGTGAAGGTGGGCTTTTAAAATGGCTTAAGGGAATGGGCTTTTAGATGAAAAATTTTACAAAGGGCCATGCCAAATAAATATGGGGTTTGGTTTAGGGATGTGTCATGAGTGATTTGGATCAAACTTGAGGTGATTTGGAATTGAATTGGGTCTAAATTGAGTCTCTTTAGTGATAGGGTCAAAATAGGTCAAAATGGACTAACTTGGGCTAAGGTTGGGCTAATGTTGAATTTGATGTAAAATTAATGTTGATAAATGTTTATAGGAGTGTTTAAAAGAGGTTTCATCTTTGGTTGGGTTTTGATTTTGGGATTTGGGCCTATTTGGGTTAGGTTTGGGTGTAGGCCCATTTAAGGGATTTTGGGTTTGGGTTGAATTTGAGTAGGGTTTGGGTCCAAATTTTGGGCAAATTATGTTAGTGTTTTGTTTTTAGGGATGTTAGGAAAGTTATAGAAAACATTTGGGTTAAATTGGGATTGAATTGGGTTGGTTTGGGCTAAGTTTGAGTCATGGGTCAAAATTGGGCTTTAAGCTTAAAAATGAAATTGGATTTAAATTCCAATCAAATTGGGCTTGAATTTGGTATAGATTGATATTGGGGATGTTGAATCGAAGTTTAGAATTGAATTGGACCAAAATTTAGGTCAATTGGGATGATTTGGTTTGACATTGGGTTCATTTGGGTTTAAAATGGACTAAATTGGGGGTTTTGGTAAAAGTAGGGTAAAGTGACAAAATTGGCCCATGGTGTAGTTGAACAAAATGAAATTGGGAATATTTGGGATTTTTTGGAATTTTCTGGGAATTTTTGGAATTTTTAAATTTTTGGGTCAAGAGGGGCTTTTTGGTAATTTGGAGGGTATTGGAGGTATTTTTAGAAATTTTGGTGTTTTTGGTTGTAAATGATCAATTTGATTGGTGGAGAAATGTTCAAGGTTAATTTTGTTAAATTCTGGGTTATTTGAAAATTTTGGTGGTTTTGAGTAATTTCAAGGGCTTTTAGTAGGTTTGGTGGGTCCGGGGCCCCGGGGGTCAAAAATTGAAATTTTGGAAAAATGAAGATTGATCAAATTTGAGTAAAGTGGAATCACTTTGGTTGAGCCATGAAGCCATATTAAGCCTATAGGAGCTATGAGGGGACTCATTTGAGGCATTCACTATGTTGTTCTTAACCCTCTTAGCTAGGGACTTAGGGGGTAAGGACCATCCATATGAATTATCCACATGAGTCACGAAGTCAAGCTAGGCATGAATAGTTTTAGGATTTGGAATGTGTGTGAAAGTGTAATGTATGTGCAGGTTAGCCCTCACCAGACCAAGCCACCCAGGGTGATCTTAAGGCCAAAGAGTCCTATAGAGAACTCATCCTTTAAACCTCCACCTTTGATCTCAACCCTCTAGGTGATTAGGGGTTTATAATCAAACTTGTGAGGTTTGTAGGGAGTTAAGAAGTGGTTGAGCTTCTAAAGGGACAGGTTCCATCTCTAGTCCTCTAAGATAGTCAAAGGAAAAGCCTAAGGCTAGATCCTAAGTACTAAAGAGAAAAGAGAAGACCTCATAAAAAATGAGGTCAACATTAGGCTTCTTTTGGTTTATTGTCATTGTGTCTCTCTCAGACTCATCTTCTTTAGAGCTTCACTCTATGTTGATGCTGATTGTGGGCTTCATCTGTTCAATGATCTTCCGAGTTCTTCCTCGCCCGCGTCCCCGGCCTTAATCTCAGATGCGTGGGCTAAAGGAACCTCCACCAGCTCATTGCAAAGGTGTGGTGGGAGATCGTTGAAGCAGAATCAAATGGTCCCGTTCTTGTGGTCCATACGAGTCTTCAGTCTTATTTGGCACCACTTCTTTAAAAAATCTAATCTTCTTTGGGGAAGCATAATAGGCAGCATCTTTGTGGATGCCTACTTCATGGATTTAGAAAGGTTTTAAGTCTATTTTGATGCAATGTTCTTGTCCATCCTTGTAATACATGATTCATTGATGTAGCGACGATGGGACTATATTGTACTCTTGATGCCACGGTCAACCAAATAGAGCACTGAACGAATTCTCCGCGTCGATGACATGGAATTCTGGATTTGTTACTATATCACCGACTTTCATTAACAATGTGATCAATCCATGTACTCTTTGTCCTTTCTGATTGAACCCTCTTAACATTATCTTACCTGTAGTGAGTTCATGTATGTCAATATCCAAGTATACCAATGTTTGTAGACTCATCAAGTTCAGTGATTCTCCTGGATCTACTAGAACACTGGAAAGTACGAGTCTGTTAAAATTGAAAAAAATGTAGAGCGATCGGTTGTGGTCGGTCATGCCGAGTAGCAAGTCATCATAGTTGAAGGTTACCTCATGCTATTACTTTAAAGAAAAAACTCCATCCGAGGAGGTGCTAGCCAATTGAGCTAAGCAAATCTCTGGATCAAGTAGAGTGTTGACCAGTGTTTCTCTAATCTCCTTTGACAGGATTAGAGTGTCATAGATGCTTAATTTGGATGGAAACTTCTAAGATGACCTAGTACATTATAATCTACTTTATTTAAGCTTCCAATTTCATCTCGAGTATGTGTATTTTCCACCAGTGGAGGCGGCTCTTCCCGAATAACCACTTGTTTGCCCTTTTACATTGGAGCCGTCCTTGGAGGTAGGATCTTTCCTCTTCTTAGGTTCACTTATGTTATTTCTTATTCTTTTGTTGTCATAGCTAACTCTTCCAGTGTTGAATCTGAATTAGAAAAATTCAAGTTAATTGCAATCGGCGTTCCTTTGCACTCGAGAACTGGCTCCTTACTTTCCGAACTGTCAGGTGTTGTTAACGTCTTCTTTGTAGTTGTCATCAGTCTCGTCGGGATTTAGTATGATTTGAGGACCTTTTTGAGAGTCATAATCGGGGTTAGATTGGTCATGATCGGTTACTTAATCATTAGAGATAGTTAAAACGTAGCCAAAATCATCACTATTATAATCAAAAGACCCCAGAGGGTTGTAGAGGAAATCATGTAGAGTTGACGGTTTGAGGGATTTCTCCCCCAAATCCTAGATAACCTATCTAATAGAGGCAACCCTTATCCTAGCTCTCGTGCTATCAATCTCTATCCCATCCATGACGTCTTCCTTCTTTTCGTTCTTCAATTGCAGTGTTCTCTCATGTGTAATTTCCATCTTCAGCTTGGAAGATAGCGGACTCTGAGTGGCATCTTGTTCTGAAGCTTGCTGAATCTGATCCAATATCTTCTTAGAGGATCTGGCCCAAACCATGCTCCATCCATTCGCCTTTGTGTATGGATCTATCGGACTAGTAGGCTCAGCTGAAATCATTTTTATAGAACCTCTTCCAGTTTCTTTTAAATTTTCTTTTAGAATTGTATGATTCTTTCGTTATAGTTCCTCTCAAGCTAATCCTTGAAGCTTAAGAAATTCTCTATGGTATGCTTGAGTAATCTGTGGTACTGGTAGTAGTTTATTTGATCTTTCTTATCAACCTCCTCTGGCTTCTTTGGCTTAGGCAACTTGAATTATGGCTTCTTCATCAAATTGTGGAACATCTTTGCTATGACATCGTCCTTGAAGGAGTAGACTCTATTTAATCGACTCGCTATTTATGGACCATGTCTGCCATCGGTTATGTACGACCTCTGTTGGAAAGGACTGCTAACTGGATTAAATGTACTGCTAACCATACTACTGTGTCTGAGTATACTGCTGCTGCTGAGGCTGAATGTATTGCTTCTTAGGCTGGTTGTACTAGCTATACTGCTGCTGAGGGTAGCTATGCTGTATTGGCTGTCGATAGCCTTGGTGTGGCTTCATCGGCCGCTTGCCTTTGTTGACCGCTGCCACTATCCCAGACTTAATTTTTAAATGCTTTTGTCGACCTAGGCTTCTTGGTCGTTTCCAGGAATTTCATATGCTTAACTTCCTCTTGTAGGTTGCTGGCTATACTGAGTAACTTCTTAAATGACTTGAAGGTGATCCCTTTAAGCATGAAGGCCACCGGACCAAGGATACTCTTAAGCAGGATCACAATTGTGTGTCGCTCTTGCAATTGAGGCTCACACTTCATGCTTAAGTTCTTCCATCTCAAAATATAATCGACCAAAGTTTCATTGGGCTTTCCACCAAGAGATCTCTTATGGTGACATGATGCTAATCCTCGACAAACCTCATCACAAACAAATTCTCCAATTCTGAAAATGTCTTAAATGATATGTTAGGCAATTATGTGTACCAATCAAATGCAACACCTGACAGAATACTGACGAACTAACATAACAAAAGTGCCTCATTATCCCCGACATTGCAACAACTTGCCCAGAAGTGTGTAATGTACTTTCAGGGATTCCCCATCCCATCAAAAGTTTAAAGGTTAGAGGCACGGAACTTTTAGGATACGAGATGACTTCAAATTCCTTCAGGTAGGGCCTACCCTTTGAAACCAATGGACCACCTTTCGATTTGGCTAAAGTTTCCTTTACTTGCTTCTTGACTACTTACTTAATATCCTTTTCTGACTCCATACTCCGAACGAGATCTTTCTTTGGTGGCTCATCTTTAGCATAAGTGACCTCTCTTTTTTCATCTGTAATGTGAATAATCTCAGGCTGATTCACTTCCAAGGATTGATCCACCGATAATTATGCTTGATATATATATATAAATATATATATATATATATATATATATATACTCCTTTTAATGATTTTATAATGTGGATACCACTCAAGTATACGTATTATTTATCAAGTAATATATGACTTCCTAATTAAGGCTCAAGATATCGAGCCCACATGGAAAGTGATTAATAAAAAAATTATCATCTAATTTAGAAACAGAAAATTAACTTTATACTTTTAAAAAGATTTTACTCAAACTAAAGATAATATTTTAAGTAATATAATTTGATTCTTTTTGTTAATCTTATAATTTGAAATGAAAGTAAGAAATTACTTTAACTAAACTTTTGTAAGATGAAATCTTATGCAAATGAAATATCTTTTTGTTTTTTATGAATCAGTAACAAGTTATGGAGAATATTTGTTGTGGAAGTATCTAAAATATGTTGTGTCACGTAGGAGCAATTATATTCTTTACCCCTACTAGAGATGCTATAAAGAACATAGGTTAATTAACTGTTTAAAAAATCTTGAAGACAGGTTAGGCAGGAAAAATACTAGCTCTCACTCTAGAGTTTCCTCGATTCCCTCCACATGGGGGCTAACATCTCGTATCAAAACATAAAATAATAAATCAAATTGGGGGCTTTAGCCTATCACTCTAAAGTCCTCTAATTCTACTCCCATCAAAGTATATCTCCCTATTTAATTGCACTCAACCATATGAATTACATTCTCACCCATACAATCACATGTAATTCTTTCCAATTGTTGACTAAGTTAATATCGCAGTGGATCTTACATGTTCTCACAATAAATTTTAACATCTTAATTGACGAAATCAAGAAGAAAATAAAGTGCAAGGTTTTGAATCATCACAACTTATTCTAACATTTAAATCTTATACTTCACACAAAATACTTTCATAACTTAATTACTTCATCACTTAAGGAAAAAGATAAAGAAAACTACTCAGAATCCATGGAGAAAATGCAATCGCAACTTTGTTTAAAAGTAGAAATTATAGTGAAAACACAAGAAGACTTGATTAAAAACTAAATGAAATACAAAGATAAAGACTTATCTGTAATTCCTCTCCACAAAACTCTTGAAGTTTCTTTGAAAACTTTATTTTCTCTTACAATACTCTTTAGAGGATGGCACCTAACTTCGTGGACTCCAAATCTCTATTCTACTCCTAATAAAAACTATATAAAATGAAGTAAAGTTGGTGAAGTGGAGAGGTGTGTTCTAAAATAACTCTCTAACATAAACCTCACTCTTAAACACAAACCACACCATCCAACAACAACCATTTTTCTAATCTTCTAGTCGTCTTATTATAATTCTCTAAAAGGTATCTTTGTATCTCTTCAAATTATGTGCAGATTCAATGTGTCTTCCAAGAGATGAATCTGTTTAAGAGTATTTTGAATTGAATTTGGCACCAATAGAAAGTTAAACACGTACTTACAGAGAGGTGCTTTGAAAATCTCTTTAAAATGGCTCCTAAATTAAAATAACTCCCCTTTTTTAACTATCGCGCATAGGCTCCAGATCTGGGCGCATAGCCGTGAGGCCTTGTCCCATAATTGTGGGTTCCACCGCTTAGCTGCCACAAATTACCTTTTTAATTTTCTTTATTTTTGCTCCAAATTTGATCATTTTTCACTCTTTTCATCACAATCATCCATTTAATCATACCTGTAAGAAAAACACACAAAATATCATCCATTAAAGTGCAATATCATCAATAATAGGTATAAAATGTGTATTTAAAATGTGTATTAGAACACTATATATTTAGGTGTATCAAAATTTCCCAAAATTGAAATGTTACTTGTCCTCAAGTGACACGTTAATCATATAAAAATCATACAACTAAATTATGTGATGAGTTTGTTTAAAAGTTTTTAAAATTTTGTTCTAGAAATGTAGTAGTCCAATTTAGAAAAATTTTTGGTAAATGAGACCAATTTAAAGTTTAGAAATCTCTTAGGTAAAGGTTAATAAAAATATTAGTTATTATCTTATTCAGAAATATTTATAGATTTTTCAAAATATAAGGCATAGGCATTTTATTTTCTTTACTTAAAAATTTTTACTAAAAATAATTAGCTCGTTATATTATATCTATATGCTTCAAGATTTTCATCAAATCTTATTCTCTAAAAAGATCAGGTGTGGAACCAACTTTTGATTAGGCCCTTAAATCATCAAGCTTCTCCTTCCTCTTCACATACTCTTTTTTTTACTTTTCTTTTTCTTTACACTTTCTTGTTTTCTTTTATTTTCTTTTTATTTTTTTTTATAAGGGAAGGATAACTTTATCTGGAAAGGGTTTTAATGATTTTGAATTCACCTTCCTTTCCTAAAGCATAAGGTAGATTAAAATATCATTGACTTAGAAATATAATAAAAGTTTTGAAATTTATTTTTAATAAAGGAAACTTAAGTGTTAAAAATAAAAGTCTAATACTTCTATTTTTACAAAAATATAACTTTTCCTACTAAAGATAGTTATAATATATTCATCATTTCTTTACTATGAAATTTTTAACTTTAAAATTTTCATCCTTACTATAGATTTTAACTAAATTCTCATACTCGTTTCTATATTCAAAATTTTATTTCCCCAATATAAATTCATACACATAATTATATTTTCATTCAAAATTAATTCTTTTAGTATAGTTGAGAAAAAAATAAAATTTTATGTTTTTTTTTTAATTTTTTTTCATCCCCCCCCAAACTTTAAATTTTCATTATAATGAAACATTTAAGTATAATAACAAAATACATCGGTAGGCACAGAAAACTATAAATATTAAACTTACAAGAATTTCTAATATCCTAAATATGCTGGTATTAAAAACATGAATGAAAATGACTAGATTTAAAATTATTTAATTTTTTCAATTTATATAAAAAAATTCAAAAGACTTCTAAAGTAGTTGAGGACATAAAGTAAATTCACACACTTAAACAGAAATTCATAACTAAGACATATATGTGGCCGTAAATTGAAAAGTTAAGTATGAAATTTTAATTAGTGGATTATAATAGCATTTTAAAACCTTCCTAAATAGTTTCTGGAAAAAGTTCTAAACTAACAAACAAAAACACTTAGAAATCACTAACACATTTACTACCAAAAACATTCACATCACATATCTCAAACACACAACATCCATAACTAAAATAAACACAAACTAAGGTGTTTCAACAACTATTACAACAAAATGAAAGACATAGAGTGGTCCTCTATAACATCCACAAATGATAATAAACCACACAACAAGAATAAAAAAAGAAATAATCCACCACATACCACATCAAAAAACATAACTCAAAATAAAATATAAATCCTAATCATCTTCTTCCTCTTCCTCATCATCCTCTTCGTTCCAGGTACGGGTAGGAACATATGGGCTATAATGTGGATGAGTAGGTAGCACAACACTAAAATCACCTATAATCATCCATATAAATGTGATAATTCCCCTCATACTATCTATGTTTATGAAGATATGCCCCTATATGGTCTACTTTCCCCTCTAAGTCATGCACTCAATCTGCAGTATAGTTAATATTATCTCTTATCTTATTCAGAAGCTCAACTGCTAATCAGAAAACTGACCTGCAGATGCCTGGGATGTGGAAGCACAAGATGTAGATGCAGCAGAAGCAGATGCACTAGAATCCTATAAAATCCTCCTCTCTAGCCAAAAATTGAATGTTAAGCATAAGTTTTCAAATTCAAACTGGTAATAGGCTTACTAGGTTGAAGAACCTCTTCTTAATTTTTAGATCTAACACTAGCCTGCTTACACAATGAATGTATAAGGAAGCAAATCCCATACCTGCAGTGGTAATAGATCTAGCAGTTCCCCAGATACAATCATAAATAATATTTCCAATGTTTTTCGCCTTCCTCTGCTGAATACAATAGTTCAAAGTGGCTCTTTATCTAGTCACTTGGCTTAGATGAATTGTAGGAAGCAGCTTGAATGATATGAAATAATGTCATGCTTTGGAGTTGGTATTCAACTTTCTCCAAGGAAGTTAACTCTTCTCTCATTTGTAATTTTCCATAAACCCTCCCATTAGTCAAAGTAGAGATAATCTCATCCAATTCTTCCTTAGAAGGATTGTAATTTGAATAAAAACAATGCATACCAGGTGACAGTAGGTAAAATACGTTAATTACCTAAAAAGTAAAATGTACTAGCTGTCCTCGTACGAAAACAAAGTTCTCATCTGACTCTGGGAGATTTGCAAAGAACTCCCGAACAATAGAAGTAACAGCTACAGTAGTAAAACAACAAAATTTATCCCAGAGGCGATTCATAATCATGTCTTCAATTTCTCCGCCTGGTTTATCGAATCCTCGCTTCTGGATAAATTTACGTGACTGTAAAGATCTTGAGCTTTCAAACTGACAAACTTGTAAGAATCGAACGTGGTTCTCGCTTTGCTCCTCTTTGGTGCCATTTCTAAAATTTGCATAAAAATTACTATAAATTCCACATTCACCTTATAATCACTAAACTTAACTTCTAAAGGCTTAAACTACTAAACTCAAGTAATTTCTCAAGCGTTTTCGCAAAATTTCACCATAAATAGTGATTTTCATATTTTGTATAAAATACACTCAAAATATATGGTGAAAATCAAAAAAAATTTACTTAGGAGTAGTGCCCTTACCTAAAGAAGATCTAATCTAAGAATTGTCACTCGAAACGACTCAAGATTTACAAATGTGGTGATGCTCTAGCCTCTAAAATCTTGAAAATTCGAAAGAAGAAGATGACGGTGAGGTGTAAAAATGGCAATTTTTGGGTTTTTCAACTTGAAAACCGATTTTCGTGAACCGACGCCTAAACGTGAATGTATGGCTCTTAGACATGGAGATCTGGCGCATAACCGTGAAGTCTCGACAAATAGCTTCCAACTTGTAGTTTTCAATTTTTTCATTAAATAAAAATATCACTCCTTTAAACAACCCTAAATTGATTTAATAAGTATCACATCACCTTATAATTTTTTCTTATCTCCAAAATTACACTTCTTTTATAATAAAAACAATTTAACACAAGTTTTACAAAAACACAAACTTTTATTTAATTAAACTCATAAAAATTACAAGTATAGAATACATGTTTTTAATCCAAGATACTTGGATAAGATCTTACCTTTTCTACTCAAAATAAAAGACTAAAAAAAAAACTAAGCACTAACATAAAAAATAAAAAAAAACACACATAATACACAAACATCAAACACTTAACACAAGTAATCCAAAACACAAATAACTAACACTTAACACTCTATAGAAGTTAATTCTAGTCTCCATTTGGTGGAACATATCTAGTACCTCTATTAGTTCCATCTAAACCATTTGGTATATAGATTTGATAGAACAGACGAAGATGAAGACATCTTATAGAATCTTCTTTAATCCACTTATTTTTTAGATACATCACCTTGTCCGCTTCTTCAACATAAATTATATGACTAAATTGCATTTTTAATTGCCATATGATTAGTGCAAAATGTGCATTAGTTTCATTTACTTTGCTTCAATTGATGCAACATTAGCCTCATTCTTCGCAATCTTCTCAGCTATTCGTTAAATACCAGTTGCCAGAAATTTGTTATATAACTCTTGCGCTCTCTTACTAACAAATTTCATCTTGTTGGTATCCTCCTTCTTCTTAACTTCATTCTCCAAAGAAGACATTTTCAACTCTTAAACTCTTCTGTAAGGCTCTTAGGATAGATATTTGGAATGGAATGAATTTCTTTTAATCCGGTCTCTATTTATAGACCTTAGATGGCTTAAAACTATCCTCCCACATTCACAAATCACCAAATTATGTGCCATGCAACTTCCCCATGATAATGGCTTCTAGAGACTCATTTTTCATGTCTTTCATAACTCCGGTGCCTAAGCGCCAATTGCTGGCGCTTAGCCGTCAGTGCTCATTTTAGTTGAGGTCTGTTAAATGTCCGAAAACTCATTTTAACTCATCCAAATAGTCAAATAAGATCTTATTAATCTCCACTAACATAATATAAGTAAAATACTACCATATAACTCTTACATAAAACCAAATAAAATACACAAATCAAACTTAAAGCAAAGCACACCGATAGCTATGGGTTGCCTCCCACAAAGCGCTTGGTTTAACATCATCAACCCTACATACCCAATACTTAATTTAGGTGACCATCATCAAATTCTCATCAGGTTTAAGTTGATCTACTGAGGAATAAGGGTTCGATCTATAACCAATTACTTTAAATATTTTCTTAGTTTTAGGATATTTTATGTCCACATCTCTATAGGGATAAACTTTTATTACAATAAATGGGCCCATCCATTGGACTTAAGTTTCCCAGCAGATAATCTCAATCGGGCATTATATAGCAAAAATTGTAGTCTTAGTTCAAGATTTTTATTCAGAATCTTACGATTATGCCACATCTTCATCTTATATTTATATGTCTTACCACTTTCATATGATTCATTCCTTATCTCTTCAAACTCATTTAATTACAATAATCTTTTCTCAGCAGCATCCTTCAATATATAATTGAAAACTTTAATAGCCATTATGCTTTATGCTCAAGTTCAACTCGCAAATGACAAGCTTTCCCAAAAATTAGTCTATGTAGGGACATTCCTATAGGAGTCCTATAAGCCCACAAAGCAAAATCCAGTTTCATTGAACAATCCTTTTTGTTTGGGTTAATAGATTTTTCTAAAATTATTTTAATTTCATGATTGGATAATTCAATCAAACCACTAGTTTGAGGATGATAAGCAGTAGCAATTTTATGGATGATATGATATTTACTTACTAATTTCTCCATAATTGCATTTTTAAAATGACTTCCCCCATCAGTTATGATTACTCTTGGCTCTCCAAATCTACAAAATATATTCTTTCCAAAAAACTTTGCAACACTTAGAGCATCACGTTGAGGTAAATTAACAGCTTCTATCCATAGTCTGCTGCTAACAAAATGTAAAAATTTCTGAATGATGGTATAAATGGTCCCATGAAATCTAATCCCCAAATGTCAATGATTTCAACTTCCAAAATGTAATTGAGGGGTATCTCATTCCTTATAGAAATATTGCCTACACACTGACATCAATCACAATTTTTAATATAAACATTAACATCCTTAAAAATTATAGGCCAATAAAATTTAGATTGATGAATTTTATATGCAGTTTTATCAAAACTAAAATGTCCCCCAAAGTCGAAATCATGAAATTTTTGAATAATTTCATAAGTTTCTACTAAAGGCACACATCTTCGAATAATAAGATCATTTCCTTATTTATATAAAATGGGTCATCCCAAAAATAAGTCTTAGCTTTTGATAAAAATTTCTTCCTCTGTTGGTATGTCAATCCATAAGGTAATATGCCACGAACAATAGAGTTCATAATGTCTACATACCATGGAACATGTCACTCATTAATAGTGAATAGTTCTTCTTCAGAAAATGTTCATTAATTACTTCATCAGAAAAGAGAGATTTTTCATTATCAAGCCTGGATAGATGATCAGCAATTTAATTATCAGCACCCTTCCTATCTACTATCTCAAAATTAAATTCTTGTAAAAGGAGAATCCATCTTATCAGTTTTGGTTTTGCATCCTTCATTTTCATTAAATATTTAATAGCAGAATGGTCAGTATGCACCACACATCTAGTCCCAATTAAATATAATCTAAATTTATCAAAGGCATATATTATAGCTTGTGACTCTTTTTCAGTTGTGTTATAATTGATTTGAGTTTCATTTAGAGTTCTACTAGCATAGTAGATTACTTTGAAAATTTTTACATTTCTTGTCCTAAAATAGCTCCAATAGCATAATCACTTTTATCACACATTAATTCAAAAGATTTTTCCTAATTTGGTGAAACAATAACTGGTGCAGTGATTAATTTTTCTTTCAATAATTTAAAAGCTTTAGGCAGTCTTTATTAAAATTAGAAATGACATCTTTTTCCAATAACTGGCATAGAGGCTTAGCAATTTTTGAACAGTTTTTAATATAACGCTCATAGAATCCAACATGTCCCAAAAAACACTTAATCTCTCTTGTATTTGTTGGGCAAGGTAAATTAGTGATCACTTGAATTTTTGCAGGCTCTACTTCCATACCTTTTTCCGAAATTTGATGTCCCAAAATAATTCCTCCTGCTACCATAAATTGTCATTTTTTCTTAATTAAGGACTAGATTTATTTCTTCCCAGTGTTTAAGAACCTTGGATAAATGTTCTAAACATAATTCAAATGAAATTTCAAACACTAAAAAATCATCCATAAATACTTCAATTCCTTCTTCAATTAAATCTAAAAAAATTTCCATCATACATCTTTGAAATGTAGCAAGGCATTACATAAAAAAAGGGCATTCTTCTAAGAGCAAATGTACCATAAGGACTGGTAAACATTGTTTTCTTTTAATCCTTAGGAGAAATTTGTATTTGGTGATAAACAATATATTCATCTAGAAAACAAAAGGATGTATGCTCAACTAGTCTATCCAACATTTGATCAAGAAAGGGAAGTGGAAAATGATCTTTCTGGTGGCAAGATTTTATTTTTTATAAACAATGCATATTCACTATCCTATAACTTAGCTTGTTGATATTAATTCATTCTTCTCATTAACACTTACAGTTACTCCTCCTTTCTTAGAAACAAAGTGAATAGGACTAACCCATGCACTATCTGAAATAGGGTAGATAATTTCAGCTTCTAACCACTTTAAAATTTCTTTCTCAACAACTTCTTTCATAATAGGATTTATTCTCCTTTGAGGATCAGGCTTGGGTTTGCAGTTTTCTTTCATATGGATTCTGTGCATACAAATTGAAGGATTGATTCCTTTAATATCAGGTATGGACCATCCGAAGTCTTTCTTATATTTATTTAGAATTTCAAGCAAACTCTCTTCTTCTTCTGTAGTTAATTTCGAGGAAATTATAACAGATAAAGTTGAGGAATCACCTAAAAATGTATATTTTAAATGTTCAAGAAGTAACTTCAATTAAATTTCAGGAGGTTTTTTAATTGATGGATAAAAAGATTCATCTTTCTTTCTCATGTCCAAAACTTTAAAACTTTCTTGAAAATAATTTAACTCTTCCTCAATAAGATCATCCAAATAATGTGCTTCCTCTTCTTGCTCGTGTTCCAACTGTTTACTTTCAAATTTCTCTTCATATGTTGTTTTGAAATGGCATTTACTCAAATATCTTATAACATCCATCATGAAACATTCATCATCTTTACCTCTGATAGGATATTTCATTCATTTTGAAATATTAAATGTAACAGTTCGATCATTGACGCACATAGTTAATTCCCCTTTCTGAACTTCTATCATTTCTCTTTGTAGCTAGGAAAGGTCTCCCAAAGATAATAGGTATTTCGTTATCTTCCTCCATATTAAGCACAATGAAATCAACGGGAAAGATAATTTGATCCACTTTTACTAAAACATCTTCTATAACTCCTGTAGGTTATGTGATCGAATGGTCTGCTAACTGCAGAGTTACAGTAGTGGGGGTTATTTCTCATAATCCCAGTCTTTTAAATAGATAATGACAAAAAGGTTAATGCTTGCACCTAAATCACATAAAGCTTTTCCATAAAATCTGTCTTCGATTGCACATAGAATTGTGAAGCTACCAGGATCTTTAAGCTTTTCTGGAAGCTTCTTCTCAGTATTTACATTGCACTTTTCACTAAGTGCAACAATCTCATTATCTTCAACTTCCTTTCCTGTTTAGAATATCCTTCTAAAACTTCACATAGCTTGAAATTTGTTCTAAGCCTTTAGCAAATAGAATATTAGTTATAAGTTTCTTAAAAATCTCCAAGAACATTGAAAATTGCTTATCCAACTTTTGGTGTCAAAGTCTCTGAGGAAATAGTGGTGGTGGCTTTCCTAAATCAATTTTAGGGTGATAATTAGGTCATTCCAAACCCTTCTGAGCGTCCCCTTTTGTCTCTTCTATTTCTTCTTTCTCTACTTCAATCTTTTTTTGCACTCTAACTTTAAACTCTGTTCCACTTTTTAATTGAATTGCTTTTACTTGATATTTATTTTTGTCTCTTGGATTTATCTCAGTATTACTAGGAAGCGTAAGGATCTATTACTTAATGAATTGGCTATTTGTTTCAATTGATTCTTAATATTTCTAATTGTAGCTCCTTGACTTTGCAATTGATTTCCTATTTGTAAAACCACTTCTTCTATAGACAACTTCTTCTCCTTAAATTGTGAAGCACTTTTAAAACTTGGAGGATAAGTAGGTCTATAATTATTGTTCCCTTGGTTGTTCCAATTCCCCAATGGGTTTACTTGATTGTTCTCCCATTGTTGATTACTACCACCCTGATTATTGGTATTCCAGTTAAATTTTGGATGGTTCTTCCAACCTGAGATATAATAATTGGAATATGGGTTATTAGGCTTGTTTATGACATTAAAAGTTTCTAAAGATGTTTGAGAATGTACCATTTGGCCTAATGAATTTTCTTCAATCATTGAAATTGGTTGAGAAAAATTCATTCCAAATTAGTTTATCTTCCTTGATATTACAGCTACTTGATTTGCTAGCATTAAAAAAACATCAGATTCATGAATATTGGCTACCTTTTTGGGATTTACCCTCTCAGAAGGCCATTAAAAATTATTTGTAGTCATTTCTTCAATTAAAGCATAAACATCATTGAACTTTTAGACATCAATAAACTATCAGCGGTAGCATCGATAATAAATCTAAGAGATCCAACTAATCTATTAACCAAATTGGTATTGAATGATGTGGACACTTTCTTAGGAGATCTTTAAAACGTTCACATGCTTCATAAATAGATTCTCCTTCAAACTAGTAAAAAGATGTAATGTCATTTCTAAGCTTAACAGTCTTTGATGGTGGAAAATATTTAGCAAGAAATTTTTGTGCTAAATCACCCAAAGTTCTGATAGATCCAGGTGCTAAGGAATTTAACCACATGTTAGCATTATCTTTTAATGAGAAAGGAAAAAGTTTAAGTCTAATAGCATCATCCGAAATACCATCATATTTAAATGTAGCGCATAATTCCAAAAAATTGATAAGATGAAAATTTGGATCTTCAGTTGATGCTCTCCCAAACTGATTATTGGATACCATTTGGATAATAGTAGGTTTAAGTTCAAATGAATTAGCCACTACAGTAAGATTTTGAATACTACCATGAAATTCATCTACTGTAGGTTTAGCATAATCTCTTAAAGGTCTGAATTCTTGATGAATTTCATCATTTTGATTTATTTGATTTGCCATTTCTTGAATATTTTTGTCTTTTTCTGCATATTTAATTTTCTTGATTTTTCTTATAGTTTTTTCTAATTTAGAATCGTAAGGCACAAGTCTTTCAAAACCTAAACTACGCATACACAATTATAAAACACAATAAAATAAAATTACACAACAAAAATAACTTCTTATAATAAATCTAACAAGTTAAAATAAGACATTAATAATTTTTCTTAAAATTTTATTCTTTATTAGATTATTTCCACGGCAATGGTGTCAAAAACTTAATCCACTGATAATTATCCTTATGATATATATATTAATACTCCTTTTAATGATTTTATAAAGTCGATACTACGTTATACACCTAAAATATATAGTATTGTTATGCATATTTTTATACCTACTTTTGATGATATTGCATTTTAATGAAAGGTATTTCTAAGTTTTTCTTGCAGATATGATTAAAATGACTGATTATGATGAAAGGAGCAGAAAAAGATTAAATTTAGAGCAAAATAATGAAGTGTGCAAAATTGCCCTCGGGCGGCTAAGCGCCAAGGGCTGGCGCATAGCCTCCACAGTTAAAAATATGAATTCACTCAAATTTGGCTCCATTTTCAAGGGGTGATTGAAGAAACTTTTGGTTTAAACTTCCTTAACTTCTTGTTGGTGGCAAATTCGAATGAAGAGGTGCATCTTTTGGTAGATACATTGAATCTAAAAATAATTTGAAAAGACACCAAAGCACCTTTTGAAGAATTATTAAAATGAAGACTTAAGATCAGAAAAGTGAGGAGTTTTGAAGAGATGTATTGGCAGGAGAAGTTGGAGAAAACCTTGAAGTAGTTGAAGGGAAAGAGGAAGAAATAGAGTATTCTTGTTGTCATGCTTTCTTTACTTTACTTTTACACTTTATTCTATCATAGTTTGTACTAGAATTTGGGAGAGTCAATCCTTAGAGTTGAGCGTAAAACTCTAAGGAGTTATCAGTGGAAAGCAAATGTTTCAGAGGAACTTCAAGAGTCTTGTAGAGAGGATTTTTAGATAAGTCTTTATCTTTGTTTCTACATTTGGTTTTTAAGTAAGACTTGTTGTGTTTTCACTATGATTTCTACTTTCAAATTAACTTGTGTTTGTATTTTCTCTATTAGTTCTGAGTAGTTTTCTTTATCCTTTTCCTTTTAAATGAAGAAGTAATTAAATTGTGGAAGAAAGTTGTGTTAAGTATAGGTATTTAATGTTGGAAGAAGTTGTAATGATTCACTACCTTGTACTTCATTTACTTCTTCATTTGGCCAATTAAGATGTTAAATTTTTTTGTGAGAACATATAAGAACCAATGCGCTATTATCTCAATCAACAATTAGAGAGAATCACATGAAATTGTATGTGTGAGAATTGTAGTCCATATGATTGAGTGTAAATAAATAGGGAGATATGATTTTTAATGGGGAGTAAAATTAAAGGACTATAGAGTGACAGGCTAAAGCCCCTAATTTAGTTTGATATTTTAAATTTTGTTATGAGATATTAGACCCCAGGTGGAGGGGGAAGATGGAACTCCAGAGTGAGAGCTAGTATCTTTCCTGCCTAACCCACCTACAAGATTTCAAAACTTCAAATTAACCAATGTTCTTTATAGAACCAAGTAAGGGTAAAGAATATATTTCCTCCTATTTGGCAAAACACATTTAGATACTTCCATAATGAAATTCCATAATTATTACGATTCATTAAAGGAGGAAAATGATATTTCATTCTCATTTCCCTTCATATATCATTTTATAGTCTTGTAAATTTTATTTGTTTACTTTACATTTTCTTAAAATAAAATATCAAAAACAAATTTAAACCATTTTATCTTAAAACATACTTTAAAAAATCATTTTAAAAAGTAAAAAGTTGTTTTTCTGATTTTTTTAAATATTTAGCATTTCCCAGTGGGTTCAATATATCGGGGCTTAATCAGAAAGTCATATACTACTTGATAAACGATACGTATACTTGCGTAGTATCCCATATTATAAAATATAATTAAAATATATTTCTTATTTGCTTCGGGGATCAAGTTTTCGGCGTCGTTGCAAAGGAAGAGATATTATCATTGAAAAAAAATATAAAGTGTAAAATGTAAGCATTAATATTCAGATATCAAGTTTTTGGTCTCGTTGCCGTGGATATTAGTTAAAATATCATTTAAAGAAAGTTTAAGAAAAATCAAATTTTTTTACTTTTCCTTGATTTTGTTAGTGTGTTTTATTTTAATTTGTTTTTGTGTATGCGTAATTCAAGTTTTGAAGGACTTGTGCCTTATGAATTTGAATTAGAGAGAAGTATCAAAAAAATCAAAAAAATTAGAAATACAGAAAAAGATAAAAATATTTAAGAAATGGCGAATCAAGAAAATCATAATGTTGAAATCCATCAAGAATTAGACCTTTAAGAGATTATGCTGACCCTAAAGTGGATGAACTTCATGGTAGTATTCAACACCCTACTGTGGCTCCTAATTCATTTGAACTTAAACCTGCTATTATACAAATGGTATCTCATAATCGGTTTGAGAAGCACCAACTGAAGATCCTAATTTACATCTTGCCAATTTTTTAGAGTTGTGTGCTACTTTTAAATATGATGGTGTTTCAAACGATGCTATCAAACTTAGACTTTTCCTTTTTCACCAAGGGATAAGGCTAAGATAAGGTTAAATTTTTTAGCACCTGAATCCATCAGAACTTGGGGTGATTTAGAGCAAAAATTTCCTGCTAAATATTTTCCCCCATCAAAAACTATGAAGCTTAGAAATGATATTACATCTTTTTGTCCGTTTGAAGGTGAATCTATATATAAAGCATGAGAATGATTTAAAGGCTTCCTAAGAAAGTGTCCACATCATTCAATACCAGATTGGAATGAATTTTTCTTAGCCAATTTTAATGATTGAAGAAAATTCATTAGACCAAATGGTTGATTCTCAAACTTCATTAGAAGGTTTGAATGGTATAAGTTAATGTAATAAACCATATTCTAATTATTATAACCCAGGTTGGAAGAACCATCCAAACATTAACTGGACTACCAATAATTAGGGTGGTAGTAATCAATAATCGGGGAACAACCAAGAAAACCCATTGGGGAACTAGAACAACAAAGGGAATAATAATTATAGACCAACATATCCTCCAAGTTTTAACAATACTTCATAATGTAAGGAGAAGAAGTTGTTTATTGAAGAAGTGGTGTTACAAATGAGAAATCAATTACAAAGTCAAGGAGCTACAATCAGAAATATTGAGAATCAATTGAGACAAATTACCAATTCAGTAAGTAATAGATCCCAAGGAACACATCCTAGTAATACAGAAGTAAATCCAAGAGGCAAGAATAAAGATCAAGTAAAAGCTATTCACTTGAGAAGTGGAAGAGAGTTGGAAGTTGTAGTTCAAAAAGAGATTGGAATAGAGAAAGAAGAGATTGAAGGACCAAATGAGAACGCTCTGAAAGGTTTGGAAAGACCCATTTCTCCATGTAAGATTGATTTAGAAAAGCGACCACCTCCATTTCCTCTGAGACATCGACAACAAAAGTTAGATTAGAAATTTTTAAAGTTTATGGAAATATTTAAGAAGCTTACAATTAATATTCCATTTACTGAAGCCTTAGAACAAACACCAAGCTAAGTGAAATTTATGAAGGATATTCTCAAAAGAAAAATGAAGTTTGAAGATAATGAGACTGTTGCACTTAGTGAGGAGAGCAGTGAAATAATTCAGAAAAAACTTCCTGAAAAGCTTAAAGATAAGGCTTAAAGAAAGCTTAAAGAAACTTCCAAATAGTTATGACCCATTTTCCAAAATGGTAGTGGAAAATGGTCTATCCAATATCTGAAGAAAGCTTAAAGATAAGGCTTAAAGAAAGCATAAAGACCATTTTCCACTACCGTTTCTAGATCAGATGTTGGATAGACTGGCTGGGTATAAATAGTTATGTTTTCTGGATGGATATACTGGATACTACCAAATACAAATTTCTCCTGAGAATCAAGATAAAACAATGTTTACCAGTCCTTATGGTACATTTGCTTTTAGAAGAATGCCCTTTGGTTTAGGTAATGCCCCCGCTACATTTCAGAGATGTATGAAGGAAATTTTTTGTGATTTAATTGAAAAAGGGATTAAAGTTTTTATGGATTAATTTTTGATGTTTGAAATTTCATTTAAATTATGTTTAAAACATTTATCAAGAGTTCTGAAATACTATGAAGAAACTAATTTAGTCCTTAATTGGGAAAAATACCAATTTATGGTAGTAAGAGTAATTGTTTTAGGACATCATATATCATAAAATGGTATGGAGATAGATCCTACAAAAGTTCAAGTTACCTCTAATTTAGTTTGCCCAACAAATGTAAGAGGAATTAGAAGTTCTCTGGGCTATGCTGGATTCTATAGGCTTTATATTAAAGACTATTCAAAGATTTTAAAACCTTTATGCCGTTTATTGGAAAAAGATGTGAATTTTGATTTTAATGATGAATGCCTAAAAGCTTTTGAGATATTAAAAAATAAATTAATCACTGCACCTATTATAGTTTCACCAAGCTGAGAAAAACCTTTTGAATTAATGTATGATGCAAGTCATTATGCTATTGGAGTTGTTTTAGGTCAGAGATATGATAAAATTTTCAAAGTGAATTACTATGCTAGTAAAACTCTTAATAAAGCTCAAATTAATTATACCACAACTGAGAAAGAGTTATTAGCTATAATATTTGCCTTTGATAATTTCAGATCATATTTAATCGAAATAAAATGTGTGGTGCATACTGATCATTCTGATATTAAATATTTAATGAAGAAGAAGGATGCAAAAGCGAGACTTATAAGATGGATTCTTATTTTGCAAGAATTTGATTTTGAAATAGTAGATAGGAAGGGTGCTGATAATCAAATTGTTGATCATCTGTCTAGGCTTGAAACTTAAAAATCTCTCTGTGATGTTGAAGAAATTAATGAACATTTTCCTGATGAAAATTTGTTCACTATTAATGAGTGTCGTGTTCAATGATACGCCGACATTGTAAACTTTATTGTCAGTGGTATTATACCCTATGGTTTGACATACCAAGAGAGGAAGAAATTTTTATTTGAAGCCAGAAATTATTTTTGGGATGACCCGTTTTTATATAAACAAGGAAAGGATCTGATCATTCGAAGATGTGTGCCTTTAGAAGAAACTTATGAAATTATTCAAAAATTTTATAAATCTGTTTATGGGGGACATTTTGGAGTTGATAAAACTGCATATAAATCTTACAATCTGGATTTTGTTGGCTTACAATTTTTAAGGATGTGAATGCTTATTTTAAAAATTGTGATCAATGTCAATGTGTAGGCAATATTTCTAGAAGAAATGAGATGCCCCTCAATTATATGATGGAAGTTGAAATATTTGACGTCTGGGGATTAGATTTCATGGGACCGTTTATACCATCTTTCAGAAATAAATACATTTTGATAGCAGTAAACTGTGTATCTAAATGGATAGAAGTTGTTGCTTTACCTTGTTGTTATGTTCAACGTGCTGCAAAGTTTTTAAGCATGAGTATATTTAGTAGATTTGGAATACCAAGTGTGATCATAACTGATGAGGGAAGTCATTTTAGAAATATTATTTTGGAAAAGCTAGCAAAGAAATATCATATTAACCATCTCATTGCTACTGCTTATCATCTGCAGATAAGTAGTTTGGTTGAATTAGCCAATTGTGAAATTAAAAGAATTTTGGAAAAGACAATTAATCCAAAAAGAAAGGATTGTTTAATCAAACTGGATTATGCTTTGTGGGCCTATAGGACTGCCTACAGAACTCTTATAGGAATGTCCTCATATAGGCTAATTTTTGGAAAAGCTTGTCATTTACCAGTTGAACTTAAACATAAAGCATATTAGGCTATTAAAGAGTTAAATTTTAATTTGAAAGATGCTGGTGAAAAGAGATTATTGCAATTAAATGAGCTGAAAGAGATAAGGAATGAATCTTATGAAAATGCTAATTTATAAAGAAAAGATGAAGTTATGGCATGATCAAAATATTCTTACTAAAAATATTGAGCTAGGACGACAAGTTTTGTTAAGTAATTCCAGATTGAAAATATTTGCTGGAAAACTTAAGTCCAAGTGAATAAGTCCATTTATTGTAATAAAAGTTTATTCCTATGGAGCTGTGGATATTAAAGATCCTAAGACTAGAAAAATATTTAAAGTTAATGGCCATAGACTTAAACCTTATTTTTAGTTGATCAATTTAAACTTAATGAGACTCTGATGTTGGGTCACTCAAAATAAGCTTGAGGTATGTCAGGCTGAAAACATTAAATCAAGCGCATTGTGGGAGACAATCCGTAGTTATCAGTGTGCTTTGCTTTATGTTTGCTTTGTGTGTTTTGTTTAGTTTGATTTGAGATTATGTGGTAGCATTTTGAAGTTTTTTATATTATAGTGGTGTTTATTTGACCTTATTTGATGACTTATAGGAGTATGAATAAAGATTGGATGTTTAGTAGATCTGTGCTAAAATGAGCACTAGCGGCTATGCGCCGCAAGTTGGCGCTTAGGCGCCGGAGTTACAAAAACGTGAAAATTGTCGAGAAGTCTAAATCAAGGGTAAGTGCTTTTTGGAGTTAATGACAAGTTTTAACACGTCTAGGGTCGGTTCTAAGACTTTCCAAGTCTATAAAAAGGCCCAAAATTAAAGAAATACTTTCCCTTGTTCTTATTTTCATTCCTGAGTCTTATGAAAAGTATTTTGAGTGCAAAAATGACTTCTTGGGAGAGCAAAGTGAAGAAGGAAGCCAACAAGAAGAAGTTCAATAGTGAAAGTGTGTAAGAGTTATTCATCAAATATCTGGTTGTTAGTATTCAAGGAATTGTAGAAAACTTGCAAAGATCGAGGTTGATGAGGCATCAACCGAAGCAATGGTAAATGAAACTAATTCACAATTAGTGCACATAGGATGGCAACACAAAATGCAATTCAGTCATACAAGTCATGTAGAAGAAGCGGATAAAGCGATGTTTTTGAAGAACAAATGGATATAAGAAGAAGATGTGAGAGTTTTTAACCATCACCCTTTTTATTAGATTTACATTCTAGATGGTTCAAATGGAAATAATGGTGATTCTAGATATATTCCGCCTACATGAGGTTCAAATTAAATTAAATGTGGTCTAGTGGTTTAGTTATCTGTGTTTAGTGTTTTGTGTTTGTGATTATTATAATGTTTATGTTTTGTTAAATTCTAATTTGTGTTTGTCACATCTTAATGATGTAAATTTGTGTTTAAGATGTGTGTTGTGAACTTATGTATTAGAAAACTTCATCCAAGATTTTTGGATAGAAATTTATAGTTTATATTACGTGGTTTATTATTAATGAAACGTAAGTTTGTGTTTGTATGAAATTTGTGTTAAACCGATGGAAATTATAGTATAATTTTGGAGTACTAGAAGTGTTATGGGGTAAAACTAAATATTTGAAGTAATCAGGGGTGATTAACTAGGTTTTTTAGTGAGGTTAACATAAATTATCAAAATCTGAGCACTGGCAGCTAAGCGGCAAATTTTGTGGCTATGCGCTATCACTTAGCGCATAAGCGTCAATTCGAGAAAATCAATTTTCAAACATTACAAACCAAAAATTTGTAATTTTTAACCCCATCATCACCTTTAACCTCTTGAATTCGTGAAAAAGGAGCCTAGGGCATCACTAGATTGGATCAATTTAGAGCTGATTTCGATGAAATTTGTTGGATTTGAACTCTTTAAGGTATGCGCATTTCCCCTAAGAAAAATTTTTTGATTTTCACCATGTATTTTGAGTAAATTATTGAGAAATCTAAAAATCACTATTCATGGTGAAAATTTGAGGAAAAGCATGAAGAATTATTTGGATTTAGTGGATGTTGCCTTTATAAGTTAAGTTAGCAAGTTTTGTTTGATTTTGGAATTTAAGGTGAATTTTTTGTGAATTTTAGAAATGGCTCCAAAGTTGAAGCGCTCGAAAGAGAAGGCTAGATTCGATTCAGAAAAATTTGTCAGTTATAGAACAGAGGATTGTTACATGCACTATCATCTCGTAAGTTGATTCCAAAATGTGTTTTTAGTAAACTAAGAGGAGATATTGAAGAGATGGTATCTCAAATAAATTGGGAAAAGTAATGTTGCTTCTCTGTTGTTGCTATTGTTTCTGTGGTAAGAGATTTTTATGCTAACTTGCCAGTAGCAGTAGAAAATATAGTGATGGTTAGGACATAGCAACTGAATTTTTCTTCTGCGTTAATCAATACCTTTTACCGATTACCTCCTGAATTGTTTTGTTACTATGCTAATTATCATCCTTTGGAAGGAGAGTCAGATGAGATAATGTCTTTTCTTACTGATGGAAGAGGTCTATAGAAAATTGCAAATGAGAGAAGAGTAAATTTTCTAGCCTCAAAGATGAATGTCACTTCCAAGGCATGACATTAATTCATCTCATATAAGTTGTTGACTTCAGGTCATGTTAGTGAATTTACGAGGGAGAGAGCTCTTTTGAATTGTATTCAGCAAGGAAAGCCGATTGACATAGAAGCTATCATTTTAATTATATTTTAGACTGTGCCAGAGTTGTCACTACTGCAGGTATGAGATTTCCTTCCCTAATTCATTCACTTTGTGAGCAGTCTGGTGTAAAGTTTAAAACTTTGGAAGAGGTTCTTCAGCCACTTAGACCTATCACAAGTGTAAATGTGAACACTTACACTGTTCATTCAGAGTTTGGCTGGAAAGAAGGATCTCTTAGAGCTTTTGGTGCTTCTCCTTCTATTGCATCTACTTGTCATGCTACCACTTCACAAGCATCATCATCTAGAGATTCACAGACTCGATTAATACAGAAGATTTTAAAGAAGGTGAGTCTGACAAGAGAGCATGTTAGAGATATGGATGGAAAGGTAGAAAATATTGAGAGATATATACTGAAATATGATGAGTACATCATCACCAATACATGGACATACTGATTAGAGGAGTTCAAAGTGTTGAGATGGCTCTTCATCCATGTGCCATCCAGAGATTAGAATGAGAGAGGCGATAATGATGAGGATGATGAGTAGGATTTTATTATTTTTATCGAGTCTGTGATGTTTGTACTTGTGATATTTTTATTTGTGTTGTGATGTTTTGATTTTTATTATTTGTTTTGTTATGCTTTGAACACTAATATGTGAAAGTTATAGTAGGATCATTTCTGTTACGCACATTCAAATATATCTGCGTTGGATTTATATTTTATGTCGTATTGTTGTGATATGTTTGTGGTAATAAATGTTGTAATGTAATTTTTGTGTTTTAAGTACTGTATAATTTAATTCCAAAACTGTTAGGAGAATTTAGAATACTATTAGAAACCACTATTTAAATTGCATGTTTAAATTTTTCAAAATTTGCAACCAGACCTTTTCTAGTATTGATGTGATTTTTGTTATGTTGAGTTGGTGTGTATTTGCTTTGAAAACCTCTACTACTGTAGAAATCCTTTGAAATTTTTTACTTTATAAAAAAATTGAAAAAACTGAATTTGATTTATTTTTACTCCTATCTTTAAACTGTTATACTTACATATTTAGGATATGAAAATTCCTTCAAGCATGTTATTCTAGTTTTTTATTCTTACCCATGTATCATTTCTTATGCTTAAATGTTTTATCCTACTAAAAATTTAATGTTAGGGGGAATTTAAAAGCACATTTTCAAAAACTAAAATTTTATTTGTTCTCAAGAATACTTAAAATAAAATTTCATTTTTGATTGAAAATAATTATGTATATGAAGTTATATTAGGGAAGCAAAATTTTAAATATAGAAATGAGTAGAGAATTTAGTTAAAATTTATAGTAATAATGAAAATTTTAAAGTTAAAATTTTCTTAGTAAAGTAATGTTAAATATAGTTAAACTATTCTTAGTAGGAAATGTTGTTTTTCTGTAAATATAAAACATTTGACTTTTATTTTTTAAAGCTTAAATTTCTTTTATTAAAAGAATAATTTTCAACACTGTTATTATGATTTTAAGTGAAAGGTATATACCAGACTTTTATTTTAAATGGAAGGGAGGAATTAAAAATTATTAAAGACCTATCGAGATATAGTAATCCTTACCTTTAAAAAAAAGAAAAAAAATAAAAAGAAAAAAGAAAAAAAAGAAAAAGTGAAAAAGAGTATATGAAAAGGAAGGAGAAGCTTGAGGATTTAACGACCTAATCAAAAATTAGTTCCATAACTAAAGTTTAAAATACAAGTTTTGAGAAAATCTAAATCTTAAGATTATAATATAGTAACTAAAATTATTTTCAAATAAAAATTTTTAAGTGAGAAAAATAAAATGTTTAAATCCTATATTTTCAAAACTCTAGAAGTATTTCTGAATAAGATAGGAACTCATATTTTCATTATCCTTTACTTAAGAACTTTCTTAACTTTATGTTGGTCTTATTTACTAATTTTTTTTTAAATTGCACTATTTCATTTTAGAACAAAATTTTGAAACCTTCCTAAAGAAACTCATTTACATAATTTGCATGTTAAAACTTTCTATGTGATTGAGCATCACTTGAGGATAATTAACATTTTATGTTTTGGGGACATTGATACACCTAAAATAAAGAGTATTTTTATGCACATTTTTATATATATTTCTGATGATTGCACTTTAATGGAAGGTATTTCTATGTTTTTCTTGCAGGTATGCTTAAAATAACTGTTTATGATGAAAAGAGTAAAAAATGATCAAATTTGGAGCAAAAATATGAAGTGTGCAAAATTGGCCTTTGGCGGCTAAGTGCCAAGGGCTGGTGCATGGCCTCCACAGTTAAAACATACGAATTCACTCAAGCAACTTTTGGCTTAAACTTCCTTAACTTCTTATTGGCGGCAAATTCAAATGAAAAGTTGCATCCTTTGGTAGATACATTGAATCTGGACATAATTTGATAAGACACCAAAATACCTTTTGAAGAATTATTAAAATCAAGACTTAAGATTATAAAAGAGAGGAGTTGTGAAGAGAAGTATTAGCAGAAGAAGTTGGAGAAATGCTTGAAGTGGTTGAAGGGAGAGAGGAAGAAAGATAGTATTCTTGTTGCCATGCTTTCTTTACTTTACTTTTGCACTTTATTTTATCAAAGTTTGTATTAGAATTTTGGAGATTCAATCCTTCAAGTTGGGCATCAACCTCTAAGGAGTTATCTAGTGGAAAACAAAAGTTTCAGAGGAACTTCAAGAGCTTGTGGAGAGGATTTTCAGATAAGTCTTTATCTTTGTTTTTACATTTGATTTTTAAGTAAGATTTTTTGTGTTTTCATTATTATTTCTACATTCAAATCAAATTGTGTTTGTGTTTTCTCCATGAGTTATGCATAGTTTTCTTTATCTTTTTCCTTTTAAATGGAGAAGTAATTAAATTATGGAAGGAAGTTGTGTGAAGTATAGGTGTTTAGTGTTGGAAAAAGTTGTGATGATTTACTATCTTGCACTTCATTTATCACTTCATTTTGCCAATTAAGATGTTAAATTTTGTTGTGAGAAAATGTAAGAGCCAATGTGTTATTGTCTGAATCAACAAGTGGAGAGAATCACATAAAATTGGATGGGTGAGAATTGCAGTCTATATGATTGAGTGGAAATAAATAGGGAGATATGCTTTTTAATAGGGAGTTAAATTGGAGGACTTTAGAGTGACAGGATAAAGCCCTTAATTTGGTTTGATGTTTTAAATTTTTTTTTGACATGTTAACCCCCCAGGTGGAGGGAAGAGGGAACTCTAGAGTGAGAGCTAGTATCTTTCCTGCCTAACCCGTCTACAAGATTTCAAAACTTTAAATTAACCAATGTTCTTTATAAAACCAAGTAAGGGTAAAGAATATATTTGCTCCTATTTGGCACCGCACATTTAGATACTTCCATAATGAAATTTCATAATTATTACTGATTCATTGAAGAAGGAAAAAAATATTTCATTCTCATTTGTTTTCATATATCATTTTATAGTCTTGTTAGTTTTAGTTGTTTACTTTATACTTTATTAAAAGAAAATAACAAAAACAAATTTAAAATTTCTTTTCTTAAAATATACTTTACAAAATCATTTTAAAAAGTAAAAAAATTGTTTTTCTGATTTCTTTATAATTTTAGACATTTCCTTGTGGGTTCGATATCTCTGGCCTTAATCAGAAAGTCATATATTACTTGATGAACGATACGTATACTTGCGTAGTATCCCATTTTATAAAATATAACTAAAATATATTTCTTATTTTCTTCGGGGATCAAGTTTTTGGCACTATTGCAAAGGAAGAGATATTATCATTGCAAAGAAATATAAAGTGTAAAATGTAAGCATAAATATTCGGGGATCACTACGTGAGTATACGTATCGTTTATCAAGTAATATATGACTTTCTGATTAAGCCCCGAGATATCGAACCCACAGGGAAAGTGATTAATAAAGAAAATATCTTTTTATTTAGAAACAAAAAATTACCTTTTTACTATTGGAAAAGATTTGACTCAAACTAAAGATAATATTTTAGGAAATATAATTCGATTTTTTTTTGCTAATTTTATAATTTGAAATGAAAGTAAGTAACAACATTAACTAAACTTTTTTAAGATGAAAACTTATACAAATGAAATATATTTTTCCTTTTTATTAATGCGTAACAAGTTTTGGAGAATATTTATTTTGGAAGTATCTAAAATGTGTTTTTCCAAATAAGAGCAATTATATCCTTTAACCTCACTAGAGATGCTTTAAGGAACATAGGTTAATTCAATGTTTTAAAAATCTTGAAGACGGGTTAGGTATAAAGGATACTAGCTCTCACTCTAGACATTCCTCGATTCCCTCCACCTAGGGGCTAACATCTCGTATAAAAACATAAAAAAACAAATCAAATTGGGGGCTTTAGCTTGTCACTCTAAAGTCCTCTAATTCTACACCCAACAAAGTATATCTCCCTATTTATTTGCACTCAACCATATGGATTACATTCTCACCCATATAATCTCATGTGATTCTTTCCAATTGCTAACTTAGACAATACAGTACTGGATCTTACTTGTTCTCACAACAAATTTTAACATCTTAATTGGCAAAATCAAGAAGTAAATATAGTGTAAGGTTTTTAATCATCACAACTTCTTTCATCATTTAAACCCTATACTTCACATAACATACTTCCATAACTTAATTACTTCATCAATTAAGGAAAAATATAAAAAACCTACTCAGAATTCATGGAGAAAATGCAATCACAACTTAGTTTAAAAGTAGAAATTATAGTGAAAACACAAGGAGTCATAATTAAAAACTAAATGAAATATAAAGATAAAGCATATCTGTAATTCCTCTCCACAAGACTCTTGAAGTTTCTTTAAAAACATTATTTTCCCTTGCAATACTCTTTAGAGGTTGGCGCCCAACTCTGTGGACTCAAATCTCACTTCTACTCTTAATACAAACTATATAAAATGAAGTAAAGATGGTGAAGTGGATAGGTGTGTTCTAAAACAAACCACACCCTCCAACAACAACCATTATTTTGATCTTCAAGTCCTCTTTTTATGCTTCTCTAAAAGGTGTCTTCATATCTCTTCAATTTGTGTCCAGATTCAATGTATCTTCCAAGATTTGCATCAATTCAAGAATATTTTGAATTGAATTTTGCACCAATAAGAATTTACCCACGTACTCACTAAGAGGTGCTTCGAAAACCTCTTCAAAATGTCACCTAAATTAAAACAACTCCTCTTTTATAATTGTCGCGCGTAAGCGCAGGGTACCAGCACTGAGCTGCAAGCCTACTGGTGTGTATGCTCCAGATCTGGGTGCATAGCCGCGGGGCCTTGGAAGGTAAGCGCAGGTTCTGGCGCTTGGCAGCCACACATCACTTTTTCAAATTTCTTCATTTTTGCTTCAAATTTGATATTTTTTCACACTTTTCATCACAATCATCCATTTAATCATAAATGTAAGAAAAACACACAAAATACTTCCACTAAAGTGCAATATCATCAAAAATAGGTATAAAAATGTGTATAAAAAATATATATTTTTTAGGTGTATCAGGGATGCTACTGGTTGTAACTGCGATTGTCTATTCAATGTGGCTAAGACAGTCATGGCGGCAGTCATTTATTCCATTCTCTTTTCCATTGGATTGATTTGTTCGTCTCTTAGTAGAACGACCCTTCGCAACTCATCTGCGACATTCTCCTCTGTGGTGTTGGAGATTCGTGCGCAGACGATGTGGCCCTAGTATTGACGCCATTGATCTCCATGAACTCTTCATCCATGTAGTCTGACAGGTAGTAATCCACATCATCTACTTCTAATCCTTGTTCTTTTGCTAATTCTGAAATCTCAGCTCTGTGCTTTTGGACTTTATCATTGACTGCTTTATTTCTAATCTGTTTGAGGTCGATAAACTTTTCCTGAAAATCGTTTCTTTCTGCTATAGATTCTAAGGAAACGGTGGTACTGGCAACGAGAATATCAGACTTATGATCCATTTTATGAACATGATCCACGAACTTCTTCGAGCATACTGGTGCAGCAACCTTCAGTAACCACAGTTTACTCTTTAAATTCAGTGCCTTGAGACGGAGTGTCTAGGCAGGGACATTGGGGTGATGAGGAGAAGTGTGCCCCCTATGGTGTAGACCAGGTACAGAGGAAAATAACCCTCTCCTACTATCCTTCCTTAGGAACTCTTCATGACTTTCAGCAGATGGTATCCTCAGACCCAGATGGGACTTTACAGATCAGTGCTTTGTATGTTTTAGGAAGACGATGGAATTAGCTGCAGTGGTGGTGACAGTATCAACACGATTCTCTAAACAGAGTCTAGCAAGAATACGAGCTGACGGTGCTTCTACTGACTTCTATTTCTAATGGGCAGGCCTGTCCTTTTTTAAAATCTTGTTCTTCATCTTTGGCGACACTGCACAACCCATCCTTTTGAAAAGCATGGAAACCGAACATCCTTCTTTGTCAACTAAACTTTCAAAGACAGTACTATCTCAAGTGATGCGAGTGTGTTTTTTTTTCTCATCACGACTACTCAACAACGGTAAGACAATAACAATTCTGTGGAGGCTCTCATCTCCACTAGTGTCTAATAATAGATGGAACCTACTCCCTCAAAAGAGTGGAGAGGTCTCCAATACACCAAGTTCCTCCTAGTAAGGAATCTCTTTAATGACAGGCAGACTTATAGCCTGAGCTCTAACAACTCCCAGAATCTTACGGCTGCGGTTTCTCCTATGAGACCTAGTCGGCAGGGCAACTCTAGAACTGGAACCAAACATGAACATTGACAGTGGGGTAAGAGATAAATCAACATATTCTTCTTCATATAAAACCTCCTTCCCTTTGGTTGACAGGAAGGTTGGTTCGGTGACAGAGAATCTAGTGGCGGTGGGAGTAACAGTCCTCCTCGGTGCAGAACAACTGACATGACGGGGACTGAGGTAACCTTTGCCTTCTTAGCAAAAGAGAAGTCTTCATGGAAGTTCAAGTCGGACTCATCGGAAGGTTTTTAAATTTTTTGGGTGGGAACTTTCACAAAGAAGAACAAGGTTTTACCGAGCACAACTTCAAACTCACCAAAGCCAGTCCCGAACTGAATTGTGGGTGCTAAAAGATGAGCTTCACGGTTGGTGGGCAAGTTGTAGGAAAAAATGAGTGTTGGGGTTGACATTGTATTTGTCTATTCAAGAAATGTTCCAAAGGTTTGCAATGGCATGCACCTTGTAATCGTAGTGCAAACATTACGAATTAACAAAGGTTGCTCTGCGAACTAGGCACATCATTTTATTTCATTTCATTTTGTTTTCAAAATTTCACAATGAATTTTCAATTTGGTTATAGTTTTGAAGAGTTTAAATTTAATTTTCAGAGATTAACAAAAATTTAAAATTTTTAGAAGCGTTGGCTCAATTTGCAGACACAAATCGAGCTTGAGAGACATGAAGAAAATGTGAACTACAAGACCCTGTGCGGGGACCCTCTTCACAATGCACCCTGCTTTGGCAAAACTTTTTCACCAACACGCCTATTCGGGATCCGACCCCACACAAAAGAAAAACCCTATAGATTCCTAAACTCCTATGTTTAAGCATGGTTAAAAGATGGTCCTCGAATCAAGAAGAGTCGATTATACTTTCCCAAGAAAGATATGGGTAAAGCACATCAACTAACAAATGGTAATCTGGACCATGAGGGACATGAAATAGAGAGAAAAACTAATCCCCAATGGAGTCACCATATATATATATGAAAAAAAAGGAACAAAAGCTCCCTGCATGTTGCAGCAAAAAAAGTTACAAGGCAAAAATTGGGGATGGATCCAGCACCAAACTAATGGAACCACAAACCCTTATCACAAAAAGGAAAAGAGACCCTCCTTGACGACCAAAACCTACTACAGGACTGGCAAAACTAAAATAAACCAAACAATCCTGTCCAAGACTCAAACATCAGTAAATAGCTAAGAAGTCAACAAGGGTGGATAGAAACAGTATCAAGGAGCCAGATGATCATTAACTCTGTGATGAATTATCCAGTCTGAGATGGGGTAGATACAAAGTGTCCCCAGCAAGCATAAATTGTAGTGTAGTGGGGGGGTGTTTGTGATACCAAAACCTTCATTGTAGCAGCACCTGAACAAGCTAGCCAGTTTGCTAGCTTATTACCCTCTCTGAAGATGAAAGAGAATTTGACCTGAGGGGACTGATGCTGTGTATTTGCTTTAACCAATAGTTATGGTTCCAGTTTGTACAGTTGGCATTTTCAAGACTGTTCAGCGGCACAGTGGAGTCCACTTCAATCTAGATATTGTTCCAGGAGGGTTTCCAGGCTAATTGCAATGCTCAGTGCACAACAATTATCTTAGCTTCAAATGCATCTTGGGCATCAACAGGGGCCTGAAAGTATAATAGACACTTTCCAGAGTGATTTCTAAAAACTCCTCCCACCCCAACACTTTCCTTAGAGTAGCTATGATCAGTATTAATTTTAATGGTAGGGCAGGTTGGAGGCTTCCAGCTAATAGTTTTGACAAGAGGAACAACTTCAGCAGTTGGAAGATCAATTTGAAGTAAGTTTGGGAACCTTTTGTGTGTAATGATCTTGATCAAGTAGGATTTGCAATTTCTCACCACCTTAGAAACATTAGCAGGGATCCCATCAAACTTAGTATGGTTTCTGGCCATCCAGAGGAACCAAAGCACAATGAAATGGATTGTGTGAAACTTATGATTATACCGGTTTTGCCAGCAAGTATGGAAAAGGTCCCATTGGATGGTGGTTCTCCCCCTATGCAGATATAGTTGCAGTTCCTTCCAAACAGCTTGAGAAAAGGAGCATTTGAAAAATAAGTGAGGTGAGGATTCTTCCTGATTATGACACATCATACACCTTGAAGGTCCCCTCAAACCCTTTATTTTAAGTATGTCATCTGTAGGAATAAGACTGTGGAATGCTCTCCAGCAAAGAAATGACATAGAAGGGGACAAAAATTTTCCCTAAATGATTTCCCCCAAGGAACAGACAACCATTGATAGGATTTGCAGTAAATAGCTTCGGTAATACTCTTTAGATGGTAAATTTGCCAATTAATTTTATCAGGTCTACCTCTATCAAAATTTATGGTGGAGATCTATTTAGTTGAGTGGTCCTGTAGGATTGCCCTGAGGTGTGGAAGTGACCAGTTTTGGCCATCCCAGAAATCAGCCACCTTGAGAGAATGGTCAGCATGGTCCAATCATGGAATGAGCCAGTCCTTTGGGCACCAATTATCCAACCAAAAATTTATCTCTCCACTACCCAATTCCCAGAAGAAGAGGTCCTCAGCAGTTTGTCTATTTTTAAGCATCTTTACCCATATTTTAGAATCCCCCAATTTACTGACAGTAAGGGAAAGGTGAGTGTGTTTACAATACTTTCCCTTCATGAATTTGGACCACAAAGAAGTCTGTGCTCTGAAGTGAATCCATAACTTGCATAAGTTAACCAGCAGGGGATGTTGGAGTCCTTTGAAACCCAAACCACCAGCCTTAACTGGTTTAATCACTTTCTGCCATGATGCCCAATGCAGCTGTTGTCTTTGGCTAGACTACAAGATTTTGTTAAAGGCCCTCTCCAATTGCATTTGAGTGCTTCTTTTCATGGTAGTCATTTGCATCAAGTAAGAAGGGAATGTAGTAAGTATACTCTTAAGCAAAGTGATTCTGCCCCCATTTGATAGGAAAGCATTAGTCCAACAGTTTAGTTGAGAATTGATTTTGGTGAGAGTATCATCAAATTGAATCTGCTTTGCCCTCCCAATGATGAGGTTAACGCCAAGATATTTGATAGGGGGTGCTGCTGGAGAACCCAGTATAAGCCATAATCCAGTGCTTTATATGTGTTGGGGTCTTTTTAGAGAAGATCATCTGACATTTGTCAGGGTTAAACACCATACCTGACTGAGCTTGAAACAAGTCCAGGCATTGTTTCACTTTTTTGACAGCATTCCTATGGGCACTTGAGAAAAGGATAATGTCATCTGCATAAATGAGATGTGAGATTGCAATATTGGATTTGTGATGGTACCTGGAGTAGTTTTGATTATATAAAGCTCTATCAAGCATTCTAGAGACATAATCCAAAGCAAGTATGAAAATAGTTGGAGAGAGAGGATCTCCTTGCTTAAGTCCTCTTGATGCTTTAAAATTGCCCCTAGCTTGACCATTAATCAGGATGGAGTGCTCATTAGATTCCAACCACCTTCTAGTGAGGGTGCAAAACTGAATATTGAAACCTCTAGCAGTGAGAACCTCAATGATAAATTCCCAAGTTAGGTGTTCACATTTCTTTTGAAAGTCTAGTTTATAGATTAGATTGCCCCCTCTATGTGCTTTCTCCAAATCCAAAAGAAGCTCATGTGCAAGTAGGACATTGTCAATGATGGATCTTCCTTTCACAAATGCAATTTGATTTGGATAAATTAGCTTGTCAAGGTGAGGTTGGAGTCTCCCCACCAAAATTTTACTTATAATTTTGCTTATCACTGAGGTAAGACAAATTGGTCTGAAATGCTCCCATTTTTGCAGTGTGTTGTGATTAGAGACCAACACAAAATTAGATGCACTAAAATGACCTGGGAGAGGATGACCATGAAAGAAGCTTTGGATAGCAGCCACCACATCCAATCTAATCAATTCCCAAGCTTTTTTGTAGAAATCTGCAGTGTAGCCATCAGGCCCAGCAGTTTTTGAACTATCCACAGAGCTGATGGCATTCCAAATTTCCTGCTCAGAGGGGATTTCTTTGAGAATCAGATTGTTGGTATACTAGTATTCATCTTGGAACAGAGAGGTATCAATCGACATTCTGTGTACAATGTTGTGGTTGAGTAACTTCTTATAATGATTAACAACATCCTAGGCTATTTCAGAAAAATCCTGAAGTCTCCTGCCATCATCGGATTGGATGGAATGAATATTATTACATTTTTGTCTGTAATTATTGTAAGCATGGTAGTACCTAGTGTTCCAGTCACCATATTTGAAGTGGTTAATGGCAGCTTTCTGTTGTAGCAGCAGCACCTGTCTTTCTATGGCAGTCATAAGGTTGTGTTGATCTATGATTAGTTGCTCCCCATTGACAATGTGAGTTTCGAAATCAGCTTCCAGTTTTGTTACTACTTTTTCAGCTAGAGGTATAGCTTGGAAAACATCACCAAAAGAGTTCTAACTCCAGTGTCTAAGTGCTTTGCTGAGTTTGGTATGCAGTAGGCCCAACTTGATTAAAGGGGAAGGATGATCAATCCCACACTAGTGGTTGGAGACAAGGTTAAGAAATTCAGCATGGGTAGACCATACATTCAGGTATCTGAAAGGAGGGGGAGAACATGGGTGAATGGGGAAGGTAATGGAGATAAGTAGGGGTCTATGGTCAGACCCGACAAGGCTAAGGTGTGTCACATAGGTAAGTAGCCAGAGTGAAAGCAAACTGTTATTCACCAAAATCCTATCAAGTTTTTCCCATATTTTTCCTCTTTCCCAAGTGAAAGATGGACCCCTGAAACCAATATCAAAAAGGTTTGAAGCTTGGATGTTATCATTGAAAATGGTCATCTGAGCAATGTTAGGGGGCCTGCCCCCAAGCTTTTCCACAGTAAAGCCAATGTTGTTAAAGTCACCTCCAACTAACCATGGGGAATTCAGTTGATCACCAATACTATGTAGGTTTGCCCAAAGAATCTGTTTATCATCTTTACTGCATTCTGCATAGACAAAAGTGGCAAATCCACTTTGTCCATTTATCTGAAATGAAGACTGTATGGACTGCTGATTGTCAATTAAGATGGACCAGGAAACCTCCATTCTACAGAAAATCCAGATTTTATTATTGCAATTGGCATAGTGAAAAAAACCATTAAATTTACTGATAATTTTGTGGGGGTATTTATGAACTAGAGGTTCAAGGATAGCAATGCACGAAAGCTTGTGTTTCTTGTTGAGTGAGATGAGTCTTTTTAAAGTTAGGGGATTAGCAATTACCATAATATTCCAACATAGAAAATTGATCATTAATGTGGAGAATGGGGAAAAGGGGGTTAAGATCTGGAATTAGACCTTCCCTTAGTCTTGGAAGTACCAGCTAACTCCCCCTCAGTCAAAGGAGTTTCTAGTTTGTGCACTTCAGAATTAAACTTTTTTTTTCTTTCTTGATGTCTGGGTATTCCACTTCCCTTCCAAATTAGTCTGCATATCAATGATGACATTTTCAGAAGGAACCTGTGTATCAGAATGATCATCAATATTGGGAGCCACTGCTTCTATCAGTTGTTCAAAGGACTTTGTAATTGTGATGATTTCAACTTCCTCCTTCTCTTTTCTAAGCCAAAATGATGGGTCATCCCTATCAGACCCAGAAGTGGATCCCAAAGCAGCAGGTGAGCAAGGAAAAGGCCCTCCAGAAGAGAGACCCTCCAAGGGGGCAGTGTCCCTCTTCACTCTCTCTGCTGAAAGGTTGATTTGGGTAGGGATAGGTTCAGTGGGAGTATTAAATTGAGTAGAGAAAATGTGTGGATTTGGTGAAGAATGTTTGGTAGGTGAGATAGGGCCAGAGCTTTGTCTTGTTTCAGCAACTGGAATGGGATTCTTCATTTGGCTAAGATGTTGCTCAGAAGGAGCAAGCCTGGTATCTGCCATCAACAGTTTAGTAGTGCTAGCCTCCTACACCACTGCAAGAGAGGCTCTAAGTACTGCAGCAGCTGGCACATTGGGAATATCCTTAGTCACATTTGCAGCTCTTCTAGGAGGGGGGTGAAGCCTATAGCATCTATCATTAGTGTGTCCAAACATCTTACAATGGGTGCAGAAATAAGGCTTCTGCTGCATGATAATTTCTTTCCATTGCCCATCAGAAGCTGAGCCTATCCATATCTTCTTTATATCTGGTAGGGAGATATCCCTTTCAATTTGGATCCTGGCCATTTCAGGTTTGGCCTTATTGTAAGTTACAGCATCTAGATTGAGAGGTGTTTCAAGGGATCTTCCAATCTGGAAAAGGGCAGTTGGATTGAAGTATCTGTAAGGGTGATTTTGGAACTTGAACCATATTAACACAATGGGGGGATCTTTACTAGGATCAATGTATGATGTGCACTTTATTATCTTCAACTCCATACCAGCAATAGTTACCACCTGTTTAGCAAAGAGCTTTGCATAATCCTCCTCTGTAGAAAGGTTAATGAGCAGATGTCTTTCATCCAGGAGGCCAATCTTCCAGTTGCCCTTCAAATTCAAAGATTCAAAATGATTTCTAACAAATTCTATCTTTGGGTGACCCAACATGAACTTACTAATCAAGGTTAACTTTAGGTCATCATCCAAATCCTCCAGTTCCTGCTCAGTGAAGATAATAGTGGGGCAGCCCTCTTTCTCTTTAATTGGTCTGATAAAAGGACAGGTAGTCCTACCAGTAGCTGCATCATGCAGTCTTTGTGGAAAGATCAGCTTGTCAGGATCAGAGAGTGATGGAACACTTCCCACCACCCCAGCATAGGTGGCTTTAGCCCAAGCAATATTAGTTTCCAGGTCAATGGGGCAGGCCATTACAGTAGGTAAGGCTTGCACAAAACCACAGAAAACACAATAGGTCAAGCCAAGGCCCAGCCAATCAGAGAGCAGAGAACCAAAAGCCAAAGAGCTGGAAAAATCCAACCAAAAAAGAAGATCCAAGAACAAAAGAGGAAAAACCACAGGAAGTAATAGAAAGCCAACCCAGGAAACTCCAGCAACCAGCCAAGAGGCTCACACAGGGCTAGGCCAAAGAAAAAGACAAGTAAGAGACCAATGGAACAGCAAAATTTGAATAAGAGAAGAGCCCGGGAAGACCCTTCCACCCAAAGAAAAGGCCAAGGAAAAAGCTCAAGCGAAGGCCCAGCCAATCAGAGAGCACATAACCAAGAGCCAAAGAGCTGGACAAATCCAACCAAAAAAGAAGATCCAAGAACAAAAGAGCCAAAACCACAAGAAGTAACAGAAATCCAACCCAGGAAACTCCAGCCACCATATATAAATATTGGGGGAAAGAGCACATAAGGCTCCTTACATGTTACTTAAAGCAAAGATTACAAGTGAAAGAAAAGGAGAGGAAACCCCTTCTAACCAGAAACCAAATTCTTTACATAGATACCTAAAGGGTTCCTCATCCATGTTACATGTAGAAACACTCAGAAAAACCAAAGAGAAACAACAAAAACCATTATACCAATCCTCAAAAAGTATACCCAAGCAAAGAAAGCCCACTGAAGAGTAGTAAATATAGTAGGGACATGCCATAGCTACAGCAGTCCAATAAACTCCCATCCAGCAGAGCACAGGTGCCATAGATCCCAAATTCATACCCCCTAGGCCTTGACAATTCTGAAATGAGGTGCCTTATAAACATCTGCTTCAATAAAAAATGACGGCTGAGGGGGAGGGGAGACAGATACCACAATTTCCGTAGAGCAAAGCCCTCTTTTAGCTAACCAATGAGCTGGTCTATTTCCTTCTTTATATATAAAGGAGAACTAAATTGAAGCCTGGGAGGATAGAGAATGGATTCTTTGAATCCACTGGGAATGATGCCAAAAGGAGTAAAGGTCCCTCCCCAGATGATTAATCAATAATTGTGAATCTCTCTCCACCACTAGGTAATGCCAATTATTAGAGAATGCTATATAAATTGCCCAATAGACTGCCATGAGTTCAGTTTCAAATGGATCAATAGTATCAGCAGGGGCCTGGACAAACATAAACATTTACCAGTGCCATCCCTGAAAATCCCACCAATCCCAGCCCCAGAATCACTGAATGCCCCATCAATATTGACTTTAACATAGGGGTAGTTGGGAGTGTTCCACTTAATTTGGAGAATTTTGTCCTGTGGGGGAAACCCAAAGGGGGTTTTTTAAGAATGTTGGGCAGGTTTTTGTATCTAATAAGTTTGGAGATGTAAGAATAACAGTTCCCCACCACAATTTGCACACAGGAAGACTTGGATTCAAATTTGATAATATTCCTGTGCATCCAGATGAACCAGGAAGTGATAAAAGGAATGACACCAAACTGTATCAGATGCCAAGATCTCCAGCAAGTGGCAAGATCAAGCCAATCCAGATGCATGGTGTCATGATTAAAGAGAGCAGATAAATTAATCCAGACCTCTTGAGCAAAATGATATCTGAAAATAGATGAGTAATAGATTCAACATGGGTACCACAAAGATAATATTTAGAAGGTCCCCTCAAACCCTTTAACTTCAGGATATCATCAGTTGGGAGACAACAATGAAAAATTCTCCAATTTAGAAAAGACATAGATGGGGAAAGGTATTTGTTCCAGATCTGAGTACCCCAATCCACTTTGGTCCAGGAATGGATAGCATTATAAATCTGCTTAGTTAGGTTGTGTTGTTTCCCATTTTGCCAGTTTATACTATCAGGTTTAGCTCTATTAAATGGGATTCTGCAAAGATGCTCCACAAAATTCTCCTGTAGGATAATTCTTAGAGCTAGGATAGACCATTCCTCCCAATCCCAGCACTCAGCAACAGGGAACTGGGTAATAGGGGTGTTTGGATTAGGCATGGGCATATCAGCAGAACACCAATGGTCATGCCAGAACAGAATCTACCCTCTCCCCAACTCCCATTTGTATAAATTATTAGTGAGGTGTCTACATTTCAGCATCTGCTTCCAAACTCTGGAGGAACCCAGCTTATCTTGTACAGCAGTAGGATGAAGATCCTTGCAATACTTTCCCAACATAAATCCGGCCCAAAGAGAGTTATGCTGTCTAAATTTAACCCATAACTTACAGAAATTAACTTTTTGTAGCTAAATAAGACCTTTAAATCCCAATTTCCCAGCCTCAAATGGTTTGGCTAGCTTCTACCAAATAGCCCAATGCAACTGCTTTCTATGCCCAGACCAAAGGAATTTGTTGAAGATCCTCTCCATTTGGATTCCTATGCTTTTCTTCATGCAAGTCATTTGGAGAACATAGGAGGGGAAAGTGGTGAGAATGTTGTGCAGGAGGGTAATTCTCCCCCCAGTAGAGAGAAAAGAGTGAGCCCAGTTGGCCAGTTGAGCCTGAATCTTATAAATGATGTCATCAAATTGCAACTGCTTAGTCCCGCCTTTAATAAGAGAGAACCCCGAGAAAAAAATTTTAGAGGGAGCATTGTTTTGGAAAATCTAGTGTAATGCTGAGCCCAATGAGTTATGGATGAGTGGCATTTCTCAGGAAAAATAAGAGTACACTTCTCAGGGCTAAAAGAAAGGCCAGAGACCAATTGGAATGCCTCCAGACATTTCATGACTTTGTTCACAGCATTTTTGCTGGCTCTGCAAAAAAGGATAATGTCATCAGCATAAATAAAATGAGATATAGGGATGTTAGACCTGTGGTGATATCTGACATAATGGTAGGGATATTTGTGATTCCAACATTCTAGACAAATAATCATAGTGATCACAGAAAAATACATCAAGAAATTCATATCTATTTATGATGAAATTACACTTTAAAGAAATGTATTTTCTTTATTTTATTGCAGGAATGAAGATTTATTAGTGATAGAAACAAAAAGCATGAAATGGAGCAATTTGAATCAAAAAGGAGGAAATTCATGCAAATATAACTACTTCGCCGAAGGCGAGATCGAGGCCACCGACGGCGAGATCGTAAGGAGAAATTTCTTAAGGAATTATAACTACCTCGCCGACAGCGAGCCCGAGCCCGCCAACAGCGAGATTGCGAGGTTTGAAGACCTTCTAGAAGCCCCGCTGAAGGCGAGGTCGTTTCCCGCCGACGGCGAGCTAGTTCAAAATGCATTTACATTGAACCTAGACACTTTTTGAAGAGGTGTTTAAGCACCCCTTGGACCTTTGCCTACCTCTATAAATAGAGGCCCAATTCTAGAGTCTTGTGTGTGTCTTTTGAGTCTTCTGTGTGTCCATTTCTAGAGTCTTGAGTGTAATTTGTGTGAGTTTAATTTAGTTGAGTGTGTTTAGTGAGTTCATTAGTTTAATTGAGTGCTTATTTAGTTGCTATACTAGAAGGAAAAGTCAAAGGAACTTCAAGGAGTCTGCTTGGGAAGGAAATTAAGATAAGTATCTTTTTTTATTGTTGTTAACTTTAAATGAAATCCATGCTTTGTTTTATTCCCATGCATTTTGAGTAGTTTTCTTAGTCTTTCTCCTTGTTTATGAAAATTATGTGGATTGATTAAATTAAATAAAAGCATCTAATATAATATAAATAAATTCTGATAATTTTTACTTAAAACTTAATTTACTTTCAATCTGGCCAATTGAGTAGTTAAAATATGTTGAATTATCAACTATAGTAAAAATTACATCCAATATTCAGGGAAGTCAAAAGCCTTGGAAGGCGGGTGCAAATAAATAGGGAAATATTAATTATCGGGTGTAGAATTGGATATTTTAGTGTGACAGACTAAAATACTCAATTCAATCCTACTGTTTGAGAGTTAAAGTGTAGATGTTAGCCCTCAGGTGAGGGGAACGTGGGAGCTCTCAAAGTGGCGATCGGTATCCTCCCGGCCTAGCCGCGGATTCGGTAATCAAACATAGGATTAGTCGATGTTCTTTGCACCGGACCAAAGGGTAAAGAATAGGAATGCTCCTATTTGTCACAATACAATTTAAAAATTCTATTTAAATTCATCATTTCACTTAATTTTCTAAAAACAAGGAGAAGAATACTTTTTCTGAATTAATTAAATCAACTTATTTTAAGCATTAGTTTACTTAGTTTATTTTTACTCTGAATTTCCGTTCACTTTATTAGTAAGTAATTCCTTTTAATTTTAGCTGATAACAAATCTGTTAAAAAACTTCCCTGTGGGATCGATAACCAGGACTCCACTAGAGCCCTGTATTACTTGATACAATATGTATACTTGCGTAGAATCCACATTATACATTAAATCATATCTCTATATTTAAAATGGGATCAAGTATTTGGTGTTGTTGCTATAAACATAAATTGCATAAATATTAAAAGTGGTCAAGTTTTTGGCGCCGTTGCCGGGGAAGTAAAGAAATTATTTACTAAAGTAACAGACTAATCTAAAATTTATTTTAAAATTGTATGCAAAAATTTGGAAACGAAAATTTAATACCTTACGATTCAGAATTAGGGCGTACAATTAAAAGAATTAGAAAACAAAAAAGAGAAATTATAAATTTAACACAAATGGCAAATATACCTGAAAATGAAAATATCAATCAACATGACCATTACGAGATTATGCCAACCCTACATTAGATGAAATTCATTTAACTATTCAAAACCCTGATGTAGCTGCTAATTCATTCAAACTTAAACCCGCAATTATCCAAATGGTACAAAACAATCAATTTAGTGGTTCACCTACTGAAGATCCTAATTTACATCTTGCTAGTTTTTTAGAACTATGTGCTACTTTCAAATATGAAGGAGTATCTAACGATGCTATTAGACTTAGACTTTTTCCTTTTTCTTTAAGGGATAAGGCTAAAAAGTGGTTAAATTCATTAGCACTCGGATCTATTAAAACTTGGGGAGAATTATCACAAAAATTTCTATCCAAATATTTTCCACCATCTAAAACTTCTAAGCTTAGAAATGATACAACTTCTTTTAGTCAGTTTGATAGAGAGTCAATATATAAATCTTGGGAGAGATTTAAAGAACTTCTTAGGAAATGCCCACATCATGCATTACCAGATCGGTTAATTATCCAAACTTTTTATAATGGATGAGTAGGATCTTTAAGATCAATCATCGATGCTGCTGCTGGAGGATCATTAATGTCAAAACTATTTGATGAAGCCTATGCACTAATAGAAGAAATGGCAACAAATAATTTTCAATGGCCTGCTGATAGAATGAATCCGAAAAAAATAGCTAGTATTCATGAAAATGATGCAATATCTATGTTAGCTTCACAAATTGCTGCTATATCTAAAAAATTAGATCATTTTGGAATGAATTACTCTCCTACTATAACGAAGAAAATTCATCTGGACAACTTATAGAATCCCAATCTCAATATGAAATAATTAATGCAATTAACAACAGACCTAATAATCCTTATGCAAATTATTATAATCCTGGATGGAAAAATCATCCTAATTTTAATTGGAATAATAATACAACTAATCAACCATGGATGAATAATATGACACAACAATTAGGAAATCCATCTAATTAAGGAAATCCTAATTATAAACCTAATTATCCACCTGGATTTAATAATAATAACCCATAATTTAAAGAAAAAAAAATTAGCTATAGAAGAATTAATATTAAATATGGGTCAACATTTACAAAATCAAGGAAATCAAATATAAATACAAGGAAACCAATTACAAAATCAAGGAACAGCTATCAAAAATATTGAAACTCAACTTGGACATATCGCTCCTGCACTTAATAATAGAATACCTGGAACATTTCCTAGTAATATAGAAATAAATCCTAAAGACAAGGGAAATGAACAAATTAAAGCGATACAATTATGAAGTGGAAAAGAATTAGAACCTCGAATTCGAGAAGAACTTGAAAGTCCAAAGAGGAAGTGGAAATTGAAAAAGAAAAGAATCAATAAGATCCAAACTTAGAAAATCCTTTAATACCAATGAAAATTTCTATTGAAAAACCTCCACCACCATTTCCTCAACGACTAATTCAACATAAAAGAGACAAACAATTTGCTAAATTCCTTGAAATTTCGAAGAAAATAACGATAAATATTCCTTTTGTAGAAGCTTTAGAACAGATGCCAAACTATGTAAAATACATGAAAGATATTCTAAATAAAAAAGAAAATTTACTGATAATGAAATGGTTGCACTTAGTGAAGAGTGTAGTCTTATTATTCGAAAAAAACTTCCGAAAAATTAAAAGATCCTGGTAGTTTCACTATACACTTACGCTATTGGAGAAAAATTCTATGGAAAAGCTTTGTGTGACTTAGGAGCAAGCATCAATCTAATGCCTCTATCAATTTTTAAGAGATTAGGATTGGGAGAAATTTCACCTACTTCGGTAACTCTTCGGTTAGTGACCATTACGTTACATATCCTAAGGGAGTTATTGAAGATGTATTAGTAAAAGTGGATAAATTTATCTTCCTTGTAGATTTTATTATTCTAGATATGGAAGAAGATAAAGAAATTCCTATCATTTTAGGAAGACCATTTTTAGCCACTGGAAAAGCTATGATTGATGTTCAGAAAGGAGAATTAACTATGAGAGTAAATGACCAAAAAGTAACTTTTAATATTGTTAAATCAATGAAATATCCTGCGCTAGAAAAAGATGATGAGTGTTTTCGAATGGAAGTACTCGATCATTTACAAAAAAAACATTTTAAAGAATATTATAAAGAAAAATTAGAAAAATAAAATACTGAATTAATTGAAAAATCTGAGATAAATGAAGAATTAGATTATATTCAAGAGAAATTTGAATTTTTGGATAACACAGAAAATATCGAAAAAAATATAGTTCCATCAATTATTAAACCTCCTGAACTTGAGTTAAAAATGTTACCTAATCATTTAAAATATGCTTACTTAGGTAATTCTTCAACTCTACCAGTTATTATTTCATTTGAATTAAATGAATCTCAAGAACAAAAACTTTTAGATACATTAAAAAAATATAAGAAAATTTTTTGTTGGACTTTAGCAGATATTAAAGGAATTAGTCATTCAATCTATATGCACAAAATTATTTTAGATAATGAACATAAACCTAAATCTGATCCTCAAAGGAGATTAAACCCGATAATGAAAGAAGTAGTCAAGAAATAAATTTTAAAATGGTTAGATAATGGTATTATATATCCTATTTCTGACAGTGCTTGGGTAAGCCCAATTCACTGTGTACCTAAAAAAGGAGGGGTGACTGTTAAAGCTAATGAAAATAATGATCTTATCCCTATAAGACAAGTTACTGGATGGTGAATATGTATTGATTATAGAAAATTAAAAACAGCCACTAGAAAAGATCACTTCACTTTACCATTTCTAGACCAGATGTTAGATAGATTAGCCGGACATAAGTATTTTTGTTTCTTAGATGGATATACTGGTTATCATCAAATACAAATTGCTCCCGAGGATCAAGATAAAACTACATTTACTAGTCCTTATGGAACTTTCGCTTTTCGAAGAATGCCTTTTGGATTATGTAATGCACCTGCAACATTCCAAAGATGTGTGATGTCTATATTTAGTAAATTAATTGATAATGGAATAGAAGTATTTATGGATAATTTTTCTGTATTTGGAACAACTTTTGACACATGCTTAAATCATCTTGAAAAAGTATTTGAAGTATGTGAGAAAACTAATTTAGTTCTTAATTGGGAGAAATGTCAATTTATGGTTACATATGGCATTATATTAGGGCATAAAATTTCAGAAAAAGGCATGGAAGTATACCCTGCAAAAATTCAAGTAATAGCTAAATTACCACCTCCAACTACGATAAAAGGGGTAAGAAGTTTTCTTGGACATGCTGGATTTTACAGGCGTTATATTAAAGATTTTTCAAAAATTACTAAACCTCTATGCCAACTTCTTGAAAAGGACAAGAAATTTGAATTTACAACTGAATGCCTAAATGCTTTCGAATTATTAAAAGATAAATTAATTATAGCACCTATAATAGTTTTGCCTAACTGGGAGAAATCATTTGAGCTTATGTGTGATGCTAGTGATTATGCTATAGGAGCAGTTCTTGGGCAGAGATATGATAAGATTTTCAAAGTTATATATTATGCTTAGTAAAACTCTAAATGATGCCGAGATAAATTATACGATTCTTGAAAGAGAATTATTAGCGAGTTGTATATGCTTGTAATAAATTTCGGCAATAGCTAATAGGAACTAAATGTATTGTGCATACCGATCATTCTGCTATAAAATATTTAATGCAAAAGAAAGATTCTAAACCAAGATTAATCGGATGGATATTATTAATGCAAGAATTTGATTTTGAGATAGTTAACAAAAAGGGAGCTGATAATCAAATTGCTGATCATTTATCAAGATTAGAAAATCATGAATTATCTAATATTGATAATGAAATTTTAGACATTATTCCTGATGAACAACTTTATAATATTAATGAATTGAAAATACCTTGGTATGCTGATATAGTAAATTATATTGTAAGTGACATTTTACCACCTATGTTAACTTTGCAACAACAAAAAAAATTCATTCTCGATACTAAATCATATTTTTGGGATGAACCATACTTATATAAGCAATGCAAGGATCTAATTATTAGAAGATGTGTGCCTTATGAGGAAATTGAACCTATTATTCAAAAATATCACGATTCTGATTTTGGAGGACATTTTGGGATATATAAAACTCCATATAAAATTCTACAATCTGGATTCTATTGGCCAACTCTATTTAGAGATGTATATAGATATATTAAAACTTGCGATAAATGCCAAAGAGTAGGAAACATATCAAGAAAAAATGAAATGCCTTTGAATTTTATATTAGAAGTTGAAATTTTTGATGTTTGGGGATTAGATTTCATGGGACCTTTTCTTCCGTCATTTGAAAACTCATATATATTAGTAGTTGTTGATTATGTTTCCAAATGGATTGAAGCACAAGCTTTACCTAGGTGTGATGCTAAAAGTGTTTCAAAATTCTTAATGAAAAATATTTTTACTAGATTTGGAATGCCGAGAGTGATTATCACTGACGGAGGAACTCATTTTAGAAACAAATATATTCACAAACTAGTAGAAAAATATAATATTATGCATAAGATATCAACTGCTTATCATCCAAAAACTAGTGGATTAGCGAAGTTTCTAATCGAGAGATTAAGTGTATATTAGAAAAGTCACGTAAATCCTAATAGATCGACCGGTCTATAAGACTAGACAATCGCATTATGGGCATACAGGATCGCTTATAAAACTCGATTGGAATGACTCCTTATAGTCTTAAATATGGAAAAACTTGCCACTTACGAGTTGAATTAGAACATAAAGCATATTGGGCGATTAAAGAATTTAATTATAATATGAAAGAAGTTGGTGAGAAGAGATTGTTGCAATTAAATGAATTGGAAGAATTAAGAAATGAATCATATGATAATGATAGAATTTATAAAGAAAGAATGAAATTATGGCATGATCGGAAGATTAATCAGAGAAATTTTGAACAAGGACAAGAAGTTTTGCTTTATAATACTAGATTGAAATTATTTCCTGGAAAATTGAAATCTCGATGGTTAGGACCTTTCACCATAACTCAAATATTTTCATATGGAACTATAGAAATTGAAGATCTAAAAACAGGACATAAATTTAAAGTAAATGGACAAAGATTAAAACCATATTTCGAAAATAGACGACCAAATTTTAAAGAGGTTTTCATGCTTAGTCGACTCCGAACACTAAGCGAATTAGGTCGGTCGACGACGTTAAACCAAGCGCTTTCACGGGAGGCAACCCATAGTAGTCTTTTATTTTTAAATATCTACATATTAGTGAGTCTATATTATTAAAACAAATCTTACTACTCAAATTTTTGTTAGAATCATCACAAAAATTGAACCTATTGGATGAGATCAGAAAATATTCGGACCAGAGCGAAAACGGGCGATTTTTAGAAATCTCGCCGACAGCGAGCCTGAGCCCGCTGACAGGAAGATCATGGACCATTACTCATTCAGTTTTATAACTAAGTCGCCGTCGGCGAGGAACTTCCTGCCGACGGCGAGGAAGTTAAAAATTTGGTTTCTTAAAGAATTTTTGTGCGGTTTTGGACGGATCTAAGCCATTCCTTCGTAAGAAATTGTTCCAAATCCGATTTTACACCATTTTCTTCCTTAGGAACGACTAGAGACCAATCCATTCCATCCAAAATGGCCTCCAAATTCCTAGAAACCACAAAAACTGAAGTTTTCAACCGGAGAAAATTTGTTAGTTCGGAGGCACAGCGAATCTTCAACAAAGGCTTGATGAAGAAAAGACTTATCAAAGAAAGAGGATTCGTCAATAGAGGAGTAGAGAATGCTACTACAAAAATCGAAGAAATGATCGCACAGCGGCATTGGGAGGTATTTTGTTATACAACTTCCGCTGTAGTTATACCAGCAGTTAAAGAGTTTTACTCTAATTTACATGTGATCAACAATGGAAATGTTTACGTCAGAGGAGAATGGGTAACATTTACTCCTGCAAGAGTAAATGAATTGTTTTCTATAGAAAATACCTATGTCTGTCATTATTCCAACTTTGTGCCTTCAAGATACAATATGAACGAGATCTATAGATATCTGACTGATGAACCGGATGATTGGGAGTTATGAGAAGACGGGTATGTCAGTTTTTCTGCATCACTTCTAAACCCTGTCTCGAAGCACTGGCATTTCTTTATATCATCAAAATTATTACCTACCATGAGAGTAAATAAAGTTTCAAAGGAATGCGCTATTTTAAATTATTGTATTCAAATTGGATTACCTATCGATGTTGGATCAATAATAGTAAAGTCTGCATTGGGATTAATCGTGCATGGGTCAGTGCATGGACTTGGACACCCATCTTCTATGTTTGCTTTATGCAGTCAATACCAAGTTTCTTATGAGGCTAGGGAAAAAGTACTTTTACCATGGAAACCCCTGGATCCTACTGATATGTTTCCCACTTTGGATAACAATGATGAGATTACCGTTATTTCTGACAGAGCATCACAGAACAATCCTTTAACAAGGCCCTTTACTGATAAGACTAATTTCATTCTGAAGAAGATTAAAGGATTGGAGAAAGAATTGCAAAATGTGATGAATTATATTGACAATATCTCTGATATGTTTGATCATATTGATTGGAGAATGAAGGAGCACTTTGATCATACTAGACATTTGGATGCCAGTTTTATTCATCTACTAAGACAAAAAGGATGGATTAATGAAGAATCTACTGCAGAATTCCCTTTCCGGCCTTTCTACAATTTATTTGTGCACCTGCGTCGCATCGAAAATATCAGAGAAGATATTAGTTCAGACACTGAAGAGTGGGAAAGATTTCTATATTTATGTTATATTTGTATATGTGTGTTTGATTTGGAGTTAAGTTTTATTATGAGTCGAACTTTGATTTGATCAACTCAGATTTGATGAGATTTTATGTAATTGTTATGTCTCAGCATTTAGAGTGTTGTGGTTTGGATTGCGATGCTGAGTATTATGAATTTGAACAATTAAGTTAAGTATGTGTGAAGTTGTTAGTGTGAAATTTGTAAGTTTCATGGATTTCATTTATGAAGTTATGTTGTTTGTTTTGTGTGACTTTTTGTAAGTATAAGTATCTAATCTTCGTATTATTATTAAATTAAGTGATCGGAAGATTGATTAAGGGCAATTCGAGGTTGAAAATGATTGAAGAATTTCAAAAATTGAAAATTTTTGGAACCTCGCTGACAGCGAGAAAACCCACTGACAGCGAGACCGAGCTCGCAGACGGCAGATTTTTCCCGAAACTTTTGCCTTATGAAATTAATTAGCTCACCGACGGCTAGAAAAACCTCGCTGACAGCGAGAACACGAAAATACCTATATTTGACCAGTCAACCGACACTATTCATCATCCCTTTCCTCAAATTTTTAAAAAAACCGACCTAGGGCTTGAGAGATCTTCGATTTGAAGTGAAAAGCCTTGGAAGGCGGGTGTAAATAAATAGGGAAATATTAATTATCGGGCATAGAATTGAATATTTTAGTGTGATAGACTAAAATACTCAATTCGATCCTACCGTTTGAGAGCTGAAGTGTAGATGTTAGCCCTCAGGTGAGGGGAGCGTGGGAGCTCTGAAGTGGCAGCCGGTATCCTCCCGGCCCTAGCCACAGATTCAGTAATCAAACATAGGATTAGTCAATGTTCTTTGCACCTGGACCAAAGGGTAAAGAATAGGAATGCTCCTATTTGTCACAATACAATTTAAAAATTCTATTTAAATTTATCATTTCACTTAATTTTCTAAAAACAAGGAGAAGGACACTTTTTCTGAATTAATTAAATCAACTTATTTTAAGCATTAGTTTACTTAGTTTATTTTTACTTTGAATTTTCGTTCACTTTATTAGTAAGTAATTCCTTTTAATTTTAGCTGATAACAAATCTGTTAAAAAACTTGTGGGATCGATAACCAGGACTCCACTAGAGCCCTGTATTACTTGATATGATACGTATACTTGCGTAGAATCCACATTATACATTAAATCATATCTCTATATTTAAAACGTGATCAAGTTTTTGGTGTCGTTGCTATAAACATAAATTGCATAAATATTAAAAGTGGGTCACATAGCAATAATGAAAATGGTGGGAGACAAGGGATCCCCTTATTTGAGTCCCCTGGTAGAAGTGAAACCACCCCAACATTCCCCATTGATCAGTAGAGAGTGTTGGTTATCTTTGAGCCATCTCTTAAATAATCTACAGAATTCCAGGTGAAAACCTCTTGCCTGAAGAATTACCAAAATAAAATTCCAATCCATGGTGTCATAAGCCTTCTTAATATCGAGTTTATAAACAAGATTCCCACCCCTACAGGGTCTCTTCAGATCTAGAATCAGTTCTTGAGCAAGAAGCACATTATCAGTAATGGATCTACCATGAACAAAGGCAGCATGATTTGGACAGATGATGTGTTCTAAAAAGGTTGAAGTCTCCTCATCAGGATCTTGCTAATAGCCTTGCTGATCACAGAAGTTAAGCTGATAGGCCTGAGTTGATTCCAGTCAGTAAGGGTAGTGGACTTGGGGATGAGGACAATAGTGGAGGCATAAAAATACTGGGGCATCTCTACTCCCCTAAAGTAACTCTGAATGGCCTTGACCACATCACCTTTGCAGATCTCCCAAGTCTTCCTGTAGAAGTCAGCAGTAAACCCATCAGGGCCAACAGCTTTGGACCCATCCATGGAGTTAAAAGCCTCCCAGATTTCCTCGTCAGTAGGTGGTTCAAACAGGTTGAGAGAGCTGATGAGATGGTGTTCCTTGGAAAAAAGACTAGCATCAATAGAAGGTCTATCAGCATTGTTATGGGTTAAAGAGCTTCTTAAAAAACTCCACAACATCATTGGCAATGTCTTTCCCATTTTGAAGTGTCACCCCCTGCTCATTCCTGATAGAATGAATAGAATTACACTTCCTTTTATACTTAATATAAGCATGATAGAATTTTGTGTTCCTATCCCCATCTTTGAATTTGTAAATTGCAGCCTTTTGTCTAAGAAATTGGTCCTGAAGCTCCACAAGAAATAGTAATTTTTCTTGACTAGAAACAAGGTCCCCATAGTTGTCCTGATTGACAATAATAGCAGCTTCCAACTCAGACACTTCTTTCTCAGCCAGTTCCACATTTTTGGCAATATCCTCAATGTTGTTCCAGCTCCAGGCTCTAAGAGCCTTACCAACTTTAATGTGCAGCAGCTGTAATTGGATAAGAGGGTTGGAATGTTGGCACCCAGTCCAGTTTGCAGCAATAAGATCAAGGAAATTTGGATGACTAGACCAACAGTTCAAATATCTGAAAGGAGAGGGGCTCTTAGATGTTTCAACAACAGTTATTGTAATCAAAAGAGGTCTATGGTCAGACCCAGCCAGATTCAGATGAGTGAAAATAGTGTGAAGAAAATTTTGGTGCCAAAGATTATTAGCAAGAAACCTATCCAATCTTTCCCAAGTCTTGCCTCTCCTCAAAGTAAATGGATGATTCTAAAAGCCAAGATCATAAAGGCCAGCCTGAAGGATGTTATCATTGAAAGCAGTCATAGTAGAAATGGCAGGGGGCCTGCCCCCAGACTTTTCAGTAGACAAGTGCAAACAATAGAAATCACCACCATTGATCCAGCTAGTGGAAATGGAAGAACTTAAATTCAGCAATTCTGTCCAAAGCTCCAACCTAGCATCCTTGGTGTACCCAACATACACAAAGGTGACAGCAAAATCATGACCATTCAGATGGCAGGCCATATGGACAAATTGAGGATGGTCCAAAATCATAGTCCTATGGATCTCCTTCCTACAAACGACCCAAATTTTATTTGATATATTAGTGAACATTGTGCAACCTGGAAATTTAGTAAGATATTTTGGGGGTTTTTATGAACTAAGGGTTCAAGAATAGCTAAACACCAAAGGTGGTGTTTCTTAAACAAGTAAAGTAATCTTTTAAAAGAGAAGGGGTGAGCAACACCCCTAATGTTCCAACAAAGGAAGTTAAACATCAGGGGGTCAGGGAGGGAATGGGGGTGGAATGGCAAAATGGGATTTAGATCTAGTTTTAATCCTATTAGAGTTGGGTGGAGATCCAGTGTGAGTAGGAAGGGGGTTACAATCAGGAAAAGAGGGAGGGGGTCCACTGATTTCTGCAATAAGGAGACAACATTTTCTACTTTTTGGCTTTCTGAATCTGTCATTCATTTCCCATTTTGTTTTGTACATTCAAACATTGTTTCTGTGTGGGTGTTGTCACACTGACTTCCAGTTCAATATTGCCAATCTGTTCCAAATCCTCAGTGGCAGAAGGTGGTAAAAAATTGGGCTCCAGCTACAGGCCTGAAACCTCCATAATTTTCTGCCCGCAGGTTCCACCTCAGCCACTTGGACCTGTTCAACAGTTTCTTCCACAGCCTCAGTCAATTCTTCATTACTTTCAGTCGCCAAGTTCAGAGAGCTAATTGTAGGTGGGGCCACCTCCACTCCCCTGACCTGAGAAGCAGTGGGCTTGGCCCCAGCAGTTTTTCTTAAAGGGAGTTTCAATCTATAACACTTCTCTTGTGAATGTCCAAACATCCTGCAGTGTAGACAGAAAAGGGGCTTTTGTTCCATCACAACTTCCTGCCAAAAACCCTCTCCTTCATCACTTGTAATGATCCAAACCTTATCATGTTCTTGGAGAATAACATCCCTTTCCACCAAAACTCTAGCAGCAACATGCCTTCCCATATCATGAGTGTGAGGATCCACCTTCAGTGGAGTACCTAAGGCACTGCTGATCTGAAAAATTGCATCAGTGTAGTATAATTGAATTGGCAGATTAGGGAATTTGAACCAAAGAGGTTTAATGGGGGGTTCCTTATTTGGATCAAATTCTGGAGTCTACATAATGATCTTCATATGAGCTCCAGCAATAATGAGAGTTTGCTTTCCAAGGATCCTGGCATAATCCTTCTCTCTGGACAGCCTAACTAAAAGATGTCTCCCATCCATTAGACCCAACTTCCACTGGCCAATAATAGGCAATTCCTCAAAGAACTTTCTGACCAATTCCATTTTCGGGTGCCCTTATTGGAACTGACCAATGAGGGTGAACTTAACAGCTTCAGTGAGAGTAGCCATTTCCTGGGAGGTGAACCTAATGGCCAGTCTTCCCCCCTTAGTTTTCAGTGGTCGAATAAAAGGGCAGCTTTTCCTACCTGTTGCAGCATCATGCAGAGATTATGGGAAAACTAAGTGCTCTATATATATATATATATATATATATAATTTCGTGGGAAATTTAAGTAAATTGTAGGAATGGAAAGTAGGAAAGACCAATTTAAAGGGTACTTACCGAGTCTGCAGGTCATAACTTGGTGGGTTTCTATTGATTTTGTTTTAAGGGATAATTTTCTTAAATAAAGCCATAATATGTTCAATTTTCTTCCAAGACATCCATAAGACCTTAAAAAAATGAGGGCATGACCCTACACATCTTTTAAAATCCTTTGAAACGTTTTGAGTGCCTCTGAACTTACTATGTTACTACATCTTTCGTCCATAAAAGTTAGGGTTTAAGAGGTATATTTTAACCTATTGCTCAGTGGACCCAGATGTCTTAACCATCCCTATGAGTGAGTTAATTATCATTTGATGTTTTATTTATGAATTATGTGGGTGGGGGCTCTTGGAAGCAAATTGATTTGCTAAAGAACTTAGCCAAGTGAAATCTAGAGCTGGGCCAATAGTGTTTCTAATGGTTTAAAATTGATCACGTTTTCTTTTCTAAACCTCATTAGATCATTTAGGTCAAACCTAGTTCACTACTAAGCCCTTAAGACTAAAGGGGCAGATTTCTAATTTTAGAAATGTTAAGTTATATGTTTTTTGACCTAGATGAACCTTCAAGACTAAAGGGGCATTAAACATTGTGATGGTGCAATTGACATTATTTTTTTAGTGATATGTTCACCAAAATAGTATTACTATTGTTGTGGATGAGTGTGGTATGAGTGCCTAAATACCATGAGACAACAATAACAATAAAGCCTTAATACCACTAAGTGGGGTCAGCTACATGAATCCTTTTTCACCATTGCGTCCTATTTAGTGTCAAATTTTCGTTTAATTCTAATAAATTAAGATCATTTTTTATGCAATAAGCCCAAGTTTTCCTAGTTCTACCTCTACCTTTCTTAACATAAGTTGTATTTAAAATATCTATTCTCCTAATCGGATCATCAAGTGGTCGACATTTAATGTGACCAAACCATCTAAGGTGACTCTCTCTAATTTTATCCGTCACTGGTGCAACACCAACCCTATTATGGATATATTCATTTTGCATTTTGTCTCTAAGTGTAAAGCCACTTATCCACCTAATCATTCTCGTCTCGGCAACACTTAACTTAACATTATGCTTCTCATTTAAAGGCCAACATTCAGCACCATAGAGCATCGAAGGTCTCACCACCATCTTATAAAAATTTTCTTTCAGTCTAAGCGGTACTTTTCTATCACACAATAGGCCGAACGCATTCCTCCACTTCGATCAACCAACCTGAATTCAACTATTAACATCCCCATCTATATCACCATCGCTTTGAACAATGGACCCGAGATATCTAAATCGTTCACACCTTTTAATAATTTGATCACCCAAAGTTACATTTCTGTCAGTAGACCTACTATTACTAATATTACATTCCATGTATTCAGTTTTAGTTCTACTCAAATGAAGACCTTTAGACTCCAATGTAGACCTCCATAATTCAAGTTTGTCCTGGACTTGTTCTCTTGTCTTATCCACAAGGAGGATATCATCAGCAAAAAGCATGCACCAAGGTACATCCTCTTGTAAATGCCTAATAAGACCATCCATAAATAAAACAAAAAGATATGGGCTTAAAGCCGATCCTTGATGTAAACCAACAGAAATAGAAAAATTTTGGTCAATCCTCCTTCAGTTTGAACACATGTAACAGCTCTAGCATACATATCTTTAATGACTTAAATATAAGTCATATCAACACCTTTCTTCTCAAGGACTCTCCAAAGAACATCTCTAGGAACCTTATCGTAAGCTTTTTCTAAATCAATAAAAATCAAATGTAGATCCTCCTTATTATCTCCGTACTTCTCCATCAAACCTTTCAATAAATGTATAGCTTCCATGGTAGACTCGCTCGGCATAAATCCAAATTGATTATGAGAAACCTTCGTCATACGTCTTAACCTATGTTCAATTAGCCTCTCCCATAATTTTAAAGTATGACACATCAATTTAATTCCTCTATAATTTACACACTCTTGTGCATCTCCTTCATTCATAAAAATGGGGACCAAAATGCTCTTTCTCCACTCCTCGGGCATCTTTTAGTTTTTAAAATAAAATTAAAAAGTTTAGTAAGCCAGGAAATCCCCAAATCACCTAAACATTTCCACACTTAAATTGGGATATCATCAGGTCCCACAGACTTTCCCCCCTAGGTTTTCTTTAAAGCCTCATCAACTTCTTTTTTACTAATGCGACGGTAAAAATGAAAAGTTTTATTATTATTAATGATATTAAGATCACTAAGGTCGATCGTACTTTCAGCATCTTCATTAAAAAGTTGTTAAATACCATGAGACAACAATGTAACAACAATGCATGAAAATCTTCAAACATGGATTTCTGCGAATGAGATTCTTTGATAGAGGCTGAGAAGTTGTTAGGCTCAATTGGATGACTTTTGAGAATAATGTAGATTTAGTTGTTGTTAAGGTTTGAGCTTTCTTGATGTAGGGGTCAGGCTAATAGTAGAGCTTCGGCCATGAGATGGAGGGAAGATGGTTGGAGGTGGTGGCGTTGTTCTGCTTGGGGGTCACTTGACAGTTATTGCTGGAGGTTTTAGTGTGTTGTTTGATGATAGTAAGAAAATTATTGTTGATATGAAGAGGTATGAGTGGATGGTACCAATGTAAGCTATGGGTTATTGTACACGTGTCGAGGCTAAAAACCTTCTTATCGAAGTGAACATGGAGAGAAATGTATGTGAGCCTAGTTGTTAGATCATAGCATTTATAGACTTTATGGGAGGTTGTATATCCATTGAAAATGCATGGTTTGGAGTGCGCAAAGAATATATTGAAGAAGCGTAGTTGCATCCAAGGGAAAATAAGTAGCCTAAGATGATTTTGGGATATGTGTATTGTAAAGGGTTTCCATAGAGTAGTTGGATCGGGGCATTGTTCATCGTAGTTTGTGAAGATATTTGGTTGATGTAGTGTGACATCTAGCCAATGTTAAGGAGGTATATTTGCAGTGGCATTTAAACACAGGCCTCGGCCAAGCATGGATAATTTTTCTGTTCAACGAACCCATTATACGCTGGAATATAAAAATATTTGTCCAGTGGAATGATGCCTTAACTTTCTAAATATTTCTTGAAGAATTTAGAGGTATTTTTACCTCTGCCATCATATCTTCGTATGTTGGTAGGAGTTTAAAATTAACGTTTGGCCATATCTTTGAATTGGAGAAATTTATTAATGGCGTAAAGTTTGCATTTCATAGGATACAGCCAACCATATTAAGATTGTTCATTTTCTGCAATTAATTGGGTATTAATGATGGTTTTGATCCATGTGATAATGAATTTGAGCTGAGATCGCCTGAGTGGGTGGGCTTGAGTTAGAAGTCATAGCATTGTTTTTGGTTGAATGTTCATATTGGGAAGAGTTTTTCCATGGAAGCGGTTATGTAGATTAAGAGAAGGTCGAAGAAGGGAGGGATTATAGGGTTTAGAGTGATGAAAGCCTTTTGGTAGGAAACAATATTACATCAGGACGCCGCACGTAGAGCTACGTGCGGCGTCCGATCCCCACCGCTCATCCGCCCCGCGACAGTGTATGGGACCCGGCCCCCTTTAAAATTTTTTTTTTTTAAAAAAAAAAATTTCACGGGCGGATGAGCGTTGGAGATCGGACGTCGCTACGTGCGGCGTCCTGATGTAATATTTTTTCTTTTGGTAGTGGCTCTGGTACTAAGAAGTAGAAAATTTATTGTAGAAGGGAATGAAAATACTGTTGAAATGGAGAGGCTTTTGGGATTTGGCAAAGGCTAGAAATTTATGGAAGAAGCTTCACTTTATTTTCTTTGCTTGATACAAACTCAAAGACTCCACCCCTATTTATACTAGTGGCACCTCCTAAATTAACGGCTAGGATTGTGCCACCATAATTCTAATCCAATGGTTACAATAATTCCCCACCTACCACACAATAATTCAATACCTACCATACAATAATTCTACACCTACCACACCTACCATACATTCTAGAATAAGCATCTAGATGAGGCTCTTATTAGACTTTTAAAACAACTAAAATCAAGTTTAAATTTCAACACCCCCTCTTAAACTTGATTTTGGGACTCCAAGTAAACTTCTCAATTTAATAAAGTCTTCACTTTTGAGTGGCTTGGTAAATATATCAAAAACTTGATCTTGAGACTTCACGTACTGCACTTGTATCTCCTTTCTTTTGATGCATTCTCTGATGAAGTGATAGCACGTAACAATGTGCTTGCTTCTATCGTGGAAAACTGGATTCTTTGCTAGCACTATTGCAGACTTGTTATCGACAAAAATTTTGATCGCCTCTTCTTGTGGTAAACTTAACTCTTTTAATAAGTTTTGAAGCCAAATTGCATGACAAACACATGAGGTTGCAGCCTCGTACTCTACTTCACACGTAGAAAGAGTGACAATTGGTTGTTTCTTTGACATCCAAGTGAAAGCAATATCTCCTATGAAGAACACGAACCCTGTAGTGCTTTTTCGATCATCCATGTCTCCAGCCCAATCACTATCGCTATATCCTTCAAGCTTGAAATTGTTAGATGATGAGTAAAGTAAGCCAAAATCAATTGTACCTTTGATATAGCGCATAATTCTTTTAGCGGTGTTCAGGTGGGTAGCAGTTGGAGTCTCCATGTAGCGACTGACAAATCCAACAACATAAAGGATATCTGGCCTTGTGCATGTCAAGTAGCGCAAACTTCCAACCAAACACTTGAAAATCGTTGGATCAATTCTTTTTCCCTCATCATACTTTGATAGCTTGACTCCGCATTCTACAAAGGTATTTATAGGTTGGCTATTATTCATCTTGAACTTCTTCAATATCTCCCTTGCATAACCTTCTTGAGAGATGAATATTCCATCCTTCTTTTGCTTGACTTCGATGCCAAGATAATAAGTCATGAGCCCAATATCTGTCATCTCGAACTCCTTCGTCATCGCTTCTTTGAACTTTTCAAACATATTTGGATTATTTCCTGTGAAGATCAAGTCATCAACATATAAACAAACAATCAAGACATTTCCATCATTATTCTTGATGTAAAGAGCATGCTCGTAAGGACACTTTATAAAGCCCTTCTGTTGTAGATACTTGTCTATTCGACTATTCCATGCTCTTGGAGCTTGCTTCAACCCGTAGAGAGCCTTTTTTAGCTTTAAAACCTTGTCTTCTTGTCCTTTCGACTTCATATCTTAAGTGGTTACCGAATGTAGAATATTTCTTCAAGTATTCCATTCAAAAAGGCAGCATTTTACATCCAATCGATGTATTCTCCACTTATTTTCGAGTCGCCAAAGAGATGATTAGTCTAATAGTTTCTAATCGAGCAACAGGGCAAATACCTCATCATAGTCGATGCTCGCTCTTCGATCGTAGCCTTTTGCCACCAATCTTGCTTTCGTATCTTTCAATTTCTCCTTTGGAATTCTTCTTTGTTTTGTACACCCATTTCACACCAATCGTCTTGTGCCCTTTTGGAAGTGAAGCTAGCTCCCATGTGTCGTTCTTCTCGATCGCCTTGATTTCTTCATCCATCGCATCTTTCCTCTTCGCTTTGTATGGCTTCTTGGAAATCCATGGGCTCACAGATCCGCAAAGAGACAAAAAGAGTAAGATTAATCTTGATTGTTAGTTACCTCATAAAGATCTTGTAATCTTCCGAAGCGTGGTACTCTTTCACTTGAATTTTCTCGTTGAATTTGATGGCGATGAGTCACTTCGAGTATTCGTAGTTAATGTTGTTTGTGGAGTAGTAGGCTCTTCTCTTGTTTGTTCGATCCGTGGCTGCTCTACTTCTTCTTCTTGCAAGTATGGGAAAAAGTTGTAGTCCTCGTCATGTGATTCCCAATCCCATTCTCCTCCTTCATCGAATATGACATCTCCGCCGATGATCGACTTCCCCGTATTTGGATTGTATAGCTTGTAGCCTTTCGAGTTGGTGTCGTAACCAATGAAGATGAACTTCTCGCTCTTATCATCCAACTTGCTTCTTTTTTCGTCGGGTATGTGTACATGAGCTATGCATCCAAAAACTCGCAGATGAGAGATGCCGGGCTTCCTTCCACTCCATGCTTCTTGTGGTGTCTTTCCCCACACACTTCTTGTTGGTGATCGGTTAGCCAAATAAACAGCACATGCGACTACTTCTGCCCAAAACTTCTTCGGTAATTTCTTGCTTTTTAACATGCTTCTTGCCATGTTAAGGATGGTTCTATTCTTCCTTTCTGCTACTCCATTTTGTCGGGGGATCTTGGAATAGTTAGAAGTCGACGTATTCCGTTGGCTTCACGGTACTCTTGAAATTCTTTCGAAGTGAATTCTCCTCCTCGATCGATCGCATAGCTTTCGATCTCGAGACCACTCTCCTTTTCTACATCCGCCTTAAACTTTTTGAACATTCCAAAAACCTCTGATTTTTGTTTTAAGAAATACACCCATGTTTTTCGTGAGAAATCATCTATGAAGAGAAGGAAATAGTTGCTTATACCGAGTGAGTTTGGCTTTATTGGACCGCACACATCTGTATGTATGAACTCGAGAGGCTTTTGGGCTCTTGAACTCGACTCCTCGGAAAGCTTTTTCCGAAGTGCTTTCCGAGTAAACATCCTTCACATAATTGATCAGGGTGGTTGATGCAAGGTAAGCCTCTCACCATCTCTTTCTTTGAAAGCAATTCGAGTCCTCCGAAGTTGAGATACCCAAATCGAAGATGTCAAAGCCAAGAAGCATCTTTATAACAGGTTTTGAGACATTTGGCAATATCGTTTTGAATGTTAAGCAAGAACATTCTATTTTTAGACATTGGCACCTTAGCAATCAAGTTACCAATATTGTCTTTTAAGAAGAGAGTATTTTCTTTCAAGTGAATATCATATCCCTTCTCCAATAGTTGCCCTAAACTCAAGATGTTGCTCTTCATATTCGGTACAAAGTAAACATTAGAAATAAATTGATTCTTCCCATTTTTCTGGCGGATGAGAATGTTACCTTTGCCTTTCACCTCTATCTTGGACTCATCTCCAAACGACACATTGCCGCTTACTGATTCGTCAAGCTCTACGAACATGCTTCGTCTCCCACACATATGGTTGCTTGCACTGGTGTCCGAGTACCATGTACTATCTTCACCTATTTCATCGTCCTTGTATGCTAGTAGTAGCGTGCCATCTTCTTCTCTCTTTTCTTCTATGTAGTCGACTCTTTCATAAACTTTGTTCGTAGGAGCTCTACATTCTTTCGCATAATGCCCGGACTTGTTACAATTATAACGACTTAATTCGAGATTTATCGTACCTCGAATTTGAGCGCCCTCGACCACGTCCTCTTGTAGATCTTTCTCCTTTCTCATAGTTATTGTTGGAACCCCACCCTTGCTTGCTAGCATGACCTCGTCCTCGTCCACCACCTCTTCCATGTCGACTTCTAATATTGTTAAGCTTTCATCTTTTAGGAGTTGGTCGAATATTCGTCTCGAGAAGTTGTTCGACAATATCTTCATTCATCTTCTTCTTTTCTTCGTGGGCTTGCAATGAACCCGAAGTTGCTCTATCGTCATGGCTTGTAAATCCTTGGATTCTTCGATAATAGTTGTGATACTATCAATTTTTGAATCTAATGAATGAAGAATCTTTTCCATGATAGCCACATCTTCTAACTTCTCTCCATTTCTTTTAGTTGATTGTAAATGGTAATGACTCTAGAAAAGTAATCGGAGACCAACTCGCCTTCTTTCATATGCAAAATATCAAATTGACTTCTTAAAGTTTGTCGTACCTTTTTAACCTTCTCTTCTCCTTTATACGAAACCTCGAGCTTCTTCCATGCTAGCTTGGCCGAAGTAAAGCACTTCGAGATCTTCTCAAAACCATCTTCATCTAAAGCTTGATAGATGAGGAAGAGAGCCTTCTTGTCTCTCTTTCGCAAGTCTCTTAAGCTCTCCTTTTCGTGTCGTGGAAAGAGCGGACTCGTCGCTTGGCTCATCGTAGCCTTTCTCCACAACCTCCCAAACATCATGCGCTCCAAGAAGTGCCTTCATCTTGATACTCCAATTGTCGTAGATGCTTTCCTTAAGTATCGGGACTTGGAAGGAAACCATACCACCATTTGCCATTGCTCTATAAAGGAACCTTTATTCTCTGATACCACTTTGTTAGAATGGAGAGGCTTTTGGGATTTGGCAAAGGCTAGAAATTTATGGAAGAAGCTTCACTTTATTTTCTTTGCTTGATACAAACTCAAAGACTCCACCCCTATTTATACTAGTGGCACCTCCTAAATTAACGGCTAGGATTGTGCCACCATAATTCTAATCCAATGATTACAATAATTCCCCACCTACCACACAATAATTCAACACCTACCATACAATAATTCTACACTTACCACACCTACCATACATTCTAGAATAAGCTTCTAGATTAGGCTCTTATTAAACTTTTAAAACAACTAAAATCAAGATTAAATTTCAACAAATACAGCGAAGTAAATAGAGAGCAAACGTAAATTTTGTAAAAATTTCAGTCATTTGTACATTATATTATACAGGTTATATATAGGATAATTGGTTTAGAGTTGTTATATGCTGTCAGACACGGATCATCTATAGATATAATATTTATCGAGCAAGAAAAACGGACCCCACATGAATATATATCCATGTTTACATTTTTACTTCTAGATGAAACACACAAATACTAAAAGAAGATAAATATGATATTAGAGTATCTGATTTTTTATTTTATTGCAAATGGAAACAGATAAAAAAAGAAATGTTAGACTTAAAACTAAAATGGATAAAATAAACAAAAAGAATGTATGAACCGGAATATAGATTGCAGATGTCAATGGGCTACCAAATTCTTTTCTCGTTTGTAATAGACAAAGTTTGGCCTTTGTTTGTTCTTTGATGTATTGAGTGAAATATTATCTTTAATTTAGTTATATTTTACTCGTGATTCTCTGGCTGAAATATTTCTCTAGGTTCTGTAATAGTAATAACGAGCTCTCTTCATCGTTTGCTCTTTTGTTTTTCTCTTTGCAAAGAACTAAAACAGTGAGCCATAATCTTATAGAAAGTTGTCTACGGATGGTTTACATACATAGACCATATATTTGAACTGTAGGTTGTACGTATATATTATTTCAGTAGCACTAATTATAAAATATAATGTAGCCTTTAACTTTGTCATTGTAGTGGGCACATTTTCCTCATATTCACTTTGGGTTAAACGTTGAAAGCAACAAGAAAGTAAACTGAGATTGTTGCACGTCGGTTCATAAGGCCAAAGCTCTAATGGATAATGCTCAGAATCCAAAATAGTTATGACAAGAATCAACTTTTCATATATGGAGCTTGATTGTGTGTTCAGATATTAAATAAACGCTGTGTACTGAAACAGATGATGAAGAACATATAAATCTCATGTATTATTCTTTATGTATTTCTGTTGTTGGAAAACATCTGCTTCGTTTTAGTCATTTAATGAGTATTTTGAGATGTAAAGCCTTCGATTGCATATGCTGATATATGGAATTATAATTTGAAGAATAGAAACAATGAGAAAATGTGGTTTGAAGATAAATTAACTATCTTCAGGCTGCTTCTTATGTGACCGAATCCATGGGGACCGAATTAACAATTTATATGCTGAAAAAGATAAATACAAATATAACACGGAATTATAATTTTATGATTATTGATTAGCTATATGCTGCTGTCGTGTCTTGCACATTAAAGCAGTTAATGGATATACTGTTTTCACTAACATTTCTAGTTTCATTGTTGTGCCTATCCTATTGATGTAGCTATATATATATACAGAGAGAGAGAGAGAGAGAGAGAGAGAGAGAGAGAGAGAGAGAGAGATAAACTCGTAATTCTCTCCGTGTTAATATAAGAAAATGAGTACATAATTGGGGAGGGAAAGAAGATCCCTAAATCTAATAACCAGAAGAACAAATGAACGCGCCCCTAAGATTCCTCCTTCAAATTACAGCTCGACGCAAAGAAAAAATAAAAATAATAAAACAACCCAAGTATATGTACAGTTGGAGCAAAAAATACACCAAAAATGGAGTATAACACTGTTTAAATATCCACAAGAAAACTGCAGCAACGCCCAAATACTGAGACTCTGGAGCCGGTGGCGTAGCAAGATAGTTGTTGGAGTAAACCGTGAGAACTCAAGGCAAAAAAAACGAGAACCACAACCTCCTGGAGCAAGGCAGCAAGACAACCAAAGCTAGAGCAAACCATTATAAATATAGGAAATGAAAATATTAGAGCACGTGCAAAAATAATGAAATTTCGAAACCCTTCCCCTATCCATCATGACAAGATACTTTCCGTTTGAATCAGATACAGAAATCACACCAAGGAGACCATAGTCAAAGCAACCCCCTCATATAATGAATAACCTTGCCCCGTTGAGTTAATCTACTTATCATAAATAGTTAATTAAGTAGTTTGCATGTGTTAAATATGTTAAATAGTTATTATTTTGTTTTGTAGTTGTTTTATTAAAAGTTTGTGTGATTAATTTTATTTTGAATGTGGGTTGTAAGTTATGTGATATAAAATTAGTGGTGTAAATTAATGTTATGCTTATAAATGGTAAATAATTTAGAAAATGATGCACTCCTTCCAGCATCCCAAAAATCCTCTGTGTTTTTTCTGTATTTGAATTTTTTTTTTTGGGGGGGGGGGGCTTAAAAACCAAGATTTGGTATCAGAGCAAGGTCAATATCTAGTGAGGAGTTCGGTTCGACTCCTGCAATTCGCGCAAGGTCTCCCAGAGAAGTTCTGATCACGGAAGGATCGGCAAGTAGGAATCCAAGGCTCGGTGGACGTGAAGTCGGCAGTTTTGACCGCGAAAAAGTTCGTGGCGAGGGGATTTCGGGGGAGACCAAGGAGCGAATCAGGCAGTTCAGATCGACTCCAAGGACTTAACGGCGGAAGCAGTTCGCCGGACAGGAGAGCATCTGGCTGTAGAAAGGGGCAGGGTGCTCGGCTTCGCCAGTTTCGCGAATCTCAGTTCGAAGCGCAGTTCAAGGCAGTTCGCGGCGGTGCAGAAGACACGGAATAGGAAGGTTCGCCGCAGATTCCACGGGCGAGATGATTCTCGAGCAGGAGGCTTCAGCATTTCGGTGCTTCGCAGAAACAGCAGAGGCGAGCGCAGGCGAAGTTGCGAAGGCGTTCGCTGCAGAAGATCCAGGCAGAGATAGTTCCCTTATGGAGGACTTGCCCAACCGTCCCTGTCGCGGTCCAGTTCGGCACTGGGTGGTTCGGTCGTGAAATGCGCAAGAGGAGCTGAGGGGCAGAGACGAGAGAACGCGAAGGAATCGAGACACGACGGTTCTCTTGGGTGCTGCGACAAGAAGATTTGGAGAGGAATCTAGGAATCTTATGTTTATGCTAGACAGAATATTCCCTCATTCCAGGAAGCGAAGAAGGAGAATCGATTAATTCCTAAAAGGAATAAGGAAGAGGAAACATATTTCCTTTTGGCAAGGTGAATTTTTCTATTTGCGGAAGAGGGAATTAAAGGAAAAGGAATCTGGATAGAATATTCTAAGAGAAGTAATTCCCTCTTTTGGCCTTGGATTTAATTCCTGAGGCGAGGGAGTCAATCCTGAAGCGGAAGAAATTTAGTTTTGCGGAGGTATTTTTCTTGGAAGGAAGCAAGTCTTAATTGCTGTGAGGAGGGAATTCTTAAAACAAGAGGATTTCACGACAGTTCAGTTTCGCGCGACACTTCATAAACAGGCTCTATGAGGACGAGGTGCAACGGTTCCGCGAACAGGGACGATAGCGGTTAGGTGGCACGCAGGCTCGGGACAGCCTAGGCGATTCCAACGGAGTAGAATCTGTGAAGCACAGAAATTGGAGTATCTTGGAATTAAGAGAGCGCGATTGACGGAAATAGGACGCTCGGAGTCGTCAAACCAACGACAAGAGGAGTGTCAATCCCAATCCAATTTCTAATGTTAAGAGAGACGAATTACAACATATGGGCTGTTAAGATGAAGATAATCTTACGTTCACTAGGAGTATGGTCGATAATCGAAGGCGAAGAAAAAGATGATGACAAAGATCAAGGCGTCATGCTTGTCATTTCTCAAGCCGTGCTAGATGACGTGATGATGATAATCGCGGAGAAACAGACGTTAAAGGAGGCTTGGGATGCACTTAGGGAGATGCGGATTGGTGAAGATCGTGTTAAGAAGGCGAAAGTAAAGGTACTGAAATGAAAAATTAAGAATTTACAAATTGAGAATTCAGAGACGATAAATGAATTTTCCATGAAGCTTACCACGCTGGAAGGTGAGATTCGCTGGTTAGGCACAAAGCTCGACGATAGCGAAGTTGTTAAAAAATTGTTCAGTGCGGTTCCAGATAAATTTCTCCAAATTATTAGAACAATTGAGCAGTTTGACGATATTGAGAAGATGTCAGTTTCAGAGGCGATAGGTCGTCTTATTACATTCGACGAAGGGCTCAAAGGGTGACTACACTCAAGAGACAGCGGAGATCAGTTGCTTCTTACCGAAGCCGATAATGGGAGGCAAGAATCCCAAAGGCAAAGAGAGATGAAGGTTCTTACAACAACAAAAGTGGAGGTCGAGGAAATGGTAAATGCAATAAAGAAGACCGAAAGCCACGCAACTACGACAAATCCAAGGTCAAGTGTTTCAATTGCAATGAACATGGTACTTTGCAAATGAATGTCTCAAACCAAATCGAAGAGAAAGAGCAAACCTTGTTACAATGCAAATTGAAGATGAACATGCACTGTTAATGGCCAAAATAGGTGTTCTCAGCCATGCAATACAGAACGAGCAGGTGTTACCGTATGAAATCGAGGTAGTGCAGCCCATAACATTTGGTGAATGTTTTTTAGAGGGACCACGAGGAGAGGAGGAGCCATCAACTTTCGAAGAAGCTAAGGCAGACTCGATGTGGAGAAAAACAATGGAAGAGGAAATTTCTTCTATTCAGAAAAATTGAAGTTCTTAGTGATGAGAAAGAAAACTGATGTGCAAATCGTCAGTGAAAGACAACTAGCTTAAGGAGGAGAATGTTTAGTTAATCTAGTTGTCATAAATAGTTAATTAAGTAGTTTGCATGTGTTAAATATGTTAAGTAGTTACTATTTTTCAGTTATGTAGTTATTTTATTAAAATTTTGTGTGATTGGTTTTATTTTGAACATGGGTTGTAAGTTATGAGATGTAAAACTAGTGGTGTAAGTTAATGTTATGTTTATAAATAGTAAAAAAATCAAAAAATGATGCACTTCTTTAGGCATCCAAAAAATTCCTCTGTGTTTTTGCTGTATTTGAAATTTTTTTTTGGCTTAAAAATCAACATGCTCGGCATAGCTGGAAGGATCCAACTATCTTCATGCTGAACAAATGTATCCGTCCAGAAAAAATTGAAAAGTCTAGGGAAATATAGTAGTGAATTAAATAGGTCCAGATTCCCGTGAAAGACCTCCCATTCGCAGCCCAACAATGCATCATAGATGGGGCAATAAAAGAGCATTTTTGAAAACCATCCCTTGTAGGAACCAAAGTTTTACTGCCCTATAAAATACCCTAGAATACCCAAAAACAGTAAATAAAAATTATGAAGTTGCACGAGTAAAAGTGACAACAAGGTTATCTGTGGTAAGCTTACTCGAGGGAGTCGGACCCACCACAATTTGATTTGTTAAGAAGCTGAGACGAGCCAGCCAATTAGTTGAACTATTAAATTCTTGACGAATATACCGAAAAGCAAGCATGATATAAGAACTAATGTGTTTAATGCGGTTAATATAATATATAATTTCCCACGACACATCTCTCTCCACATTAAAACACTCAAAAAGAATAGTGGAGTCAATCTCAATCTCAACAAATTGCCAATTCATAGATAAAGCAATGGACACCGCCATTAAATGAGCACGAGCCTCAGCTTTCAAACGAGAATTCAAATAGCATGGCAAGGCAAAAAATAGTAAACATTTATTGTGGGGATTCTTGGCTACACACCCAATCCCCGCGATATTCGGCCTCCAACTCCCATCAATGTTAAAATTCACCCACCCTGCAAGAGTTGTTCGCCATCTCACCAAAACTGAGAGTTGTAGAATCCTCCTCGGGGCATTAAACCCGATCTTGAAGGAATAAAAAAATTAAATGTCAGAGAAAAAATAAACCTTCATGCCACCCAACTTGTAAACTCTATTGTTGTACACAATAATATTGGAAAAAACCGTACTAAAAGAAATACTTTTAGCACCATGATTAATCTCATTACGGGCCATCCAAATAAAACAACAAATGATAAATGGATATACTTGCAGAATGTTTTTTTCGCCGGTCAGGATTACACAAGTTGCATGTAGAGATTAAATCCTGAGCCCGATATAAAGTAGTGTCAAACTAACGACCCCATTTAATCCAAATATTTAATACAAAGGGACAAGAGAAGAAAAAGCGTGTAATAGACTCTTCGGCCTTATGACAAAGCGGACACCAAGAGGCAAGACGTAACCCTTTTGGCTTCAGAATATCATTGCTAGGAAGAAGTTGATAGAAAATTCTCCAAATAAAGAAAGACATATGAGGGGGTTAAAGCGGTAGACCAAATGTTTTTTCCCCAGGGGTTACCCAAAAATTGATGTAAGGAAACATACATAGATTCGGAAATAGAGCCATTTGAAGCAACCTTCACTTTAGGGATATGAGGTTTATGATCATCAACAGGGACAGTAGCTAGAAATCTAGCATATTCATCCCCCACCAACTTAGTAAGAAATTGAATGTTCCAATGGCCATCCAACCAAGTTTCAGAAACCAATAACTTATCAAAACCATCATTCCCTGATTGAAGAGAAATTTGAGACCAGGAGTCAACCAAAAAGAGATATTACAACATCCCAACTCCCAGAATATGAGGTTTTTGGCCCACTCCCGAGTAAGAAGTAAACGTTTTCATATTCGAGAATGCCCCTTCCTCCATGTAACAAAGGCAGGGTGATAATTTTTGCAATATTTCTCATCATGAAAGAGGCCCACAAGGAAGTACCTCTCCAAAAATTAAGCCAGTGCTTGAACAGATTTATTTCAGCTATGTGATGTAATTGCTTAAAGCCCAAGCCACCCCCACTAGTAGGTTTACAAACATTTTTCCAGGAGCACTATTTTCTCCCCGAGTGACCACTGGCCCATAAGAATTTATTAAAGCATTCCGCAAGTACCTTTGGGTGCTTTTTTTCATGTGTAAAACTTGTAGCCATACAAAGGCATGCTTTTTATTTTACTTCTAAGCACAGTAATACGACCCCCAAAGGACAAGAAATTATTCTTCCAATCATTAATTCGAGTATGAATATTTTCCACAACCTCACCAAATTTTGTTTGTTTCATCCTCCCTTTAAGAAGTTGAACGCCTAAATATTTAATAAAGAGAGTTGAGGATGAAAACCCTGTATATTGTTCAGCCCAAAAAACATGACCACGATGACGTTCTTACCAAAATAAAGATGACATTTGTTCACATTAAAATGGAGCCCCGAAAGCATTTGGAATTTCTTCAGTAGGAGATAAACCTTCTTGATACTACTTTTACTTGCGTTAGAGAAATGAACAATGTCATCCACATAAGCTAAGTGTGTGACAATCACTGTGGCTTTAGTAAAGTAATGGAGGGAAGGTATCTGAGCAAATAATTCTTTAAGCATGCGAGAGAAGTAATCAAACACAATATTTTAGTAAAGTAATGGAGGGAAGGTGTCCGAGCAAATAATTCTTTAAGCATGCGAGAGAAGTAATCAAACACAATATGAAGATTGTGGGAGATAGTGGATCACTCTAGTTGATCCCACGACTAACACTGAAGAAACCATGTAGAGTACCATTAATGAGGATGCTATAGTGGTTACAATGCAACCATCTGAGGTAATTTGGTAGAAAATCTAGGAAATACCTCTAGATTTAAGAACCTCAATAAAAAATTGGCAACTTAAGGAGTTATACGCTTTTCAAAGATCCAATTTAGTAGCCATATTACCTCCACAGATCTTTTTGTCATTGTCATAGAGCAATTATTGTGCTATCATAATATTGTAAGTGATCCCCCTACCTTCAAAAAAAGCCGATTGATTTTGAGATATAAGGAGATGAAGAAGGGGTTGAAGACTTTTGACCACAATTTTGCTTATTATTTTTGACATAACCGAGGAGAGCAAAATAGGTTGGAAATGCTCCCAAGCCATTTTCTGCGTAGACTTGGGTATAGGTACTATGGTTGTGGCAGAGAAATATTTCCCAGGATTCTTACCCTAAAGAATATTTTAATAGCTTTGACCACATTACTTGTAACAATGCTCCAACATTTAATATAGAAATCGGAACTAAAACCATCCGACCCAAGGGCTTTATTACAATTAATTTCCAGAAGTGCATTATAAACTTCGTCAACATTAGGGATACCACAGAGATCCAGACCATTAGTGTAAGTTCTCACCTCATTAAAGTAATGATCCTCAATAGAACCATAAGTTTCTCGAGCATTTTATCAATCAGTAAAGTATTGGACCGCACTATCCCCCAACTCTTGAATATTCGTAAGGAAATTTCCTCGATCATCTTTGATGCGTATAATAGTGTTGGAAGCCCGACACCTTTTAATACAAGCATGAAAATATTTTTTATTTCTATCTCCTTGAGGAAAATGCACTTCCCTGGCCATTTGTTGTAAGAATTCTTCCTCCAAAAGCGAAGCTTCCAACAATTTAGAATGTGCAATCTGTAGCTGAGAAGCCACATCAATATTAGATTCATCTAGTTCTTGAAGGGACTTAACCCTATCCCAGCCTTAATGACCCGGGCATGAATATCACCAAAGACTTCCCAATTCCAAGCCCTTAGCAGACACCACTTTTTTATGGAGCTTCCAAAGAGGAAACCAAGCATTCCCTATCTCATTAGTTGTCTAATTAGAAGGAACAAGCTTAAGAAAATCATTATGCTTTGACCAAATATTTAAGTAATGAAAGTGGTATTTGGAGAACTTTTTAAAATAACCAAAGGAAAGAAGCAGTGGTTTGTGATCCGAACTAGACCTACAAAGATGTTTCACTTGAGTGAAACCGTAAGAAGAAATCCAGGCTTGATTAGCAAAACACAAATCAAGGAGTTCAAATAAATTACCTGTCTTCCAGATGAATTTGGAGCCAACATACCCCAAATCCAACAATCTTGCATCTGTCATAGCCACACCAAACTTATTCCTCAAAGATGAATCAACTCAGCGACCTCCAGACTTTGGAGTGATGCATAATCATATTAAAATCACCCCCACCATCCATTTATCTAGTATAATGTTACCCATATTTGTAATTTTATTCCATAGTTCATATCTAGCAAGAAGCCAAGTGCTTGCATAAATAAAAGTCAACCAACCCAAGAAATCATCAACAGCAAAATAAGTATGAACAAATTTGCCATCATCCGCAATTATGTCCAAAAAGATGTGTTTCCTCCAAAATATCCAAATCTTATTAGAGCAATTACAGAAAGAGTAAAACTGCTGAAATTTACCCAAAATGTGAACCTCCTAAAAAGAAATCATTGGTTCAAAAATAATAAAAATACCAATTTTATAGATCGTTGTCATCAGTCAGCCTGCCAAGGGGGTGAGGATCTGCAAGTCCCCTAATATTCCAAATCAATAGAATAAACATGTATAAACAAAGAACCCTTCCTAGAAGCTCTAGTTCGGGTTAGTATAAGTTCCCCCTTCGAGTAGTATTGATTTACCCCCTCAATTCCATTTCCAATCCCAAGGTTATTCAATTCATAATTGCTTTATTTTCCTTCTCTGATGATATTTCTGCACCTGCCATTCCTCCCCAAGGAGGTTAGAAAAATCTTCCAACTGAGATTCAGACACCGACAGCTAGCATCCAGACTCACTTGCTGAGTTAAAACTCCTACAATGAGAAAAACATAAGCAGACATATTGGGAGGGGTTAGAGCACCTGGACTCCTTTCCAAAGAACAAACTTTAATAACCAACCCATCAATATTTTTCAGTAGGCTGAACCAGAACATCATTTCCAGAATTATATTCTGCTCGCCCAATTATTTCTTCAGCAACACCAAATTCCACTAAGTGAACCTTAGGAGAAGAAATGAGAATCTCAGTGATTCCCGTCTAAATTGAAGACGATGTGACCTCACCAGGGGAGACAAAAGACTAGGAACATCCATATGATTCCCATTCTAGGCCTCAACAACAACAATGAGCTGAGATGCAGTGCGTGGAGAAACTGTCGGACGTAGATGGGGGTCTTGCCACAATGAGCACAATACCGGGGATGAGGGCCTAACTCAATTTTTTGCCAGTATCCCTGATGAGGGGATCCAATCCAAATCTCATCAAGAAAAGGTTGTGTTATATCACGTTCCACAAGCCACAAGATTCAGAGGGCCTTGATTAGTCAACAGTGGGAGTATCAACCTTCAGCGGTTTCCCATAAGCAATAACAAGCGTGTAAAGAATCTTATAATTGAAGAGATGTGGCTTGAACCCTAGAAATTTTACCCAAACCAAGATATTAGAGGATTTGGACTTTGGATCAAAATCCACGGTCCATTTCAGAACCTTCATAAATCAGTTATCGATCATTAAGACTCTTTGGACATAAAATTGTGTATAGTCCGCATCATTAGAGAGTTGAATAAGCACGTGAAGACCATCAAGCAAGCCAACCTTCCAGCTTCCTGTGAGCTTAAGGGAATCAAAGTGTTTACGGATAATCTCAAGCTTGGGATTCCCATAAGAAAGTTTTCCAACAAGAAAGTGCCTACACGAGGAGGCCAAAATATTTGTTTCCGCATCAGTGAGGAAAAGTGAGGGTTTTCCATTCTTCCTTCCTAGCTTTTTAATAAAAGTGTAATCCCCTCCTAATTCCAAAGCATCATGAAAAGCTTGATATATATATATATATATATTAGCAAAAGAAATAATTTACTGAAATGAAAGGGGTACAATAAGTGGTGTGAAAGGGCCCCTAAAAATGGAGCTCTACCCATAAATTACACTCACATAAAAGACATAACAAAGCAAAACATGCAAATAAGCAGTACAATGTAAGGGGTCGCCTTCCTCGAGTAATTTATTGAGGAAGAGAGAGAAATTATACGCTGAAGAACTGAGCCCATGCCAGGAGAAGTGAAAGTGTCTTGATATATATATATATATATATATATATATATATATATATATATATATATATATATATATATATATATATATATATAAATAGTATAACCATAAATGGTCTGCACTAATCTCTAAACAATTTGACAGTCCAGATCATATAGTCTAAATAACAAATCATACACAGAAGGTTACAAGGCATCATGAATCCAACTGGATATGGACCACTAGTAGACCGAGGGGCTACCTATCGAGTAATGATCGGACGACCAAATGACCACCTAGGCCATCTAGGGACATGCATCAACACTAACAACACTACATATAGCTCATTTTAGATGGACTAATTTTATCGGTTATCTATAGAGAACCCATCAATTGTTATATTTACGATGGAAAATTGACTTTTTTAAGGTCATAGCTAAAACTCTTGTGGGTAATCTTTTAAACCGACTAATATTATGAAGAAAATAAATTACCAATGTATGACCGACAAAATTTGATCCTTGCTTTTTGAGTAATTCATAAAGCACGACCAAAGCGTCTGATTTCGTTGGTTTAGTTATCCGATGAAACTTCCGTTGAAAATTATTGACTGCAGAAATAACAGAAAAGCATCATGGCTGTTGTTTTTTTTTTATGCAGGATTCTGTCGACTGTGATACTTTTCCAGTGACATTGATTGCTGAAATATTAGAAAAGTATCACAACCTCCATCTCAATAGCGAGTGTGCAACATTCCTGAAGACCTTCTCATCATGTGTGGTAGACATAGAAGCTGCAAATGCACTGGTGTAGGGGTGACCGTCGTAGGAAAACGTCTGTGATCCAATCCCATAAACTCTTCCCTTTGTCTTACCTCCAAAAACCTCCACCATAAGTAGTACTTGGAAAGATCAGGATCTTGAATCATAATACCACCTGATGAATAGGATCCGCTCTCCTTCAATTGTTTGAATCTCTCCTATAAAAAAGTAGTTACATATAGTTAGAGCTTGTATGCATTAACATCAAACTATTTTGAGCTTGTGAATACTTGGGTTGCACGAGATTTGTCGTCAATCCATGACGGTCGGACTGCCCCTTATGGGAGTGCTCATGTACATTGGAAGCGGAGGACTCTTGTCCGAACTTCACATTCTATCCATGTAACAAAATAGTTAAATTATTTCATCAATTTATAGTAAAATTTAAACTAAAAATGAAATCATACCAGCCTCCACTTGTATTCTATATGTGGGAGTACCTCACCAGTATGGTTGCAGGGCAACTTGGCCCCACAGTCCGACGAAAAGTTCTGCCTCGTCAGTTCCCTCTTCTTTTGCTACTCTAAAGAAACCTAGACCCTGAGCAGCGTGAAAAAACATCCTCTCCTGCAATGATTTTCAAATATAATCAAACATGTTCCGTAGGTGATAACTACCCTTGCACTCAAAGTTACACCAATGTGTACTTCGTGCTCAGGCACTAAGAGAATTATTTTTACAAAATTACAAGAATTACATTAGTTTGATAAATAAATAAATAAATATAACATAATATATTTATGAACAATACATTTTGTAAACTTCTGAAACTAAAGAAACTAAATTGTAATTTGGTTCTCCAATCAATATAATTACAACATATTGTTACTTTTCTAATCAATTAAAAAATAAAAGGATTACTATTAATATCTTAAAAAAAGCATGTGTTGTCCACAGGCTAACTGCGATAGATGGTGCCTATGGACTCCTTGCCACTCGATACACTCTAGGCCTCTGCCAAAGTCAACCACGCTGTAGGGATCAGGGTAAGGTTGGGGGTAGGGATCGAGGTGGAGGTGGGAATGGTGGTCGGAGAAGCCCCCAAAGTGGGAGTGGGGGTGAGGGTGAGGGTGGGGTTAGTAGTCAGGGTGGGGTCGAAGGTGGGTGTGGGGGCGGGGGTGAGGGTGAGGGCTGGGGTGGGAGTGGTTGAAGAAGTTAAGAAACCTCTTCTGATGTGCTTCTTCATCTGGTAATGTTATGCTTTATCCCTCTGAGTAGTGAGAAAGACCATCCCTACCTCCAGTCAACATCAAAAATAAAGAAAGGAAATGTAATTAATTAGTGCACATAACAAAATATTATGTGTATAAACTAAAAAATTGAACAACAAGTAGTAAAAATAAAACATAACAGTATGCAACAAACATGTAGATGAAAATAATAAGTGTAAGTTACAACTTCTAAAATAAAACACAAAAGCAGGCAATAAAGTGAAAGATGAAACTGTTGTGGAAATTACAAGCTAGTTAAATGAAAATGAAACAGTGAGTAATAAATTGTCAAATATAAAACTGTGAAGCCCAATCTATAAACTTAAAGGACTAAAGCTTTAAATATTTAAAGTAACTTACCCATCTTACTCGTGTCAGTGCAGAAGTTAAGGAATTGTTGATCGCCGGAATGGATAACCCGACACCTAGTTTAAAAATAAATTTAATATATATATGTAATATTAGGAAAATATCATTTTAATTTTAATTTTTGAAAATATGAAATCAAACCGATCTCATATGTGTAATAGCTTAAATAATCAAGCAGTTTATTGTTTTTACTATGAGCCATGTATCTAACCCGAAGAATAGATTCGTTGTTTAGTGCTGAGGCTTGATCAAAAGAAACTAAATACTTATGACATATGTTTGGTCTGCGATCCATTTATGTTGACCGACAACTTCCCTTATCTAATATGAAAGAATTTGATAGACGATGCACCAAAAATTTGTTAGATTTTTTCTATATAATTCGTACTCATTTCTGGTGATATTATACCTTAAAGAAAGGTGTTCTTCATGTTTTACTGCAGGTATGATAATTTTAGGTGATTGGAGCAAAAGGAAGGAAAAAAGGAACAAATTTGGAGAAATAAGAGGCAAAATGAAGAATTCAGCCTACTAGCGCCGCCGGTACCTAATTCTAGAGAGTTCAAAATTTAAATGACGGACTAGCACCGCTGGCGCCCTATCCAGTGTCATCGGCGCCGTATCCAGCGTCGTCGACGCCCAATGTTCGTAGAAGTCAAATTCAATGTATTTGTATGCTTTTTGAAGGGTTGCTTGAGGAAACTCTTAGGAAATTCATTTCTAAACTATTTCAAACAAATTTGAATGCCAAGAAAGTGAGAGAGGAGAGGGAGAGAAGTCTTTTAGAGTGAGGAAAGGGTGTTAGGGTTTGTGGAGAGTGTGTGGTAAGCATGTAGAAGCCTTGTTTTTGTGAGGGATTCTTCTCTAAAGAGTGTAAGAGCAAGAGGAAAGTGAGAGATTGCTTCTTCCTTACTATTTTAAAAAGAGAATTGAGTTTTGTAGTGAAGAGAGAAAAGGATTCAATGGAACTTCAAGGGATTTGCTTGGGGAAGAAATCGAGATAAGTTGTATTTACTTTTGTGGTTTGTAAGACTTTACTTTTATATCTAAAACCCATATATTCTTGTATTTTTCTCATGAATTCTGAGTAGATTTCTTTTTCTTTCTTCTTGCAATGAGATGTAGTTAAGTGTTGATGTAGATTCGATCTGCCATAAAAATGTTAAGAAATTGTGATGATTTTCACTTTGAACTTCATTTACTTTTCAATCTAGCCAATTGAAATTGTTAAAACTTGTTGTGAAACATTCAATCCTAAAGGACTAGGTGTTCTACAACAATAGTTGAGAATTCATTCAATGTCCATAAATGAGTTGCGTAATTCATGGAATTGAGTGCAAATAAATAGGGAAATGTGGTTTGATGTGTGTTGAATTGGAGATTTTAGAGTGACAGGTTGAAATCCCTAATTGGGTCCTAAAGTTTGGTAACTAAAGCTTGGATTAGCCTTCAGGTGAAGGGAAGTGGGAGCTCTGAAGTGAGAGCCAGTATCCTCCCAGCCTAACCATAGATTTAGTGACTAAGCTTAAAATTTGTTAATGTTCTTTATATAACTTGGGAGAGGGGGTACTCTGACGAGGGTAAAGAATATGAATGCTCCTATTTAGCACAATAAAAATTTATTTTCAATCAATATCAATCACTCATCATAGAATCATTGTAAGAGGAAAGATACTTTCCCATATTCGAACCCTACAATACTTAACATAGTGTGTGTTAGTTAATCTTGTTTAGAAATTTAATAAAGTAATTTTAGTTAGTTTAGCTTTAGTTATGTTTGAACTAGCAACTTAAGTAGTACTTGAAATTGCATTGTGAATTGAGTATTGTATTTCAAATATTTACTATATTTTAAAAAATGTTCCAACCTTTTACGTGGGATTGATAACCAAGACTCCACTAGAGACCTGTATTACTTGAACGATACGTATACTTGTGTATACAAGTGACTGCCTAATTATTAAATTAATCTTATTGTGCAACCAAACAGAAACTATCTTTTGAATATTACGTTAGAGGCAGATCACCGGTCATCAAGTTTTTAGCGTCGTTTCCAGGGAATGTATAAAATGGTAACTGTTAAAATTGTAGTATTTGAAAACCTTTACATTGTAGTTTACAATTATGTGTGATTGCTTACTTTTTAGTGTGTTTTGTCTAATTTTATATGTGTAGGATTAGATCCATAGGTTTAGTGCCTTAAAATTCAGAATTAAAGTGTATTATTAGAAAAAATTAATAACAACAAAAACAACCTGAAGATCCTCACAAAATAGCGAACAACTTAGATAATTAAAGAAATGAAAATGAAAACTTACCAAGACCTTTAATAGATTATGCTAACCCAACAACATATGAAATTCACTTAACTATCCAAAATCCTGATGTTGATGCTACTTCATTTGAGCTTAAACCTACTATTATCCAAATAGTACAAAATAATCAATTTGGAGGAACTCCTAATGAAGATCCTAATCTACATCTCGCTAGTTTTCTAGAACTGTGTGCTACTTTTAAATATGATGGAATGTCGAATGATGTTGTCAGACATTGACCTTTTCCTTTTTAATTAAGGGATAAAGCCAAGGCATGGTTAAATTTGTTAGCACCTGGATCTATCAGAACTTGGGGAGAACTTTCACAAACATTTTAGTCAAAATATTTTCCTACATAAAAAACTGCTAAGCTAAGAAATGATATTACATTCTTTGGTCAGTTTGAAGGGTGTCGACATATTTTTAGGTTGTGAGTTTAATTTAAAAAAAAAAGGGTCGCCTATAGAAATTGTCGGCGAATTTTTAGATTTTAAATTTAATTTAAGTATATATATATAATTTGGAAAGTAGCATTTGATTTTTGAAAATAATTTTAAGTTTGAAAATTTTAAGATATGAAATCAAACTGATCTCACATCCCAAATAGTTTATATAAATGAGCATCGCAACACAAACCATGTATCTATCCCGAGAAATAGATGCACTGCTTGATAATGAAGCTCTATTAAATAAACTAGAAGATTTGTGACATTCGTTTGGTCTGTGAACCAATTTTATAAGCCGACAAGTTCCCCTGCTTAATATAAAGGAATTAAGCAGGGTTTATATTACCTGGGTTCTTAAAGTTCACTATAAGGGCAAGCCCCTATAGTTAATTACATCCTAAATGACGCGAATCATTTAAGAAAACTCTCGATAATGATCAGTGGTTTTGCTCTCAGGAATTTAAAAGTTTAAGGTTTTCAAAGGATTGAATTTTGGAATTTCATTAAGGAATGGATCGAGTTTGGAACAGTTTATTTTAAGAGTCCAATAGAAGAGCAGTAGGAGAAGCTGGAGATCTAAGAAGAATCTTGGCAACTTCCTAAACTATCCTATTGTTTGGCTTCAATTTGGGAGTTTATTTAATGTTTCATCCTACCTGTTTTAACTAATTAGGACTTATATTCATATGACACAATCATACAAACAGCCTTGAAGATGTGAGGGCTTATGTCATACCAAACGACTACCTCGGAGTCCTAAGACCGGTTAGGGCTTAATTTGTATAACAATTATGCAAATGCCTAACAAAAAGTTGAGAATTTTTGTTGCACTAGGCAAACCACCTCGAATTCGTATGGCTTAGTTATTTAATTTCTAAGAAGGGTTTAACTGTTGTAGATCCGAGTTTTGCTGACGACGATGGCCGTGCTGCCCACTATGCTCCAAGCTCCTTGTTGTCGCAGAGGTTTAGTTTTAGAAGGTGAAAAATCAGGAGATGAGAGAAGTGTTTTGGTTTAGAGAAATCTTAATATCCAAGTGTTTTTTAATGTTTTAATTAAAACAAATCTTAAAGTTGATTATAACAACACCGGTTAAGATCCCACGGTTCCATCCTTCCGGCATCGTTATTTTTATCGGATTCACTTAGTCTAGATGAATTTGTTAAAATCAACAGAATGAGTTCCACACTTTCATTTAGATCGTGGGAAATCCCATTAGCAACACGTAGGTTACATCATCCGAGGTATTCCCGATCATCCAACAAGACGTTTTAATTTAGTTAAAGTTGTAGTTTCTGTTGTTCTGTTTGTGATTAAATTTTGAGTTTTTTTATATTTTGAATGTTGTGGTGGTGAATTTTATCTTGTGTCGATTTTAATTTAGTTTTGGGTTTCAGTTTTGTGACTATCCTAAAGGTTTTCAGTTTTCATGCAGGGTGACATTCTTGTTTAACATGAAAGAGAAGTAAAGTGCAGTACAGGTAAGTAAATTGCATCAAAATATAAATGTACCTGGTAGGGTCTTCACGTCATTCCCAGCTGAAACTTTATTATTGCATTGCATGTATGTGTTTATAGTTTTGCAGAAATTAAAGCATAACAAAAAACAGGAAGAAGTAGGACTAACAAGCAGTAACTACTTAATCCTATGATGTCTATGTAAATGTCCTGGTTTTCTACTAAGTCCTATGATGTCTATGTGAATTTCTATGTTGTGTTTCAATGAACTTTGTTAATTTAGTTGAGGATGGTTTCGTTAAGCGGACATATTAAGTTTAATAGACCTCTGAGGTATCCAAAAGGTCAGAGAAGGATGCAGGTCCATGCTTCCCTCTCACAGCTTAGAGAAATGTCTCGGGCTCAATTAGACTCATTATGTTGCTTAGCAACTCATCCTACCTATACCCTTATGCTTAATGAACACAGGTGTTCGGGGTAGGTTGAGGCAGATAGGTTTAGGTGTGGTTTGGATTTGGATTGGTGGCAATTGGTAGTTTGATTTGGACTTATGGGAGTGCTATGAAGAGTTGGTGGTTTTTTAATTGAGTTTGATTTTAGTTTTGGGATTGGAGGATTTGAATTTGGTTTGTGTTTGTATTTGGTTTGGGTTTGAACTAGGCTTGGTTTTGGTTTTGGTTTTTGTTTGTTTTTGGAGCTAGGAACTTTGAGTTTGGAATGTGAATTGGGAAGGTTGTGTGGACTTCGGGTAAAATTTGGGTTACTCCATGCATTCATTAAGCATAAGGGTATTCTTATTATGTTTTCTACACCAAGTTGTGATTTCCTAGGAGTCTTTATGAAGGGGAAAATGAACCATGCCTCAGGAGGCCTATCCTAGGTTTGATTGTTATCGTGTTAGTATTGTATTGTAGTCGGGACTGTTGTTGTATGTTGTGATTGTTGTGTTGTGTGTAATTGTTAAGTATGTGTTGTTATTGTATTATGTATGTTATTTTTTTGTTTTGTTTTTGTCTTGTGTTATTATTATTATTTATTTATGTGTTATTTATTGTTTATGTGTTTTGTTATTGTTATTTTTATTATGTGTTGTTTACAATTATTATCTTTTATTTATAATTGAAATTATTATTATCTTTATTATTTATTTAATTTATTATCTTATTTAATTCATTGTGACTTATTTACTTATTTATTAATTGTTATTAATTTTATTTAATTAATTGTTTGTTATTTATTTGTTTTATTTAATTAATTGTTTTTTATTTATTCATTTTATTTTACTTTATTTTATTTAAATTTTTATTTTTGCTTTTCATTTAATTTATTTTATAATTTAATTTAATTTAATTTAGTATAAATTATTATTTAATTTAATTTAATTTAATTTATTTAACTTATTTTATTTAATTTAATTTATTATTTATTTACATTATTTATTTACTATATAATTTTATTTATTTAATTACTATTTAATTTTTTTTAAATTTAATTCATTATTCATTTATATTATTTAAATTATTTTTTTAAATTATGTATATATGCATTATTTATTTTTATTATCCCTTATAAGTTATTTTATTTTATTATATGTACATTTTTATTACTTAAATATTATTGATTTATTATTATTAATTTCTATTATTACTTTACATTATTTATTATTATCATTTTTATTATTATTTATATATATTTACATTTTAAAAGGGCATTTTTATTTATTTATTTTCATTATTTATTTAGGTTTATAGTTATTTATTTTATTATTTATTTTTATCATACTATTTTTTATTATTTACATTAATTTAGATATATATATATATATATATATATATATATATATATTATTCATTTATTTAGTTTTTTATTAATTCTATGATTTATTTTACTTATTCATTTAGTATTTTAGTGAGTTATTTTATTTAAAATTTAGCATAGTTGTTTTATTAGAAAAGTTATTAATTAGTTTATTATTATATCATTTATTATTCTTCATTTTTATATTTCATTTTTGCTTTTTTTTACTTTTATTTCCTTTATGATATATTTATTTCTTTCAAATTTTAAAACTTATTATTTTTTTAAGTTAGTGAGACTAGGTGGTAGATTTGTAAATATTTAACATTAGTCATAAAACTTTGCATAAAAAGAATTCCTAAACGCATGGATAAAATTTAAATAGCATGAAAAGGAACAACCTACACATAATTTTTTTGAAAAAATACATGGAGAGATTTAAAAAAAAACTAAATTGGTTTGCATGAAATATAGCCTTAAGGCTAATTATGAAAAAAAAATCAAAAAAGCATGCATGGAGATTAAATGATTTGCAAATAAATTTGAAAACCTTTGTAAAGGAAGAAGAACACTAAAATTATGCATGTATGTATGGATCTTAAGCTAAGCATGAGAAGGGTGAGGAAATTTTTAAAGCTTGAGTGTTCACAAAATAAAAGGGAGCGGGAAGAAACTTACCTTAATTTTGGGGGGTTGATGGAAGGAACTTGAAGAGAGGGATGCCTTCTTGAAGCTCACGGCTAGGAAGGGGTTTGGGTGGGTGTGCCTTACTTGGAAGAAGGAGAGGATGAGGAGGAGAGGCTCACGGCTAGGAGGGAATTTTTGGGGGGTAGAATGGTTAAGTGTAGGGGTTTAAGTGAGTGTGTAAAGGTGTGTGAAGTGGGATTATGGGGGGATTTATGGAGGGAGGCTCACAGCTAAGGGTAAATTGGGGGAGTGAGGGAGAGGTGAGGGAGAAACATGGTGTAGGTAAGGTGATAGGGTGAGGTGGCGGGTAGGGTGAGGGAGAGGTAAGGGAAAGGTGAGGGAGAGGCATGGAAGTAAGGTGAAGGTAAGGAGGGAAGACTTTTAATTTTTTATTATTTTTTTTTTTTTGGTTATTTGTTTTGCCGTGAGATGTAAGAGGAGGAGAATGTGGGTGTGTGTGTGAGTTAATTTTAATTTGGTAAATTTTGGATTTTTAATCAATTTTAAGAACATTGGGCTAACTTGATTTTAGATTAGGCTAGAGCTTGAATGAAGCCCAAGTGCCTTGATAAATATTGTCCATATGATTGTAATGAAGATCTTTCATGAAGACATAAAGTGGTTTTGAGCTCATTTGGAAGTTCAATTTTGGTAGGGATAGGATTTTTGATTATTTTGGACCATATTGGGATCGGGTCAAGTTATCATGAGTTTGAGTGGGAATGGGGTCTAGAGGTCTTCAATAATAATGTAGATATGGTTGTGTAGAATACTTTTCATGAAGACATAAAATGGTTTTGACAAGGTTTAGAGGGTCGAAATTGGGGGTTTTTTGGTCAAAATGGATTTGGGTAAGACCTGAGCTCACATTGTGGACAATTGATGAGTCAATTAATTTTAAAGAGGTTTTATAAAGAGTTTGGAATTTAAATTTGGGAGGAATTGATTGACATTGGCTTTATTTAGGGAATTTGGGTTATTTAGGCAAAATTGGTGATTTTGGATTTCAAGTGGAATTGGATTCAAATGTGGATCACATTGGACTTGAATTTAGTATATATTGATATTGGAGATGTAAAATTTTGGTTTGGAATTGAATTTGATCAAAATTGGGGTCAATTGGGTCAAGATTGGGTTAGATTTGGGCACATATGGGTTAAAAAGGGGTCAAATTGGGGATTTTGGTAAAAGTTGGATAAATTGACAAAATTGGCCAATAGTGTAGTTGAATAAAATAAAATAGAGGATTTTTAGGATTTTTTGGAGTTTTTTAGGAATTTTTTGGATTTTTTGAATTTTTTGGCTAAAAGGGTATTTTGGGTATTTTGAGGGTATTGGGGGGTATTTTTGGAAATTTTGGAATTTTTGGTCATGGATGGTCAATTTGCGTGGTAAGGAATATCTTGGAATGATTTTTGGGGAATTTTGGTGAATTTGAAGAATTTTGGGTTATTTAGGGAATTTTGGGAGGCCGGGGCCAAAAATTGAAACTTTTGAGATTTGAAGGTGGCTTCAAAGTGAGCGTGATGTAATGGTTTAAATTGAGTTATAGATCGAGGGTCACCTTCATTTGGTCCTCTATGTGTTGGTCCCCACCACTTAGTCGTAGGCCGAGGGTCAGGCTATCCACATGAGTTTCCAAAGAGTTCGGGGTTGAAATTAGGATGTGCGGTATATGTTGTGAATGTGAAGTGTATGAGTGGTGATCTCCAGACCTCCCTCAGGGAAAATCCTATGGTCTGACCACCTATAGGAGACTTCCCCTAGGATTCCTTATGCTTGCCTTTTTCCTACCAAAAGGTGAAGGTTAGGCCTTAAGCATATAAAAACCCCTAGTGAAGCAAGAAGAGTTTTGAATTTCTATGGGGAGGGTTCCATGACTAGTCCACTAAGAAAGTCACTAGGAGAGTCCTATGGCTAGACCCTAGGCTATTCTAAAGAGATAGTAGATCTCAACCAAAAGTGAGGTCAACAAATAGATCCCCAATAGGTGCAGTGTGCTGGACAAGCACACCGCACGTATTGGTGTTGACCGGCGAGATCAACAAGACCAACACAACTCTCTGAGTAAAAACTCAAGATAGAACGAAGAGTTTAGCAAGTGAGTTTCCACTAGGGATTGTTTGGTTGAAAACCTTCAAACCCAGGGACTCTCACGGGGGAAAGAAGGATGGAATACCTTTCAGCGCGAGTTGTGAATTTCAAGCTCCCAAACTCTGAAGGAATCCGAACCGGTTTGATTTGAACAAATGGTAATTTTGAATTTGATTTCAAGTTTCTTGTTTGAATTTTATTTTGAAACTTTGTTTTGAATTTGGAATTTTGTTTTTTTTATTTAATTTTAGGATTTGAATGTGGGAATTTGAAATTTTAAGCGAAATCAGAATTTTGGTACTGCTCGCAGGAGGAGAATTAGAATTTAGGTACTGACTTGGAAATTCAAGGAAAAAGTTTCTTTTTTGGGAAATCAGAAGACTAGGCTCCGACCACAGAATTTCATGGAAGGCGGAAAAATATCTCAGAAGGGAGACGGAAATTTAGGGAATTTTTGGGAAATCGGACGACTAAGCTCCAACCCCAGAATATCATGGAAGGCAGAAAAATATCTCGGAAGGAAGATGGAAATTTAGGGAATTTTTGGAAATCGGACGACTAAGCTCCGACCCCATAATATCATGGAAGGTGGAAAAATATCTCGGAAGGAAGATGGAAATTTAGGGAATTTTTGGGAAATCGGACGACTAAGCTCCGACCCCAGAATATCATGGAAGGAGGAAAAATATCTCTGAAGGAATATGGAAATTTAGGGAATTTTGGGAAATCGGACGACTAAGCTCCGACCCCAGAATATCACGAAAGGAGGAAAAATAACTCGGAAGGAAGATGAAAATTTAGGAAATTTTTGGGAAATCGGACGACTATGCTCTGACCCAGAATATCATGGAAGGCAGAAAAATATCTCAGAAGGAAGATGGAAATTTAGGGAATTTTTTGGGAAATCGGACGACTAAGCTCCGAACCCAAAATATCATGGAAGGCAGAAAAATATATCAGAAGCAAGATGGAAATTTAGGAAATTTTTGGGAAATCGGAAGACTAAGCTCCGACCCCAGAATATCATGGAAGGCGGAAAAATATCTCGGAAGGAAGATGGAAATTTAGGGAATTTTTGAGAAATTGGACGACTAAGCTCCGAACCCAGAATATCATGGAAGGCAGAAAAATATCTCGGAAGGAAGATGGAAATTTAGGGAATTTTTTGTTTCTTGGGAAAGAGAGGATATTATTAACCTGTCTGTTTCAGATTTCATATCGTTTCATTTTGTTTAATTTTGATTTTGCTTCATTTGAGTTCATTTCTTTTTATTTTGATTTCACTTAATCCGATTTTATTTTGACTTTCCGTTTCAATTTCAATTTTCGTTTCTTTTTGGTTAATTTCATTTTCAATTTTCATTTTTTTATCCTTTTATTCTGTATTATCATCATTCATTTTTTTGGAACCAATGGGTGGTTCAACGGCTTTCGACCTTCGCATTGAAAGAAATATTTCTGAAAAGGGAAATCTTCATTGATTCATCTGAAAAGAAGTACAACTGATTTGACATTAACAAGCATCCAAAACTTATCATGTATACAGAACTGAATAAAACAGGTGTATCATGTCATGTGACTGCTGCGGAGGTAGTGACAACAGCTGCTGTGCTCTGCTGTGAGATGTAGTAGTATTCTGCCTCTGAGGCTGCTGCGGGGGACGGGCCAACCTGCCAAGGTTACGCTCCGGAACAAAAGTCCCCTTGCGAACACCCGGAGGTAACACCGTCACAGTGGCAAAGGACGAAGGTTTTCCAACTCTGATTTGGTTCATAGTAGAACGGTGCTTTGTCTTCATCCATTCTCCTGAAGGTGACTGACACCCTCTTTCCTGCAACTCCGGGGATGCAGTGTTTTGCCAAATCCGCTCCATTTCCTTTTAAGACCAACACTGATCAGACTGGCAAGGTAATCTTAACAGAACCTCTGAATTCACCCCGGTCCAACTATCTGAATTTCACGTCCGAACAAAATACTGCATTCACTCACAAAGGAGACCGTGCAGAAGGGCCTCACGAAGTCATGGTGGTCAATATGAGGAGGGATGCAGTCCCCATCCTTATAAATATTTATAATGTAGTTGTTTGGGATACAGTCTGCAGGCAGTATGTGCCACTGACCATCCTCCTGATCATTCCCTTGATTTGTGGTGGCATTGGAACCACCTCATCATGTTGTAAAATCCACGGGGGTTTCCCTGTCTGTCTCTGGCAAAGTTGTAGCAGCAACCGCACTGAATAGTGACCCTGCCTTTTCCTCTCCTCCATTTAGATGGCTTCGTATACCTCATGGGCTTCAAGAGACCTGCTTATCCCATGGTCTTGAGAGCTTTGACGCAATCCAGAATATCCTTTTCATCTTCCTTTTAGAACACATCAGTATAGAGCTCGAGTCCTTCAAGGATGTTGACCCATTTTCCTTGAATATCCTTGTAATGCTCAAATTCCTGCTTTCTGACTCTTCGTATCTTTGCCATAATGTAGTATGGGACTCCTTGTGGCGGCGGAAAAGCATACTCTGGTACGTAAGGCTCCACACTCGGAAATTCTCTACTCTAAAGTAGCATCGAGGCAGCTGCATATGCCTCGAAGGTGTCGGGTTCCTCAAGCTGTAGCCCAAGTTAGGCTCCACACTCCCATAAAAATTTCTCAACATTAATTTTACATCAAATCCAACCTTAGCCCAACCTTAGCCAAAGTTAGCCCAATTTGGCCCACCTTGGGCCCTTTACCAAAAAAAAAAACCAAATTCAACCCAATACAATTCAAAATCACTTTAAACTTGTTCCAAACCACTCTTGACACATGCCTAAACCAATTGCAACATTTATTTGGCATGGTTCTTTACAAAATTTTTAACCAAAAGTCCATTTTAAAAATCTAAAAGCCCACTTTGTTAAACCCTTTTAAAAGCCCACTTCCAACAAATTCAAAAGCCCAAAAATTCATCCAAAACTCACATGACAATTCCTTCTCATCATCCACTTGATAAAATCATTCCCTAAAGTTTGAAACCTATGATTAAATCATTCCAAATTAGGCTTTAATAAAATTCCCATCAAAATGCCAAAATTCCTAAAATCCATTCCAATGAAATTGACTAAGCCATCCCCAAGCCCAAATGAAGCCATGAAGCCATCCTTAAGCCCCATGTAAAGCCATGAGAAGTTTGATATGTGACCGTCCCATAAATTGCAAGAGGAGGAGCCTCTTTAAGGATTCTCTTAAAGGTGATTAAAACTTTTCATGCTTCCCCTAAACTATGTTTAAACTTAAACATGCTTAGACAGTGACTTCTCCCCACTAATCTAGCTGACTCACCCGACCTCCCTCAGCCCAAACCAGAGCTTGGAGAGGTGAACCCAACCCATTTGCATGACTTAACCCATTTGGATCTAAAATCACCCCTCTCCCCATACCACTTAAAGCCAAACTCTTTACACATGTCCATGGCTAATTGACTGCACCATTGCCAACCCCTGATCCTTCTGATCAAGATGGTGACCTAACCCTACCGGCCAGCAGCCTGGGTCGCCGGAAAACGCCATGGCCGAGAGCTCCATGTGAGCCAAAATTTTCAATTCTTCCTTGCTGAGTTGTCTCAGTCCAATTGAACATCATGGTTGTTCTTCTCTTGCATAGAGCAGCTGATCCCAAGCATCAAACCCCCCGGGGAAGCCCTCCAGCCATGTCTATTTAAACCCACCACTCTCTCGGCCAAATGAGGTGATGAACCATACCTTAAGGAAACTCTGCCAAAATTGCTCCAGGACCTTCTCCTAACCCAGAGCAGTTGATCACCAGTGTTCCTTTACCTTAATCCCCATTAACAGAGCTCAATTTCTGAGTTGAAAATCCACCCAAAAAATAGGACACTTCACCACAGTAAGCCAATCTTCAAATTCATTGACCCTGCACCTTCACCAGACCAAGAGGAGAAGTTCCCCAGCAAAAGCCCCTTCATCAGACCAGCCATTGCTTTCAGCCTCCAAGCTTTGGGATCGGCCTTGGTCATTTTCATACTTAGACAATTCCCTAGAGCCAGTGACTTCATCTAGAGCTTGCTTGGACTCAATCGAAGGTGACACAACCCTCAGATCGAAGCTTCACTTCTTTAAGCAAAGGTATGAACTCATTCTTCCTCCCGAGCTTCCAACAACTCTCCATTTTGTTTGGGTTAATTTCATAGCCTATAAACCATATATAGGCTATGAAATTAACCCAAAAATCCATAGAGTATCGAGAGAGATATTAGGGTTTGAGTGTGGATGGTCACGGGTGCACACCAGTCGTAGACGATGACTAGGAGCCGTTGGATCACGCGTGTATCGAGCGGACGGTCGAGTTCAAGCTTGACAGTGCAATGGTACGTGAACCGCGGGCCCCTGGAGTGCTGAGTCAGATGGTGGTGGCGAATCATGGAGCGACGCGTTGGCTTTCGATTCGCCGTAGGATGACGCTTCACCGAGTCGGATAAGTAGAAAATTAGGGTATTTTTGAATTATTTAAATACCAGAACTTCAAAAATTCATATCTTTGCATAGAAAAATAAAAAAATAAAATAAAAATATTCTCTTGCTCAGTGAAAAGAGGAGAATAATGTGGAAAAAGAAATCAAGTTCATTGGATGAGTATTTATTTTTAATAATTTATTTACTGTTTTCAATGTTTGGATTCTCCATTTGCATAGACAATTCACCATGGCATGAGACCATAGGGCTTTTGAAGCCTCTGATCTTGGGAACATTCCCTGAATTTTTCAAGGTCGGAGGCCATCTCCGTGAAAAGTTATTGAATTTTCAAGTTCATGTCACTGTTTTAGGTATTTTAATTCCAATAATTAGCATATTGTAAAATAAATTCTAGGAAAATTTGGTGATGTTTCTTAGGACCAGAGGACCCTATGAAAAATATATTTTGAGTTAATTCATTCATAATAACCTTAATTGGCCTAAACTCCCAAAATTGAATTTGAATTAATTAGGGTTAACCACACACCAAATTGACTTGAAAACAATTCTTCATTGCTCTCTAGGGTCAAAGGAACTTTACATAAAATTTTGAAATTAATTGGACTAGATTAACCCCACCAAATGGATTGATTAAGCCTCATAAGCAAAATGGAACTTTAAAAATTCATAACTCCAAAAATACTTTTCAAAAATTTACAAAAATAGTTTTAGAGCTTCTCCGATATCAGGGGAGTTCAAGAAAATTAAAATTGAAATTTTCTAAAAAAGCTGATTTTTCATAATATTTTAATATTTTAATAATTAAAAAATAATAAAAATCACAAAAATATTAAAAATCATAAAAATATCACATTTTGACTCCTAATCATTTAGGAATAAAGCAAATACTTTTCCTAAGTCCCTAGGTTAAGATATTGAATTTTAAGGGCTTAATGTAATTTTTAATATTAAAAAAAGAATTTTCAACCTTTTTTCACTAAAATAATTCTAATAAATCAAAGAAAAATAAAAAAATTATAAAATTTATTTCTCTGGACTCCTTGAGGTCAGAGAAATTCAATAAAAATATAAAATCTATTTTTCAACTTTTAATTTATTTTAAAATTAATTAATACTCTAAAAATCAAAATAATTATAATAAATAAAATATAATTCAAAAAATCACAAAAATTGGTCCAAGTGGTTCTCTGGTCATTAGGAACATCCCGTCATTTTCTTAAGGATAGAAACCTTTCCTTGGTCATGTTGTTGAATTTGCATTGAAAACCCCTATTTTCAACTAAAAAATAATTATATAAATAAATTAAACTCAGAAAAATCACATTTTCTCCTCTATTGTCTTAATTGACATGTGTGTGAGGTGACATAAAAATTACAAATTCATTTGAGCTCAATTTAGTAAGTTATGAAATAAATAAGCCTAAAAGCACATAAAGGAAATTAAAATTTTAACCCTTAATTAAAACTTTAGGTTTAATCAAATGGAGGGTAAAATATCTGATTTTAATTTTCTCTTGGATGATTGGAACTTAGGGAAATTAAAGGGTAGAAACTCATTCAACACTTTGAAAATATCAAAATGAAACCCTAATTAATTAAATAATTTAAATTTTGGAAAGAATATGTTTAAATTTGGATTATTAAAATAGGGATATTATTAAGAGGATATTTATTCTTTAATTTAAAAAATCCCTAAATAAGTCACTTCAATAATATTTAGTCCTTAATTAAACATTAAAATAATAATTGAAATCAAATTTAAAATCTTGGAGTTAAATTAAATTAAATTAAATTAAATTAAGTCAAGTCAAAGTTTAAATTAAATTAAATTAAAACCTTAGCAATTAAATTAAATTAAATTTAAAATATTGAAACTAAAACTAAATTAAATTAAATTAAAATTAAATTAAAAATTAAATTAAATTAAATCAAATTAAATAAAATTAAATTAAATTAAAATCACTTAATAACAAACCCAAATGAAATCATTAAGAGTTAAATCAAAACATATCAATAATTTCAACACCGCTTTCTATCTAAGTAAATTTAAAATATAAACATCAATCTGAAATACTATGATAATTGAAAGTGTAAAGATTGAAATTGAATCTAAAAATAATTTGAACACAATTCCAAACTTAAAATTATTAATTAAAACCCCATAATTAAATTAAATCACTTTAAATCATTAACTCAAACTTCAAATTAAGAATGATTAAAATTCTCAATAAACCAACTTACCCCTAAAAGCTTTAATTTTTATAACTCTTAAATAGAGTATTAAATGAGATGTCACTTCATTCATCAGGAAATCAAATACCCAAGTTCACTGAGCAAGAGACAAAGTTTAACCAAACTCCTGGATGATTAATTCACCTATGCAACTAAATTTACTTGGACTCAAAATCATCCCATAAGTATTGAAAAGATGTTTAGGACTCATCCTAAACACTTCCTCAATATGACGGGATGTTTTAGAAGAATAATTGAATCTAATTTTTCTTTGATGAAAAAAATCATCCTTAAAGCAAACCAACAACTTAGACGTCATATGAAATGACTAGTTATACGATTAGGAATTTCGTAGACAACCAAAACCCTTTCCCTTAGCCTTACCTAGGTATTTCTTGCAAAATATGTTTAAACATTCTAACATGTGTTTTAAGTTCAGCTTGGGATGACGGGAAGACCCTCCAGGTATGCTTTTATTTTATTGCAATTTACTTTATTGCAATTTACTTACATGCACTGTACTTTACTTTTCTTGCATGATAAATAAGATGGTTGCATGAAAACCAAAACCTTTAGGATAGTCCCTGAACTGAAACCAAAATTAAATTAAAAGTTATTGCAAGATAAAATTCACCGCCACAACATTCCAAAATATAAAACAACTCAAAATTTAATCACAAACAGAACAACAAAACTACAATTGCAACTAAATTTAAACGTTTGGTTGAATGATTGGGAATACCTCGGATGATGTAACCCACGTGTTGCTAACAAGATTTCCTATGGTCTAATTGAAAGTGTGGAACTCATTCAGTTGGGTTTAGCAAATTCATCTAGACTAAGTGAATTCGATGAAAATAACGGTGCCGGGATGACGGAACCGTGGGATCTTAATCGGTTCTGTTTAAACAACTTTAAGATTTGTTTTAATTAAAATATTAAAAAAAAAACACTTGGATTTTAAGATTTTCTCTAAACCAAAACACTTCTCTCATCTCCTGATTTATGACTTCTAAAACTAAACCTCTGCAACAACAAGGAGCTTGGAGCATGGTGGGCAGCTCGGCCATCGTCATCAGCAAAACTTTGATCTACCTCAGCAAAACTTTCTTAGAATTAAATAACCAAGCCATAGGACTTCGAGGTAGTTTTCCTAGTACAACATAAATCCTCAACTCTTTGTTAGGAATTTGCATGATCATTTCATGTAAATTAAGCCCTAATCGGTCTTAGGACTCCGAGGTAGTCGTTCAGTACGACATAAACCCTCATATCTTCCAGGTTATTTTTATGATCATGTCATACAAATATAAGTCCTAATTAATTAAAATTGGTAGAATTGCAATATTAAATAAATTCCAAAATTGAAGCCAAAAAATAGGATGGTTTGGGAAGTTACCAAGATTCTTCTTGGATCCTCAGCTTCTCCTACTTTTCTTCCTTTGAACTCCTGAAATTAACTAGTTCCAAATTTGATGTATTGCCTATTGAAATTCCAAAATTCAATCCTTTGAAAATCTTAAACTTTAAAATTCTTGAGAGCAAAACCACTAATCATTATCGAGAGTTTTCTTAAATGATTCCCGTCATTTAAGATGTAATTAACTATAGGGGCTTGCCCTTACAGGAAACTTTAAGAACCCAGGTAATATAAACCCTGCTCAATTTCTTTATATTAAGCAGGGGAACCTGTCGGCTTATAAAGTTGGTTCGCAGACCAAACGGATGTCACAAATCTTCTAGTTTATTTAACCAAGCCCCATCATCAAGCAGTGTGTCTATTCTCCGGGATAGATAAACAGTTTGTGGTGCGGTGCTTGTTTATATAAACTATTCGGGATGTGAGATCAGTTTGATTTCATATCTTAAAATTTTCAAAATCAAAATTATTTTCAATATCAAATACTACTTTCTAAATTACATATATAATTAAATTAAATTTAAAATCTAAAAAAATCGCCGACAACTTCTGTAGGTGACCCCCTCTTCAAAACACTTAACCTAAAAATATGCCGAGCGACTTCGGCGACTCAGTCGAGGATTAGTTTCTCTCTCCATTTTTGATTAGATGGTTTTGCTTTCATAAATCGGTAGTGTATCCATATCCATAGTAGACCAAAACTACCATTCTTCTGTTGGAATACCCCGTTCATTTCTGTATTGAATGAGTATAGCCAACTCCTCTCGGATTTAGGAGCCACTATTTAGACACCCCTAAACGGAGAGGTTCTGAGATAATTTTACCTCTTTTTTGAGGTGGGGTGGACCCCCGATAGGTGTTAGTTTAGGAGCGGTCCTTCGAGTCGAGAAGGTCTTGCATAAGACTTTCTTTTCCTTTCCAATTCTAAATCGGGCCCTTTACCTTTTCTTTTTCCTTTAATCGTTTTGTTTCTAACAAACGAACCTGCTAATAAACAATCTCTTTTAAAAAATCACAAATACACTAAGATAAACGAAAATGTGTTCGGACTCTTTCTTTTTCGTCCTAAATTTCACGATGAAAAGAAGCATAATTCGGGACTGACATTCAGAATTTACCCTGCAGAAAATGACTGGCCCAAAGTTAATCTTCTCCTTCACCAATGGAATGGACTTCGCCGTTTACAAGGATGAGCTGCCCGACAATGGAATCATCCGTTTCAGACAAGGATTCGACAACACATATATTAAGTATGTTGACGTCACTCTCTTCACACTAATGTACAAAGTGTCAGAAATTGAGAAATGCGTGATTGAGTTCAACTTAAAATCGACTTAAGAATTCCCTCCCCTGCAAAGGATTCCAGCTGAAAGAGGTACTACTGTTCGTAGGAGGACTGTTGTCTCTACCCCCACCAGTCTAGTCATCTCTGCACCTACCCCGGCTTCTGCCAAACTAAAGGGGAAGGAAATCCAAGTCCGTGATGAGCTCGTCACCGTGAAGGGTACGGATTTTGTTACAATACCAATCGTTTTGAGATTGGGTCCGGCTCAAGAGTTGCACCCTTAACTCGGACTCAAAGGAGAAATAGAAGCAGAAAGATCCCCAAGATCGAGAAAGCCAAAGCTGCTGAAGTTGCTTTTCTAGAATAAATTCCTGAGAAAAGAGAAGAACTGCCTGAGTATATACCTCTGTTGGAAGAGAGTAGTTTTCACCCCCTCTCTACTGCATCGGATGAAGAAGATGTCTGAAGGATTACCGCTACACTATCCCGACCTGCATAGTATAGTAACTACAAAAGAAAAAGGGTTAAGACTGTGCCATTTGCTCGGCTACAAGCTGTGATAGAAAAATTTGCAAAGAAAGAAAGATGCTCTGTGTCAGAAATCCTAAGAAGGATAGGACGAGTGCTAGCTAAATCCAGCCTCGGACAGCGAATAGAGCTTGTTGCTGCCACAAAGAAACCAAAGAAGAAGATAAAAGCCAGTTCACCCGTTGTTGTATCAGGTCTACAAATTAGGGAGGATACCACCTTCCAGCATATAGTTGACAGATCATCCGGACCTAGGCTTCCGGCTGCGAGAAGGATGGTATGGAGACCTACTACTGGCGAGCTAAGAACAAAACAATGTCCTGAGAAGAAAAGCCTCGTCAGGAGACTTGAATAAGAAGAAAGTGCTACTGCAATAAAGGGGGCTCCCGGAAAGGAAGTTCAACAACCGTCACGAGACAACCACGAGACCCTGCGGAAAAGGCCACTAGAGGGTGCCATGGACAAGTTAAGGACTGACATCTGACAGTTAGCAAAAGAAAGAGAAGAGAAACTAGAGGATGAAGTTGATTCATCAGAATTTATGAATGACGAGTATGCTAAAATCAACATGGTTGAAACACGAGCATCATCCGCTTCACAAGGTGCTCCAGCAGCTGCAGAAAGAGATGAACCGGAAGTGATGAGGGCACAACTTCGGGAAAGAGATGACACAATTTCCCAGATGGCAAAGAGGATGGAAGAGATGGCTGCTGCCTTAGCCACTCTCCAGAGTCAGGTAAAACCTCAGAAAGAGACACCCCCAGAAATTATCCATATTGCAGATGGAGGAAAAGAGATCACATCCGTCAATGGAGACAAATAACCAAAGAAAGATCCTGCACAAAGCATGATTCCAGAAAAGGACATTAAGAGCATGGTAGAACAGCAGGTGCGAGAAGCCCTAGCACAATCTAAGAGTGGAGCATCTATTTAGACAGGTAGACCTTACCCCGAAGAGTTCGATGCGGTCCAATACCCAAAAGTCTTCGTACCACCTCTGTTTAAGAATTTTGATGGAACGAGAAACCCCCGGCAGCAAGTCATACATTTTCATGCTAGTTGCTGCAATGCCGGTGGGAGTGATGCTCTACTCTTCCGCCAGTTCGTCAGCAGTTTGTCGGGGATTGCCTTCGACTGGTACGCAGAATTGCCGAACGATTCAGTAAAGAGCTTTTCAGAATTAGAGAATCTCTTTGTTAAGCAGTTTGCCGGAGCTCAACACCACATCACTATCAGTGATCTAGTGGTGGAGTAACAAAAGCCGAACGAGACTTTAGTTGATTACATACTTCGATGGAGAAACTTAAGCATGAAGTGTGAACCACAGCTTTAAGAACAACATGCAGTCGGCATCCTACTTAAAAGTATCCATGGCCCGATAGCACTTCTCCTTAAAGGATTTACAATCAAGACTTTCGAGAAGTTGCTTAGCAAGGCCGGGAGCTTGCAAGAAGAGGCAAAGCAGTTAAGTTTCATGGACAAGAACGATAAGCAAAAGCCCATGAAAACATTCGAAAGAAATCTGGAATCGTCGCGACAGTAGACAAGGGCAAGCAGCCGGTTCAGATACAGTTAGAGCGGCCACAGCTTAGTTATCAACCACCACAATGGACTTATCGGCAACCTCAGCAGGGTTATCAGCAACCTCAGCAGGGGTATTAGCAACCTCATCCGAGCTATTAGTCGTCTCAGCATTGTGAACAACTGCCTCGTTCATCACGTACCTTAAGAGAACTTCTAAATAAAGAATATCCATTCAAAACTAAAGTAGTAGCAAAGATGTTTCGTAGTTTAATGAAGACCCCAGATTTTCAACTGCCAGAGCCCAAGAAGCAGGAGGAAGTCAATAAGAAAGATCATCCGAACTATTGCCCTTACCACTAGATGCTTGGACATAAGATAGAGAATTGCATAACTTTCAAGAGTTGGCTTGATGACAATCTCCGAAAAGGGAACCTAACGATCCCAAAGGAATACATGAAGGAACCCCAGAAAGGAGGTTCCGTCAATGTTATTTCAACGGATCCCATTGTTCCGATAAACTCGTATGCGACTGATGATGGATGGAGTACCGTCTGGACAAGATCATCAAAGAAAATTTTGGATCACATCCAGACCGCTTCGGTACACGCTTCAACTCAGAGTTTAAAACCTGTCAAGCCAGCACTATCACTTGCGATTGAAGAACTGCCCCAGAAGGAGGAGAAGATCGTGGAAGAAAAGAAGATCGAGGCTCCGAAGGGTAGACTAGGGGCTGCTTATCCTAGGATGGTTGTTTCCGATTCGGGGGAGAAATCCCTTGAACTCCTGACTCTGTATGATTATCTGCTCGCCCCGGCGGGATCTTATAATGATAAGGGTTATGGCGTTGTCTACGTTTTGACTGTTTCTAACAATTATGTAACTAATGAAAACCAACCTAATCCGGATCTCAATTCTGATATAAATAACGATTCTCAATTCATACTAAACCTCGATGACCATGACGAAGAAGATGCTCACAAAGGAGGCTACGAAAGCTCAACAAGCAACAAGTCCATTTGTGAATTTTGAGGAGCTCCAATCGCGATAGAGTTAGAACCATCAGACACCGAAGCAACTTCAGAAGAGCCAGTTATTCCGATTCAAGAGGAGTCACCGGTAAATTTAGAAGAGATAACAGAGGTCAATCTAAGAAGCAGAAAAGTTCTACCCCCGAGAATGGGTCCAAAGGATAAAGGAAGGCAGGTGGTTGCTCAGGAAGAGCCAACCCCAGCAAAGGAACTGCCCATTTGGGAAGAAACCGAGGAACATGGTAATAAAGTAGACTACAACGTGCTAGCCCATCTTAGGAAGCTACCAGCCAAACTAAGCATATACGACGCTCTGATCCTGTCAAAGGAGATGAGGGAAGCTCTGATCAAGGCTTTACTTGATCCAGAGATTTGTTTAGCTCAAATGGCCGGTGATTCCTTCGACGAGGTTTGCTCGTTAAGAGAACAACGAGGTGTTACCTTCACGGACAATGATCTATTACTGGGAACAATCGATCACAACCGACCGTTATACGTTTCAGTCACTATTGGAAAGTTTACGCTCTCCAGAGTGTTGGTTGATCCGGGAGCATCAATCAATATAATGAATCTTCGGACGCTAGCATATTTGGAAATTGATGCTTGTGAGCTTGAAGCGTACAAGATGTTGGTAAGAGGCTTAAATCAAAAAGGAGAAAGAGCTCTTGGATCGATAACACTACTAATGAAGACCAATGATTTAGCAAAGACGACCGCAAAATTCCACATAATTGATTCTGAGACATCGTTCAATGCTCTACTGGGTCGGCCATGGATCCATGAAAATCGAATGGCACCGTCGTCTCTGCACAAGTTCATAAAGTATTACGAAGGAGGAGAACAATGTATCAAAGATGACTTGCAACCATTCTCCGTACATGAGATTGGAATTCATGAAGACGCAGCCTATTACGCGCCTCCGAAGAAAACAATTTTTTCCAGAAATACCATACCAAATGAAGCAAAAGATATTCGAGACGATGAAGAACCTGAAGTTCTAGTCCAACAGTTACTCACCAGTCCCTTACGGCTGGGGACGAGGACGTGGCAGAAACGTTGGAACAGTTGGATAAAAGAAATCAGTCATTGATGTTGATTAGGAGAATAGCTCTGAAGAAGAAGAAGAAATTGAGAAAGAAGCAGCGACAATAAGTCAAAAGAAACCCCAGTTCAAGATTTCTCTTTAAGATGAAAAGAATAAAGAATATAAATCAATGTACGAGAAGATTAACCATTATGTACATACTATGACCCTGACCCCCATCCATTCTAATAAGATCGAGGGTATGGTGGTCAAGGAAGTGTATGGTGGTGGTACTAAACCAATCAAGTTTTACCCTGGTGCTTCTTCTTCCAATACTGAAAAAGATGTACAATTTGAAGATGTTACCTCATATGAATTAATGGAACTAACTTTTGAGTGGTACTCTCCCTGTGTTAAAAATTTAATTCAACGTGGTGTCTTACATCGAAAATGGACAAAAGGACGATCACAACACTTTGAAAAATTATGGAATAATGCCGGTCGGCCTCCCAATTCAAAACATGGTCTCGGATCAGTTGATGATACGGGATTTTGCTTGGTTGTCACTTGCGAACCTAATAAAGACTGCTTGAAAGCTTTAGAAGACCTCGTAGATCTACCAATCAGAGACGCTCCACCAGAATTCAAAGAAGAAATCAAATCTACAATAGACGAGTTAATGGAAGTTAACTTAGGTACTAGCGAAGAGCCTAAGCCTACCTTTGTTAGCTCCTTACTCAATAAAAAAGACTTCGAAGACATAATCAAGCTATTAATGGAATTCAAGGACTGTTTTGCTTGGAGTTACGACGAAATGCCAGGATTAGCTCCAGAAGTCGTAGTTCACATGCTAGGAGTGGATCCTACTATTGTTCCAGTTAGACAAACTCCCAGAAGAATGCGTCTAGAAATTGAGCAACAAGTAATAGCCAAAGTTAAGAAGCTAATAGACGCTAAATTTGTCCGTGAAGAACAATACCCAACTTGGTTGGCCAACGTGGTACCAGTCATAAAGAAGAATGGTCAGATCAGAATCTGCATGGATTTTAGATATTTGAATAATGCATGTCCAAAGGATGAATTTCCACTACCAATCCCAGAACTGATGATCGACATTGCTTCAACACATGAAAACTTCTCTTTCATGGATGGATCATCATGATACAATCAGATAAAGATGGCACCAGAAGATTAAAAGCTCACGACAGAAAGCTGATCAGAGTGTATTGCTACACAGTAATGCCATTCGGACTAAAGAAAGCAGGAGCAACACAGCAAAGAGCGATGATGAAGATTTTTTATGATCTCATTCACAACCAAGTCGAGTGCTACGTGGATGATGAGGTCATCAAAAGCAAACTGAAGGAAGATCACTTGTATGATTTGAGAATTGTTTTCAAGAGACTAAGATAATACACCCTTAAGATGAATCCCTTGAAATGCGCTTTCGGCATCCTCTCAGGGAAATTCTTAGGATTTGTTGTACGACATCGCGGGATTGAAATCGATCCGGAGAAGATTAAAGCTATTTTAGAAATGCCTCCTCCAAAAATTTTGAAACAACTACAATTCTTTCAAGGGAAGTTGGCATATCTTCGACGCTTTATCTTGAACTTGTCAGGTAGGTTTCAGCCCTTCTCGGCATTAGTTAAAAAGGACGCCAAATTCGTTTGGGATGAGAAATGCCTGCGGGCTTTCAAGGACGTTAAGCAATATTTAATGACACCTCCTGTCTTATCAGCCCCATTCTCAGGTAGACCTTTGATACTTTATACCATGGCTTTAGAAGACTCCCTTGGAGCCCTGCTAACCCACGTCAATGACGAGGGGATAGAAAACACTCTGTACTACTTAAGTCATTGTCTTATTCCGACGAAAGTAAAGTATCCTCCGATTGAGAAGCATTGTTTGGCCCTGATCTTCGCTGCTCAAAAGCTCAGGCATTACATGTTTTCTCATAAGGTCAACCTTATTTCGAGAGTTAATCCGTTGCAATACTTGATGACCCGACCGACGGTTTCTGGCAGACTTGCCAGGTGGTCGCTGATACTATTGCAATTTGACATAACTTTCTTTCCTCTTCGCACCGTAAAGGGACAAGTCCTAGTAGACTTCCTCGCAGCACACCCTTTGCCGGCGGATTCGCCTCTCGACGATGATTTTCCTGACAAATAGATAATAAGCCTAGAAGACCCTGATGATCGACGTTGGGAACTGTACTTCGACGGAGCGTCCTCAGCAACGAAAGATAAAGAATCGCAAATGATAGTGCCCGGTAAGGCAGGAATCGGACTAATCTTTATATCACCGGAGTGAGGAATGTTAAGATACTCCTACCACTTAACAGAACTGTGTACAAAAAACGAGGCAGAATACGAAGCTCTCATAACCAGATTGGAATTAACCATTCAGATGGGAATAACAGACATCAACATCTACGGAGATTCTCAGTTGATCATTCAACAGGTTGCCAGACAATACAGAATTTTAAAGTCAAGACTCGAACAGTACTTTCCGTATGCCATGAAATTGTTGGAACAAATTCCAAACGTAACAATCTACAAGATTCCTAGAAAAGAAAATACTCTCACAGATGCATTAGCCAGCCTTGCAAAAGAATTTGCCTGCTTGCAGGATGAGTCAGTTGAAGTGTCAGTTCAAGGACGACAGGTCCTATCACAGCTCGACATGGATATAATACCTAAATTAGAAAGATAAGCAGAAGAAACAATTACAGCAGTGACAGAAAATACAGAAGATTGGCGGCAACCATTAATAGACTACTTGCAGACAGGAAACCTACCAGACGATAAGTCGATAGCCCATCAAATTAAGAAAAGAACTCTGTCTTACGCATTAATAAACAAAACGTTATACAGAAGGTCTTTTGATCAAATGTAGCTAAGATACCTGAGAGGGTCCGAGGCTCGTGAAATCATTAAAGAAGTACATTCAGGACTTTGTGGCGCTCATCAGTCGGGTCCGAAAATGAAAATGAAGATTAAAAGACTAGGGTACTACTGGCCCTCAATGATGACCGACTGTATGATAGTTGCCGAAAGCTGTCACCAGTGCCAAGTGTACGGAGTGGTTCTACACCAACCTCCAAATGTGCTACATCCAACAATTGTGTCATGACCATTTGAGTGTTGGGGCACAGATATTGTGGGTCTGATAGAACCGCCTTCTTCAAGAGGACATCACTTCATTCTTGCAACTACAGACTACTTTTCTAAATGGGCAGAAGCTATACCACTCAGAGAAGTGAAGGTACACCACGTGCTACATTTTTTCAAGAACCAAGTCGTCTACCATTTTGGGATACCGTGCAAGATCATTTCAGATAATGGGTCTGCATTCAAGAGTACAAAGATCAACATTTTTGTCAGAAGACACGGGATCGATTGGCGATACTCAACGATCTATTACCCAAGAGCAAACGGCTTGGCCGAGGCTTTTAATAAAACTCTTGTTCAAATTTTAAAGAAAACTTTCGATGACAACGAGAGAAATTGGCACGAGAAGTTGTTAGAAGCTTTATGGGCCTACAGGATGACTTTTAGGACTCCTACTCAGTCTATGCCTTACGCTTTAGTATATGGGTCCGAGGCCTTCTTGCCCCTGGAAGTTCAGTTCCGTCACTGCGAATTGCAGTTGCAGAAAAGATCACTACAGAAGAGAATGCCAGACTATGACTGGAAGAATTGGAAAGCTTGGAAGGGAAAAGACTTTCAGCACAACAGAATTTGGAACTGTATCAAGCCAAGATGATCCAGGCCCATGATAAATTAGTCCGTCCCAGGACATTCAAAGTCGGTGACTTAGTTCTTGTTCTTAAGAGACCTGTTCTTGTACATCGCAAGACAGGTGGTAAATTTGAACCAACATGAGAATGGCCTTTCGGGGTCAAGACAGTCTACTCAGGAGGTTCCTACCAACTGGTGAATTGCCGTGGAGAACGACCCATGCTTCCAATCAATGGACGGTATTTAAAGAAGTATTATGCAACCTGATGTTTCGAAGGGTGGCCTCTAAAGTAGAATCTTATCCCTAGAAACACGGGTGAAGTAATCACTTTGTGACTGGGTTCGAACCCAAAACAAAATAAAATGGATGATAAAAAAAATTTTTCAACCAAAAATGTTAAGAAGAAAACATGGGAAATCATAATAATAATATGTCAATCTTTCCTTTTAAATCCATTCATTCCTGATATTTCCTCCTCTCTTCCTACTTCCTTTAAATTTAAAAGAAGTGAATAAGAATTTTTAAGTGTTTTTCTTATTGTTCTTGTTCTTAGTACAGCCCCTGATCCTTTCTTTATTTTTTCGCAGGGAAATGTCGAACCGGTGGTTGGTTCTAAACTTTATAAATGGCGTGAGTCTAGCACTTGATGAAAAGAGGGTGAGGGATGGAGCAGTGATAGAGATTGAATCAGACTTCACACCGGCCGGCTTATAATACGAAGAAAATGATTGGATCCCAGTTGATCGAGAGGAACTTCACAGCTAGACAGTGATGAAAATGGGTGGCCCGAGCCACCAATCCAGCAACAAGAAAAGAAAAGCAAACGACGCGCAAGCAACCGGAGAAGATAAGAAAGTTAAATCCGTGGTTTCCACAGCAGAGGGTAGGCTTGTCAGCGCCGCACCCGCAAAAATTCAAGGGGTAAGGAGAGCTACTCTCACTGCTACCCAGCGAAGAAATAAGAATCGTCGCATTCGCAAAATGTTGACCAAGTTAGCAGAAGATCAATATAAACAGACAGTGGATATCGTTAGTACAAATGCTCCAAGAAGACCTGTTCATCAGGAACCAGAAAGAAGAAAATCAACTCCAAGAAAGTTAGAACATATAAAAGAAATACCAAGAAAAGTAGAAATAGAGTCGGTACCTTGATGCCGAGCATATGTACCAGATCCGAAGAGTCTTGTTGCGAAAGCAACCCCGGAGGATGTCCCTACGGAGATTATCCCCGAGATGCCGAGACATGCAGAAGAACGTGCTGGGGTTAAACCATACATCCCGCAGTATGTTACTAGACACGAGTGTCGGCATATTTTTAGGTTGAGTGTTGTATTTTTGAAAAGAGGTCGCCTACAGAAATTGTCAGCGAATTTTTAATTTAAATCTAAATAAATAATTTGAAAAGTAGTATTTGATTTTAAATTTGAAAATTTTAAGATATGAAATCAAACTGATCTCACATCCCGAATAGTTTACATAAACGAGCACCGCACCACAAACCGTGTATCTATCCCAAAGAATAGACACACTGCTTGATAATGGGGCTCGATTAGATAAACTAGAAAGGTTTGTGACATCCGTTTGGTCTGCGAACCAATTTTATAAGCCGACAAGTTCCCCTGCTTAATACAAAGAAATTAAGCAGGGTTTATATTATCTGGGTTCTTAAAATTCCCTATAAGGGCAAGCCCCTATAGTTAACTACATCTTAAGTGACGGGAATCACCTAAGAAAACTCTCGATAATAATCAGTAATTCTGCTCTCAAGAATTTCAAAGTTTAAGATTTCAAGGGATTGAATTTTGGAATTTCAATAGGGAATGAATCAAATTTCGAACATTTTATTTTTGGAATTCAAAAGAAGAAAGGTAGGAGAAATCACAAATTCGAAGCGAACTTCGGTAATTTCCCGACTATCTTATTGTTTGGCTTGAATTTAGGAAGGCCCTAATGTTTATTTAATATTTTGGTCTTGCCAATTTTAATTAATTTGGACTTATATTTTTATGGTAAAATCATACAAATAGCCTTGAAGATGTGAGGGTTTATGTCGTACCAAACGACTACCTCGGAGTCCTACGACCGGTTAGGGCTTAATTTACATGACCTGATCATGCAAATGCCTAACGAAGAGTTGAGGATTTATGTTGCACTAGGCAAACTACCTAGAAATCCTATGGCTTTGTTAATTAATTCTAGGAATGTTTAGCTGATGTAGAGTTGTTTTGCTGACGAAGATGGTAGTGCTGCCCACCATGCTCCGAGCTCCTTGTTGTTGCAGAGGTTTAGTTTTAGAAGTCATAAATCAGGAGATGAGAGAAGTGTTCTGGTTTAGAGAAAATCTTAAAATCCAGGTGTTTTTTAATATTTTAATTAAACAAATCTTAAAGTTGATTATAACAACACCGGTTAAGATCCCACGGTTCCATCCTTCCGTCATCGTTATTTTTATCGGATTCACTTAGTCCAGATGAATTTGCTAAACTCAACTGAATGAGTTCCACAATTTCATTTAGACCGTGGAAATCTCGTTAGCAACACGTAGGTTACATCATCCGAGGTATTCCCGATCATCCAACAAGACGTTTTAATTTAGTTGTAATTGCGATTTTGTGTTCGGTTTGTGATTAAATTTTGAGTTGTTTTATATTTTGAAATGTTGTGGCGGTGAATTTTATCTTGCAATGACTTTTAATTTAGATTTGGTTTCGGTTTTAGGGACTATCCTAAAAAGTGGGTTTTCATGCAACAGGTTGTTTATCATGCAAGAAAAGTAAGTGCGATGCGATTAAATAAATTGCAACAAAATAAAAGCGTACTGGAGGGTCTTCCCGTCATCCCAAGCTGCACTTAAACACAATTTAGAATATTTAAGCAAGTTCCTAGGTAAAGCTAAGGGAAGGGTTATGGTTTTCTACCAAATTCCTTATCCTATAGCTAGTCATTTCCTATGACGTCTAGGTTCTTGTGTTTTGGTTTGAGGACGATTTTCTTCATCAAAGAACAATTAAGTTCAACTGTTCTTATAAATATCCTATCATATTGAGGAAGTGCTTAAGAAGAATCTTAAACATCTTTTCAATATTGTTAGAATTGTTTTAAGTCCAAATGAATTTAATTATACAAATGAATTAATCGTCCGGAATTCAAGTTTTGTTGTTATCTTACTCAGTGAACTAGGACATTTGAATATCCTATGAGGGAAGTAACATTTTATTTAACGTTCTGTTTAGGAGTTATGACAACAAAAGCTTTCGAGGACAAATTGATGTTCAAATGGTTTGTGATTTAATTTAATTTCAGTTAACGGGTTTAAATTTGAAATAGTGTTCAAGTTGCTTCATATTTATTTTTGAATTTCTTTATGTCTTAGGTGATGTTAATTTTTAATTCAATTTAATTTAACTTTAATTTAATTTAATTTTGTTTAGTTTTAATTTTAATTTAATTTAATTTGATTTTATTTTAATTTGATTCTGTTATTTAATTTAATTTAATTCAATTTAACTTGATTTGATATGATTTAATTTAATTTAATTTAATTTTATTTTATTTTATTTTAATTTAATTTAATTTAATTTAATTTAATTTAATTTAATTTAATTTAATTTAATTTGATTTAATTTAATTTGTTTTAATTTAATTTTATTTAATTCAATCTAATTTAAATTTTAATTTAATTTTATTTTTAATTTTAATTTAATTGAAATTTTAAAAGGGTTTAATTTAAATAATTTAACTTTAATTTAATTTAATGATTAAGTCTTTTAACATTTTAAATATTAAATTTGGATTATCATTTTAATTAGGAATTAAATATTATTGAGATGATTAATTTAGGGATCCTTAAATTAAAGAATAAATCTCTTCCTAATAATATCCCTATTTTAATAATTCTAATTTTATTATTCTTCCAAATTTAATCAATTATTTAATTAAGATTTATTTTAATTATTTTTAAATTGTTTAGTAGGTTTTTAACCTTTAATTATTTAAATTTCAATCATCCAAATCAGATTAGGATCAAATATTTTACTCTTTAATTTTATTAAGCCTAAAGTTTTAATTAAAGGTTAAAATTTTAATTACCATTTTGCCCTTCAAGCTTAATAATTTCATAACTCACTAAATTGAGCTTAAATGAACTTGAAATTTTTATGTAACTTCACTCATATGTCAATAAAGACATGAGAGGAGAAAATGTGATTTTCCTATATTTAATTTATTTATGTAATTATTTTTGATGGAAAATAGGGATTTCCAAGGAAAATTTAATAATATGACCAAGGGAAAGTTTTTATCCATAAGAAAATTATGGGACATTCCAAATGACCAGAGGACCACTTGGACCAATTTTGGTGATTTTTTTAATTATATTCTTTTTATTATAATTATTTTGAGTTTTGGAGTATTAATTAATTTAAAAATAAAATAAAGGTTGAAAAATGAATTTTATATTTTTCAAAAATCTCTCTGATATCAAGGAAATCAGAGAATCAATTTTTATAATTTTCTGATTTTTCTTTGATTTATTAGAATTATTTTTAGTGGAAATGCTAAAAAACACATTTTTTTAATTTTAAAATTACCTTAGGGCTTTAAAATTTAATATCTCATCATATAGACTTAAGAAAAATATGGGGTTTGTTCCTAAGTGATTAAAATTAAAAATGTGACATTTTGGTGAATTTTATTATTTTTGTGATTTTTATTATTTTTTATTTATTAAAATATTAAAATAATGCAAAAAATCTACTTTTTTAGAAAATTGCAATTTTATTTTTCTTAAATTTCCCTGATATCAGAGAGACTCCAAAGCCAATTTGGTGAATTTTTGAAAAGCATTTTGAAAGTTATGAATTTTTAAAGTTTAAATTGGCTAAATGGCTTAATCAACCCATTTAGTAGGGCTAACCAAGTCCAATTGACTTCAAATTTTTATGGTGGGTTCCTCTGATCGTAAAGGTCAGTGGAGAGTTGATTTCAAGTCAATTTGATGTATGATTAGCTCTAATTAATTAAGGACCTATTTTGGGTGTTTAAGCCAATTAAGGTTATTCCAAGTGGATTAATTCAAAACCTATTTTTCCTAGGTTCCTATGGTCATAATAAACATCACCAAATTTTCCTAGAATTTATTTCACAACATGCTAATTATTGGAATTAAAATACTCAAAACAGCAACATGAATTTGAAAAATCAATAACTTCTCATAGAGATGGCCTCTGACTTTGGAAAATTCAGGGAATGTTCCCAAATTCAGAGGCTTCAAAAGTCCAATGGTCTCATGCCATGGTGAATTTCCTATATGCATGGAGAATTAAAACAATCCAGAAAGTAAATAAATCATTAAAAATAAAATACTTGATGAAATTAAATGATTTCTTTTCTACATTATTCTCCTCTGTTCACTGAGCAAGAGGGTATTTTTATTTTATTTTTCTGATTTTCCTGCACAAAGTTATGCATTTTTGAAGTTTAGGGAATTAAATAAATAGAAAAATAACCTATTTTTCTACTTATCCACGCGGCGCCAACTCAAACTAGGCATCTCCGAAGCGCCGCATGTCGTCTTCTGATTCGGCGCCGCCATCCAACTCAGCGCTCCGGGGGCCCGCTGTATCGTTCCGTCTCCTCATCCGGCGCGATCCTGGCTGTCCGTCCGCGCGTGTATTAAATGAACGGCATCCTTTCATCATCCCCAAGCCTCCTAGCCCGAGAACCGTCCACACTAAATCCCTAATATCTCACTCAATACTTAACAGATTTTCGTGTTCTTGTACTCTATGGATTCGTCTTGAAGAGACGAATACATCTATATGGTGATCATGCATTGTAAGGCATTTGAAATGGAGAATCTCCAGAAGCTCGGGATAAATAGTTAGCTCATACCTTTGCTCAGAGAAGTGTGGCTTCATTCTGAGGGTTGTGTCACCTTCAATGGGGTCCCAACAAGCTCCAGATGAAGTCTCCTGGTCTGGTGAATTGTCTAGGTATCATTTCGACCAAGCCCGATCACAAAGCTTGGAGTTTGGAACAGATGGGTGGCCTGGAGAGGGGGCTTTTGCTGGTGGACTTCTTCCCTTGGTCTGGTGAAGGTGTAGGAACAATCAATTTCAGGATTGGTCCACTGTGAAGAAGTGTCCTGGTTTTTGTGCTGAAATTTGAACTCAAAATTGAGCTCAGCTAGAGGGAAGTGGGGCTGGAATCCAGTGGGGATCAAGTGCTCTATGTGTAGAGAGTGATCTGGAGTGATTTTGGCAGAGTTTCCTTAAGGTTGGTTCAACACCTCTTCCATGGCCGAGAGAGGGGGTGGTTAAATAGAGCTGGCTGGAGGCTCTCCCAGGGGGAGTTAGGGCTTGGGATCAGCTGCTCTGGTGAGGAGAAGAACAGCCATGGTGGCCACTGGGCATGGGGCAGCTCAGCAAGGTGGAATTTCAAAGTTTGGCTCACATGTGAGCTCTCGGGTGTGGTGTTTTCCGGCGGCCTGGTGGCTGGCCGGCCAGGCACTGGTCACCATCTTGTTCAGGTGGGTCAGGGCTGGGGTTTAGTGTAGGCATTTGGCAAATGCCATGTATCAAAAGCTTGGATTAATATGGCATGGGGGAAGGCCAATTTTGGCTTGATTTAGTCAAGTCCACCTTTTGGGCTTGGTTCACCTCCCCATGGCTGATTTGGGCTGAGGGAGGATCAGATGAATCAGCTAGGAAAGGGTAGAGAAGTCACCATCCATGAATATTTTGATTAATCATGGATTAAGGTGAAGCATTAAAAGGGTTAAAACCTTTTAAGGGGGCTTAAAAGAGGCTCCTCCTTTTGCCATTAATGGCTTGGTCACATGTGAGCAACTCACATGGCTTGCATGTGGCTTAAGAGTGGCTTCATGGCTTGTCTTTGGCTTGGGGAAAAGCTTGGTCAATTTCATGAAAATGGAATTTGGAGATTTTGGAAATTTAGTGAAAAATTTAGATGGTGCTTGATTTAGGTTGATTTGATGATTGATTTGGGACTTAGGAATTGATCTCAATTAAAGGGATGATGAGAAGGAATTGTCATGTGGGCTTTGGGCATTTTGAAATTATTTTTGATGGGCTTTCAAGATGGTTTAGAGAGTGGGCTTTTGGATTTTAAAATGGATTTTAGGATGATAATTTTGCAAAGGATTGGGTCCAATAAGTGTTGAATTTAATTTAGGAATGTTTCATGAATGATTTGGAACAAATTTGAAGTGTTTTGGGCTTGAATTGGGTTGGATTTGGACCTCTTTGGTAAATGGGCCAATGTAGGTCAAATTGGGCTAACTTGGGCCAATGTTGGGCTAGGGTTCAAATTGATGTAAAATTAATGTTGGGAAATATTTATGTGAGTGTTTAAAAGAGGTTTTGACTTTGGTTGGGCTTTGATTTTGGGGTTTGAGCTTATTTGGGTTAGGTTTGGGTTTAGGTCAAAATTGGGCTTTTTGGCTTTGGGTTGAATTTGAGTGGGATTTGGGTCAAAATTTTGGGTAAATCATGTTAGTGTTTTGTTTGTGGGGATGTTAGGGAAGGTTTAGAAAAGTTTTGGGGTTAATTGGAGTTGAATTGGGTTAGTTTGGATTAGGTTTGGGTCATGGGTCCAAATTGGGCTTTAAGGCCAAAAGTGAAATTGGATTCAAATGTCAATCAAATTGGACTTGGATTTGGTCTAGATTGGTGTTGGGAATGTTGAATTGAAGTTTAGAATTGAATTTGACCAGAATTTGGGTCAATTGGATAGGTTTGGTTTGACATTGGGTTCACTTTGGGTTAAAATGGGTCAAATTGGGGGTTTTGACAAAAGTTGGGTAAATTGACAAAATTGGCCCATGGTGTAGTTGAACAAAATGAAATTTGAAATATTTGAGATTTTTTGAAATTTTCTGGGAATTTTCTGAATTTTTGGATTTTTTGGGTCAAGAGGGGTATTTTGGGTATTTGGAGGGTATTGGGAGGTATTTTTGGAATTTTTGGTATTTTTGGCTATGGATGATCAACTTGATTGGTGAGGAAATGTTCAAGGTTAATTTTGGGGAATTTTGGGTGATTTGGAAATTTTGAAAAATTTGGGTAATTTCGAGGGCTTTGGGTAAGTTAGGCGGGTGTAGGGTCCCGGGGGTCAAAAATTGAAAATTTGCAAAATTGAAAATTGAGTAATTGTATGTGGAATGAAATCATTTTGGTTGAGCCATGAAGCCATATCATGCCCACATGAGCCATGAGGGGACTCATTTGAGGCATCCACTATGTTGTTCCCAACCCTCTTAGGCAAGGGCGTAGGGGTTAAGGACCATCCATGTGAATCACCTTCATGAGTCAGGAGGTCAAGTTGGGTATGGGTGTGGTTTTAGGAGGTGTGTGAAAGTGTAGTGTATAGGTGTAGTGTGTGTGTAAGTCAGCCCTTCACCAGACCAGGCCACCTGTGGCGGTCCTAAGGCCGAAGAGTCCTATATGAACTCATCCTTTAAACTTCCACATTTGATTTCAACCCTCTAGGTTATTAGGGGTCTACGATCGAGTTTGTGGAGTTTGCGAGGAGTTAAGAAGTGGTTTGAATTTCTAGGTGGTGGGTCCCAATTCTAATCCTCTAGGATAGTCAAAGGAAAATCCTAAGGCTAGATCCTAAGTACTAAAGAGAAGAAGAGAAGACCTCATCAAAAATAAGGTCAACAAATGGACCCCCAATAGGTGTGGTGTGCTAGCCAAGCACACCGCACGTATTGGCGTTGACCGAAAAGATCAACAAAAACAACACAGATTTCCATGTGACAAACTTAGGACGAAGTAGAAGAATTTCCGCTGGGGAGTGTCAAGTATATCTCTGAGACTGGAGATCCCTGAACTCTCACTGGGGAAAGGAAAAGGAGGTGAATCCCAAATCACATGACCTGGGGGAATTTCAATTTAGATTTTATTTTGTTTTAGTTTAAGTTTTGATGTGTAAGTTTAGATTTTAGCTTGATTTTTAATTTAAATTGAAGTTTTGTCAAAATTAATTTGAAGGGATTTGATCCTGAAATGAAAATTGGAATTTTGTGGTTTTAGATGTAACATCTTCAACCTCAAAAGAAAATTGAATTGATCGGATTGAATCACTGCAACGAGGAGAGATCTCAGAGCAATGCGGTATTGGATGTAAAATCCTTAACTTCAAGAGTTTGATTTTGATGTGCTTCATTGCGATAGGGAAAGAATCCTAAAGCAATGTAGTCTCGGATGTAAAATCCTCAACCCCAAGAATTTGATTTTGATGTATTTCATTGCAATAGGGAAAGAATTCTAAAGCAATGCAGTCTCGGATGTAAAATCCTCAACCCTAAGAATTTGATTTTGATGTATTTCATTGCGATAGGGAAAGAATCCTAAAGCAATGCAGTCTCGGATGTAAAATCCTTAACCCCAAGAATTTGAATTTTGATGTATTTCATTGCGATAGAGAAAGAATCCTAAAGCAATGCAGTCTCAGATGTAAAATCCTCAACCCCAAGAATTTGAATTTTGATGTATTTCATTGCAATAGGGAAAAAATTCTAAAGCAATGCAGTCTCGGATGTAAAATCCACAACCCCAAGAATTTGATTTTAATGTATTTCATTGCGATAGGGAAAGAATCCTAAGGCAACGCAGTCTCGGATGTAAAATCCTCAACCCCAAGAATTTGATTTTGATGTATTTCATTGTGATAGGGAAAGAATCCTATAGCAATGCAGTCTCGGATGTAAAATCCTCAACCCTAAGAATTTGAATTTTGATGTATTTCATTGCAATAGGGAAAGAATTCTAAAGCAATGCAGTCTCGGATGTAAAATCCTCAAGCCCAAGAATTTGAATTTTGATGTATTTCATTTCAATAGGGAAAAAATTCTAAAGCAATGCAGTCTCGGATGTAAAATCCTCAACCCCAAGAATTTGATTTTGATGTATTTCATTGCAATAGGGAAAGAATCCTAAAGCAATGCAGTCTCGGATGTAAAATCCTCAACCCTAAGAATTTGAATTTTGATGTATTTTATTGCAATAGAGAAAGAATCCTAAAGCAATGCAGTCTCGGATGTAAAATCCTCAACCCCAAGAATTTGAATTTTGATGTATTTCATTGCGATAGAGAAAGAATTCTAAAGCAATGCAGTCTCGGATGTAAAATCCTCAACCCCAAGAATTTGAATTTTGATGTAAATGATCTTGTAAAGATTTGTAGTGTTGATTTGAAAAGTGTAGAATTTTGGTGTTTCGAGAATTTCATGAAAGTTGTAAAAGATTTTTTTTTGGAAAGAAACAAATTAGGAGGGAATATGTAGATGCTACATATCCCATTCAAAAGAGTTGATCAGAAGTTGCTGGTTTGGATTGGATACAATTCCTCGCCATCAGATTCGATCCGTGTCAATGGAATCAAATGCTTCCATCCCAGATAAGGGAGAGAGTAGAACGGATTGGATTTCAGATTTCGAAGGTTGAGTTTGAATTTGATTGAGGTTTGATTCGAGATCTAGAAGATTGAATTTGAATTTGATTGAGATTTGATTTGAAATCTGGAAGGTTGAATTTGAATTTTTGATTGAGATTTGATTTGAAATCTGGAAGGTTGAATTTAAATTTTTGATTGAGATTTGATTTGAAATCTGGAAGGTTGAATTTGAATTTTTGATTGAGATTTGATTTGAAATTTATGTTCATTTTGTTTATTTTTTTTTCTTTATGATTCATCGTTCATTTAATGTTCATGCGAATTTGGTGTTCATCATCATTTTTTTTATTTAGATTTTTAAGGAAAGTTCTCTTTTATTCTTTTCGTTTCTTTTCTGTTCTTTGTTCGAAGTTTATTTAACTTTAATGACGTTTCTCAGTCAACTTGCACAAAAGAGGTGAAGGCCAAAAATGTGACATGGTCACTTTCATTCCAATCATGCTGAAGATACATCATACAACTCGATCTGGAATACATCTCATACAATCCATGTAGACTCAAAACGGACTATGTATGATCTTTGTCGATCCATCCAAAAAAAGTATCTGTCAGAAATCCATGTCTGAATAGTGAGGTACATGGTCAATAACATCACCTTCCAAGCCACCCTTGGCAAGGATGACGTATGGATGTACATTGGAGGTGTGATATTTTCCATGTAACTCACAGCTCGTAAGGTCGGAGGCTCTCTAGCTCCGAGTCTGGCTGGAAGTGGTAAGGTGCTTTCCTGTCATCCATCCTTCTAAAAGTAACTGAGATCCGCTTCATTGGTACTCCCGGTATGCAATGTTTAGCGGCATCTGCTCCGTTGCCCTTTAGTATCATGACGGGACCTACCGGTAATGGTATCTTTATCGGCCCTCGGAACTCACTCGGGCCTCGCTATCCGGAGGTCGGATCCGAACATGATATTACACTCGTTCGAAAAGAAACCGTGCAAAAGGTCCGACAAAGTCGTGGTGATCTATGTGCGGGGGTATGCGATCACCCCTCTTGTAAATGTTAATGATGCAACTATTGGTATGCAATCGCTGGCGAGTACCCTCCGGAGTTATCATTCTTTTTACCATCCTTTTGATGACTAATGGCATTGGATCCACCTGGCCATGACGGAGTATTCCGGTGGGTTTCCCTTCCTGTCTTCCGTGAAGTTGTAGCGACATCCACATTGTATGGTAATTCTCCCTTTCCCCGGCATCCATCTCCGGGGTTCTGAGTAGGTGTTTTCTCTTAGGCGGCCTGCTCGACCCATTCTTTTCAAATCCCGGATGCAGTCCATGATTTGTTGTTGTTCGTATTATGAGAACACGTCTGTATGTAGCTCGAGGCCTTCTAGTATATTGATCCTCCTGCCTCTGATTCTCTCGAAGTATTCAAAAGTTTTCTTCTCGACATTCTGCATTCTTTCTAGCTCGTATTCTGGAATAATATGCAAATGGCAAGGCCTGGTGACGTATTGTGGGATATATGGCTCAATCCCTTCACGATCTCCTACATACCTCGGCTCCTCGGGGATGGTGTCCGTCGGGACATTCTCCGGGGTTATGCTCGCAACAAGGTTATGCATTACTTGGTGACTTTATCCGGTGGCGTTGTAGCCTTCCTTCTTCGTTCTTCTTAAGATTTCCCCGGTCTCTTCGTTATCCTCGGAGTCGGCCTCCTTCCTTCAGGTTCCTGGTGAACCGGTGTCCTTGAAGTATATGCACTTGCAGTAGCAACTGCCTCGTCGCGCTGGTCCGCTGCTAGTTTAGTTAACATCTTGTGGATACGGAGATTTTTATTTCTTCGTTGGGTTGCTGTGAGAGTAGCTTTTTGTACTTCCTGAATTTCGATGGGCGCGGCGCTGACAAGCCTGCCTTCTGCTGTAGCGACTACAGACTTGATTCTCTTGTCTTCTTCAGTGTTTGTTTTCCTTTTCTTCGTCGTCGGATTGGTGGCTTGGGCCACCCACTTTCATTACCGTCCGATCGGGGCGGTTCCTCTCGATCAACCGGGACCCAATCACTTTCCTCGTATTGCGGGCCTACTGGTGCGAAGTCTGAGTCAATCTCTATTATCGCTCCATCTTTCACCCTCTTTTCATCGAGTACAAGGCTTACACCATTTCTAAAGTTCAGGACCAACCACCCGTTCAACATTTCCCTGCGAAAGGACAAGGAAAAGGATCAGGGGCTGTACTAAGAACAAGAACATTAAGAAAATATTTATCAAAGACAGTTTTTTTTATTACTTTTTGTATTTTTAAATTTAACAGGAATGAAGTGGGATAAGATCAGGAAAAAGATTTTGATATGGAAGAGAAAACAAGGAAAACTTCATTATCATGATTTTATTTATTTTAGCACATTTTTTATTATTTTTGAGTTCGGACCCAGTCATAAGAAACTACTTCGCCCGTGCTTCTAGGGATGAAGAATTCATTCCTTCGAAACATCAGGTAGTGTAATATTTTTTCAAGTATCATCCGTTGATCGGAAGCATATGTCGTTCTCCTTGGCAATTCACTAGCTGGTAGGAGCCTCCTGAGTATACTTCTTCAACCACAAACGACCCTTCCCAAGTGGTTCAAATTTTCCTCCTATCTTGCGGTGTGCAAGGATAGGTCTCTTGAGAACGAGAACTAAGTCACCAACTTTGAAGGTTCTTGGGTGGACCAGTCTGTCATGGGCTTGAACCATCTTGGCTTGGTATAGTTCTAAATTCCTGTCGCGTCGCAAGTCTTTTCCCTTCCGAGCTTTCCAATTCTTCTAGTCGTAATTTGGCATTCTCTTCGTCTTGATTTTGTTTCGCGATCGCGATTCTGAGTGAAGGAAGATGGACCTCTTAGGGTAACACTGCCTCGGACCCATACACCAGAGCGTAAGGTGTAGCTTGAGTAGGGGTTCTGAAGGTTGTCCGGTAGGCCCATAAGGCTTCTAATAACTTCTCGTGCCAATTTCTCTTATTGTCGTTTAAAGTTTTCTTTAAAATTTGAACGAGAGTTTTATTAAAAGCCTCAGCTAGGTCGTTCGCTCTTGGGTAGTAAATTGTTGAATATCGCCAGTCGATTCCGTGTCTCCTGACAAAAGTGTTGATTTGTGTGCTTCTGAATGCTGACCCATTATCTGAGATGATCTTGTGCGGCACTCCGAAATGGTATACAACTCTGGTTCTTGAAAACTCGTAGCACATGGTGTGCTTTCACTTCTCCGAGTGGAACCGCCTCGCCCACTGGAAAAGTAATCCGTAGCCGCAAGAATGAAACGATGTCCTTTTGAAGATGGTGGTTCTATTGGACCCACTATATCTGTGCCCCAACATTCAAATGGCCACGACGCAATTGTCGGATGTAGCACATTTGGAGGTCGGTGTAGAACCACTCCGTGCACTTGGCATTGGTGACAGCTCTTGGCGATTTTCATGCAGTCGGTCATCATCGAGGGCCAGTAGTACCCTAGTCTTTTAATTTTCATCTTCATCTTCGGACCCGACTGGTGAGCGTCACAGAGTCCTGAATGCACCTCTTTAACAATTTCATGGGCCTCGGACCCGCTTAAGAACCTTAGCCACATTTGATCGAAAGACCTTCTGTATAACGTGTTGTTTATTAATGCGTAGGACAGAGTTATTTTCTTGATCTGATGGGCTAGCGACCTATCGTCTGGTAGTTTTCCTGTTTGCAAGTACTCTATTAATGGCTGTCGCCAATCTTCTCGTGTTTTCTCGTCACCGTTGCAACCGATTCTTCTTCTTTTTCGATTTGTGTATTGTGTCTATGTCGAGCCGTGATAGGACTCGACGTCCGTGAACCGACACTCCCATCGATTCATCTTGCAAGCAAGTGCAAATTCTTTTGTAAGGCGAGCTAACGCATCTCGCTAAAGCATTTTCTTTTCGGGAATTTTGTAGATTGTCGCATTCGAAATCTGTTCCAACAATTCGTATGGCATACTTGGAAGTATTGCTCGAGTCTTGGTTTTAAAATTACGTATCGTCCGGAGATCCGTTGAATGATTAACTGCGAATCTCCGTAGATGTTGATGTCTGGTATCCCCATTTGAATAATTAATTCCAGTCCTGTTATGAGGGCTTTGTATTCTGCTTCGTTGTTTGTACACGGCTCTATCAAGTGGTAGGAGTATCTTAACATCCCCCCATCCGGTGTTATAAAGATTAATCCGATCCCTGCCTTACCGGGCACTATCACTTGCGATTCTTTGTCTTTGTGTGCTGAAGATGCTCCGTCGAAATATAATTCCCAACGTCGATCATCAGGGTCTTCTAGGCTCATTATTTGTTCATCTGGCAAATCATCATTGAGAGGAGATTCTGCCAGCAAAGGGTGTGCTGCGAGGAAGTCTGCTAAGACTTGTCCCTTTACGGCACGAAGAGGCACGAAAGTTATATCAAATTGCAATAATATCATTGACCATCTGGCAAGTCTGCCGGAAAGCGTTGGACGAGTCATCAAGTATTGCAATGGATTAAATTTCGAGATCAGGTTGACCTTATGAGAAAGCATGTAGTGCCTGAGCTTTTGAGTGGCAAAGATCAGGGCCAAATAATGCTTTTCAATTACGGGATACCTTATTTCCGTCGGAAGTAAACGACGGCTTAGGTAGTAAAGAGCATTTTCTTTACCCTCATCATTGACCTGGGCTAATAGGGCTCCGAGAGAGTCGTCTAAAGCCACGTTATAAAGTATCAGCGGTCTACCTGAGATTGGGGCTGCTAAGACAGGAGGTGTCATTAAATATTGTTTAATGTTCTCAAAGGCCTTCTGACATTTCTCTTCCCAAATAAATTTGGCGTCCTTTTTAACTAATGCCGAGAAAGGCTGACACCTACCTGACAAGTTCGAGATAAAGCGTCGAAGATATGCCAACTTCCCTTGAAAAGATCGTAGTTGTTTTAAGGTTTTGGCAGGTGGCATTTCTAAGATGGCTTTTATTTTTTCCGGGTCGATTTCAATTCCATGATGTCGGACAACGAATCCTAAGAATTTCTCGGAGGTGACGCCGAAGGCGCATTTTAAGGGATTCATCTTAAGGTTAAATTGTCTTAATCGTTCGAAAACAATTCTCAAATCATATAGGTGGTTTTCCTTTACTTTTCTTTTGATGACCACATCGTCCACGTAGCATTCGACTTGATTGTGGATGAGATCATTAAAAATTCTTTTCATCGCTCTCTCGGTAGGTTGCTCTCGCGTTCTTCGATCCGAATGGCATCACCGTGTAGCAATATACTCCAATCGGCGTTCTGAATGCTGTAATTTTTTCATCTTCTGGAGCCATTTTTATCTGGTTATATCCTAAAGATCCATCCATGAATGAGAATATTTCATGTGTTGAAGCAATGTCGATCATTAACTCTGGGATCGGTAGAGGAAATTCATCTTTTGGACATGCCTTGTTTAAATCTCTGAAATCCACACAAATTCTGATTTGACCATTCTTCTTTCTGACTGGCACCACATTGGCTAACCAAGTCGGGTATTGTTCTTCACGGACAAATTTAGCGTCTATTAGCTTTTTAACTTCAACTATGACTTGTTGTTCGATTTCTAGACACATTCTTCTGGGACCTTGTCCGACCGGGACGAAGTAGGATCCACTCCTAGCTTATGGACTGCGACCTTCGGAGCTAATTCGGCATCTCATCGTAACTCCAAGCAAAACGTGTCTTTAAATTCCATTAATAACTTGATTATTTCTTCGGAGTCATCTTTATTGAGTAAGGAGCTAACAAAGGTAGGTCTAGGCTCTTCGCTAGTACCTAAGTTAACTTCCGTTAACTCATCTATTGTAGAGTTAATTTCTTCTTCGAATTCTGGTGGAGTGTCTCCAATTTGTAAATCTTCAAATTCTTCTGTAGTTTCCATGCAGTTTTCATTAGACTCGCAAGTGACAACCAAGCAAAATTCGGCATCGTCAACCGATCCTACCGTGCCGAATCCGAGACCATGCTTTGAATTGGGTGGACGACCGAAGTTATTCCATAATTTTTCAAAATGTTGTGATTGAACTTTTGTCCATTGTCGAGGTAAGAAACCACGCCGAATTAAATTTTGAACACGGGGAGAGTACCACTCAAAAGGTAATTCCATTAATTCGATGAAGTGACATCTTCAAATTGTACATTATTTCCGAGCTTTGGAGGAAGGAGCACCACGATAGAATTTGATTGGCTTTGCACCGCCGCTACGTACCTCTTTGACCACCATACCCTCAATCTTATTAGAATGGATCGGGGTCGTGGTCATAAGTATGTACATAGTGGTTAATCTTCTCGTACATCGATTTATATTCTTCATTCTTTTCATCTTCGAGCGGGATCCTGAATTGCGGCTTCTTCCGACTTATTGTTGCCGCTTCTTGTTTGATCTCTTTTTCTTCTTTAGAACCTGTCTTCCCAATCAACATTGATGGCCGGTTTCCTCTCGTCCAATTGTCCTAACGTCTCCGCCACGACCTTGTCCCCGGCCTCGACCTCGGATGCGAGTTGTGGAGAAACCTTCACCATCTCGCCGTAAGGGAGTGGTGAGTGACTGTTGGACTAGAACTTCAGGTTCTTCGTCCTCCCGGATTTCCTTTGCTTCATTCGTTATGGTGTCTCTGGAGAAAATTGTTTTCTTCGGAGGTGCATAATAAGCTGCATCTTCATGGATTCCAATTTCATGTACGGAGAATGGTTGTAAGTCACCCTTGATGCACTGTTCCCCTCCATCGTAGTATTTGATGCACTGGTGTACGGATGATGGTACCATCCTGTTTTCATGTATCCATGGTCGGCCCAGTAGAGCGTTGAACGACGTCTCTGAATCAATTATGTGAAATTTTGCGGTTGTCTTTGCTAAGTCACCAGTCTTCATTAGCAGTGTTATTGAGCCGAGGGCTCTTTCTCCTTTCTGGTTGAATCCTCTGAATAACATTTTGTCTGCTTCAAGCTTGCGAGCATCAATTTCCAAATATGCTAGCGTTCGAAGATTCATTATGTTGATTGATGCTCCTGGATCCACCAATACTCTGGAGAGTGTAAACTTCCCTCTTGTAACTGAAATGTACAACAGTCGGTTGTGGTCTGCTGTCCCAAGTAGTAGATCATTGTCCGTGAAAGTGACACCTCGCAGTTCCTTTAACGAACAAACCTCATCTAAGGAATCTCCGACCATTTGAGCTAAGCAAATTTCTGGATCAAGTAAGGCCTCGATCGAGCTTCTCTCATCTCCTTTGATAAGATGAGAGCGTCGTAGATGCTCGCGCTTGGCCGGTATTTTCCTAAGATGGGCTAGCACGTTGTAGTCCACTTTATTTTCATGTGTCTCAATTTCTTCCTGAATGGGTATTTCTTCTGCCGGGGTTGGTTCTTCCTGAACAACCACCTGCTTTCATTTGTCCTTTTGACCCATTCTCGGAGGTAGAACTCTTCCACTTCTCAAGTTGACTTCTGTGATTTCTTCTGGATATAGTATTGAGTTTGCTAGTGTCTCCTCCTGAATCGGAATGACAGGTTCTTCTGGATTAGCTTCAGAATCTGAAGGCTCTAGCTCTATTGTGACTGGAGCTCCTCGAAACTCGCAAATAGATTCACTGCTTGTTGAACTCTCATAGCCTCCTTGGTGGATGTCATCCTTGTCATTGTGATCGTCGAGATTGTGTATGATTTGAGAATTGTCATCTATATCGGAATCGATATCCGAATTAGGTTGGTTGTCGCTAGTTACGTAATCGTTAGAAACAGTCAAAACGTAGCCAACGCCAAAACCCTTATCATTATAAGATCCCACCGAAGTGAGCAAATAATCATACAGAGTCAGAGGTTCGAGAGATTTCTCCCTCGAATCGAAAACAACTATCCTAGGATAAGCAGCCCCTAGTCTCGTCTTAAGAGCCTCGGTCTTCTCTTCTCCGTCGATTTTCTTCTTCTCTTCAATCGTCTCCTGTTGAGGTGGTTCTTCTATCACAAGTGATAGTGCCGACTTGACAGGTTTTGAACTCTGAATTGAGACTCGCACCGAAGCGGTTTGGATGTGATCCAAAATCTTCTTCGAAGACTTTGTCCAAGCGGTAGTCCATCCATCATTAGTCGCATAGGGATCTATTAGAACAATGAGATACGTCGAGATAACATTGACGGAACCTCCTTTCTGGGGTTCCTTGATGTACTCCTTCGTGATCGTTATATTCCCTTTCCGAAGATTGTCGTTGAGCCAACTTTTGAAGGTAATACAATCTTCTATCTTATGCCCAAGCATCCGGTGGTAAGGGCAAAAGTTGGGATCACCTTTCTTGTCGACTTTGTCTGGTCTTTTGGGCTCTGGCAGTTGGAAATATGGAGTCTTCATCAGACTGCGAAACATTTTCGGCACTGCCTCATTCTTGAACGGATACTCCTCGCTCGGAAGCTCCCTCAACGTACGTTGTGGACGAGGCGGTTGTTCATACTGTTGAGATGACTGATAGCTGGGTCGAGGTTGCTGGTAATTCTGTTGAGGTTGCTGCGACCATTCTGACGATATTTGTATTGGTTGCTTGCCTTTATCGACTGCTGCAATGATTCCGGACTTCTTTTCAAAAGTTTTCACGGGCTTCTGTTTGTCTGTTTTGTCGGTGAAACTTAATTGCTTCGCCTCCTCTTGCAAGCTTCCGGCCTTGCTTAACAACTTCTCGAAATCTTAATAGTAAATCCCTTGAGGAGAAGTGCTATCGGGCCATGAATGCTCTTTAGTAAAATGCCGACCGCACGCTGTTCTTGTAGTTGTGGCTCACACTTCATACTTAGGTTCCTCCATCGAAGTATGTAGTCCACCAAGGTTTCGTTCGGCTTCTGCTTCTCTACCACTAAATCACCTATAGTGATGTGGTGCTGAGCTCCGGCAAATCGCTTGATGAAGAGATTCTCTAATTCTGAAAATGTTTTCACCGAACCGTTTGGTAATTCCGCATACCAATCAAAGGCGATCCCTGACAGGCTGCTGACAAATTGTCGGAAGAGTAAAGCATCACTTCCGCCGGCATTGCAACAACTGGCACGAAAATGTGCAACATGCCGCCGAGGGTTTCCTGTTCCATCAAAGGTCTTGAACGAGAGGTGGTACAAAGCCTTTCGGATATTGGACAACGTCGAATTCTTCGAGGTAAGGTCTACCTGTCTGAATGGATGTCCCGCTCTTTGATTGTTCCAAGGCTTCTCGCACCTGCTGTTCCACCATGCTTTTGATATCCTTTTCCGGAATCATGCTTTGTGTCGCATCCTTCTTTAATTGATCAACCCCGTTGACGGACGTAGTCTCCTTTCCTCCGTCTACAATGTGAATGACTTCTGGGGGTGTTTCTCTTTGGGGTTGAACTTCACTCTGGAGAGTGGCTAGGGCTACAACCATCTCTTCCATCATTTTTGCCATTTGGGCAATCGTATCATCTTTCTCTTGAAGCTGCCTCATCATTACTTCCGGCTCCTCTCTTTCTGCGGCTGCAGGGGCACCTTGTGAAGCTGACGAAGCTCGTGTTTCAACCATGTTAATTTCTGCATATTCATCATCCATGTACTCTGACGAGTCAACTTCATCTCCAAATTTCTCTTCTCTTTCCCTTGCTAATCGCCGAATATCGGTTCTTAGCTTTTCTATAGCATCTTCTAGTGGTCTTTTCGTACATCCTTGCGCTTGTCATGTGATAACTCGTCGGGTTTCCTTCTCATGAGTCCCCTTTATTGCGGTAGCACTTTCTTCGGACTCAACTCTCCTGACGAGACTTTCTTTCTCAGGTTGTTGTTTTAATATTAATTGTCCTGTAGTGGGACGCCATACCATCCTTCTAGCAACAGAAGGTCTGGGACCAGATGGTCTGTCAGCCAAAAGCTGGAAGGTGGTATCCTCCCTAATTTGTAGTCCTGAAACAACGATAGGTGGACTAGCTTTCATTCACTTATTTGGCTTTTCAGCATCGATAGCAGGTTCTACTCGAGGCCCAAGACGGGATTTGGCCGGCACCCGCCCTATCCTTCTTAAAATTTCCGACACAGGGCATTTTTCTTTCTTTGCTAACTTTTCTATCAAGGTTTGCAGTCGAGCAAATGGCGTAATTCTAGCCCTTTTCTTACGGCTATCGTTGTAATATACGGGCTGAGGCAATGCGGCAGCAATCTTGCGAACATTTTCCTCATCCTCTGCAGCGGAGAGGGGATGGAACCTGCTTCCTCCCAAAAGTGGTATGTATTCGAGCGATGGTGTATACTCGGGCAGCTTCGGGATTTCTTCTAAGAAAGCAACTTCGGCAGCTTCGGCTTCTCTAGCAATCCTTCTACTGCCGTTCCTACTGCGAGTCCGTGTCGGTGATGGAATTCTCGAGCCGGACCCGATTTCAAAAACGAAGGTTTCGCAGGAAGATCTGTACCCTCCACGGTAACAGGTTCATCATAGTTCTGAATTTCCTTTCCCTTTAGTCTAGCAGAAGCTGGGGTAGGTGTAGAGACAACAAGATCAGTGGGGGTAGCAACAACAGTCCTTCTGTGAATAGCAGTACTCCTCTCCGTTGGAATCTTTTGCAGAGGAGGGAATTCATGAGTTGACTTGAGGTTAAACTCAATCAACGGCTTCTCGCTTCGGTACTTTGCTTGTGAGTGAAAAGAGAGTGACATCGGGGATTTTGATGTCGGTGTCCCCGAATCCTTGTCCGAATCGAATAATTCCATTATCAGGCTGTTCGTCCTTGAACACGGCCAGGTCGAGTCCGTTGACAAAGGAGAAGATCAGTTTTGGGGCTTCCATTTCTGCAGGGAAGATTCCAAGTGTTAGTCTCCGAATCGTGCTTCTTCTCATCAGGACGAAAAGAAAGGAATCGAAAAGAGTCCGAACACATTCTTGTTCATGTATTTATAAGAAGAAGTTATTTGTCAAAAGAGTCATTCATTAGAGGGTTTGTTTATTTAGAACGGAATTTTCAAAGGTGTAGAGAAGGTAATGAATCCGATTCAGAGTTGGAAAGGAAAAGAAAGTCTTATGCAAGACTTCTCGACTCGAAGGATCACTCCTAAACTAACACCTATTGGGGGTCCACCCCACCTCAGAAATGAGGTAAAAGGATCTCGGAACCTCTCTATTTAGGGGTGTCTAAACAAGTGGCTCCTAAATCCAAGAGAATGTTGGCTATACTCGTTCAAGGTAGAAATGAACATAGTATTCCAACGGAAAGAAGGGTAGCTTGATCCATTAGGGACATGGATGCATTACCGATTTTTGAAAGCAGAACTATCTGATTAAAAATGGAGAGATGAATTTTCCCCAGCGGAGTCGCCAAAAATTGTCGGCATATTTTTAGGTTGAGTGTTGTATTTTTGAAAAGAGGTCGCCTACAGAAATTGTGGGCGAATTTTTAATTTAATTTAAATAAATAATTTGAAAAGTAGTATTTGATTTTAAATTTGAAAATTTTACGATATGAAATCAAACTGATCTCACATCCCGAATAGTTTACATAAACGAGCACCGCACCACAAACCGTGTATCTATCCCGAAGAATAGATACACTGCTTGATAATGGGGCTCGATTAGATAAACTAGAAAGGTTTGTGACATCCGTTTGGTCTGTGAACCAATTTTATAAGCCGACAAGTTCCCCTGCTTAATACAAAAAAATTAAGCAGGGTTTATATTATCTGGGTTCTTAAAATTCCCTATGAGGGCAAACCCTTATAGTTAACTACATCTTAAGTGACAGGAATCACCTAAGAAAACTCTCGATAATAATCAGTAATTCTGCTCTCAAGAATTTCAAAGTTTAAGATTTCAAGGGATTGAATTTTGGAATTTCAATAGGGAATGGATCAAATTTGGAACATTTTATTTTGGGAATTCAAAGGAAGAAAGGTAGGAGAAATCACAGATTCGAAGCAAACTTCGGTAATTTCCCGACTATCTTATTGTTTGGCTTGAATTTAGGAAGGCCCTAATGTTTATTTAATGTTTTGGTCTTGCCAATTTTAATTAATTTGGACTTATATTTGTATGGTAAAATCATACAAATAGCCTTGAAGATGTGAGGGTTTATGTCGTACCAAACGACTACCTCTGAGTCCTACGACCTGGTTAGGGCTTAATTTACATGACCCGATCATGCAAATGCCTAACGAAGAGTTGAGGATTTATGTTGCACTAGGCAAACTACCTCGAAGTCCTATGGCTTTGTTGTTTAATTCTAGGAATGTTTAGTTGATGTAGAGTTGTTTTGCTGACGAAGATAGCCGTGCTGCCCACCATGCTCCGAGCTCCTTGTTGTTGCAGAGGTTTAGTTTTAGAAGTCATAAATCAGGAGATGAGAGAAGTGTTCTGGTTTAGAGAAAATCTTAAAATCCAGGTGTTTTTTAATATTTTAATTAAACAAATCTTAAAGTTGATTATAACAACACCGGTTAAGATCCCACGGTTCCATCCTTCCGGCATCGTTATTTTTATCGGATTCACTTAGTCTAGATGAATTTACTAAACTCAACTGAATGAGTTCCACACTTTCATTTAAACCGTGAGAAATCCCGTTAGCAACACGTAGGTTACATCATCCGAGGTATTCCCGATCATCCAACAAGACGTTTTAATTTAGTTGTAATTGCAGTTTTGTGTTCGGTTTGTGATTAAATTTTGAGTTGTTTTATATTTTGAAATGTTGTGGCGGTGAATTTTATCTTGCAATGACTTTTAATTTAGTTTTGGTTTCAGTTTTAGGGACTATCCTAAAAGTGTGGGTTTTCATGCAACAGTTGTTTATCATGCAAGAAAAGTAAGTGCGATGCGATTAAATAAATTGAAACAAAATAAAAGCGTACCTAGAGGGTCTTCCCGTCAACCCAAGCTGCACTTAAACACAATTTAGAATATTTAAGCAAGTTCCTAGGTAAAGCTAAGGGAAGGGTTATGGTTTTCAACCAAATTCCTGATCCTATAGCTAGTCATTTCCTATGACGTCTAGGTTCTTGTGTTTTGGTTTGAGGACGATTTTCTTCATCAAAGAACAATTAAGTTCAACTGTTCTTATAAATATCCTATCATATTGAGGAAGTGCTTACGAAGAATCTTAAACATCTTTTCAATATTGCTAGAATTGTTTTAAGTCCAAATGAATTTAATTATACAAATGAATTAATCGTCCGGGAATTCAAATTTTGTTGTTATCTTACTCAGTGAACTAAGACATTTGAATATCCTATGAGGGAAGTAACATTTCATTTAACTTCTGTTTAGGAGTTATGACAACAAAAGCTTTTGAGGGCAAATTGATGTTCAAATGGTTTGTGATTTAATTTAATTTCAGTTAGCAGGTTTAAATTTGGAATAGTGTTCAAGTTGCTTCATATTTATTTTTGAATTTCTTTATGTCTTAGGTGATGTTATATTTAATTCAATTTAATTTAACTTTAATTTAATTTAATTTGGTTTAGTTTTAATTTTAATTTAATTTAATTTGATTTGATTTTAATTTGATTCTGTTATTTAATTTAATTTAATTCAATTTAACTTGATTTGATATGATTTAATTTAATTTAATTTAATTTGATTTAATTTAATTTTAATTTAATTTAATTTAATTTAATTTAATTTAATTTAATTTAATTTAATTTAATTTAATTTTTATTTAATTTATTTAATTTGATTTAATTTAATTTGTTTTAATTTAATTTTATTTAATTCAATTTAATTTAAATTTAAATTTAATTTTATTTTTAATTTTAATTTAATTGAAATTTTAAAAGGGTTTAATTTAAATAATTTAACTTTAATTTAATTTAATGATTAAGTCTTTTAACATTTTAAATATTAAATTTGGATTCATTTTAATTAGGAATTAAATATTATTGAGATGATTAATTTAGGGATCCTTAAATTAAAGAACAAATCTCTTCCTAATAATATCACTATTTTAATAATTCCAATTTTATTATTCTTCCAAATTTAATCAATTATTTAATTAAGGTTTATTTTAATTATTTTTAAATTGTTTAGTAGGTTTTTACCCTTTAATTATTTAAATTTCAATCATCCAAATCAGATTAGGATCAAATATTTTACTCTTTAATTTTATTAAGCCTAAAGTTTTAATTAAAGGTTAAAATTTTAATTACCATTTTGCCCTTCAAGCTTAATAATTTCATAACTCACTAAATTGAGCTTAAATGAACTTGAAATTTTTATGTGACTTCACTCATATGTCAATAAAGACATGAGAGGAGAAAATATGATTTTCCTGTATTTAATTTATTTATGTAATTATTTTTGATGGAAAATAGGGATTTCCAAGGAAAATTTAATAATATGACCAAGGGAAAGTTTCTGTCCTTAAGAAAATTATGGGACATTTCTAATGACCAGAGGACCACTTGGACCAATTTTGGTGATTTTTTGAATTATATTCTTTTTATTATAATTATTTTGAATTTTAGAGTATTAATTAATTTAAAAATAAAATAAAGGTTGAAAAATGAATTTAATATTTTTCAAAAATCTCTCTGATATCAAGGAAATTAGCGAATCAATTTTTACAATTTTCTGATTTTTCTTTGATTTATTATAATTATTTTTAGTGGAAATGCTAAAAAATACATTTTTTTAATTTTAAAATTACCTTAGGGCTTTAAAATTTAATATCTCATCATATAGACTTAAGAAAATATGGGGTTTGTTCCTAAGTGATTAAAATTAAAAATGTGACATTTTGGTGAATTTTATTATTTTTGTGATTTTTATTATTTTTTATTTATTAAAATATTAAAATAATGCAAAAAATTAACTTTTTTAGAAAATTGCAATTTTATTTTTCATAAATTCCCCTGATATCAGAGAGGCTCCAAAACCAATTTGGTGAATTTTTGAAAAGTATTTTGAAAGTTATGAATTTTTAAATTTTAAATTGGCTAAATGGCTTAATCAACCCATTTAGTAGGGCTAACCAAGTCCAATTGACTTCAAATTTTTATGGTGGGTTCCTCTGATCCTAAAGGTCAGTGGAGAATTGATTTCAAGTCAATTTGATGTATGATTAGCTCTAATTAATTAAGAACCTATTTTGGGTGTTTAAGCCAACTAGGGTTATTCCAAGTGGATTAATTCAAAACCTATTTTTCCTAGGTTCCTCTAGTCATAATAAACATCACCAAATTTTCCTAGAATTTATTTCACAATATGCTAATTATTGGAATTAAAATACTCAAACTAGCAACATGAATTTGAAAAATCAATAACTTCTCATAGGGATGGCCTCTGACTTTGGAAAATTCAGGGAATGTTCCCAAATTCAGAGGCTTCAAAAGTCCTATGGTCTCATGCCATGGTGAATTTCCTATATGCATGGAGAATTAAAATAATCCAGAAAGTAAATAAATCAATAAAAATAAAATACTTGATAAAATTAAATGATTTCTTTTCCACATTATTCTCCTCTGTTCACTGAGCAAGAGGGTATTTTTTATTTTATTTTTTGGATTTTCCTACACAAAGTTATGCATTTTTGAAGTTTAGGGAATTAAATAACTAGAAAAATAACCTATTTTTCTACTTATCCACGCGGCGCCAACTCAACCTAGGCATCTCCGAAGCGCCGCGTGTCGTCTTCTGATTCGGCGCCGCCATCCAACTCAGCGCTCCGGGGGTCCGCTGTATCTTTCCGTCTCCTCATTTAGCGCGATCCTGGCCATCCGTCCGCGCGTGTATTAAATGAACGGCATCCGTTCATCATCCCCAAGCCTCCTATTACACTAAATCCCTAATATCTCACTCAATACTTAACGGATTTTCGTGTTCTTGTACTCTATGGATTCGTCTTGAAGAGACGAATACATCTATATGGTGATCATGCATTGAAATTAAGGGATTTGAAATGGAGAATCTCCAGAAGCTCGGGATAAAGAGTTAGCTCATACCTTTGCTCGAGAGAAGTGTGGCTTCAATCCGAGGGTTGTGTCACCTTCGATCGGGTCCCGCAAGCTCCAGATGAAGTCTCCTGGTCTGGTGAATTGTCTAGGTATGATTTCGACCAAGCCGATTACAAAGCTTGGAGTCTGGAACAGATGGGTGGCCTGGAGAGGGGGCTTTTGCTGGTGGACTTCTTCCCTTGGTCTGGTGAAGGTGTAGGACAAATCAATTTGAGGATTGGTCCACTGTGAAGAAGTGTCCTAGTTTTTATGCTGAATTTTGAACTCAAAATTGAGCTCAGCTAGAGGGAAGTGGGGCTGGAATCCAGTGGGGATCAAGTGCTCTATGTGTAGAGAGTGGTCTGGAGTGATTTTGGCAGAGTTTCCTTAAGGTTGGTTCAGCACCTCTTCCATGGCCGAGAGAGGGCGTGGTTAAATAGAGCTAGCTGGAGGCTCTCCCAGGGGGAGTTAGGGCTTGGGATCAGCTGCTCTGGTGAGGAGAAAAATAGCCATGGTGGCCACTGGGCATGGGGCAGCTCAACAAGGTGGAATTTCAAAGTTTGGCTCACATGTGAGCTCTCGGGTGTGGTGTTTTTCGGCGGCCGGTGGTCGGCCGGCCGGGCATTGATCACCATCTTGTTCAGGCGGGTCGGGGTCGGGGTTTAGTGTGAGCAATTGGCAAATGCCATGTGTCAAAAGCTTGGATTAAGATGGCATGGGGGAAGGCCAATTTTGGCTTGATTTGGTCAAGTCCACCTTTTGGGCTTGGTTCACCTCCCCATGGCTGATTTGGGCTGAGGGAGGATCAAATGAATCAGCTAGGAAAGGGTAGAGAAGTCACCATCCATGAATATTTTGATTAATCATGGATTAAGGTGAAGCACTAAAAGGGTTAAAACCTTTTTAAGGGGGCTTAAAAGAGGCTCCTCCTTTTGCCATTAATGGCTTGGTCACATGTGAGCAACTCACATGGCTTGCATGTGGCTTAAGAGTGGCTTCATGGCTTATCTTTGGCTTGGGGAAAAGCTTCGGTCAATTTCATGAAAATGGAATTTGGAGATTTTGGCAATTTAGTGAAAAATTTAGATGGTGCTTGATTTAGGTTGATTTGATGATTGATTTGGGACTTAGGAATTGATCTCAATTAAAGGGATGATGAGAAGGAATTGTCATGTGGGCTTTGGGCATTTTGAAATTATTTTTGATGGGCTTTCAAGATGGTTTAGAGAGTGGGCTTTTGGATTTTAAAATGGATTTTAGGATGAGAATTTTACAAAGGATTGGGTCCAATAAGTGTTGAATGTAATTTAGGAATGTTTCATGAATGATTTGGAACAAATTTGAAGTGTTTTGGGCTTGAATTGGGTTGGATTTGGACCTCTTTGGTAAATGGGCCAATGTAGGTCAAATTGGGCTAACTTGGGCCAATGTTGGGCTAGGGTTCAAATTGATGTAAAATTAATGTTGGGAAATGTTTATGGGAGTGTTTGAAAGAGGTTTTGACTTTGGTTGGGCTTTGATTTTGGGGTTTTGGCTTATTTGGGTTAGGTTTGGGTTTAGGTCAAAATTGGGCTTTTTGGCTTTGGGTTGAATTTGAGTGGGATTTGGGTCAAAATTTTGGGTAAATCATGTTAGTGTTTTTTTTGTGGGGATGTTAGGGATGGTTTAGAAAAGATTTGGGGTTAAGTGGAGTTGAATTGGGTTAGTTTGGATTAGGTTTGGGTCATGGGTCCAAATTGGGCTTTAAGGCCAAAAGTGAAATTGGATTCAAATGTCAATCAAATTGGACTTGGATTTTGTCTAGATTAGTGTTGTGAATGTTGAATTGAAGTTTAGAATTGAATTGGACCAGAATTTGGGTCAATTGGATAGGTTTGGTTTGACATTGGGTTCACTTTGGGTTAAAATGGGTCAAATTGGGGGTTTTGACAAAAGTGGGGTAAATTGACAAAATTGGCCCATGGTGTAGTTGAACAAAATGAAATTGGGAATATTTGGGATTTGTTGGAATTTTCTGGGAATTTTCTGAATTTTTGGATTTTTTGGGTCAAGAGGGGTATTTTGGGTATTTGGAGGGTATTGGGAGGTATTTTTGGAATTTTTGGTATTTTTGGCTATGGATGATCAACTTGATTGGTGAGGAAATGTTCAAGGTTAATTTTGGGGAATTTTGGGTGATTTGGAAATTTTGAAAAATTTAGGTAATTTCAAGGGCTTTGGGTAGGCTAGGCGGGTGTAGGGTCCCGGGGGTCAAAAATTGAAAATTTGCAAAATTGAAAATTTGCAAAATTGAAAATTTGCAAAATTGAAAATTTGCAAAATTGATAATTTGCAAAATTGAAAATTGAGTAATTGTAAGTGGAATGAAATCATTTTGGCCGAGCCATGAAGCCATATCAAGCCCATACGAGCCATGAAGGGACTTATTTGAGGCATCCACTATGTTGTTCACAACCCTCTTAGCCAAGGGCTTAGGGGTTAAGGACCATCCATGTGAATCACCTTCATGAGTCAGGAGGTCAAGTTGGGTATGGGTGTGGTTTTAGGAGGTGTGTGAAAGTGTAGTGTATAGGTTTAGTGTGTGTGTAAGTCAGCCCTTCACCAGACCAGGCCACCCAGGGTAGTCCTAAGGCCAAAGAGTCCTATAGGAACTTATCCTTTAAACTTCCACATTTAATTTCAACCCTCTAGGTGATTAGGGGTCTACAGTCAAGTTTGGGGAGTTTGCAGGGAGTTAAGAAGTGGTTTGAATTTCTAGGGGGTGGGTCCCAATTCTAATCCTCTAGGATAGTCAAAGGAAAAGCCTAAGGCTAGATCCTAAGTACTAAAGAGAAAAAGAGAAGACCTCATCAAAAATGAGGTCAACAACGAGGAATTCAGATAATCCCGGAATACGAGCTGGAAAAAATGCAATTAGTTGAGAAGAAAACATTTGAATACTTTGAAAGAATTGAAAACAAGAGGGTCAACATCTTGAAGGTCTCGAGCTGCATACAGATGTTTTCTCAGATTATGAGCAACAACAAATTGTAGATTGCATCCTTGAATTGCAGAAAATGGGTCGAGCTAGCCGCCTGAGAGAAAAGGCATACTCAGAACCCCGAAGATGGATGCCAGGAAAGGGACGTGTTACAATCCAATGCGGATGTTGCTACAATTTTGCCGTAGGCAGAAAAGGAAATCCACCAGGGATACTCCGTCGCAGTGAGGTGGATCCGATGCCAAGAATCATCAAGAGAATGGTGAAAAGGATGATAACATGGAGGGTATTGCCTACAGATTGCATACCCAACAGCTGCATTATTAACATCTACAAGGAAGGCGACTGCATACCTCCACATATAGACCATCATGACTTTGTTAGACCATTCTGCACAGTGTCATTCGTCAACCAGTGCAACATCATGTTCGAATCTGACCTCCAGATTGCAGGCTCTGGTGAGTTCCAAGGGCCGGTGGAGATACCACTACCGGTAGGTTCTGTCCTGGTGTTAAAAGGAAATAGAGAAGATGTTGTGAAGCATACATTCCAGGAATGCCTGTGGAGCTGATCTCAGTTACTTTTAGAAGAATGGACGACAAAAAAATGCCTTCCACTTTCAGCCGATCCAGAATTGGAGAGTCTCCGGCCCTACGAGCTGTGAGTTACATGGGAAATAGCACACCTCTAATACACATCCATGCGGCATTCCTGCCAAGGGTGGCTTGGAAGGTGATGTTATTGCCCATGTTTCTTACTATTCAGACATGGATTTTTGACAGACGCTTTTGAATGGATCAGTAAGAAGTTTACACAGTCCGTTTTGGATTTACATGGATTGTATGACACATTAAATTTCTGAGGAAAATGTCATCATGACTAGATCAAGTTGTATGATGTATTTTCAGCAAGTTGGAATGAAAACGACTACGTCATATTTTGCCTTCACCTCTTTTTGTGCAAATTAACTGGGAAACACCATTAGAGTTAAATGAACTTTGAACGAAGAACAGAAAAGAAAAGAAAATAAATGAGAATTTTTCCTAAAAATCTGAATATTAAAATGAATTTCAAATTCACATGAACATTAAATAAACAACAAAAATAAAAAAAATGGAATCGTTAAAGTACAAATAAAAAGATTCTAAATCCCAAATTGAATTCCGATCTGAATCCTCTAATTCAAACCTTTTAGTTCTTTCCTCAATTGAAATCTGTTTGAAACTCTTTTTGAAATTTGAATATATTCCTCGACTTATTGCTAAGTCAAGTCTTTTCAGCTTGGTACCCTTACCAGTTCCTTTCAATTCTAAATTTCCGAGACTGGTACCTAAATTCCAGTTCTCTTCCTTTCGAGGTCGGTACCTAAATTCCAACTCTCATTCGAGATCGATACCTAAATTTTGATTCTCTTTCGAATTGAAACCTAAATTTCAATTCTAAATTTCTGAGACTGGTACCAAAATTCCAGTTCTCTTCCTTCGAGGTCGGTACCTAAATTCTGACTCTCATTCGAGATCGACACCTAAATTTTGATTCTCTTTCGAATTGATACCTAAATTTTAATTCTAAATTTTCGAGACTAGTACCTAAATTCCAGTTCTCTTCCTTTTGAGGTCGGTAACTAAATTTCGACTCTCATTCGAGATCAATACCTAAATTTCGATTCTCTTTCGAATTGATACATAAATTTCAATTCTAAATTTCCGAGACTGGTACCTGAATTCCAGTTCTCTTCCTTTGAGGTCGGTACCTAAATTCCGACTCTCATTCGAGATCGATACCTAAATCTTGATTCTCTTTCAAATTGATACCTAAATTTCAATTCTAAAATTCTGAGACTGGTACCTAAATTCTAGTTCTCTTCCTTCGAGGTCGGCACCTAAATTCCGACTCTCATTCGAGATCGATACCTAAATTTTGATTCTCTTTCGAATTGATACCTAAATTTTAATTCTAAATTTCGAGACTGGTACCTAAATTCCAGTTCTCTTCCTTCGAGGTCGGTACCTAAATTCCGACTCTCATTCGAGATCGATACCTAAATTTTGATTTTCTTTCGAATTGATACCTAAATTTCAATTCTAAATTTCCAAGGCTGGTACCTAAATTCCAGTTCTCTTCCTTTCGAAGTGGGTACCTAAATTCTGACTCTCATTCGAGATCGATACCTAAATTTCAATTCTCTTTCGAATTGATACCTAAATTTTAATTTTAAATTTCTGAGACTGGTACCTAAATTCCAGTTCTCTTCCTTCGAGGTCGGTACCTAAATTCCGACTCTCATCCGAAATCGATACCTAAATTTCGATTCTCTTTCAGGTTTGATACTTAAATTTCAAATCTCACTCTCTCGAGATCAGTACCTAAATTCTGATTCTCATTCTTTTTTCCGTCGATACTTGAACTCTGATTCTCACTCCGAGGCTGGTACCTAAATTCTAGTTCTCTTTGCATTCCCGAGGTTGAAACCTAAGTTTCAATTCTCATTTCAAATCCAAATTTCAAATTCAAAATTTCCTTAAATTGATTTTAAATTAAAATTCAATCGAAATTGAGACTCAGAACAAATCGAAATCTAAACTCACACGCTGAAACTTAAAATTTAAAAGTAAAATGAAACAAATCTAAAATCTAATCTCTCCAAGTCTTGTGATTTGAAATTCACCTCCTTCTTCCCCAGCGAGAGTTCAGGGATCTTCAGTCTTAGAGATCTGCCTGACACTCCCCAGCGGAAATTTTTCTCTACTCTATTTTAAGTGTGTCACTCAGATGTCTGTGTTTGTTTTGTTGATCTCTTAAGTCAACGATAATACGCGCGGTGTGCTCGGGTAGCACACCACACCTATTGGGGGTCCATTTGTTGACCTCATTTTCGATGAGGTCTTTTGCTTCTCTCTTTAGTACTTAGGATCTAGCCTTAGGCTTTTCCTTTGACTAATCTTAGAAGACTAGAAATGGAACCCACCAATTAGAAATTCAAACACTTATTGACTCCCTGCAAATCCCACAAGCTTGATTGTAGACCCCTAATCACCTAGAGGGTTGAAATCAAATGTGGAGGTTTAAAGGATGAGTTCCCTATAAGACTTTTTGGCCTTAAGAATACCCTGGGTGGCCTGGTCTGGTGAGGGTTGACTTGCACATGCACTACATTCTCACACACATTCCATGTCCTAAAACCACTCTCACCCAACTTGACTTCCTCACTCATATAAGTAATTCATATCGATGGTCCTTAACCCCTAAGCCCCTGGCTAAGAGGGTTACGAACAACATAGTGAATTCCTCAAATGAGTCCTCTCATGGCTCATATGAGCTTAATATGGCTTCATAGCTCAACCAAAGTGATTATATTCTACTCAAATTTGATCAATCTTCATTTTTCCAAAATTTCAATTTTTTACCCCCGGGGCCCCGGACCCACCAAACCTATCAAATACCGTTGAAATGACCCAAAATTTGTAAAATCACCTAAATTACCCAAATTACTCAAAATCAATCCTAAACACTTCCCACCAATCAAATTAACCATCTTTGGCCAAAAATAAAAAAAATTCCAAAAATACCCTTAAACCCCCCCAAAATTATCAAAATACCCTTTTACCCCAAAAATCCAAAAATTCAGAAAATTCCCAAAAAAGTCCAGAAACTCCCAAATATTCTCAATTTCATTTTTTTCAACTACACCATGGGACAATTTTGCGAATTTACCCCACTTTTGCCAAAACCCCCAATTTGACCTATTTTTAACCCACGTGAACCCAATGTCAAACCAAACTACCCCAATTGACCTCAATTTTGGTCCAATTCAATTCTAAACTTAAATTCAATATCCCCAATATCAATTTAGACCAAATACAACTCCAATTTGATTGACATTTGGGCCAAATTTCAATTTGAAGCCTAAGGCCCAATTTTGGCCCATGACATAAACCTAGCCCAAACATAGCCCAATTCAACTCCAATTGGCCCTAAATTTTTTTCTAAAGCATTCCTAACATCCCCATAAACAAAAAACTAACTTGATTTGCCAAAAATTAGAACCTAAACTCCACTCAAACCTAACCCAAAACCAAAATCCCTTAAATTGACCTAAACCCACCATGAACCCAAATGGGCCCAAATCCCAAAATCAAAGCCCAACCAAAGTTAAAAAACTCTTTGTAACACTCCCATAAACATTTATCAACATTAATTTTACATCGAATCCAACCTTAGCTCAAACTTTGCCCAAGTTAGCCCAATTTGGCCCACCTTGGCCCCTTTTACCAAAAAAATAACCCAAATTTAACCCAATACAATTCAAAATCACTTTAAACTTGTTCCAAACCACTCATGACACATGCCTAAACCAATTGAAACATTTATTTGGCATGCTACTTTACAAAATTTTTATCCAAAAGTCTATTTTAAAAATCTAAAAGCCCACTTTCTTAAACCCTTTTAAAAGCCCACTTCCAACAAATTCAAAAGCCCAAAAATTCATCCAAAGCCCACATGATAATTCCTTCTCATCATCCACTTGATAAAATTATTCCCTAAAGTTTGAAACCTATGATTAAATCATTCCAAATTAGGCTTTATCCAAATTGCCATCAAAATGCCAAAATTCCTAAAATCCATTCCAATGAAATTGACTAAGCCATCCCCAAGCCCAAATGAAGCCATGAAGCCATCCTTAAGCCCCATGTAAAGCCATGAGAAGTTTGACATGTGACCGTCCCATAAATTGCAAGAGGAGGAGCCTCTTTAAGGATTCTCTTAAAGGTGATTAAAACTTTTCATGCTTCCCCTAAACTATGTTTAAACTTAAACATGCTTAGACGATGACTTCTCCCCACTAATCTAGGCTGACTCACCCGACCTCCCTCGGCCCGAGCAGAGCTTAGAGAGGTTAACCCAACCCATTTGCATGACTTAACCCATTTGGATCCAAAATCACCCCTCTCCCCATCCCAATTAAAGCCGAACTCTTTGCACATGTCCATGGCTAATTGATTGCACCATTGCCAAACCCCGATCCTTCTGATCAAGAGGGTGACCTTACCCTGCCGGCCAGCCGCCTGGGTCACCAGAAAATGCCATGGCCGAGAGCTCCATGTGAGCCAAAATTTTCAATTCTTCCTTGCTGAGTTGTCCCGGTCGATTGAACACCATGGTCTGTTCTTCTCTTGCATAGAGCGACGGATCCCAAGCATCAAACCCCACAGGAAGCCCTCACGCCATGTCTATTTAAACCCGCCACTCTCTCGGCCAAATGAGGTGATGAACCATACCTTAAGGAAACTCGCCAAAATTGCTCCGGGACCTTCTCCTAACCCGGAGCGGTTGATCCCAGGTGTTCCTTTTCCACTAATCCCGATTAACGGAGCTCGATTTACGAGTTGAAAAATCCACCCAAAAAATCGGACACTTCACCACAGTGAGCCAATCTTCAAATTGATTGACCCTACACCTTCACCAGACCAAGAGGAGAAGTTCCCCAACAAAAGCCCCCTCACCAGGCCAGCCATTGCTTCTAGCCTCCAAGCTTTGGGATCGGCCTTGGTCACTTTCATACTTAGACAATTCCCCAGAGCTAGGGACATCATCTAGAGCTTTCTTGGACTCAATCGAAGGTGACACAACCCTCAGATCGAAGCTTCACTTCTCTGAGCAAAGGTATGAACTCATTCTTTCTCCCGAGCTTCCAACAACTCTCCATTTTGTTTGGGTTAATTTCATAGCCTATAAACCATATGGATGTGTTCGTCTTTTCAAGATGAATCAATAGAGTATAAGAACTCAAAAATCCATTGAGAATCGAGAGAGATATTAGGGTTTGAGTGTGGATGGTCACGGGTGCACACCAGTCGTAGAAGATGACCAGGAGCCGTTGGATCACGAGTGTATCGATCGGACGGTCGAGATCAAGCCGGACAGCGCAATGGTATGTGAACCGTGGGCCCTTAGAGCACTGAGTCAGATGGCGGCGACGAATCATGGAGCGACGCGTGGGCTTCCGATCCGCAGTAGGATGACGCGGCGCCAAGTCAGATAAGTAGGAAATTAGGGTATTTTTGAATTATTAAAATACCAGAACTTCAAAAATTCATATCTTTGTATAGAAAAATCAAAAAAATAAAATAAAAATACCCTCTTGCTCAGTGAACAGAGGAGAATAATGTGGAAGAAAAATCAAGTTAATTGGATGAGTATTTTATTTTTAATAATTTATTTACTGTTTTCAATGTTTTGATTCTCCATTTGCATAAACAATTCACCATGGCATAAGACCATAGGGCTTTTGAATCCTCTAATCTTGGGAACATTCCCTGAATTTTTCAAGGTTAGAGGCCATCTTTGAAAAAATTTATTGAATTTTCAAGTTCATGTCACTGTTTTAGGAATTTTAATTCCAATAATTAGCATGTTGTAAAATAAATTCTTGAAAAATTTGGTGATATTTCTTAGGACCAGAGGATCCTACGAAAAAGATATTTTGAGTTAATTCATTCATAATAACCTTAATTGGCCTAAACTCCCAAAATTGAATTTGAATTAATTAGGGTTAACCACACTCTAAAGTGACTTGAAAACAAATCTCCATTGCCCTCTAGAATCAGAGGAACTTTACATAAAATTTTGAAATCAATTGGACTTAATTAACCCCGCCAAATGGATTGATTAAGCCTCATAAGCAAAATGGAACTTTAAAATTCATAACTCCAAAAATACTTTTCTAAAATTTACAAAAATGATTCTAGAGCTTCTCTGATATCAAGGGAGTTCAAGAAAATTAAAATTGGAATTTTTTAAAATAATTGATTTTTCACAATATTTTAATATTTTAATAATTAAAAAATAATAAAAATCACAAAAATATTAAAAGTCATAAAAATATCACATTTTGACTCCTAATCATTTAGGAACAAACCAAATATTTTTCCTAAGTCCGTCTGATAAGATATTGAATTTTAAGGGCTTAATGTAATTTTTAATATTAAAAAAAATGAATTTTCAACCTTTTTTCACTAAAATAATTCAAATAAATCAAAGAAAAATAGAAAATTATAAAATTTGTTTCTCTGGACTCCTTGAGATTAGAGAATTTTAAGAAAAATATAAAATCTATTTTTCAATTTTTACTTTATTTTAAAATTAATTAATACTCTAAAACTCAAAATAATTATAATAAATAAAATATAATTCCAAAAATCACAAAAATTGGTCAAAGTGGTTCTCTAGTCATTAGGAACTTCCCATAATTTGTTTAAGAGCAGAAACCTTTCCTTGGTCATGTTGTTGAATTTTCTTTGAAAACCCTTATTTTCTACTAAAAAATAATTATGTAAATAAATTAAATTCAGAAAAATCACATTTTCTCCTCTAATGTATTAATTGATATGTGAGTGGGGTGAAATAAAAATTTCAAATTCATTTGAGCTCAATTTAGTGAGTTATGAAATAAATAAGCCTAAAAAGGCATAAAGGTAATTAAAAATTTTAACCCTTAATTAAAACTTTAGGTTTAATCAAATTGAGGGTAAAATAACTGATTTTAATTTTCTCTTGGATGATTAAAACTTAAGGAAATTAAAGGGTAGAAAACCATTCAACACTTTCAAAATATCAAAATGAAACCCTAATTAATTAAATAATTTAAATTTTGGAAAGAATATATTTAAATTTGGATTATTAAAATAGGGATATTATTAAAAGGATATTTATTCTTTAATTTAAAAAATCCCTAAATAAGTCACTTCAATAATATTTAGTCCTTACTTAAACATTAAAATAATAATTGAAATCAAATTTAAAATCTTGAAGTTAAATTAAATTAAATTAAATTAAGTCAACTTAAAGTTTAAATTAAATTAAATTAACACCTTAACAATTAAATTAAATTAAATTAAAAATATTGAAATTAAACTAAATTAAATTAAATTAAATTAAATTAATTTAAAATTAAATTAAAATTAAATTAAAAATTAAATTAAATTAAATCGAATTAAATTAAATTAAATTAAATTAAAATGACTTAATAATAAACCCAGATGAAATCATTAAGAGTTAAATCAAAACATATCAATAATTTCAACACCTCTTTCTATCTAAGTAAATTTAATATATAAACATCAATCTGAAATACTAAGATAATTGAAAGTGTAAAGATTTAAATTGAATCTAAAAATAATTTGAACACTATTCCAAACTTAAAATTATTAATTAAAACCCCATAATTAAATTAAATCACTTTAAATCATTAACTCAAACTTCAAATTAAGAATGATTAAAATTCTCAATAAACCAACTTACCCCTAAAAGCTTTTATTATTATAACTCTTAAATAGAGTATTAAATGAGATGTCACTTCATTCATCAGGAAATCAAATACCCAAGTTCACTGAGCAAGAGACAAAGTTTAACCAAACTCCTGGATGATTAATTCTCCTGTGCAACTAAATTTACTTGGACTCAAAATAATCCCAGAAGTATTGAAAAGATGTTTAGGACTCATCCTAAACACTTCCTCAATATGACGTGATGTTTTAGAAGAATAATTGAATCTAATTATTCTTTAATGAAGAAAATCATCCTTAAACCAAACCAACAACCTAGACGTCATAGGAAATGACTAGTTATAGGATTAGGAATTTGGTAGACAACCAAAATCCTTTCCCTTAGCCTTACCTAGGTATTTCTTGCAAAATATATTTAAATGTTCTAACATGTGTTTTAAGTGCAGCTTGGGATGACGGGAAGACCCTCAGGTACGCTTTTATTTTATTGCAATTTACTTTATTGCAATTTACTTACATGCACTATACTTTACTTTTCTTGCATGATAAATAAGACTGTTGCATGGAAACCAAAACCTTTAGGATAGTCCTTGAACTGAAACCAAAACTAAATTAAAAGTCATTGCAAGATAAAATTCACTGCCACAATATTCCAAAATATAAAATAACTCAAAATTTAATCACAAACAGAACAACAAAACTACAATTACAACTAAATTAAAACGTCTTGTTGAGTGATCGGGAATACCTCGGATGATGTAACTCACGTGTTGCTAACGGGATTTCATATGGTCTAAATGAAAGTGTGGAACTCATTCAGTTAAGTTTAGCAAATTCATCTGGACTAAGTGAATTCGATGAAAATAACTGGTCCTGGGTCGACTGAACCGCTGGATCTTAATCGCTCGTTTAAACAACTTTAAGATTTGTTTTAATTAAAATATTAAAAAAAACACTTAGATTTTATGATTTTCTCTAAACCAAAACTCTTCTCTCATCTCCTTATTTATGACTTCTAAAACTAAACCTCTGCAACAACAAGGAGCTTGAAGCATGGTCAGGAGCTCGGCCATCGTCTTTGGCCATCGTCTTTGCCATCTACTTCAGCAAAACGTTCTTAGAATTAAATAACCAAGCCATAGGACTTCAAGGTAGTTTGCCTAGTGTAACATAAATCCTCAACTCTTCGATAGGCATTTGCATGATCATGTCATGTAAATTAAGCCCTAACTGGTGTTAAGACTCTGATGTAGTCGTTCGGTACGACATAAACCCTCATATCTTCCAGGTTATTTGTATGATCATGTCATACAAATATAAGTCCTAATTAATTAAAATTGGCAGGATTGCAATATTAAATAAATTCACAAATTGAAGCCAAACAATAGGATGGCTTGGGAAGTTGCCAAGATTCATCTTGGATCCTCAGCTTCTCCTACTTTTCTTCCTTTGAACTCCTGAAATTAACTGTTCCAAATTTGATCCATTCTCTATTAAAATTCAAAAATTCAATCCTTTAAAAACCTTAAACTTTCAAATTCTTGAGAGCAAAACCACTAATCATTATCGAGAGTTTTCTTAAATGATTCCCGTCATTTAAGATGTAATTAACTATAGGGGCTTGCCCTTATAGGGAACTTTAAGAACCTAGGTAATATAAACCCTGCTTAATTTCTTTATATTAAGTAGGGGAACCTGTCAGGTTATAAAGTTGGTTCGCAGACCAAATGGATGTCACAAATCTTCTAGTTTATTTAACCAAGCCCTATCATCAAGCAAATGGTGTCTATTCTCAGGGATAGATGTATAGTTTGTGGTGCGGTGCTTGTTTATATAAACTATTCGGGATGTGAGATCAGTTTGATTTCATATCTTAAAATTTTCAAACTCAAAATTATTTTCAAAATCAAATACTACTTTCGAAATTACATATATATTTAAATTAAATTTAAAATCTAAAAAATTCGCCGACAACTTCTGTAGGCGACCCTCTTTTCAAAACACTCAACCTAAAAATATGCTGACATCCACGTTCGCTTCAGTGTACGTTTCTAGATGCGAGGTTGAAGCCGTATCAGAGATCAAACACCGACTCGAAACTCAACACTTCCTACACAAGTAAACAAGGGGAAATGTCAGCGAGTGGTGTTGTGCACGAACAAAAGAAAATTATCATTTACTTTAAACAAGTTTTAGTAATTAACTTGATGCAATTATTTTATTTAATATGTTTTTATAAAATTTAGATTTAGAATTTGACAAACATGTTTTCATTTTGTGGGAAGTTTTTATTTGGTTTATGCAGTTTATTTTATTACAAATTTTTGGACCCAGTCACAGACACTAGCCCTATAGCTATATTGGAACGAATATCATTTTCTTCAGTCTTTTCATGTAGCGTAATATTTCTTTAAATATCGTCCATTGATGGGCAACATGGGTCCATCCCCTTGAGAATCCACTAACTGGTAAGATCCTCCTGTGTAGACCTTCTCCACCACGAATGGTCCTTCCCAGGTCGGTTCAAATTTTCCACCTATTTTGCGGTGTGCAAGAATATGCCTTCTAAGAACGAGCACGAGGTCACCAACCTTGAACGACCTCGGGCGGACCAATTTATCGTGGGCTTGAATCATCTTCGCTTGGTAGAGTTCCAAGTTCTGTTGTGCGAGCAATCTTTTTCCTTCAAGGCTTTCCAATTCTGCAAGTCATAACTTGGCATTCTCTTCTGTTGTAATTTGATTGTCAATGGCAACCCGGAACGATGGTAGCTGAACGTCTAGCGGAAGAACTGCCTCGGACCCGTACACAAGAGCTTAAGGCGTAGACTATGTCGGCATCCTGACTGTCGTCCTGTTGGCCCACAAAGCTTCTAGTAGCTTCACGTGCCATCCTCTTTTATTTTCATCGAGCGTCTTCTTCAGAATCTGAACAAGCGTTTGATTGAAGGCTTCTGCCAAGCCATTTGCTTTAGGGTAGTAGATCGTCGAGTATCTCCAATCTATCCCATGTCTTCTAAAGAAGTTGTTGATTTTTGTTCTCTTAAAAGCGGAAGCAGACCCATTGTTGGAGATGATTCTGCGCGGTACACCGTAACGGTAAACGATTTGATTTTTGAAGAACTGTAAAACTTGCTGCACTGTGACTTTTCGTAGTGGAACTGCTTCTGTCCACTTGGAAAAGTAGTCTGTAGCGGTGAGTATAAACCTGTGTCCATTTAAGGAAGGAGGGTCTATCGGACCCACTATGTTCGTACCCCAGCACTCGAATGGCTATGAGGCAATCCTTGAGTGTAGAACATTCGGAGGCTGGTGCAAGACCACTCCATGCACCTGACACTGATGGCATCTCTTAGCTACATCCATGCAATCTGTCATCATTGCTGGCCAGTAGTATCCGAGTCTTTTGATTTTCATCTTCATTTTTGGTCCTGACTGGTGAGCACCACACAATCTAGCATGTACTTCTTTGACAATTTTCTACGCTTCTGCTCTGCTCAGACATCTCAGCCACATCTGGTCGAAGGATCTCCTATACAGAACATTGTCGATTAGGGCATACGACAAAGCCCTCTTTTGAATCTGGTGTGCTACTGACTTATCTTCTGGTAGCTTTCTGGTTTGCAAATATTCTATTAATGGCTGACACTAATCTTCTATATCTTCTGCCACTACAGCAACTGTCTTTTCTTTTTCAATTTCATGTAGACTGTCGAGGTCGATCTGAGACAACACCTGACGTCCTTGTACTGTAATATCTATAGAATTTTCGGGTGGACAAGCCAATTCTTTAGCGAGTTTTGCTAAAGCGTCCGCATGGGCATTATCTACTCGAGGAATCCTATAGAATATCACATTCAGAATTTTCTCGAGTAACTTCATCGTATACCGGTGGTATTCTTCTAATCTCAGCTTTAGAATTTTGTACTGTCCTGCCACTTGCTGGATGACGAGCTGTGAGTCGCCATAAATGGCAATGTCCGTCATATCCATTAGTATTGCTAATTCCAAGCTAGTGATTAGGGCTTCAAACTCAGCTTCATTGTTGGTACATGGCTCTGTCAAGTGGTAAGAAAACCTTAGCATGACCCGATCTGGTGTCACAAGGATTAAACTAATTCCTGCTTTGCTTGGTATAACTGTTCTTGATCCTTGGTCTTTTCGAGCTGATGACGCTCCACCAAAGTACATTTCCCAACGTTGAGCATTGAGATCTTCTATCTGTAGTATCTGCTTATCTGGTAACTCATCATTGAGCGGGGACCCAGCTGGCAGTAGGTGCTCTGCGAGAAAATCTGCAAGAATCTGCCCTTTGATAGCGCGAAGGGGCACAAAGGTTATATCGAATTGCAATAATATCATTGACCACCTTGCTAAGCATCTGAAAAGCGTTGGTCGAGTCATCAAATATTGCAAAGGATTAACCTTTGAAATTAGGTTGACCTTATGAGACATCATGTAATGTCTGAGCTTTTGAGTGGCAAAAACCAAAGCTAGACAATGTTTCTCGATAAGAGGATACTTTACCTCCGCGGGTATTAGACGTTGACTCAAGTAGTAGAGTGTATTCTCTTTACCCTCATCATTGACTTGGGCAAGTAGAGCTTCGAGAGACTAATCTAATGCCACGGTATAAAGTATCAACGGTCTACCTGGGATAGGGGCTGTAAAACTGGAGGTGTCATTAGATATAGTTTAATATCTTCGAAAGCCTGCTGGCATTTTTCTTCCCAAATAATTAATGCCGAGAAAGGCTGACACCTACTCGATAGATTAGATAAAAAACATCTCAGATATGCCAGTTTTTCTTGAAATGAACGTAGTTGTTTCAAGGTTTTAGGGGAAGCATTTCTAAGATGGCTTTAATCTTCTCTGGGTCGATTTTGATTCCCCGATGACGGAAAACGAATCCTAGAAATTTCCTAGAGGTAACGCCGAAAGCTCACTTTAAGGGATTCATCTTCAGATTATATTGTCGTAATCATTCAAATATGATCCTTAAATCATATAGGTGGTTTCCTCTTACCTTTATCTTGACGACCAAATCATCCACATAGTATTCTACTTGGTTGTGAATGTGGTCATCGAAGATCCTCGTCATTGCTCTTTGATATGTAGCTGTTGCGCTCTTCAGTCCAAACAACATTACGATGTAGCAGTAAATCCCGATCGGAGTTCTGAAAGTTGTGAGCGTTGCGTCTTCTTGTGCCATCTTGATCTGATTGTACACTGAAGACCCATCCATAAAGGAGAAAGTTTCATGTGTCGACGTGATGTCCACCATTAGTTCCGGTTTCGGCAACGGGAATTCATCTTTTGGACATGCTTTGTTTAAGTCCCTGAAGTTGACACACACTCGGATTTGTCCATTTTTCTTTTTCACTGGCACAACATTAGCTAACCACATCGGATATTGTTCTTCTGGGACAAAATTAGCGTCTATTAATTTCTTGATTTCTACTGTAACTTGCTGTTCTATCTTGAGGCGCATCCTTCTGGGAGCTTGCTTTACTGGCATCACATTCTTATCCACTCCGAGGCGGTGAACTGCGACTGCCGGGGATAGTCCTAGCATTTCTTCATAGCTCCAAGCGAAGCAATCTTTGAATTCTGATAATAAGCTGACCAAGTCTGCAACCTCTTCTTCATTGAGTAACGTACTTATGAAAGTCGGTCGGGGCTACTCCTCAGTCCCGAGATTGATTTCTCTTAATTCATCGACTGTTGATTTGATTTCTTCTTCGAATTCTAGTGGAGCATCGCCTGTTGGCTGATCTTTTGATTGATTAGTAACAACCATGCAAAATTCTGAGTCTTTGACGGGTCCAAGTGTACCAAACCCAAGACCTTCTTTCAAATTGAGTTTCTTTCCTTTTACATTCCATAATTTTTCGAACGATTGTAACTTATCTTTTGGCATTATCTTTGACACATATCCTTGTCGAACCAATTTTTGAACACACAGCGAAAAGTGACCAAAAGTAAATTTCATTAATTCATTTGAGTCATTTTCTTCAAGAATTACAGAAGGTTCAGAAGTAGAAGGGGAAGCTTTGTAAAACTTGATCGGTTTAAGACCATCATTATGTACTTCCTTGACCTCTAAACTCTTTACCTTTTGAGAATGGATCGGAGTAAGGGTCATGGTATGAACATAGTGGTTAATCCGATCGTACAAAGATCCATATTCATTCTTTGCTTCATCGTCCAGGAAGATCTCGAACTGAGGCTTTTTCTGACTTATCATCATTGTTTCTTTATCTTCTTTGGAGCTTCCCTCTATGTCGATGTTGATTGTTGGCTTCGTTTGTTCAACAATCTGAGAAATTCTTCCTCGACCACATCCCCGGCCTCGACCTCGGATGCATGGGCTAAAAGAACTTTTACCAACTCGTTGAGAAGGAGCGGTATGAGATTGTTGAACTGGAGCCATACAGTCTCGTCCTTGTAGTTTCTTTGAGTCTTCAATTTTGCTTATCACAATGTCTCTTGAAAATACTATTTTCTTCAGAGGAGCATAGTAAGCGGCGTCTTCATGGATGCCCACTTCATGTAATGAAAATGGCTGTAGATCTCCTTTAATGCAATGTTCTTGTCCATCTTTGTAGTATTTGATGCACTGGTGAAGCAACAACGGGACCATATTGTACTCATGGAGCCACGGTCGACCAAGCAGGGTATTGAACGAAGTATCCGCATCGATGACATGGAATTTTGCAGTTGTTACTAGATTCCCGACTTTCATTTGTAGCGTTATAGATCCGAGGGCTATTTCTCCTTTTTGATTGAAACCTCTTAACATCATTTTATCTGTTGAAAGATCTCGGGCGTCGATGTCCTAGTAAGCTAACGTCCGTAGACTCATTATATTAAGCGACGCTCCAGGATCTACTTAGACTCTAGAAAGCACAAATCTGCCGATGATGATAGAAATGTAGCATGTACGATTGTGATCGGCTGTACCAAGTAGCAAATCTTCGTCGGTGAAAGTTACGCCAGGCTGTTCCTTTATGGTGCAAACTCCATCTGAGGATGTGCTAGCCAACTGCGCTAAGCAAATGTCGGGATCAAGTAGAGCCTTGATCAAACTTTCTCTCATCTCCTTTGACAGGATCAGAGCATCGTAAATACTTAGTTTGGCCGGCAACTTCCTGAGATGTGCTAACACGTTGTAATGCACTTTATTTTGGGTTTTCAACTTCATTTCAAACTTGTATTTCTTTAGTAACTGGAGGTATTTCTTCTTGAGTGACTATCTACTTTCCTTTGTCCACTGGAGTTGTTCTCAGAGGTAGCACCTTGCCACTCCTTAAATGCACATCCGTTATTTCCTCTTCTTCTGGACCTAGAGGTCCTTTTGTATCTGAGAAGTCCAAACTGATGTCAAGTGGAGCTCCTTTGCACTCAAGGACTGGCCCCTCACTTCTCGTACTATCGTAGCCGATGCTGTCGATGTCCTCTTTATCATCGCCGGAAGTTAATATGATTTGAGGATCATTTTGGGAATCGAAATTGGGGTTAGATAGGTTGTAATTAGTTACGTCATCACTAGAGGCAGAAAGAACGTAGCCAAAATCATTCATATCATTATTACGAGACCCTGGAGGGGTACAAGGATAATGATACAAAGTCAGGGGTTTAAGAGATTTCACCCCAGAATCTGAGAAAACCAGTCTAACGGGATCAGCCTCTATCCTATCCTCCACGCTATCGTCTTTAATCTTGCTCACGATCTCTTTCTTCCTCCATTATCGTCTTGGGCTGTGCTGATGGTGGACTCCGGACAGTGGCTTCTTTGGAGCAGACATAATCTAATCCAGGACCTTCTTGAGCTCATTCCAAATTGCACTCCATCCACCCTTACCGGCATATAGGTCAAGCGGAGAGATTGGCTCGGCTGAAATTACATTTATAGAACCTTTTTTAGGCTCCTTCAAATATTCCTTTTGTATTATTATATTTCCTTCTTTGTAATTCTGCTCAAGCCAATCGTTGAAACTGAAGCAGTTCTCAATTGTATGTCCAAGCATCCGGTGATAGGGACAGAAGTTGGGCTGATCTTTCTTATTCACCTCTTCTGGCTTTTTCGGCTCGGGTAACTTGAGCTCGGCCTTCTTCAGCAGATTCTTGAACATCTTTGCTACAACATCGTCTTTGAAAGAGTAGTTTCTGCGTAGTCGTTCTGATATTGTAGGAACTGGTCTCCCGTCTGTCCTGTACGGTCTCTGTTGCTGCTGACCGGGCTGATTATTCTGCGGTGGACGAGGACCGTCTGTCATCGCTCGAGCCGACCGTACCGCCGAGGTGACTCGCTGGTCTGAATCATCATCGGTTGATTTCCTTTATCGACCGCGGCCACTACGCCACATCTCATCTCATAAGCCTTTGCTGGTTTTGTTATCTCTGTATTTTCTGTAGGCTCCATGTGCTTGATTTCTTCCTGTAAGCTGCTGGCCTTGCTGAGCAGTTTCTCGAAGGACTTGATCGTGAGACCCTTAAGCATGAAAGCTACCGGACCATGAATACTCTTGAGTAGTATATCGATCGCGTGTTGTTCTTGTAGCTGAGGTTCGCATTTCATGCTTAAGTTTCTCCACCTCAAGATGTAGTCAACCAAAGTCTCGTCGGGCTTCTGACGTTCTACCACGAGATCTCCTATGGTGACATGACGCTGAGCACCGACAAATCTCTTTACAAACATGCTTTACATTTATGCGAAATTCTTTACTGATCCATTAGGAATTTCAGCATACCAATCGAAAGACAGGCTGCTGACAAACTGACGGAACAATAGTGCTTCACTTCCTCCTGTATTGTAACAGCTGGCTCTGAAGTGCGCTATATGCTGTCGAGGGTTTCCTGTTCCATCGAACGTTTTGAAGGTCGGTGGTACGAAGCCTTTGGGGTAAGGTACAGCATCAAATTCCTCCGGGTAGGGTCTACCCTTTGAAACTGATGCTCCACCTTTGGACTGGGCCAAGGCCTCCCGAACTTGCTGTTCGACAATTTGCTTAAGCTCCTTTTCTGGTAGAATTAGGGTTGAAACCTTCTTCGGAAGCTCATTCTCATTGGCAGAGGTAGTATTATCTCAGGCTGATTGATTTCTGGAGATGCTGTCGGTCGTGACTGAGACTGTCCATGCAATGTGGCCATGGTAGTCATAGCAGCGGTCATCTCCTCCACTCTCTTTTTTCAATCGGCTGATCACTTTGTCTCTAGTTGACGCGGCTCTTTGTAGCTCTTCTATTGCGTCCTCCTCACGAGGAGCTTCACGCGCAGACGTTGTGGCCCTGGTATCGACCATGTTGATTTCCATGAATTCATCATCCAAGTAACCTGACAGGTGGAGATCCTCGTTATCGGCCTCCAATCCTTGCTCCCCAGTTAATTCTGAAATCTCTTCACGAAGTTTCTGAATTCTATTCTCCATCGACCCTTCTACTGCCATTGACTCTGAAGCAACAGGAGTGGTGACGATAGGAGTGCCAGACTTATAATCCGTTTGATGATTTGTAGACTTCTTGAAGTGGACAGGTGTAGTGTCTTTTGGTAACCACACTCTCCTCTCAAGAATTGGTGCCTCGGGATGGAATGTCTCATCGGGGACATCAGGACCAAGAGAGGAAGTGTGCTCCTTAGAGTGCAGACCGTGTACAGAGGAAAGTAATCCTCTCTTTCTTCTCGGGAGTTCTTTGGGTGGCATTCTTGGACCTAGCCGAGAATTGACTGGTCTTCGTATCGCGGGCGTCGAATCGGTGGTAGTTGTCTCAACACGCTTTCCTAAACGGTGCTTGACAGAAACCCTGCTAGGCTTTTCTATTTTAAAAATTTCCTCTTTCACTTCTGGGGATATTGTACATCCCATCCTTTTAAGAAGCTTGACAATAGAACATCCTTCTAATTCGGCCAATCTCCGTAGAAGAGTATAAGCTTGAGTGATGGGTGTGGACTTCTTTCCCTCCTCATCACGACTGTGCGGTGCTGGAAGCACAGCGAAAAATCCTATGGAGACTTTCATTTCCAGTAGTACCAGCTAATAGGTGGAACCTACTACCTCGGAGGAGAGTAGAGGTATTCGGTAAACCGAGTTCCTCCTGCTGAGGAATCTCATCAATCACTAGCAAACTTGCAGCTTGTGCCTTGGCGGCCTTACGAAGCTTCCGATTGCGGTTCCTCTTTTGGGATTTTGTCAGCGGGGGAACCTTGGAATTGGAACCAACCTCAAAGATAGACGGCGGGGCAAGGAAGACATTGTCAGGATCCTCCTCGAGCAGAATTTCTTTCCCTTTGGTAGACGGGGAAGTAGGTACTGTAACGGTGAAGCCGGAAGCAGTGGAGGAGGAAACTCTCCTTGTCACGGAGCCAACTGGTTTGACGGGGACAGCAGTCATCTTCACCTTCTTAGTAGAAGGGAAGTCTTCATGCAAATTCAGATCGAACTCGGCAGATGGTTCTTGTACTTCGGGGGTAGCAATTTTCAGGACCACGAACGGGGCTTTTCCAAGCACGACTTCAAACTCACTGAAGTCGGCTCCAAACTGAATTAATGGCGCTGCGAGACGAGCCTCACAGGAAGAGGGCAGGTTGCAGGAGAAAGTCAGCGAAGGGGTTGACATTTTGACTGTCAAAAGAAATTTTCCAAAATTTAGGAAGGGCCAAAGACCTTGTCATCATTGTATGAACACTATGAAAAAGATCGTTCTGTGAACTGGGTAAAATATTTTTGATTTCATTTAATATATTATTATTTTCTCTTATCATATTTTGTTCTTCTTTTTCTTTTATTTTATTTTAGATTTTCATGTGTTTGTTTTAAATGATATTTAGAATTTTAAAGGTGGATTAACTTGCCGAAGGCAAAAAATTAAATCCAAAAGGCAGAAGAAAAATGTGAAGCAAAGGACCCTGCTGAGGATCCCTTTTAACAACACACATTGCCCAAGTGGAATTAATCCACCAACACACCTAGTGGGGTCCGACCCCACAAGATCAAAAGAAAAACTCCTAAGGATCCCTGAACCTCTCTTTTTAGGAGTGGCTAAACAGATGGTCCTGAAATCCAGGAAAGTTGATCACACTTTCCCAAGAATAAAATGGGTAAAGTATGTCAACGGAAGAATGGTAGTTTGATCCACTAGGGGCATGTACTTTCTACTGATTTATGAAAGCAAAACCATCTGATCAAAATGGAGAGAAGAACTAGTCCCCAGCGGAGTCGCCAGAAGCTGTCGACATATTTTTAGGTTGTGAGTTTAATTTAAAAAAAAAGGGTCACCTATAGAAATTGTCGGTGAATTTTTATATTTTAAATTTAATTTAAGTGTATATATATATAATTTGCAAAGTAGCATTTGATTTTTGAAAATAATTTTAAGTTTAAAAATTTTAAGATATGAAATCAAACTGATCTCACATCCCAAATAGTTTATATAAATGAGTACCGCACCACAAACCGTGTATCTATCCCGAGAAATAGATGCAGTGCTTGATAATGGAGCTCGATTAAATAAACTAGAAGATTTGTGACATCTGTTTGGTCTGCAAACCAATTTTAAAAGCCGATAAGTTCCCCTGCTTAATATATAGGAATTAAGCAGGGTTTATATTACCTGGGTTCTTAAAGTTCCTTATATGGGCAAGCTCCTATAGTTAATTACATCCTAAATGACGAGAATCATTTAAGAAAACTCTCGATAATGATCAGTAGTTTTGCTCTCAGGAATTTCAAAGTTTAAGGTTTTCAAAGGATTGAATTTTGGAATTTCAATAGGGACGAGTTTGGAACAATTTATTTAGAGTCTGATAGAAGAGCGGTAGGAGAAGTTTGGAGATCGAAGAAGAATCTTGGCAACTTCCTAAACTATCCTATTGTTTAGCTTGATTGGAGTGTTTGTTGTGTTTCATCTGCTGTTTAATTAATTAGGACTTATATCCGTGTAATAGCAAGTCATCTGAGCAATGAAGATGTGAGTGCTTATGTCGTACCCAAACGACTACCTCGGAATCTTTAAGACCGGTTAGGGCTTAATTTGCATAGACAATTATGCAAATACCTAACAAAAGTTGAGGATTTATGTTGCCTTAGAGCGAACCACCTCGGAAGTCCTATGGCTTTGTTATTTAATTTCTACGAAGGGTTTAGGCGATGTAGATACGAGTTTCTTGATGATGATGACCGTCTTTGCCCATGCTCAGCTCCTTGTTGTCGCGAGAGGTTTAGTTTGAAGGTGAAAAATCAAGAGATGAGAGAAGTGTTTTGGTTTAGAGAAATCTTAAAAATTCGAAGTGTTTTTTAATGTTTTAATTAAAACAAATCTTAAAGTTGATTATAACAATATGGGTTAAGATCCATGGTTCCATCCTTCTTTGCATCGTTATTTTAATAGGATTCACTTTGTCCGGATGAATTTTGCTAAACTCGATTGAATGAGTTCCACACTTTCATTTAGGCAGTGGGAAATCTGTGTGACACGTATGTTACATCATCGAGGTATTTCGGAGTCATCCAACAGACGTTGTTGACTGTTTTGATGAGGTCTTCCTTTCTTCTTTTTAGTGCTTAGGATCTAGCCTTAGGCTTTTCCTTTGACTATCTTAGAGGAATTTAGGTGGGACCCCGCCTTTTAGAAATTCAAACCACTTCTAAACTCCTGAGCTCCTGAGCTTGACTATAGACCCTAATCACCTAGAGGGTTGAAATCGAATATGGAAGTTTAAAGGATGAGTTCATAGGACTCTTTAGCCTTAGGGCCCCTTACTGGGTATTTAGTCACAGTGAGAAATTTGACATGCCACTTACACACTACATTTCCACACACTTCCCTGGCTCCCTTTCCCATTACCCAACTTGACCTCGACTCGTGTAGGTGATTCACATGGATGGTCCTTAACCCACCAAGCCCTTGGTAAGAGGGTTAGGAACAACATAGTGAATGCCTCGAATGAGTCCTTTCATGGCTCATATGGGCCAAGAATGGCTTCATGGCTCAACCAAAATGATTTCACCCCACCCAAATTCATGACCTTCAATTTCCCAAATTTTGATTTTTGACCCCAGGGACCCTACACTAGCTTGCTTTACCAAAACTTGAATTACTGAGAATTTTGGTAAAATTTCCAAATTACCTAAAATTTTCCAAAATCAATCCCAAACACCTCCACATCACTCAAATTGATCATCCATACCCAAAAATACCAAAAATTCCAAGAAAACCCCCCAATACCCTCGAATACCCAAAATACCCTTGCATGGCCTAAAAATCCGAAAATTCGGAAAATTCCAGAAAATTCCAGAAAATCCCGAATATTCCCGTTTCATTTGTCCAGCTACACCATGGGCCAATTTTGTCAATTTACCCTACTTTTGTCAAAACCCTCGAATTGACTGGGCACAACGAAGTGGACGATGTCGAACCAAACATACCCGATTGACCCCAGTTTTGGTCGATTCAATTCTAAACTTCGATTGACATTCCCGATACAAATTTAGACCAAATCGAGTCAATTTGGATTGACATTTGGATCAATTTCACTTTGGGCCTTAAAGCGAGAATTTGGACCCCTTGACGAGCTTCATTGAAACTAACCCAATTCAACTCCAATTAACCCCAAATCTTTTCTAAACCTTCCTTAACATCCTCATAAACAAAACAACATGGTTGCCCAGATTTTGACCCAAACCCACTCGAATTCAACCCCGAAATCAGCCCGGTCTGACCTAAACCCCGAATCTAACCCAGAATAGGCCCGAACCTCGAAGTGGCTCCAAACCAAAGCCGAAACCTCTTTGAAACACTCCCATAAACATTTCTTAATATTTATTTTACATCGAATTTCAACCCAATGACATTGGCCAGAGTTAGCCCGATTTGACCTACGGTGGCCCATTCAAAAAAATTAAATCAGCAATTCGAAGATCCAAACTACCCCAAATTTGCTTGAGTCACTCATGACACATCCATGAGCTAAACCGGTAATTATTTGTGACACCTCTTTACAAAATTTCATCTAAAATGCATTTAAAATTTCAAGAGCCACTTTCCTAATCCATCTTGCTTGTCTAAAACCCTTTTAAAAAAAAGCCCAAAATTCTTCCAAGGCCCATATGACATTTCCCCTCATCATACTTTCAATTAAAATCATCCTTTAAGTCCTAAATTCATCATCGAATAATTCCAAATCGAGCCTCGTACCAAATCGCCCCTAAATACCAAAATTTTCCTTAAATCCATTTCCATGAAATTGACTTTACTTTTCAGCCAAATGGAGCCATGGAGCCATGCATAAGCCATATGCAAGCCATGAGAGCCTCTTTACATGTCACCATGCCATTTTGGGCAAAAAGGAGAGCTGCCTTAACTCACAAAGGTGGTTAACGCGACACATGATTCCGGCTAAACCATGCTTAAGCTTTAATTGTACTTGGATTGTGACTTGACCCCACTAATCAAGCTGATCCAAATCACTTTCTCCTCGGCCTAAACCAGGCCTTGGGTGGTGCACCTAGCCCGAATGGGTGGGTTGACCCATTGGAGTCAAATCTAGCCATGCTTACAATTCCACTTTGGATCAAAGCCTTTACACATGTCCGCAGCGATTGATTGCACAAACCTCGGCCTGACCCACCTGACCTTGAGGGTGACCCATGCCTGGCCGGCGGCCACCGAGGCCGCCGGAAAACACCATGTTGAGAGCTCGCATGTGGCCGACATTGATACTCACTTCTTGTTCCAGTCACAGTGGTCACCATGGGCGATCTTCTCCTCGCAGACGGTGATCCCGAGCTGCTCTCACGGGAGGCCCCCCGGCCCGGCCTACATTTAAACTCCACCCCTCTCGGCCATGTGAGGGCCAGCGCCTGAGCAACGAAACTGCGCGGTGTTCCCGAACCCTTCATCATCCTTAGAGCGGTTGATCCCAGGTGTCGATTTGCACCAATCCCGCGAGCCGATTTCTCGGCGGTGCCCAATCGGGACACTTTGCCACGGTGAACGATCCACCAGCAGGTGTTGAGTCCTACCTTCCTTTGGACCCGAGAGGAGAATTCACTGGCCATCTCCGGGCCACCCGGTTGCTCGGCCTCGAGCTTTGTGATCGAGGGCTGTGGTCCGCATAGGCCCAGAGCGATTCACCCGAGACCGGGAGACTTCATGCGGAGCTTGCGCGGGACCCGATCGAAGGTGCAACAACTCTCGAGTGAAGCCACACTTCTGCGAGCTAAGGTATGGGTTAACTTCTCCATCCCGAGCTTCGGAGATTCTCCATTTCAAATGCCTTAGTTTCCCGATGCATATTGGCCAGTATGGATGTGTTCGTCTCTTGAGGCGAATCCATAGAGTATAAGAACATGAAAATCCATTGAGAATCGAGTGAGATCTTAGGGATTTAGTGTGGACGGCTCTCGGGTGAGAACACTTGGGGACGATGAACGGATACCGTCCATTCGATACACGCGCGCACGGACGGCGGGGATTGCGTCGGACCGGGAGACGGTACGAGAACCGCGGGGGGCCCGGTGAGCCGGAGTGGCGGCGTCGAATGGGAGCAGCAGCGTGTACGTTCGGAGGCTGCCGAGGTTGACGCGGCGCCGCGTGGATAAATAGAAAATTAGGGTATTTTCTTATTTATTTAATTCCCTAAACTTCAAAAATTCATATCTGTGTAGGAAAATCATAAAAATAAAATAAAAATACCCTCTTGATGAACGAGAGGAGAATAATGTGGAAAAGAAATCATTTAATTTCATCGAAGTATTTTATTTTTTATAATTTATTTACTCTCTGCATTGTTTTAATTCTCCATGCATGCATACGTTCTTATGGCATGAGACCATAGGGCTTTTGAAGCCTCTGAATTTGGGAACATTCCTACGAATTTTCCAAAGTCGAGGCCATCCTATGAAGAGTTCTTGATTTTTCAAGTCTGAGGTCACTGTTTTGGTACTAATTCCAAAAATTAGCATGTTGTGAAATAAATTCTAAATGTTGGTGATGTTCCTTATGACCAGAGAACTCTAGGAAAAATAGGACTTGAGTTAATTCACTCAGATTAACCCTAATTGGCTTAAACACCCAAAATAGGGTCTTCAATTAATTAGAATTCAACCAGGCATCAAATTGACTTGAAATCAATTCTCCACTGACCTTTAGGATCAGAGAATCTGTAAAATTTGAAGTCAATTGGACTTGGTGCTTGTAATTAGGTTGATTGGCCAGCAGCGAATTTTAAGCTTTAAAAATTCATAACTTTTAAAATACTTTTTAAAAATTCACCAAATTGGTTTTGGAGCCTCTCTGATATCAGGGGAACCTAAGAAAATTAAAATTTCAATTTTCTAAAAAAGTTGATTTTTAATAATATTTTAATATTTTTAATAATTAAAAAATAATAAAAAAATCACAAAAATAATAAAATTCACCAAAATGTCACATTTTTGAATTTTAATCAACAGGAACAAATCCCACATTTTTCTAAGTCTATTTAGTGAGATATTAAATTTTAAAGCCCTAGGGTAATTTTAAAATTAAAAAAATGTATTTTCTAGCATTTTCACTAAAATAATTACAATAAATCATAGAAAAATCAAAAAATTGCTAAAATTTACTTCTCTAGTTCCTTGATATCAGAGAGATTTTGAAAAATATAAAAATCCATTTTTCAACATTTATTTTATTTTTTAATTAATTAACACTCCAAAACTCAAAATAATTATAATAAAAAATAATATAATTCAAAAAAATCACAAAATTAGTCCAGCGTCTTACTCTGGTCATTAGGAATGTCACCAATTTTAAGGACGAAACTTTCCCTTGGTCATGTTATCAAATTTTCCTTGAAAATCTCTATTTTCTGAAATAATTATATAAATAAATTAAATACGGAGAAAAATCACATTTTCTCCTCCTGTCTTTATTGACATATGAGTAAAGTCACATAAAAATTTCAAGTTCATTTAAGTTCGATTTAGTGAGTTATGAAATTATTAAGGCTTAAAGGGTAAAATGGTAATTAAAATCTTTAATCCTTAATTAAACTTTTAGGTTTAATAAAAAAAATCAATAGTAAAATATTTGATCTTGTCTGATTTGGATGATTGAAATTTAAATAATTAAAGGGTAGAAACCCTTTAAATAATTTTAAAATGATTAAACTTTAATTAAATAATAGATTAAATTTGGAAGAATAATAAAATTGGAATTATTAAAATAAGGGATCTTTATTAGGAAGAGATTTATTCTTTAATTTAAAAATCCCTAAATCAATTATATCAACTAATACTCAATTTTAATTAAAATGATAACTTTCAATTTAAAATATTAAAAGACTTAATTAAATTATTAAAATCTTTTGAAATTTAATTAAAATCAAAATAAAGTAAATTAAAGATAAATTAAATTAAGATTAAATTTAATAATTAAATTAAATTAAATTAAATAATTAAATTAAATTAAATTAAACAATTAAATTAAATTAAATTAAATTAAAATTAAATTAAATTAAATTAAACAATTAAATTAAATTAAATTAAATAATTAAAATTAAATTAAATTAAATTAAATAATTAAATTAAAGTTAAATCGGAAATGTAAGGTATTAAACACGGTAAATTAAATTGAGCTTATGTTAAACTAAATTAAAACTCGAATTAAATTAAGTTAAATTAAATATAACATCACTGAACATAAAAGAAATTAAATATAAAACGAAACTTGTTCTTATTCCAATTTAAAAGGCTATTTCGCTTAGACGAATCATTTTGAATACTAACTTACCCTTGAAAGCTTTAGTTATTATAACTCTAAAATAAAACATTAAATGAAGTGTCGACTATCGCCAAGTTGAATGTCACAGTTCCTTTGAGCGAGTTAGCAAAACTTGAAATTCTTGGACGATCGATTCATTTATATAATTAAATTCATTTGGACTTAAAATAATCTGAGAAATATTGAAAAGATGTTTAAAATCCTTCTTAGCACTTCCTCGATATGATAGGATATTTATAAGAACAATTAGTTGATTATTCTTTGATGAAAATCGTCCTTAAGCAGAAAACGAAGAACCTAGACGTCATAGGAGATGGTAGGTTATGGGATTAGGAATTTGGTAGAAAACCATAACCTTTCCCTTAGCTTTTACTGAGACTTGCTTGATATTCTAATTGTGTTTTAAGTGCGGCTTGGGATGACGGGAGAACCCTCAGGAGTACGCTTTTACTTTATTGCGATTTACTTTCTTTGAATTTACTTTCTTGCGATTTACTTTATTGCGAATGCATTTACTTTTCTTGCATGATAAGACAACGGTTGCATGAAAACCCGCACCTTTAGGATAGCCCCTTTAAAGGCGAACGAAATTAAGTTAAAAGTCATTGCGAGATAAAATTCACCGCCACAACATTTCAAAATATAAAACAACTCGAAATTTAATCACAAACGAGAACACAAAACTACAATTAGAAACTAAATTAAAACGTCACCGGTGGATGATCGGGAATACCTCGGATGATGTAACCTGCGATGATGGCAACGGGATTTCCCGCGGTCTAAATGAAAGTGTGGAACTCATTCGGTTGAGTTTAGCAAATTCATCGGACTAAGTGAATCCGATAAAAATAACGATGCGGAAGGATGGGCAAGTGGGATCTTAACCGATTAGATTATATTGACTTTAAGATACGATTTTTAATTAAAACACAAAAAACACTTGAGTAAGATTTTCTCTAAACCAAAACACTTCTCTCATCCACGATTTATGATTTCTAAAACTAAACCTGCTGTAATGACAAGGCTCGGAGCATGGTGGGCGGCACGTATCGTCATCGTGAGCACAGGTACTGCCCGGCGGCCAAAACTTTCACAGGTAAAACAAGCAGAAACCGTAGGACTTCGAGGTAGCTTGCACACAGTGCAACATAAAATCCTCGACTCTTCGTTGAGCATTTGCATTGCAAATTAAGCCCTAACCGGTCTTAGAGATCGAGGTAATTATTAAAGATACGACAATAAACCTACGCATTTTCTAGAAATTTATTTGTTTGATTTTATCATGCAAATCTCATTATAAATTAATTAAAATTAGCGAAGATTGAAATATCGAATAAACATTAGGACTTTCCTAAATTCAAGACAAACAATAGGATAGTCGAGAAATTATCGAAGTTCACTTCGAATCGGTGTTCTCCTACCTCTCTTCCTTTGGATTCAGAAACAAAAAGTTAAAAATTTGATCGTTTTCCTGTTGAAATTCGAGAATTGATCTTTGGGAAACCTTAAACTTTGAAGTGTAGAGAGCAGAATTTATTGGTTCTTATCGAGAGTTTTCTTAGGTGATTCCCGTCACTTAAGATGTAATTAACTATAGGGGCTTGCCCTTATGAGAATTTTAAAGAACCGGAGTAATATAAACCTTGTTTAATGTTTTCATATTAGCGAGGAAACTTGTCGGCTTATAAAATTGGTTCGCGAGACCAAACGGATGTCACTAATCTTCTAGTTTATTTAATCAAGCCCCACCATCAAGCAGTGTGTCTATCCTTAGGGATAGATACACGGTTGTGGTGCGGTGCTAAATTTATATAAACTATTTGAGATGTGAGGTCGGTTTAATCTCATATCTTAAAACCTTGAGAATTTAAGGTATTTTGAAAATCAAATACTACTTTTCAAATTATTTATTTTAATTAAATTAAAAATTAAGCCGACAGTTTACGTTGGCGACCCCTCTTAATAAAACACGATACTAAAAAATAAGCGCACGGATTTCGGCGACTCCGTGGGGACAATTCCTCTCTCCATTATAATCGAAATAGTCTTGCTTTCAAAAATCGGTAGTGTATCCGTATCACCAATGGATCAAACTACCCTTCTTTCCGTTGGAATACTATGTTCATTTCTATGCGGGCAAGTATGGCAACATTCTCTCGGATTTAGGAGCCCTTTGTTTAAACACCCCTAAACGGAGAGGTTCCGAGATCCTTTTACCTCATTTCGGGGGTGGGGTGGACCCCGATAGGTGTTAGTTTAGGAGTGATCATCCGAGTCGGGAAGTCTTCGCAGACTTTCTTTCCTTTCGAATCGGATTCCTTACCTTCTCTACACCTTTGAACATTCCGTTCTAGAGCCAAACAAACCTGCAATAACGAAGTGATTCTTTTAACAAATGATAAATACATGAGTGAAAGAATGAGTTCGGATATTTTTTCGATTCCTTTCTTTTCGTACGAAGAAAGAAGCATAGCTTGGGTGACAACTTCCGAGTCTACCTTGCGGAAATGGGAAACCCCGAAATTGATTTTCTCCTTCATAAAAACGGACTGGACTTCGCTGGCCATAAGGATGAGGCGCAAACAATGGGGTCATCCGATTTGGGCAGGGGTTAAGCTGACATCGAGGTCGCGGCTCCTGCGCGACGAACAAGGTATACGGGGCGGGAACCGGCGCTGAGTTGACAGGTGGGCCAAGGTTTCTCCTGAGGTCCGTGGGAGGAGTACGCCGTCCAGCGGGAGAATTTGTTCTTCTTGCCCCATTTGTGATGCAGTTGTTTTGCACTTTTGCCAGAGCACGCGAATCGAAGGGGAAAGAAATCCAGAACTATAGTGGCTTGTTACCGTGGAGGTACGGATCTTCTGTAAGACCTTGTCTTCGAAATCGGGTCGGATTCGAAGATCCCTTGACCCAATGAACCGAAGAAGAAATAGAAATAGAAGGATCGCGGGAAACGGAGAGCTGCGAGATTGCCTTCTTGGAGGAAATTCCGGAGTTACCGAGAATATACACCGCTACCGAATATACACCAACGCACGACTACATACCACTTTTGGGAGGAAGCGAGGTTCCTCCTATAAACGCCGAGAGGATGAAGAGAATGTTCGAAAGATTCTTGCCACATTACCACGGCCCGCATACTACGACGATAGCCGCGAAGAACCGAAGCTACGCCGTTTTAACTCGTACACCAAACTTTGGTAGAAAAGCTAGCAAGGAAAAGCGCCGTGTCGGAAATTCTATAAAGGATAGGGCGGGTCTTGGTCAGATCCCGTCTTGGGCCTCGAGTAGAACCCGCCGTCATGATAGAAAAGCCTAGCAAGAGAATGAAGGTAGCCCGCTGTCGTAGTATCGGGGTTACGGATTAGGGAGGATACCGCCTTCCGGCATTTGGCCGATGACTATCTGGTCATGAGCCCCGCCTGGCTTCTTCAGAAGGATGGTGTGGCGTCTGCACTACGGGGCGATTGAGGCGAAACGACGGCCAGGAAAGAAAGTCTCGCCGAAGTGGAATACGAAGAGGTATTACTCGATGAAGGGGACTCGTGAAAAAAGGACCCGACGGCCATCGCATGACAACCACGAAGATACACGGAAAGCTCCGCTAGAAGATGCCATGGAAAAGTTGAGAACGAACGCTCCGACGGTTGGCGAAAAGAAAAGAGAAGAAAGTTCGGAGATGAGATCGACTCATCGGAATTCATGGACAACGAATATGCAGAAATCAACATGGTTGAGACACGAGCCTTCATCATCTTCTCGGAGGTGCTCCTGCGGCCGCGGGGAAGGAGGCCGGGCTGATGAAGAGACGGCTTCGGGAAAAGGACGACACGATCGCTCGAATGGCGAAGAGGATGGAAGAGATGGCCGTAGCTCTGGCCACTCTCCAAAGTCGAGTACAACCACATAGAGAGACACCCCCAGAAGTCATTCACCTCGTAGACGGAGGGAAGGAAATTACATCCGTCGATGGGGATGACAGTGAAAAAGGATACAACACAAAGTATGATCCACGAAAGGATCGAGAACTTGGTAGAACGGCGGAGTGCGAGAAGCCACAGCACGATCGAAGAACGGGACATCTATTCGGACGGGTAGACCTTACCCGGAAGAATTCGGCTGTCCCGTACGAAAGGGAGGCCCGTACCCACCTGCGGCCCAGACCCGACGGAACCGGGAACCCCGACGGCATGTTGCACACTTTCGTGCCGGTTGAGCGCAATGCGGCGGGAGCGATGCGGCCCCACTCTTAGACGGTTCGTTAGCGATGCATCGGGAATCGCCTTCGGCGAGTATGCGAGATTACCCGACGGATACGCAAAGACATTCACCGAGCTAAGAACTCTTCATTAAGCGATTTGCCGGAGCTGGCACCACATCACTATAGGTGATTTAGTGGTAAGCAAAGGCCGAATGAAACCTAGTGGATTACATACTTCGATGGAGAAATTTAAGTATGAAGTGTGAACCACGAACGAGAACAACATGCGGTCGGCATCTTGCTTAAGCATTCACGGCCCGATAGCACTTCTCCTCGAGGATTCCTTTATTAAGACTTTTGAGAAGTTGTTAAGCAAGGCGGAAGCTTGCGAAAAGGCGAAGCAATTAAGTTTTGCCGACGAGACGGACAAGCGAAGCCGGTGAAGACTTTCGAAAAGAAATGCGGGGTCGTTGCGGCGGTTGACAAAGGCAAACAAGCGGGTAAATACCTGCGACGACGCAGCAACCACGGCGCGGTGCCGGCCGCCCGGTCAGTATCGGTCGTCTCCGCGGTATGAACGGCCGTCTCGTCCGCAGCGTACATTGAGGGAGCTTGAGAGAATATCGTTCAAATGAACGTGCAGATGTTCCGTAGCTTAATGAAAACTCCGGATTTCCGAGTGCCCGAGCCCGAGGCCCGAGAAGAAGTCGACAAGAAGGTGATCCCGGCTTTTTGCCCCCTGCATCGGATCTTGGGCCTGAATAGAAAGCTGCATTACCGCCCGAAAGTTGGCTCGAGCGAACGCCTTCGGAAAGGAAATATAACAATCCCGAAGGAGTACATGAAGGAACCCCGAAAGGAGGTTCGTCCAATCTCTCAGCCCGTCCGTGTCCGATAGATCCACAACGTGACGATGGATGAATGCCGCACAGACGAGATCTTCGAAGAAGATTTTAGACAACATCCGAACCGCTTCGGTGCGAGCTTCAGTGCGGAGATTCGAGACACATTAGCGAAGTCTTATCACTTGCGATAAGAAGAACCACCTCGACGGAAATAAATCGAAGAGAAGAAGAAAATTGACGAAGAAGAGGGGACCGAGATTCACGAAATTTGGGGCCCAGGGGCTGCTTATCTAGGATAGTTGTTTCGATTCGGGGGAAATCCCTCGAACCTCGATTTTGTATGATTATCTTGCTCACTTCGGTGAGATCATATAATGATAAGGGTGATGGCGTTGTTACGTTTTGTTGTTTCTAACGATTACGTAACTAGCGACAATCCGGGCGTCGATTTCGATACCAACAACGATTCTCAAATCATACATGATCTCGGCGATCAAAATGACGAAGAGAGGCATCCATCGAGGAGGCTACGAGAGTTCAACAAGCAACGGATCTATACGACGGGTTTCGAGGAGCTCCGAGTTACAATAGAGTTAGAGCCTTGATTTGGAAGATAATGAGAAGAGCCGGTCATTCCGATTCGGGGAGGAGACATGACAAACTCGATACGCAGATTGGGAAAATTACGATCGACCTAAGAAGTGGAAAAGTTCTACCTCCGAGAATGGGTCCAAAAGATAAAGGAAGCGGTGGTTGTTCGAAAGAACCAACCCCAGAAATGAGAAGAAATACCCATTCGAGAAGAGCGGGACGCGGAGAACAAGGTGAATTTCTGACGTCTTGGCAGTCTTAGGAAACTACGGCAGGCGGAGACATTGATGCTCTCATCTTATCGAGGGAATGAGAGAAGCTCTGATCAAGGCCTTACTTGATCCGGAGGCTAGCAGCTCGAATGGCTTGGAGATTCTTAGATGAGGTTTGCTCTCGTTAGGAACGGCGAGTGTCACCTTCACGGACGATAACCTACTAGGACGGTCACAATAGTAGTTGTACATTTCGGTTACAATTGGGAAGTTTACGCTCTCGAGTTTTGGTGGATCCGAGCATCGTCGACAATGAGTCTTCGAACACTAGCACTTACTTGAAATTGATGCTCGTGAGCTCGAGCCCGACGAAATGTTATTAAGAGGATTCGGCCAGGAAAGGAGAAAGAGCCCTCGGGTCGATAACATGGCCTAACGATGAAAACCGGTGACGCAGACAACCGCGAAATTTCACATAATCGATTCGAAACGTCGTTCGGCCTTTCTGCGGAGCCGACCATGGATACATGAAAACGGGATGACTGTCGTCTGCGCATCGATTGCATCGAAATCTTACGATGGAGGGGAACGAGTGCATCAAAGGTGACTTACAACCATTCTCCGTGCATGAGATTGGAATCCATGAAGATGCGGCTTATTATGCACGCGAAAACGATCTTCTCCCGAGGAATGCGGCAAATGCATGAAAAGTTCGAGACAACGAAGAACACGAAGTTCTAATTAACGGTCGCTCCCCGGCTCCCTTCGGCGAGAGAGGTGAAGGTTTCTCAACGACTCGCATGCGAGGTGGGCGGCGGACGAACGTGGTAATTTCTTAGGACAATTGGACGAAGAAATAATATGTTGATTGGTATGATAGTTACGAAGAAGAAAAAATCGACGAAGCGAAATGACGATAAGTCGAAGAAGCCGCAATACGAAGATCTCCTCGAAGATGAAAAACCGAAGAATACAAATCGATATGCGAAGTGCCACTACGTACATACTATGACCTAACTCCGATCCATTCTATTAAGATCGAGGGTATGGAGAGTCAAGGGTACGTAGTGACGTGCAAAGCCGATCGAATTCTACCGTGGTGCTTCTTCCTCAAGAAACTGAAAATAATGTACAATTCGAAGATGTCACTTCACATCGAAATTAATGGAATTACCTTTTGAGTGGTACTCTCCTGTGTTCGGGGAATTTAATTCAACGTGGTTTCTTACCTCGACAATGGACAAAGACGATCACAACATTTTGAGATTATGGAATAACTCGGTCGTCTTGATTAAGTATGGACTCGGATTCGGCACGGTAGAGATTCGAGTTGACGATACTGAATTTTGCTTAGTTGTCACTTGCAAATCGATAATACATGGAAACTACGGACAGACTCAAGATTTACAAGTGGAGACGCTCACCCAAATTCGAAGAAGAAATTAAATCAACGATAGATGAGTTAATGGAAGTTAACTTAGGTCTTAGCGAAGAGCGCACAGACTACCTTTGTGCTCCTTACTCGACAAGAAGACTCGGAGAAATAATCGATTGTTAATGGAATTTAAGAAGCCCATTTTTGCTTGGGCTACGATGGAAATGCCGGGGGATTAGCCCCGAGTTTGCGATCAATAAGTTAGGAGTGGATCTGCCACATTCCCGGTCGGACGAGGTCCCGAGAAGAATGCGTCTGGAAATCGAACAACAAGTCGCCATTTCGAAGTTAAAAAGCTAATGGACGCTAAATTTGTCAGTGAAGAACAATACCCGACACAAGTTGCTTGATGGTGCAGGTGAGAAGAAGAAGAATGGTCGGATCGAGAATTTGTGGACTTCGAGAGGTTAAACGAACGTATCAGATGAATTCCTCTGCCGATTCCGATGATGATTGATATTGCTTCGACACATGAAATGGTATTCTCATTCATGGATGGATCTTCAGGATACAACCGGATAAAAATGGCTCCAGAAGATGAAAAGCTTACGACGTCGAACGCCGATCGGAGTATTTTCTTGCACGGTGATGCCATTCGGGCCCAGAACGCGGGGCTTGACTTACAAAAGAGCAATGACAAGAATTTTTGATGATCTCATCCACAATCCGTCGAGTGCTACGTGGGCGATGTCGTCATGTGAAAGTAAAAGGAAAACCACTGTATGATTTGAGAATTGTTTTTCGAACGATAAGACAATTTAACCGCAAGATGAATCCCTTAAAATGCGCCGGCGTCACCCGGGAAATTCTTAGGATTCGTTGTCCGACATCGTGGAATTGAAATCGATCCGGAGAAGATTAAAGTATCCTTCGTACGCCTCCCCAAGGAAACCTTAAGCAATGCTGATCTTTTCGGGGAAGGCATATCTTCGGCGCTTTATCTCCGACTGTCGAGTAGGTGTCGGCCTTTCTCGGCCTTAGTTAAAAGGACGCCAAATTTATTTGGGAAGAAATGTAGGAAGGCCTTCGAAGACATTAAACAATATTTAATGACACCTCTGTCTTAGCAGCCCCGAGTCTCGGGTAGGCCCGTGAGTACTTTACACCGCGGCTTTAGACGACTCTCTCGAACCTGTTAGCCGGGGTCGATGATGAGGGTAAAGAAAATGCTCTTTCTTACTTAGTAGTGGATTTACTCCAGACGGAGTAAGTATCCCGCGATTGAAAAGCATTGTTTGACACGATCTTCGCTAGCTCAGCTCGGGCACTACATGCTTTCTCATAAGGTCAACTTGATTTCGAGTTTAATCATTTACGGTAACGGTGACTCGTCAACACTTTCACGACGGACTTGCCGGATGGTCGATGATATTTATTGCAATTCGATATAACCGTGCCTGCAAATGCGCAGTAAAGGGACGGAGTCTTAGCGGGCTTCCTGCTTGACACACCCAGCACAGAAGCCGAATCTCCTCTCGATGACGATGCGGATGAACAAATAATGAGCCTAGAGACCCTGATGATCGACGTTGGGAATTGTATTTCGACGCGGAGCATCTTCGGCACACAAAGACGAAGAATCGCAAGTGATAGTGCCGGTAAGGCGGGAATCGGGCTAATCTTTATAACACGGAGCGGGGATGTTAAGATACTCCTGCCACTTGACGAGAACCGTGTACAAACAACGAAGCGAATACGAAGCCCTCATAACGGGATTGGAATTAACCATTCAATCAGGGATAACGGACATGTGACATCCTACGGGGATTCTGATTAATCATTCAACGAGATCGCGGACAATGGAATTTTTAAGCAGACTCGAACGGTACTTCAGGTATGCCAGCAGGTACATTTGGAACGATTCCAAATGTGACAATCTACAAGATTCCTAGAGAAGAGAATCTTTGCTTCAGATGCTTTAGCCGTCTCGCAAAGAATTTGCACATTTGCGAGATGAATCGATGGAAGTGTCGGTTCACGGGACGTCGGAGTCCTATGTACGGCTTGACGACATAGACACAATACACAAATCGGCAAAGAAAAAGAATCGGTTGCAGTAGTGGCAGAAAACACGAAGATTCGGCGGCCGGCCATTCGTCGACTACACAACGACGAAGCTACCGGACGATGAGTCGGCGGCCCATCAGATCAAGAAAAGAACTACGTCTTACGCATTAATAAACAACACATTATACGGAAAGGTCTTTTGATCAAATGTGGCTAAGGTGCCTAAACGGGTACGAGGCCGTGAAATTGTTAAAGAGGTGCATTCGGGACTGCAGCTGGCGCTCGCCGATGTGGAGTCAAAGATGAAAATGAAAATTAAAAGACTAGGGTACTACGGCCCTCGATGACCGTGCATGAAAATCGCCAAGAGCTGTCACCAATGCCAAGTGCACGGAGTGGTTCTGCACCAACCTCCAAATGTGCTACACCGGAGCAATTGCGTCGTGGCCGTTTGAATGTTGGGGCACGGATATAATTGGTCCGATAGAACCACCATCTTCAAAAGGACATCGTTTCATTCTTGCGGCTACGGATTACTTTTCCAAGTGGGCGGCAGTTCCATAGAGAAGTGAAAGCACACCAAGTGCTCTGATTTTCGAACCAAGTTATGCAGATTTTGGCCGGAGTGCCGCGCGGGATCATCTCGGATAATGGAGCCGGCGTTGACTTTACAAATCAACAATTTTGTCGGGAGACACGGAATCGGCGCGATACTCAACAATTTACTACCCAAGAGCAAACGCTCGCTGAGGCTTTTAATAAAACTCTCGTTCAAATTAAAGAAAACCTTGGACGATAATAAGAGAGAAATTGGCACGAGAAATTGTTAGAAGCCTTATGGGCTGCCGAATGACCTTGAACCCTACTCGAAGCCTACCTTACGCTCGAATGCTTGGGTCCGAGAAGCCGATCTGTTACCTTTAGAGGTTCAGCTTCCTTCACTCGAGAATTGCAATTGCAAATAAGATCACGACGAGGAAGAAAACGCCGGATTACGACTCGAAGGGTCGAAAGCTTGGAAGGAAAAGACTTGCGGCACGACGAATTTGGTATACCGAGGCCCCAGATGGTTCGAGCCCATGACAAGGCGGGTCCGCCCCGAGAACCTTCAAAGTTGGTGACTTAGTTCTCGTTCTTAAGAGACTATTCTTGCACACGCGAGATAGGAGGAAAATTTGAACCCACTTGGGAAGGACGGTTGTGGTTAAAAGGCCGGTATACTCGGGGAGGTTCCTGCAGTTAGTGAATTGCGGGGAGAACGGCATATGCTTCCGATCAACGGACGATACTTGAAAAATATTAAAAGCTACACGATGTTTCGAAGGAATGAATTCTTCATCCACTAAGAAACGCAGATTTGAAGTAATTACTTGTGATTGGGTCGAACTGAAAAATAATAAAATGTCTTGGAATAAATAAAATCATGATAATTAAGTTTTCCTTGTTTCCTTTTTCAAATCAAGATCTCTTCCTGGGATCTTATCCTACTTCATTCCTGTTAAATTTCAAAATATAAGAATAATAAAAATGTATCTTTAAGCAAGCATTTTCTTAATGTTCTTGTTCTTAGTACAGCCCACGATCCTTTCGCTTGTCTTTTCGGGGAAATGTCGAACGGGGCGGTTGATGAGCACAAGAATGGCGTCAAGCCTTGCACTCGATGAAAGAGGGTGAAGATGGAGCGATATCAATCGAGGATTATTTCAGTTGCCTTGCAGTCTACGATGCGGAAAGTGAGCGGGTCCCGGTTAGCGAGAAGAGCGCCGGACGACGGTGATGAAAGTGGGTGGCCCAAGCTGCTGAAATCGACAACGAAGAAGAAGCAAACACCGAGAAGACGAAAATGAAGTCCGTAGTCGCTACGGCGGAGGGCGAGGCTTGTCGGCGCGCGCGCCCGCGGAGATTCGAAGTTCGGAGGGCTACTCTGTGGCCCGCGCAACGAAGAAATAAGAATCGCCGCATCCGTAAAATGTTAACAAAACTGTTGCGGACCAGCGCGACGAGGCATTTCATGTGCCGGCCTCACATTTCAAGGACAGGTTCACCGGGAACACCGAAGAAGGAGGGAGCCAGCTCTAGGATAACGAGAAGAACCCGGGGAAATCCTCCGGAAGATCGGAAAAGAAAGAAGGCTACGACGCCACCGGATAGAACCACGGCGGTGCATGACCTTGTTGCGGAAACTTGGCAGGGGATGTCGACGAGGCATCATCCCCGAGGGAGCCGAGGTATGCAGGGAACGTGAAGGGATTGAACCATATATCCCACAATATGTCACAAGGCCTCGCCATGCGAGATCATTCCGGAATACGAAATTTGGAGAGGATGCAGAATGTTAGAAGAAAACTTTCGAATACTTCGAGAGAATTAAAGGAAGAAGAATCAACATACTAGAAGGCCTCGAGCTACACACCGACGTATTCTCGGTATGAACATGACGGAAATGGTGTATCAGGGATACGAAAAGAATGGGCGGAACGAGCCGCACGAGGAAAATACATACTCGGAACCCGGAGATGGATGCGGGGAAAGGAAGAATCACGATACGATGCGGATGCGCACACTTTCTGACTTTCTTTGAAGACGGAAGGAAACCCACGAGGGGATACTTCGTCATGGGCGAGTAGATCGATGCCATTAGTTATCGAGAGAATGGTGAAAAGATTGATAACATGGAGGGTACGCCAGCAGATTGCATACCCAATCGTACATTATCAGCATACATAATAAGGGTGTGCATACCCCCACATATTGATCACCACGACTTCGTCGGACCTTCCCGCACGGTCTGTGAATGAGTGCGACATGGTAGCGGATCGACCTCCGGATGGCGAGCCCGGGGCGAGTTCGGGCCGGTAAGATACCTTTACCGGTGGGTTCCGTCATGATGCGCAGGTAACGGAGCGGATATCGCAAGCATTGCATACCCGGGGTGCCGATGGAGCGAATCTCGATTCACTTTCGGGAGGATGGACGACGACAAAATGCCTTCCATTTCCAACCCGGATCGAGCTAGAGAACCTCCGGCCTTACGTGTGAGTTACATGGGAAATATCACACCTCCGAGCGATACGTCCAGTGGCTTGTCCGCACGGGGATGGCTTGGAAGGTGATGTTATTGACCATGTGCCTCACTATTCGGACATCTTTTGACGGAGATGATTCTTTTGATGGATCAACAAAGATCATACACGGTCGTTTTAGTCTACATGGATTGTATGAAATATATTCCAGATCGAGTTGTACGACGTATTTGACATGATTGGAATGAAAGTGACCATGTCACGTTTTTGGCCTTCCTCTTTTGTGCAAATTGATTGGAAAACGCCATTAAAGTTAAATGAACTTCGAACAAGAGCGAGAAAAAGAAAAAAAAAGAATAAAGAAAATTTTTTTAAAAAAAAAATGCGAAAAATGACAAACAAAGTTCGCATGAACATTAAATAAACAACAAAATAAAATTTGAACCATTAAAAGATAAAAACAAAATCAACACAAATCTCGAATTCAATCTTTCCAATTCGAATCAAATTTCAATCTTTTCAAACTTCAAAATCAAATTCTATCCTTCCAAACTTCCAAATCAAATCTCCAATCAAATTCCATCATACAATTTCGAATCGAATTCTCGTCAATCTAAATCCAGTCTCGATCGAGTTTCGTTGATCTTCAAATTTCAAATCAAATCTTAAATCAAATTTCAATCGAGTTCAAACTCATCCTTCCAAATTTAAAATTTCCAAATTCAATCTTTCCAGGCTTCAAGTCTCAATCAAATTCAAATTCAATCTCTATCAAATCTCGAATCCGATCTTCCAGATCTCGCATGAAAATTCAAAACTTGGAGTCAAGTTTTACATCAGAGCCCCGCAGCACTTTAGGATTCTCTTCCTATTGCACTGAAATACATCAAAATTCAAACTTTTGAGTCAGGGATTTGTCAAGACTGCCTTTGCTTTAGGATTCTCTTCCTATTGCACGCCTAGAAGCTTATCAAATTCAAAACTTTTGGGTCGAGGATTTATCACATTGCCTTTAGGATTCTCTTCTATTGCTAGAAATACATCAAAATTCAAAACTTTTGGTCAGAGGGATTTTACTTCAGGCTACCTTTGCTAGGATTCTCTTCCTATTGCCAGCACAAGCCATCAAAATTCAAAACTTTTAGATTGAGGATTTTGCTCCATTATGGCCCTTTAGGATTCTCTTCTGTTACCTTTGAAATACACATCAAAATTCAAATCTTTTGGTCAAGTTTTACATCAGGAAAGCTGCACTCTTTTAGGATTCTCTTCCTATTGCACTGAAATACATCAAATTCAAACCTTTTGGGTGATTTTACATCAGTATACTTGCCCCAAGTTCTCTTCTGTGCAGCGAAATACATCAAAATTCAAGACTTTTGGGTCGAGAAATTTTACATCCAAGACTGCACTGCTTTAGGATTCTCTTCCTATTGCACTGAAATACATCAAATTCAAAACTTTTTGGGTCGGATTTTACATCCAAGGCTTGCCTTTGCTTTTAAGTTCTCATCTTCTGTGCAGAAATACATGAAATTCGAACTTTTGAGTCGGATTTTACATCAGTACCTTTGCTGGGATTCTCTTCCTATTGCACTGAAATACATCAAAATTCAAACTTTTGGGTCAGTTTTACATCCGAAACTGCTTGCTTTAGGATTCTTTCCACTGTGCAGCAAGTAAAGCGAATTCGAACCTTTTGGGTCGAGGGATTTTACATCGAGAAGCTGCATTCTTTAGAATCATTTTTCTATCGCAATGAAATACATCAAAATCAAACTCTTGAGGTTAAGGATTTTTACATCAACACAGCACTCTGAGATCTCTTCTCATTGCGACTATTCGATCTAATCGATTCGATTTTCTTTCGAGGTTGGAGATGTTACATCTAAAACTTGAGAATCTAATTTTCATTTAAGAATGATCCCTCAATTAATTTTGACAAAACTTCAATCTAAATTGAAACTCCAAACTAAAATTTAAACTCACACATCAAAACATAAATTGAAGCAAAATAAAATCCTAATCGAAATTCCACGAGATCATGTGATTTGGGATTCACCTCCTTTTCCTTTCCCCAGGCGAGAGTTCGAGAATCTCCGAGTTAGGAAGATATGTAAGCCTCCCCGGCAGAAACTCTTACTTCGTCCTAAGTTCGTCACTTGGACATCTGTGTTAGTTTTGTTGATCGCTTAGTAGTCCAACACAGTCTGTGATGTACTCGTCGACTCACCCCACCAATGGGAGTCCATTTGTTGACCTCATTTTTGATGAGGTCTTATTTTCTTCTTTTTAGTGCTTAGGATCTAGCCTTAGGCTTTTCCTTTGACTATCTTAGAGGACTAGAATTGGGACCGCCTTTTAGAAATTGAGCCACTTCTAAACTCCCTGCAAACTCCACAAACTTGGTTATAGACCCCTAATCACCTAGAGGGTTGAAATCGAAATATGGAAGTTTAAGATGAGTTCTATAGGACTCTTTTCGCCTTAGGGCCCTTACTGGGTAGCTGGTACGAGTGAAGGGGCGACGCCTGCACACTTACACACTACATTTCCACACACTTCCTAAAACCACACCCATACCCGACTTGACCTCGACTCGTAGCAGGTGATTCACATGGATGGTCCTTAACCCTGTGCAGTGAAAGTTCAAGGTAACATAGTGAATGCCAGGTGAGTCCTTTCATGGCTCATATGGGCTTGAAATGGCTTCATGGCTCAACCAAAATGATTTCACCCACCCAAATTCACCCGACATATTGATTTCCCAATTTTCAATTTTTGACCCCAGGGACACTGCGGCTGCTTTACCCCAAAACCATGAATTACCCAAAATTTTGGTAAAATTTCCAAATTACCTAAAATTTTCCAAAATCAATCCCAAACACCTCCATCTTTCGAATTGATCATCTATGCAAAAAAATACAAAAATTCCAAGAAAACCCCCCGATACCCTCCCGAATACCCAAAAATACCCTTCTTAATACAAAAATCCAAAAATTCAGAGAAATTCCCAGAAAATTCGAGAAAATCCCCGAATATTCCCAATTTCATTTTGTCCAACTACACCATGGGCCAATTTTGTCAATTTACCCTACTTTTGTCAAAACCCTCGAATTGACCCATTTTAACCCAAAGTGGACCCGATGTCGGAGCGAACATACCCCGATTGACCCCAATTTTGGTCCAATTCAATTCTAAACTTCGATTGACATTCCCGATACCAATTTAGACCAAATCACGATCAATTTGATTGACATTTGGATCAATTTCACTTTAGGCCTTAAAGCGTTGGACCCATGACCCAAACCATTAGTAACCCAATTCAACTCGATTAACCCCAAATCTTTTCTAAACCTTCCTTAACATCCTCATAAACAAAACACTAACATGATTTGCAGATTTTGACCCAAACCCCACTCGAATTCAACCCACGAAATCAAAAGCCCAATTTTGACTAAACCCCAATCCCAACGAATAGGCCCGAACCTCGAAATTAAAACCCAACCAAAGCCAAAACCTCTTTGAAACACTCCCATAAACATTTCTTAATATTTATTTTACATGATTTCAACCTAGCCCCGACATTGGCCCCGAGTTAGCCCAATTTGACTGCATTGTGAGTCATGAAGTCAAATCCCGACCCAATTGTCAAACTACCCCCAAATTTGCTTCAAATTACACTCATGACACATCCATGAGGCTAAACCCAATAATTATTTGGCCCAACCTCTTTACAAAATTTCATCCGAAATCATTTTTAAAATTCAAGAGCCCGCTTTTTCCTAATCCATCTTAAGCATTAAAACCCTTTTAAAAAAAAATGAAATTCTTGAGGCCCAATATGACATTTCCACTCATCATACTTTCAATTAAAATCATCCCTAAGTCCTAAAATTGTCATCAAATAATTCCAAATCAAGCCTCATGCCAAATCACCCCTAAATACCAAAATTTTCCTTAAATCATTTATGAGAGTGTTTTACTTTCACGAAACCCAAAGAATGGAGCCATGGAGGCGGTACATGCCAAGCCATATGCGAGCCATGAGAGCCTCTTTACATGTCACCATGCCATTTTGGGCAAAAGGAGGAGGCTCTTTCCTTAACTCCTAAAGGTGGTTAACCACTTACATGATTCCATAAACCATGCTTAAACTGGTGTACTTGGATTGTGACTTGACCCATTGTCAGAAGCTGATCAAATCACTTTCTCCTCGGCTAAACCGAGCCTTGGGTGGTGCGCACTGTGAATGGGTGAGTTGACCCATTTAGGTCCAAATCTAGCCATGCCATTCCACTTTGGATCAAAGCCTTTACATGTCATGACGATTGATTGCACAAACCTCGAAACACGACGCTGACGCCGAGGGTGACGTGCATGTGCACAGCCGGCCGGCCACGGACGTGGGAAAACACCATGTTGAGAGCTGCATATGTGGCCAAACATTCGAAATTCTCATGGCGAAGTGCCCCGTCCACCCCAGTGGTCACCATGGGCGATCTTCTCCTCTGAGAGCGGACGTCCGGCCCCAACTCTCCACAGGAGGCCCAGGCCAGCTGTTCGCTCACCCCTCTCGGCCATGAGGGAGCCAAGCACAAACCTTGCGAAACTGCGCAAAATTGTTCGAGCCACTAGCTCATCCTTGAAGCGGAGTTGATCCACAGGTGTCGATTTGCCTGATACGTCCCTTGAGGCCCGATTTCTCGGCGGGGTCACAGAAACCTTCGGGACACTTTGCCACGGTGAGCCAATCCTCGAATTGGCGGTCCTACACCTTCCACTAGGACCAGAGGAAGTTTCCCCGCGGCCCCATCTCCGAGGCCACCCGGTTGCTCCGGCCCTCCGAAGCTTTGTGATCGGGCGCGGGTCACTTCATGGCCTGACGATTCTGAGACCGGGAGACTTCATGCGGAGCTTGCGGGACCAAATCGAAGGTCTCTCGGATTGAAGCCACACTTCTGCGAGCTAAGGTATGAGTTAATTTATCCATCCCGAGCTTACGGAGATTCTCATTTCAAATGCCTTAGTTTTGATGCATGTTAGCCGTATAGATGTGTTGCGTCTCTTCGAAGACGAATCGGCGAGTATAAGAACATGAAAATCATTGAGAATCGAGTGAGATCTTAGGGATTTAGTGTGGACGGCTCTCGGGTGAGAACACTTGGGGACGATGAACGGATGCCGTCCATTCGATACACGCGCGCACGGACGGCGGGGGGATTGCGTCGGACCGGAGACGGTACGAGAACCGCGGGGCCGGGCTGCTGACCGGAGTGGCGGCGTCGAATGGGAGCGCGACGGCGTGTGCGTTCGGAGCTGCCGAGGTTGACGCGGCGCGTGGATAAATAATAGAAAATTAGGGTATTTTCTTATTTATTTAATTCCACTAAACTTTAGTCCATATCTCTTGTGTAGGAAAATCATAAAAATAAAATAAAAATACCCTCTTGCTCAGTGAACAGGAGAATAATGTGGAAAAGAAATCATTTAATTTCATCAAGTATTTTATTTTTTATAATTTATTTACTCTCTGCATTGTTTTTAGTCTCCATGCATGCATACAATTCACCATGGCATGAGACCATAGGGCTTTTTGAAGCCTCTGAATTTGGGAACATTCCCTGAATTTTCCAAAGTCAGAGGCTATCCTATAGAAGAGTTCTTGATTTTTCAAGTCCAGGTCACTGTTTTGAGTATTTTTAATTCCAAAAATTAGCATGTTGTGAAATAAATTCTAGAAATATTTGGTGATGTTCCTTATGACCAGAGAACTCTAGGAAAAATAGGACTTGAGTTGAATTCACTCAGTCACTCCCCAATTGACTTAAACACCCAAAATGAGTCCTTCAATTAATTAAAGGTGTCATAACCAGGCATCAAATTGACTTGAAATCAGTTCTCCACTGACCTTTAGGATCAGAGGAATCCTATAAAAATTTGATAGACTGGACTTGGTTAGCCCCACTAATTTGGGTTGATTAAAGCGCTTAGCCATTTTAAACTTTAAAAATTCATAACTTTTAAAATACTTTTTAAAAATTCACCAAATTGGTTTTTGGAGCCTCTCTGATATCAGGGGAACCTAAGAAAATTAAAAATTTCAATTTTCTAAAAAGTTGATTTTTAATAATATTTTAATATTTTTAATAATTAAAAAATAATAAAAATCACAAAAATAATAAAATTCACAGGCTTGTAACATTTTGAATTTTAATCACTTGAATAAATCCACATTTTTCCTAAGTCTATTTAGTGAGATATTAAATTTTAAAGCCTAGGGTAATTTTAAAATTAAAAAAATGTATTTTCTAGCATTTTCACTAAAATAATTACAATAAATAAATAGAAAAATCAAAAAATTGCAAAATTTGCTTCTCCTGGTTTCCTTGATATCAGAGAGATTTTTGAAAAATATAAATCCATTTTTCAACATTTATTTTATTTTTAATTAATTAACACTCCAAAACTCAAAATAATTATAATAAAAATAATATAATTCAAAAAATCACCAAAATTGGTCAATCTTACTGAGTAGGTAAGGAATGTCCCAATTTTGAGCCCGAACTTTCCGTAGTCATGTTATCGAATTTTCCCTTTGAAAATCTCTATTTTCCACCAGAAATAATTATATAAATAAATTAAATACGGAAAAATCACATTTTCTCTACTCATGTCTTTATTGACGTATGAGTAAAAAGTCACATAAAAATTTGTGAAGTTCATTTAAGTTCAATTTAGTGAGTTATGAAATTATTAAGCAAAAGGTAAAATGGTAATTAAAATCTTTAATCCTTAATTAAAACTTTAGGTTTAATAAAAAAAATCAACAAGTAAAATATTTGATCTTAATCTGATTTTAGGATGATTGGAAATTTAAATAATTAAAGGTAAATAACCCATTAAATAATTTAAAATGATTAAACTTTAATTAAATAATAGATTAAATTTGGAAGAATAATAAAATTGGAATTATTAAAATAAGGGATCTTTATTAGGAAGAGATTTATTCTTTAATTTAAAAATCCCTAAATTAATTATATCGAAGCTAATACTCAATTTTTAATTAAAATGATAACTCAATTTAAAATATTAAAAGACTTAATTAAATTATTAAAATCTTTGAAATTTCAATTAAAGTAAAAAATAAAGTAAATTAAAGATAAATTAAGTCAGATTAAATTTAATAATTAAATTAAATTAAATTAAATAATTAAATTAAATTAAATTAAACAGATAAATTAAATTAAATTAAATTAAAATTAAAATTAAATTAAATTAAACAATTAAATTAAATTAAATTAAATAATTAAAATTAAATTAAATTAAATTAAATAATTAAATTAAAGTTAAATCGAGAATCAAATTAATTAAACACCAGATAAAATTAAATTGAACTATGTTAGTAAATTAAAACTCAATTAGAATTAAGTTAAATTAAATATAACATCACATAAGACATAAAAGAAATTAAATATAAAGCAACTTGAACACTAGAAATGGAATTTAAACTCTTTAACTTAAACCAGATCATTTGAATACTAACTTACCCTTGAAAGCTTTAGTTATGTAACTCTACAAATAAAACATTAAATGAAGTGTCACTTCACTCATGAGATATTGAATGTCCTAGTTCACTGAGCAAGTTAACAAAACTTGAAATTCTTGGACGATCGATTCATTTATATAATTAAATTCATTTGGTACTTAAAATAATCCTAGAAATATTGAAAAAGATGTTTAAATCACTTCTTAAGCACTTCCTCGATATGATAGGATATTTAAAGAACAATTGAATTTGATTATTCTTTGATGAAAATGCGTCCTTAAACCAGACGAAGAACCTAGACGTCATAGGAGATGACTAGGTATAGGATTAGGAATTTGGTAGAAAACCATAACCTTTCCCTTAGCTTCTTATAGGAACTTGCTTAAATATTCTAATTGTGTTTTAAGTGCAGCTTGGGATGACGGGAAGACCCTCCCGAGGGTACGCTTTTACTTTATTCATGATTACTTTCTTTCGTTTACTTTCTTACGTTACTTTATTGCGAATGCATTTTACTTTTCTTGCATGATAAGGAACCAACGATTTGTGAAAACCCACACCTTTAGGATAGCCCCTAAAACTAAAACCAAAATTAAGTTAAAAGTCATTTTCTAAGATAAAATTCACCGCCACAACATTTGAAAATATAAAACGACTCGAAATTTAATCACAAACGGAGACTCACAAAATACAATTACAACTAAATTAAAACGTCCTGTTGGATGATCGGAATACCTCGGATGATGTAACCTACGTGTTGTGGATTTCCACGTGGTCTAAATGAAAGTGTGGAACTCATTCAGTTGAGTTTGGCAATTCATCTGGACTAAGTGAATCCGATAAAAATAACGATGCCGGAAGGATGGAGCCGAGTGGGATCTTAACGGTGTCGTTATAATCGACTTTAAGATGCGATTTTAATTAAAACACAAAAAACACTTGGAAATTAAGATTTTCTCTAAATAAAAACACTTCTCTAAATACGCGATTTATGATTTCTGAAAACTAAACCTGCGAAAACTGACAAGGGCTCGGAGCATGGTGGGCGACACGACCATCGTCATCGAAAACACAAATTTTACTTGACCAAAACTTTCCTAGAATTAAAACAACCGAAGCCATAGGACTTCGAGGTAGCTTTTGAGTACGGCTTATAAATCACCAAACTCTTCGTTAGGCATTTGCATTGCGAATTAAGCCACCAGCAGGTCTTAGGATTCCGAGGTAGTCGTCGATACGACAATAAACCCTCGCATTTTTCACAAGTTTATTTGTTTGATTTATCATACAAATATAAGCCCTAATTAATTAAAATTGTGAAATTGAAATATGAAATAAACATTAGGACTTTCCTAAATTCAAGACGAACAATAGGATAGTCGAGAAATTATCGAAGTTCACTTCGAATACAGTGAGATTTCTCCTACCTCTCTTCCTTTGGATTCACGAAACAAAAAGTTCCAAAATTTGATCCATTCCACATTGAAATTCAAAATTCGATCTTTGAAAACCTTAAACTTTGAAATTCTTGAGAGCGAGAATTATTGGTTATTATATCGAGAGTTTCTTAGGTGATTCCCGTCACTTAAGATGTAATTAGTTATAGGGGCTTGCCCTTATAGAAATTTAAAGAACCCGAGGTAATATATTCTTTGTTTAATGTTTTCGTATTAAGCGGGGGGAAACTTCTATGTTATAAAGTGGATTCCATGAGACCAAACGGATGTCATAATCTTCTAGTTTATTTAATCGAGCCCCCTTAATCGAGCGGTGTGTCTATCTTAGGGATAGATACCGGTTTGTGTTACGGTGCTGCGTTCTCTCAGCTTCTTGGGAATGTGGTCAGTTTAATCTCATATCTTAAAACCTTCGGAATTTAAAATTATTTTCAAAATCAAATACTACTTTTCAAATTATTTATTTTAATTAAATTAAAAATTCGCCGGCAATGATTTCTGTTAGGCGACCCCTCTTGAAATAAAACACGACCACAAAAAATAAGCCGCACGGACGTTTTAATTTAGTTAAAGTTGTAGTTTAAATTGCAATTTTTGTGATTAAATTTTGGGAGTTTGTTTCTTTCATTTGAATGTTATTGGAGGTGAATTTTATCTTGTATTGATTTTAATTTAGTTTTGGGTTTCAGTTTTTGTGACTATCCTAAAGGTTTTCGAGTTTTCATGCGGGGTGACTTTCTTGTTTAACATGCAAGAAAAGTGAAGTATAATACGGTAAGTAAATTGCATCAAAATATAAATGTACCTAGTAGGAGTATTCTGCGTCATTGACTGAAAATTTAGTATTTCATTGAATGTATGTGTTTATAGTTTTGTAGAAATTAAAGCATGCAAAAGTCAGGAAGAAGTAGGACTATGACGATGTGCCAATCACATGATGTACATGTAAATGTATTAGTTTTCTACGAGTCTTTATGATGTCTATGTGAATTTCTATGTTGTGTTTCAATGAACTTTGTTAATTTAATTGAGGATGGTTTTGTTAAGCGGACATATTAAGTTTAATAGACCTCGAGGTATCCGAGTCGAGAGAAGGATGCGGTCATGCTTCCCTCTCACGACTGGTGAAAAGTCTCGGGCTCATTTAGACTTATTATGTTGCTTAACAACTCATCTATACCTTAATAGTGGTGTTCGGGGTAGGTTGGGGCAGATAGGTTTTTAGGTGTGAGTGCAGTTTGGATTGGTGGCAATGGGTAGTTTGATTTGTACTTATGGGAGTGCGCATGAAGAGTTTATGGTTTTTTAATTGAGTTTAATTTTAGTTTAAGGATTGGAGGATTTGAATTTGGTTTTGTGTTCGTATTTGGTTTGGGTTTGAACTAGGTTTGGTTTTGGTTTTGGTTTTGGTTTTGGTTTTGTATTTAGTTTGTTTTTATAGTAGGAACTTTGAGTTTGGAATGTGAATTGGGAAGGTTATGTGGACTTCGAGTAAAATTTGGGTTACTCCCATGCATTCACTAAGCATAAGGGTATTCTTATTAGGTTTTCTACACCGAGTTGTGATTTTCTGGGAATTAACATGAAGGGAAAATGAGACGAAACCTCGGGAGGCCTATCTGCAGAGTTTGATTGTTATCATGTTGGTATTGTATTGTGGTCGGAATTTGATAATTTGTTGTATATTGTATTGTTGTGTTGTGTGTAATTGTTATGTATGTGTTGTTATTGTATTATGTATGTTATTGTTTTGTTTTGTTTTTGTCTTGTGTTATTATTATTATTTATTTATGTGTTATTTATTGTTTATGTGTTTTGTTATTGTTATTTTTATTATGTGTTGTTTAAAATTATTATCTTTTATTTGTAATTGAAATTATTATTATCTTTATTATTTATTTAATTTATTATCTTATTTAATTCATTGTGACTTATTTACTTATTCATTAATTGTTATTAATTTTTATCGAATTAATTGATTGTTATTTATTTGTTTTATTTAATTAATTGATTTATATTTATTCATTTTATTTTACTTTAATTTATTAGTGTTATTTTGATTTTCATTTAATATATTTTATTATTTAATTTAATTTAATTGCTATATAAAATATTATTTATTTACATTATTATTTAATTTAATTTAATTTAATTTATTTAACTAATTTTATTTAATTTAATTTATTTAACTTATTTAATTTAATTTAATTTATTATTTATTTATTTATTTATTTAATTTATTTAATTTTTTTACTTAATTTAGTTAATTTAATATTTATTTATATTATCATTTAATTTAATTTATTATTATTTAATTTATTTAATTTAATCTAATTTATTATTTATTTACATTATTTGTTAATTTAATTTAATCTAAGTTTTCATTAATTTATTTAACTTAAATTTTAATTTAAATTACTTATTTATTTACATTATCATTTGATTCAATATAATTTTGATTTATTTAATTTATTTAATTTAATTTAAACTATTATTTATTTAATTGTTTTCGGTTTAATTAATTAATTATATTTAATTTAATTTAATTATTATTTAATTTATTTTGTTTTATTTAATTATTTATTTAATTTTATTTATTTAATTACTATTTAATTTTTTTTTGTAATTTAATTCATTATTCATTTATATTATTTAAATTATTTTTTAATTTATGTATATATGTATTATTTATTTTTATTATCCCTTATAAGTTAGTTTATTTTAATTAATTATATGTAAATTTTTATTACTTAAATATTATTGATTTTAATTATTTATTAATTTATATTATTACTTTACATTATTTATTATTATCATTTTTATTATTTATTTATTTATATGAACTTTTCATTTCTCTCTCTTGATTATTATTTTCTTTATTATCATTATATTAGTTATTATTTATTAAATTTATTATTTACATATATATATTTACACTTTAAAAGGGCATTTTTATTTATTTATTTTCATTATTTATTAGAGTTTATAGTTATTTATTTTATTATTTATTTTTATCATACTATTTTTTATTATTTACATTAATTTACATATATATATATTATTATTCATTTATTTAGTTTTTTATCAATTCTATGATTTTTTTTACTTATTCTTTTAGTATATTTAGTGAGTTATCTTATTTAAATTTAGTACAGTTGTTTTATTAGAAAAGTTATTATTTAGTTTATTATTATGTATTTATTATTCTTCTTCATTTTTATATTTCATTTTTGCTTTTGTTTTACTTTTATTTCCATTATGATATATTTATTTCTTTCAGAATTTGGCTTTATTATTTTTTTAAGTTAGTGAAACTAGGTGGTAGATTTGTAAATATTTAACATTAGCCATATAACTTTGCATCGAAAAAGAATTCCTAAACCTATGCGTGGATAAAATTTAAATAGCATGAAGAAGGAACAACCTACATAATTTTTGAAAACATACATGGAGAGATTAAAAAAAAAAACTAAATTTGTTTGCATGAAAAATAGCGGGCATGGAATTAAATGATTTGCAAATAAATTTGAAAACCTTTGTAAAGGAAAAGAACACTAAAATTATGCATGTATGTGTGGATCTTAGGCTAAACATGAGAAGGGTGAGGAAATTTTTAAAGCTTAAGTGTTCGCGAAAATAAAAGGGGAAGAAACTTACCTTGATTTTGGGGAGTTGATGGATGGAACTTAAAGAGAGGGATGCCTTGTTGAAGCTCGCGGCTAGGAAAGGGTTTGGGTGGGTGTGCCTTGTTTGGAAGAAGGAGGAGGAGGAGGAGAAGGCTTACGAGTTGGAGGGAACCTTCGGGGGGTAGAATGGTTAAGTGTAGGGGTGTAAGTGAGTGTGTAAAGGTGTGTGAAGTGGGATTATGGGGGGGATTTATGGAGGGAGGCTCACGGCTAAGAGTAAATGGGGGAGTGAGGGAGAGGTGAGGGAGAAATATGGTGGAGATATGGTGGAGGTAAGGTGATAGGAGTGAGGTGGCGGGTAGGGTGAGGGAGAGGTAAGGGAAAGGTGAGGGAGAGGCATGGAAGTAAGGTGAAAGTAAGGAGGAAGACTTTTAAATTTATTTATCTTATTACTTTTTTTTGTTATTTGTTTCTTAGTGAGATGTAAGAGGAGAATGTGGGTGTGTGTGTGTGTGTGTATTTTAATTTGGTAAATTTTGGATTTTGGTCCATTTTAAGAACATTGGGCTAACTTGAGTTTAGATTGGGCTAGAGCTTGAATGAAGCCCAAGTTTCTTGATTAATATTGTACACATGATTGTAATGAAGATCTTTCATGAAGACATAAAGTGGTTTTTGAGCTCATTTGGAAGTTCGATTTTGGTAGGGATAGAATTTTTGATTATTTTGGACCATATTGGATTCGAGATCAAGTTATCTTGAGGTTTGAGTGGGAATGGGGTCGAGGTCTTCAATAATAATTTAGATATGGTTGTCTAGAAGACTTTTCATGAAGACATAAAATGGTTTTGACAAAGGTTTAGAGTGTCAATTTGGTGGATTTGAAACATGTGTTCGGCTTAGGTCAAAATTGGGGGTTTTGTTCAAAATGGATTTGGGTAAAACCTGAGCTCAGATTGTTGACAATTGATGATTTAATTAATTTTAAGGAGGTGTTATAAGAGTTTGGAATTGAAATTTTGGAGGAATTGATTGACATTGGTTTTATGTAGGGAATTTGGGTTATTTAGGAAAATTTGAGGATTTTGAATTTCAAGTGGAATTGACTTTAAAATGTAGGTTCACATTGGACTTGAATTTGGTGTAGATTGATATTATAGATGTTAAATTTTGGTTTGGAATTGAATTTGATCAAAATTGGGGTCAATTGGGTCAAGATTGGGTTTGATTTGGGCACATATGGGTTAAAAAGGGGTCAAATTGGGGATTTTGGTAAAAGTGGGCTAAATTGATAAAATTGGCCCATGGTGTAGTTGAACAAAATGAAATAGGTGATTTTTAGGATTTTATGGAAATTTTTTTGAAAATTTTTAAAATTTTTGGATTTTTTTGGCTAAAAGGGTATTTTTGGTATTTTGAGGGTATTTTTGGAAATTTTGGAATTTTCGGTCATGAATGGTCAATTTGAGTGGTAAGGAATATCTTGGAATGATTTTTGGGGAATTTTGGTGAATTTGAAGAATTTTGGGTTATTTAGGGAATTTTGGGAGGTCGGGGGCCAAAAATTGAAACTTTGGAGATTTGAAGGTGGTTTCAAAGTGAGCGTGATGTAATGGGTTAAATTTAGTTATAGATCGAGGGTCACCCTCATTTGGTCCTCTATGTGTTGGTCCCGACCACTTAGTCATATACTTAGGGCTGGGCTATGCACATGAGTTTCCAAAGAGTTCAGGGTTGAAATTAGGATGTGCAGTATATGTTGTGATTGTGAAGTGTATGAGTGGTGATCTCCAGACCTCCCTCAGGGCAAATCCTAATGTCTGACCACCTATTGGAGACTTCCCCTAGGATTACTTATGCTTGCCTTTTTCCTACCAAAAGGTGGAGGTTAGGCCTTAAGCATATGAAAACCCCTAGCGAAGCAAGAAGAGTTTTGAATTTCTATGGGGAGGGTTCCAAGACTAGTTCTCTAAGAAAGTCACCAGGAGAGTCCTATGGCTAGACCCTAGGCTATTCTAAAGAGATACTAGACCTCAACCAAAAGTGAGGTCAACAAAGGGGAATCAATATATGAAGCTTGAGAAAGATTTAAAGATCTCCTTAGGAAGTTTCCACATCATGCTTGACCAGATTAGTTAATAATTCAAACATTTTATTATGGATTAATGGGATCTCTTAAATCGATTATAGATGCTACTGTTGGTGGATCATTAATGTCAAAACTTTTGATGAAGCATAATCGTTAATAGAAGAGATGGCTGCTAACAATTTTCAATGGCCCTTTGAATAGAGAAATGCTAAGAGAGTAGTCAGTTTTCATGATTCCGATGCTATAACTATGATAGTATCTCAAATTGCTACTCTTTCAAAGAAAATAGATCAGTACGAAATGAATTATTCTCAAACACTCCCAGTGCTAGAGAAAAACTCATTAGGATAGATAATAGAATATCAAACACCCTATGAGACCTTAAATGCTATAAATAATAGACCCAACAATCCTTATTTGAATTATTATAATCCTGGTTAGAAGAATCACCCAAATTTTTACTGGAGTCATAATAACAATGCCATTGTTAACCCGTAATGGGTAAATTAGTCTGTGAACCAAGTAGGAAATTTGAACAACCAAGGAAACACAAACTATATAACTTCTTATCCTCCAAGTTTTAATAGTAACCCACAATTTAAGGAAAAGAAGTTCTCTACTGAAGAATTAATTTTAAATATGGAAAATCATTTAAAAACTCAGGGTGTTGTAATTATAAACATTAAGAATTAATGAGGACATATTTTCACAGCGCTTAATAATAGACCTTCAGGAACTCTTCCCAGTAATGTTGAGATCAATCCAAAAGATAAAAACAAAGAGCAAATTAAGGCTATTCAATTAAGGAGTGGAAAAGAATTAGAAATGAGAGTGCAAAAAGAAGTTGAAACTGAGAAATAGAAGATGGAAATTGTAAAAGGGAGTAATAAAATACATCTAGATTTAGAATATCTGCTTGAACCAATGAAAATTACTGTAGAAAAACCACCACCCCAGTTTCCTCAAAGATTAAAAAATTAAAATATGGATAACCGATTTACGGAATTTTTAGAAATCCTTAAGAAATTAACAGTAAATATTCCATTTGTTGAAGCATTATAATAGATGCTTGATTATGCAAAGTTTATGAAGGTTATTCTTAAAAGGAAAAGAAAGTTCATAGACCACGAGATTGTTGCACTTAGCAGAGAGTGTAGTGCAATTATTCACAAAAAGCTTCCAAAAAAACTTAAAGACCGTGGTAGTTTCACTATCCCATGTACTATAATGAAAAATTTTTCAGAAGAGCTTTATCTGATCTAGGAGCTAGTATTAACCTTAAGCCTTTATCAACTTTCAAAAGATTGGGATTTGGAGAAATTTCACCTACATCTATAAATCTTCAGTTAGCTGATCGTTCCATTACTTATCCTGAAGGAGTTGCGGAAGATGTATTAGTTAAGGTGGATAATTTATCTTTCATATGGATTTTATTGTATTAGATATGGAGGAAGATAAAGAAATTCCAATTATTTTGGGAAGACCATTCCTTGCCACTAGAAGAGCTATGGTTGATGTCCAAAAAGAAGAATTAACTATGAGAGTTAATGATCCAGAGGTAACATTTAATATTTTAAAATCTATAAAATATCCCTCAATAGAAAAAGATGATGAATGCTTTTGAATGGAAATCTGTGATTATTTGAGAGATGGTCATTTTAAAGAAATATTGGAAGAGAAAATAGAATATGAAAATTTGAAATGTAAGGATGATAATGAAATTGAAGATAATTTTGATGATCTGAAGAATGAAGATTTAGATTTTATTTAGGAAAGATTTGGCATGTTGGATACTATGAAAAGTAATAATAAAAGTTTAATTCCATCTATCATAAAACCTCCTGAACTTGAAATAAAAATTCTTCCAAATCATTTGAAATATATGTTTTTTAGGAGAATCATCTACCTTACTAATTATTGTATCGTTGGATTTGAATGAATATTAAGAACAAAATTTATTGGATACTTTATAAAGATATAAAAAAGGCTTTTGGTTGGACTTTAGCTGACATTAAAGGAAGCAATCATTCGATCTGTATGCATAGAGTTTTGCTAGATGATCAACATAAACCTAGAGATTAAATCTAATGATGAAAGAAGTAGTTAAGAAGGAGGCTTGATGCTGGAATAATTTATCCAATTTCAGGCAGTGCTTGGGTAAGTCTGATTCATTGTGTCAATAAGAAAGGAGGAGTGACTATTGATGTGGATGAGCAAAATGAAATTATACCAACATGACAAATTAATAGCTAGTGAATTTGTATTGATCATAGAAAATTAAATGACGCCACTAGGAAAGATCACTTTCCTCTTCCTTTCTAGAATAAATGTTGGATAGACTTGTGGGACACAAGTACTATTGCTTTTTAGATTGATATACTGGTTATCATCAAATACTCATTACTCCTTAGGATCAAGAAAAGACTACATTTACTAGCCATTATGGAACTTGTGCTTTTAGATGAATGCCCTTTGGATTATGTAATGCATCTGCAACATTTCAAATATGTATGATGTCTATTTTTAGTAATTTAATCGATAATGGAATAGAAGTATTTATAGATGATTTTTCTATATTTGGAACTTCATTTGACATATGTTTGAATAATTTAGAAAAAATTTTGGAGCTTTGCGAAAGAACAAATTTAGTTCTAAATTAGGAAAAATGTCAATTTATGGTTGCAGGAGGAATTGTACTTGGGCATAAATTTTTTGCACTTGGTATGGAGGTTGACCCTACAAAAGTTCAGATAATGGAGAAATTACCACCTCCTACTACTGTGAGGAGGGTAAGGAGTTTCTTAGGTCATGCTGGGTTTTACAGGTGTTATATTATAGATTTTTCAAAATTTACTAAACCTTTGTGCCAACTTTTAGAAAAATATAAGAAATTTGATTTTAATGAATAATTTTTGAAGGCCTTTGAATTATTAAAAAAAAACTTATCACTAACCCTATAATTGTTTTCCTGAATGGGAGAATCCATTTAAACTTATGTGTGATGCCAGTGATTTTGCAATTGGAATTGCTTTAGGATAAATGTATGATAAAATGTTCAAGGTTATTTACTATGCTAGTAAAACTCTTAATGAAGCTCAGATTAATTATACCACTACGGAAAGATAATTATTAGTTATTGTGTATGGTTTCGAAAATTTTAGACCTTATCTGATTGAAACTAAATGTACAGTGCATACAGAGCATTCATCTATCAAATATTTAATGTAGAAGAAGGATGTCAAATTAAGATTAATCAGATGGATATTTCTAATGCAAGAATTTGACTTTGTTATAATTGATAGAAAAGGAACTGATAATCAAATTGATGACCATTTATCTAGACTGTAGTACTATAAAATCTCTGAATTTGAGCAGGAAATTACAAAAACTTTCCCTTATGAACAACTTTATATCATTAAGGAAATAAATTTGCCTTGGTATGTTGATATTGTGAATTATATAGTAAGTAATATTTTACCACCTAAATTAACAAGGCAACAACAAAAGAAATTTAGACATGATGCTAAATTTTACTTTTGGGATGAACCCCACCTATATAAATAGTGTAAGGATCTTATTATTAGAAGATGTGTGCAATATGAATAAATTGAACCAATTATTCAGAGTTATCACGATTCAGAATTTGGAAGACATTTTGGTACTAATAAAACTGCTTATAAGATTTTACAATATAGATTTTATTGGCCTACTCTTTTTAGGGATGTATATAGATATATAAAATTATGTGATTGATGTAAGAGAGTAGGTAATATTTCTAGAATACTTGAAATGCCTTTAAATTTTACTTTATAAGTTGAGATCTTTGATGTATGAGGATTGGTTTTTATGGGACTATTTACTCCTTCATTTGGAAATTTATATATAGTGGTTGCTGTTGATTATGTCTCAAAATGGATCGAAGTAATTACTTTACCAAGATGAGATGCTCAGAGTGTTTCAAAATTATTAATGCAAAAATATTTTTACAAGATATGGAATGCCGAGAGTGATCATAACAGATGGTGGATCTCATTTTAGGAATAATCTGATTTAGAGATTGGTTAGAAAATATAATATTATTCATAGAATCTTTACTGCCTATCATCCCTAGAATAGTGGTTTAGCAGAAGTGTCTAATCATAAAATTAAAAGAATTTTAGAGAAAACTGTGGATCTTCACAAATTAGATTGGTCCGTTATATTAGATACTGCATTATGGGCATATAGGACTGCTTTTAAAACCTCTATCGGAATGTCTCACTCTAGACTAGTATTTGGAAAGACTTGCCATTTACCTGTAGAATTGGAGCGTAAAGCATGTTGAGAGATAAATGAGCTGAAATTTAACTTAAGGAATGTAGTTGATAAGAGATTTGTGCAATTGAATGAATTAGAAGAAATTAGAAATGAATCTTATCATAATGATAAGATTTATAAGGAGAAAATGAAATTATGGTATAATCAAAAGATATTTAGAAAGAAATTTGAACATGGATAGAAAGTTTTGTTATATAATATAAGATTGAAATTATTTCCTGGAAAACTAAAGTCTATGTGGATAGGGCCTCTTACTGTTATAAAAGTTTTTTCTTTTGAAGCTGTTGATATTTAGGATCCTAAAACTAGAAAGATATTTAAAGTTAATGTGCATAGATTAAAACCATATTTTGAAGTTTATCGATCAGATTTTAAAGAAGTTTTAATGTTAATTTATCCTGAATAACTGAATGTTTGTCGAGTTGACGACGTTTAACCAAGCGTTTAATGGGAGGCAACCCATATTAATCTTTATTATATTTTTTTGCTTGTTTTTAGTATTTTTGTTTGTAGTTAGTCATATTTGAGTCCTACTCACTCATAAATATCATAAAAGATTGAAAATTATTAGATCGTATCGAAGAATTAGAATATTTCGAACCAAAACAAATATCGGTGCATTTTTTAACACTGGCACTGCCGGCACTTGAATGTGCGCTACCAACACCCTATTCTAGAGAGCAACACCTTATTTCAAAATTTGGGAGCCGCTGGCTCCTTTTCCAGTGTCGTTGGTGCCGAAGGTCTGGTGACGGTTTTTAGAGTTTCAAATTGCAATTTTTGGCAGTTTTAGGTGGGATTTTCTTCCTTTTAAGTCCTCAAACTCGATTTTAAACTCCTAAACTCTAAAAGAAACAAAAATTTCATTCCAAATTTGCATCTAATGTATTCCAACTCCGTAGAAACCTTGAGATTTAGAGTTTTCAATTGATGAAATCTCATCAGTTTTGAGGCACAGTGATTATTCAACAAAGTGATGATGAAAAGTAGGATTATCAAAGAAAGAGGCTTTATCAATCAAGATATGGATAGTCTAAGTACTTGAGTAGAAGAAATTATTGTGCAGAGGCATTGCGAAGTGTTATGTAGACTACTGTTGTTGTAGTCGTTCCTGTTGTGAAAAAGTTTTATGCAAATCTTCATGAAATCAACCAAGGATTCGTCTATGTGCTAGATAGGTTTGTAACATTCACTCATTCAAAGATTAATGATTTGTTTATGTTTGAGAACGTGCCTATCTACCATTATACGAATTTTGATGTGACCAGAGACAACATGAATGAAATTTATAGATATTTAACGGATGAAGGTGAAGATTGGAATATAAGAGACAATAGATTAGTAAGCTTTTCTACTACATTTTTAAATCCGGCATCGATGCAATATCATTACTTCATTTTTGTAAAATTACTTCCAACTATGAAAATTAGCAAAGTGATAAAGGAACGTGCAATTTTAAATTACTGTATTCAAACTAGGAGGCCGATTTATATAGGTACTATAATTATGAAATTTGTATTGGGATTGATTGTTAATGGATCTAAATAGAGGCTTGGATATCCTTCCACCATGTTTCTTCTTTGTAGCTAGTCATAGGTTCCATATGAAATTTGAGAAAAAGTGCTTCTTCCTTGGAGGCTTATAGACCCAAGTAATCTTTATGACTATCAGGCAATCGGAGATGAGAATGATATGAGCCTCTTTGCAGGACAACCATCTTAGAGTTCAAAACCTATTCAGCCTTACTTTCCTGAAAGTTCCCAAGTGATTTTAAAAGATCAAGAAGTTGGAGATAGAGGTGTAGAATCTTATGAATTCTATTAATAATATCTCTGATTTATTTGATCACTTGGATTGGAGGATGAAAGAACAATTTGATCACAGTGAACGAATTGAAAATAGCTTAAAAATCTGATGAAATAAAATGCTGTGAATGCTGAGGAATCGACCGATGAATTCTCATATCGTCCCTTCTACAATTTGTTTGTGCATCGTTAATCAATGAGAGATATCAGAGGAGAAGATAGTATGGAGATTGACGATGAGTAGTGAATCTGCTTTATATTTAGTATTTGGTATTTTTTATGCCTTGGCGTGCTTAGTGTTGGGTTGATTGAATTTGTAGTATGTGTTTAGACTTATTATGCTTGGATTCTGTGTTTGTGTTTAGTTTTTAGCTTTAAAGTATGGTTTTGTGTTTGCGACGTTGAATCTCTATGGCTTGATGAATTTATATAGTGAATGCTTAAGTGTGTATGTTTGTAATGTGGATTTTATATATTAATGTGATGTTTTGTGTTGTTTGTATAAATTTGATGTTAGTTAGTTACTTAATTGATGAAATAGATGCTTAAAAAGGCTAATTATGTGATGGCGTAATGTTGAAACGATCGAAATTGTAAAATTTTATGGACCCAAAAATTGAACTGGCTCCGCTGGCGCCCAAATACATAGAGTTAGGCAATTAAAATTAAATAGAGCTTTGTCGACGCTCAATTACAGAAAAGACCCAAAACCTCTTAAATTCACGATTATTGCCTCGAGACCCACCTATTTCACCATTTTCATCGTCTTCTACCACCATCTAATGCATATTTGAAATATAGGGCTTGCTAAATCAAGGATTACAAACATTTTCAAGGCTTTTAAAGTGCGGATATTGACTTCTCCTGGTAAGAGCTTCGCCTTAAGCTAATTATTTTTTACTTTCACCATGGAAATTTCTCACATTATTTAGATCCGATATTCAAAATTTTTGATCAAGTTTTGAGATTTTCTATAGTGATTTAAGCTCTTACTTACTTAGAGTTGCTTTAGGAGTCTCCTACATTGTGATTTTGAAAATTATTGGATTTTCTTGCAAATTTTTAGACAATTTCACATGGCTCCTAAAACATGTAGAGGCAAGAGAAAGATGGATTTTGATGAAGATCGATTTGTTAATGTTAAAGCACAATATCATTTCAATTCATTTCTGTATAAGAAAAAGTGCATTCAAGAACGAGCTTTTGAAAATCCAGGTGAATCTATAGAGTAGTTAATTTCTGATCAAAATTAGGAAATTTTTTGTTAATTTACTACTAATGCGATTATGGTTACTGTTAGAGAATTTTATGCAAATCTTCCTTGGACTGAAACTGATTATGTGCTTGTTCATTTAAAAAAAATGGCAGAGTTTACCCCTCAATGTATTAATACTTTTTATTAGTTAAGGGGAACTTTATATTGCAAATATGAAAATTTTAGTACTGTGGAAGCTGAAATGAATGAATTTATTGCATTTCTTACTGATGGAAAAGGGGAATGGAAAGTAGAATAAAGACAAATGATTAATTTCCCTGCTTCCAAGTTAAATGTAGCATCTAAAGCTTGGCAGTATTTCATCTCTGTAGATTACTACCTCCTTATCATCACAGTGAAGTCACTAGAGATAGAGCGATTCTCAATTATTATATTCAGACTATGAAATAGATTGATATTGAATCGATTATCTTCAAGAATATTTAGACTATTGCTAGAAGGGAAACCATTGTTGGGTTAGGACATCCTGCCCTCATTCATTCGTTATGTGCACGGTCTGGAGTTGAATTTGATAGTACTGAGGAGTTAGTCCATCCACTGAGGCCTATTACCAAGATAATTATTTGTACTTATACGTCTCATGTATTAAGGAGAGGAGTAGGAGAACTGATATTTCGACTGCTAGCCTGGACATACCATTTACTTTTGAGGCTCCTACATTGCCTGATTTTATGGAGTAGTTGAGGATTCAGAGTGCTAGTATTTATAGACTCCATAGCAGGATGGATGAATTTAAGGCTCAAAGGATGTTAATGAAGATTTTAAGAGGAGGCGTGTTGAGTATGACATTTCTTACCATGATGCTTAGATCAGATATATGAGGGGAGACACTAGAGTGACATTTCCTACCTAACCTAGCTATGTTCCTTATCAACCTGATCATTTAGATGAAGTTGAGGATGTTGGTGATGATGACTAGTATTTTTATGATTTTTTTTCATTGTTTTGTTGTAGTAATTTTATGTGTTGTTATTTATTTTTCTGTGATGTGTGAGGTTTATAAATTTATCTGTGTTAAAAAATGAAAACGTAATGAACTATGTTATAGTTTGTTTAGTGATTTGGATTGAGAATGTGATGTTCTGTTGGATGTTTAATGTTTAAGTTTTTAATATTTCTGCACCCTCAAAATATTAAATATTATATATCACTGCTTCTAACTGTTTCATACTTGCTAGCTCAATTTTTTTATTAATACCAGCATACCTTCTAAAAATTTCAAAATCCTAGCATAGAAATGCTAGTTTTCTTTTTATCTCTACCTTTTCAAATTTATAGGTAATGAAAAACTTAAGTTTGGGGGAGGGTAAAATATTAACTATTATTTGTTCTCACTTAATATAATTTTAAAAATTATTATCATGAATTTTAGTAGTTGAACCTAACTTTAGATAACTAAAATTTTGATTTCATTTAAATATTATAGTAGATTTGGATGAAAGTTTTTAGTAATAAAGGTTAATTTAATAAGGTTAAGATATTTAGTATGAGAGGATTGAACTATATTTGACTATTTAAAGTAAAGAAACTGTATTTTTGAAATGTTAAGAGACTTAAAAAACTATGTATAAAAAAAGGATTGTGACTTTATGATGAATTATAAAGCTGATCTATATTTATAAAGTAAGAAGGTGTTTCAAGTTTCAACTTTAGAAAGAGGGAGAGTGAAGTTCAAAACTGTTAAAGGCTATCAAGATATAGTAATCCTAACAAAAAAAGAAAAAAGAAAAAGGGAAAAAAAAAGAGAAAAAAAAGACAAGAAAAAGAAAAATATATATGTGAAGAGAAGCTTGAGGAGATGCCTAATAAAAAATTGGCTTCACTTCAATCAACCTAAGGAAGAAATTTGTTACATTTCTAAATTTATATTTAAAGTATTAGCCTACTTTCTAGTAGAGTTTGCATGAGCTTCTTTTTCATATAGTCTTTCAAGGCACCTTTTATGGGACAAATTATGGTTAATCTTGAAATGAATAGAAAACTAGAACTCTTAGACTTGACTACAGAATGTTCTTATACCTAAAGTTTTAACCTGAGTTACTAAACTTTTTTTTAAAATCTTACTATTATATTCATTTAAATAAGAACTCATAGTATTCTATAAGTGAAAAGTTTACTACTTTTAGTTATATTTTTATGTAGTAAAAATATTACTTGAGGATAAGTAATAGTTAAGTTTGGGGGATTTTGGTGCACAAAAAATATGTTAGATTTTTTTATATAATTTGTACTCATTTTTGGTGATATTACACTTTAAAGGAAGTTATTCTTCATGTTTTGCTATAGGTATGATGATTTTAGGTGATTGGAACAAAAGGAAGTGAAAAGGAATGAATTTGGTGCAAAAAGTGGAAAAATGAAGAACTTAGCTTACTAGCGCCACCATTGCCCAATTCCAAAGAGTTCTGAATTTAAATGGTGGACCAGCGCTACCGGCATCCTATCCAGCACCGCCGGAACCCTATTCAGAGCCGCCAGCTCCCTATCCAGCGCCGTCGGTGCTCAATGTTGGTGAAAGTCAAATACAATGTATTTGGACGCTGTTTGAAGGGTGGCTTGAGGAAACACTTGGGGAGTTTATTTCTAAACTATTTTAAATAGATTTGGACGCCAATAAAGTGAGAGAGGAGAGTGAGAGAAGTATTTTGGAGTGAGGAAAGTGTGTTAGGGTTTGTGGAGAGTGTGTGGTAAGTGTGTTGAAGTCTTGTTTTGTGAGAGATTCTTCTCTAAAGAGTGTGGGAGAAGGAGGAATGTGAGAGATTGCTTCTTTCTTACTATTCTAAAGAGAGAATTGAGTGTTGCAGTGAAGAGAGAAAAGGATTCAGAGGAACTTCAAGAGATTTGCTTGGGGAGAAATTGAGATAAGTTGTATTTTTGTTATTTTTATGACTTTGCTTATCTATATATATATATATATATATATATATATATATATATATATAATCCATTTATTGTTGTATCTTCCTCAAGAATTTTGAGTAGATTTATTTCTCTTTCTTTTTACAATGAGATGTAGTGAGGTGTTGATGTAGATTTGATGTGCCTTTAAAATGTTAAGAAATTGTGATGATTTATCACTTTGAACTTCGTTTACTTTTCGATCTGGCTAATTAAATTGTTACAATTTTGTTGTGAAACATTCAATTCAAAAGGACTAAGTGTTCTACAACAATAGTGGAGAATTCATTCAATGTCTATGAATGAGTTGCATAGTTCATGGGAATTGAGTGCAAATAAATAGGCAAATGTGGTTTGATGGGCGTCGAATTAGAGATTTTAGAGTGACAAGTTGAAATCCCCAATTTAGTCCTAAAGTTTGGTAACTAAAGCTAGGGATAGCCTTCTTGTGAAGGGAAGTGGGAGCTCTAAAGTGAGAGCCATTATACTCCCAGCCTAATGATAGATTCAGTGACTAAGCCTAGAATTTGTCAATGTTGTTTACATAACTTGGAAGAGGGGGTACTCTGACGAGGGTAAAGAATATGAATGCTTATATTTGGCACAATACAAATTTATTACCAATCTATATCAATCACTTATCATAGAACCATTGTAAGAGGAAAGATACATTTCCATATTTGAACCTTACAATACTAAACTCAGTGTGTGTTAGTTAATCCTATTTAGAAATTTAGAAAGTAATTTTAGTTAATTTAGCTTTAGTTATCTTTGCACTAGTAAATTCAATATTACTTGAAATTGCATTACGATCTGAGTATTGGATTTCAAATCTTTTCTATATTTTAAAAAAATTTCCGATCTTCCTCATGGGATCGATAACCAGGACTCCATTAGAGCCCTGTATTACTTGAATGATACGTATACTTGCATATTCGAGTGCCTGCCTAATTATTTAACTAATCATATTATGAAACTGAACTGAAACTATCTTTTTAATATTTTCATTAGAAGCAGCGCACCAGCCAATAGGGTTTATATTAATATAGGGTATTTAGCTTTCCTATCAAGGCAAACCCATATAGTTAATTACTTCTTGGATAATCGAAGTCACCTATGAAAACTCTTGATTAAGATAAGGAAATATTATGTTCATGAACTCCAAAAGGTAGGATCTTTAAGAAAATAAGGTAATAGGAAATCCAACACACGAGTGGCACAAGTTTCAGAACAGTTATTATTGGAATCCAAGTGAAGAGAAAGCTACGGGGAAAGGACATAGTCGAAGAGGAATCATAGTGTCCCCTCAACTATCCTATGGTTTGGCTTCAATTTGAGATAATTATTTAGTGTTACATCCTACCAATTTTATTATTTTAGGGCTTACCCTCCTTGTTACCAATCATGTGAGTAGTATGGAAGAAAGGAGGATTTATGTCATATCGGATCATGATCTCGGAATCTAAGACGAGTTAGGCCTTATATTGCACATAATGGCGAGATAAAGAAAGTTTCATTATTCTTATTTCCTTATTATTGGTTTACAAATATCCACATTTTGATACCTAAGATTCCATAGATAGTTCTAACTGTATGGGAACAGTGATCAATTTTAGCGCGATATGTTTGTAGGGAAACTTTCCTTCTCTGATCCATTCAACCGTCCAATCTCTTTTCCATCGATACGCACAGAAATTTTCACTTAATTTCTTTTGTACCGGTTTGTTCAGTTAATTTAATAGCTTTTTACATGGTTATGAAAAAGGCTTGAAAGAGATAAAATAAGGATTTTTGTTGTACTTGGAAGCCTAGCTCGAAGTTCTATGGCTTGTTATTTAATTCTAACAAATTTTGTTATTGAAGATGGCCGTGTCACCCACTGTGCATGATCCAAGCTCCTCGTTGTAGTAGGTTTAGTTTGGAACTGTCAATTTGAAGATATTGAGAGAAGTAGCTGACCCACTTTTGATATTTAAACTTACAAAAATATGTTATTGATATTGGCAACGACACCAAAATCTTGATCACGCACCAAATATATGTATTTACACTTGTTGACCTCATTTTTGATGGGGTGTTCTCTTCTCTCTTTAGTACTTAGGATCTAGCCTTAGGCTTTTCCTTTGACTATCTTAGAGGACTAGAGATGGAACCTACCCCTTTAGAAACTCAACCATTTCTTAACTCCCTGCAAACCCCACAAGTTTGATTGCAAACCGCTAAACACTGTCACATACCTGTTGAACTTGAACATAAAGCTTATTGGGCGATAAAGGAGTTTAATTTTGATTTGAATACTGCAGGAGAAAAACGATTATTGCAATTAAATGGGATGGATGAATTAAGAAATGAATCATATGATAATGCAAAATTTTATAAAGAGAAAATGAAGGTATTACATGATAAAAATATTTCAGGAAAATTATTTGAGCCTAGACAACAAGTATTACTATTTAATACTCATTTAAGACTTTTTCCTGGAAAATTGAGATCAAAATGGATAGGACCATATATAATTGAAAAAGTATACCAATATGAAGCTGTGGATATTAAAGACCCCAAAATGGAAAAAAATTTTAAAGTTAATGGACTAAGATTAAAGCCTTATTTAGGAGCATTAAAAAGATTTAAAAAGAGGCTTATGAATTAAGTAAACCTGATTAAAGAATTATTTAGGTCGGGCTGACGATGTTAAACCAAGCGCTTAAAGGGAGGCAACCCATAGATTTTATTTTTAGTGTGTTTTTACATTTTTAATGTATGGTTATGCCTTGGTCTTGACTAATTTTATATAACTTCAAAAAATTAAAAATTATTTTGAAGTATATAAAGTTTGGACTTTGGATCATTCCATTTCATATGTGAGTAAAAAGGAGATCAAGTTAACCTTCATTGAAATTATGTATAATTGTGTTATTGAGATTGTTCCGATCTTATCATTATAATTTACCTATTTTTGGATAACGAAACCATGAAATTTGATGTTAGGCGAAACGGAGTCGAACATGGTTCTGGCACCTAGGGGTCAGAATTCGGCGCCTAAGCGCCAGAATAAGCTGTGTGTCGATGGGTCCGGCGCCTAGGCACCAGATTTGGCGCCTAGGCGCCACGGTTACTGGGTCATGTAAAAACTAAAAAATTTCATTTTTTCATACGATTTTCACCTTTAAATTAACCCATATTCATCCCCAATCCCTATGAAATCATTATTTCGACCCACACACTCCATTCTTGAGAGATTAGAGAGAATTTTTGAAGAAATGGAGAGGAGAAATCTTGGAGAAGAGGCTAGAGACAAAGATCCAAAAGATCCTCAACCCTACTTCAATGGTTTCATCGCTGTATGTTTGGAGAAAATTTGTAGTTGTCTTAATAAATTTGAAGTGGATTTCAAACGCATTGGAGATCGCCTCCTTGAGATGTATCATCAGATTGAACATCTGGAATGGCAAGCGAAACGCTAATTTGATCATCTAGTGGCTTATTAAGATGCTCAAGTGGAGATGTATGCGAAGAACAATTGGATCGACGAGAAAACTGCTACAGACTTTCTAAGAGCATTAGTGTTCTTCCCAAGTGGGCTGAATAGTTTTCCTTGGCAAGATAATGGAAATTAGATTTGGTGAGATCGTGATTTATCTAGTGAGTCGTTGTATCGATTTAGTGAATCAATTGTGTTTGTTTGTGTATTTACTTTCATGTTCAATGTGTGTTGTATTTGCTTTCAAATTGTGTTGTTTGATTGTGTGTTAGGACTTGAATCATTATATTATACTTATCTGAAGTGTATAGAGCTAATATTGAAGATTATAAATGTAAATTAGAGGAGTTTGATTTAAACCTTGTGTTTGATTGGTGGATTTAACATTTAATTTTTAAAATTTTTTGGAAAATATTGTGGAAGTTAGAAACTGAAGCCCTTCTCTAATATGAGTAATTGGAAGTTGAATTTATGAATTTTGGTGGAAAATAAAATTTTTAGAGTGATTTTTGTGAAAGGCGAGTCTGGCGCATAGGCACCAGAATTTAGCGCCAAAGCACCGGTTCGGCCTGCTTACCCGAAAAACACCATATAAACCCCATTAGCCATGGATGATGCCTAAGCTTCATCTCCTTCCCCATTTTCGCAAAAATACACCTCTTAGATCCATTTTGAGGTCAAAACATCAAGTATTTGGGCGCGAAATCACTTGATTTCTTCGTCTCGAGGTCAGATCTACACTCTAATCCATTTATTTTCGATTTTGACCATAGTTTTTCCTATGTTTTGCTAAAAACCGAAATTTTTAGAAAAATTTTGATTTTTAGGTATTCTATTTGGATTTTTAAACTTATTTTAAGTTTCTTAAACTTAAAAAGAGTTTAAACATTTGATTCCTAAATTTGTTCTTATTTTCTTTCACGTTTAGATGACACCAAATTCTAAGCGAGGGAAGGGATGAGAAAATTTTGACAGTAACAAGTTCATGACTGCGGTAGCGTATTTTCGATATCACGAATTTGTGACGTCAAGAAAGTTTATGTCGGAGCTAAGCTTTTACAATCTAGGTGAAATGATCGAGAACACAATCGTTGCGCACAACTGACAACGATTCTATTATTTCATTGCTGTTGCTGTTATTCCATTCGTTCGCGAATTTTATGCTAACTTTTTAGATGCGGAAGACTACGAAGTCTTTGTCAGAGGTATTGGAGTAGGATTTACTCCGGAGAGGATCAATGTGTTTTATGGACTTCCACCTACCATCGAGTGCCACTATTCCGGATTATCTCCATCTGAGGAAGATCTTGAGATGATTATTGCTTATTTGACTGACTGCACTGGAGCCTGGAAGATCCGGAATGAAAAACGGGTAAACTTGAAATCTTGTAAGCTAAATGGTATTTCAAAGGCCTGGCATTATTTTATTTTTTCCAGAATTCTACCTTCCAACCATCTGAGTGAAGTTACCAGAGAAAGAGCTATCTTAAACTACTGCATTCAGGAGAGGAAGCCGATAGATGTCGGCAGTATTATTTATGATTCCGTGGAGTCTCATCGCTAGATCCAAGCACTTCGTGGACTCGAGATTCCCATCTTTAATCTATTCTTTATGTGTTAAGCAATGGAGTCACCGTTGATATTTTTGAGGAGAAGCAAAAGTCTACCAAGCCAATTGGGCAGGAGAGTGTTAGTATCTATGATCGTCTTCGAGGGAAGAGATCAATTGCTCCTTCTACTTCTGCACACACTTCAGGTAGACCTTCTACTTCATGACCTTCTACTTCTACTGCTGAGTCACCATCTAGTTTTTGGGAATCGATGCATGATCAGTTTATAGAGCAGCAGCATTAGTTATTTCAAACTCACTGCAGAATTGATTTTATTGATAAGAAAATTGATCATTTATCTGAGTATACCCAGAGGAAGAGTAGTTACAATGCTGAGTATGATGAAGCTCTCGTTAGATTCCTGAAGGGAGAGCATGATGTTCAATTTCCTACCTTTCCTAGTTTCTCACCATGTCTTGATCCTAAGGATGTTAAGTTTTCTTTTGGTGATGATGACGATGCTGAGGCTACAGACAGTGATTAGTGGACTGATTTACCTCTGAATTGTGATAAGTCTGTTGTTAGATTAGTTTGTTTACTAGTATTGATTGTTGTTTGTTGTTTGCTAGTTTAGATTTGATTACGTACTTTGTGTGGATTGTTGGGTATTGAGACTGCTGTTAGAGTATTTTTAATGTATTGTGTTTAAGATTGAAATTTGGATAAATTTATGTTTATTTCTATTTCAGCCTACTGTTTAGTAGTTAGTATTGATTATCTATTTTTGTTATTATAAGTAGTATAGTCATTTAATTTAATTACTAATGAGCCTGCTTACTTTTATATCTGCTTCATTATTTCAGGATTATTCATAAAAGCATGTGTAGAAGTAAATTTTTTCTTTCTAGAATATTTTTTTTTTACATACTTATAAAAATTCCTTTTTAAAATTATGTTTTTCTTTCTCTCATACTTTAAATATTTTTTTTTCATGATAGACCAAAACTTAAGTTTGGGGGAAAGGGAAAATACATTCAAATTTAAATTTTATTTGTCATTAAAGAACTAATATTTTCTTAAAATAAAAATTTTTAACATAACATGAGAAATAAAGAATCTATTTAAGATTACTTAAATTTTTGAAATTATAAATAATTTAGTGGACTTAATCAAAAAATTTAAATAACTTTGATTGATTTTAAGAATAGAATTATTCAACTTAAAGAAGAATAAGATTAAGAAATTTTTCTATTCATAAGTAGAGATAATTGAATTTTAGAAGTATTAAGAAATCAAAAATTATAACTCAAAAAAGAATAGATTGAAATTCTTTTTGAAATCTATTTATGTTATAATAATTAAGTGAAAATGTATAAGTTTGAAAATATAAGTTAAAGATAGTGAACTTCAAAACCATTAACAGGCTATCCAGATACAGTAATCCTCTTTTTAAAAAAAACAAAAAAAAAAAAGAAAAAGAGAGAAGAAGCTTAAGGAAATGCCTAATCAAAAATTGGCTTCACTTGAATTAACTTATAAAAAGAAAACTAATTACATTTATTACTTAATTTTTATGCATGTATTTTTATTAGAAAAGAAATTCATGAAGATTTTTTTCTTGTGAATAATTTATGTGATCTTAATATAATAAACAATCATTATTTTCGAAGTGAATGAAAGAATTTTGAAGTCTTATGATTTGGTAGTTAGAATATTCTTTAAATTCTTGAAATTAAACTTAGTTAGTGAAATTTAGTTAATGATTTACTAAAGCCTTTATAAAATCAAAAATCATAAGGAGTCTTAAATATTTACCTTTTTATTCCAAATGTTATACATTTTATATAGTAAAAAGGGTTATTTGAGGACAAGTAACGTTTAAGTTTGGGGGATTTTGATCCAAGAAAAAAATAGCTATTTTTATGTCTTGATTTTTATTAAATTTTAAGGATATTATGCTTTAATGAAAGGTATTTTTGTGTTTTTGGATGTAGGTGATACAAAAATGTTCAATAAGGAGAAAAATATGAAAAAAAAGCAAAAAAGGAGCAAAAATGGATCAAAAATGCAAAATTGTAAAAATTATTTCCCTGGCGCCTAGGCGCCAGAGTCCGGCGCCTAGGCGCCAGAGTTCGGCGCCTAAGCGCCCGCTCAATACAGAAAATTGTTAAGTTTTTGATGACTTTTGGGCAGTTATTTTGACAGTATGTGTGGTTATTGGACCTTCTAGAAGACTGGCAGTTGTTCCTGGTTTATAGGACATGTGATACAATGTATTTGGACGCTTCAAAACAGTTTTAATCGCAAAGAGATGTGATCCAAAGTCAAGAGGTATGAAGAACTGGACGTGGTGACCGAAGCCTAGGCGCCAGATTTAGGCGCCTAGGCACTAGACACACCTTTTAGAAGATTCATTGAATGTGGACCCATTTTGAAGAGGTGCCTTGAGGCAACCCTTGAAGCCTATAAATAGGAGGGTATTCCTTCAGAGAAAAACGCCCCATCTACCCCTCCCTATCTAGAGTCCAATCTAGAGAGAGAATTAGAGAGATCATATTAGGGTCACCTTTTTACTTTCCTTCATAAATTAGTGAGTTTATTTTAGAGTTTGTACTGAGAGTTTGAAAGAGTTGGTGCATCTGTAGTTCATTACACTGTGGAGTTAGTAAGAATCAGAAGTTCAGTAGAAGAAACATCTAAGATAAGTATTTTTATTTTGATTCAAAGTTTATTTATTATGTTTTGTTATTTAATTTCAATGTGTTCTGAGTTGTTATTTTACTTTCTCCTTTCAATTATGAAAAGATAAATAAGATAATACAATATTCGTCGGAGAATTAAAAATCGTATATTTTTAAAACATTGTGATGATATTAATACCGATTCTTAATTCACTATTTAAATTGGCCATTTAAATTGTTAAAACTTGTTGAAGAGTTTTGAGACCTAGAAGGAGATAAATTCTTAACTTGTAGATATCACATAAATCCTTGGGTATTCGAAGGCCTTGTGTAGGTCATTCAAGGTGAAGTGCAGATAAATAGAAAGATATTATATAATGAGCGTAGATTTGATAAGTTTTTAGAGTGACAGACTAAATTTTTGTGGTTTAGTTTATAGAAAAGGAAAGGGTCACTAGTATGGCCGACCATAGCCACCCTTGGACATCTACTAGTGTGAGCCTAGATTAACCCATTCTACTAACAATACATCCGGACCTGATCTATAGGCTAGCCAATGTTCTTTGCACTTGGATCAAAGGGTAAAGAGTATGAATGCTTCTATTTGGCACAATACCCTAAATTTATATTCTCCATGAATATTATCATAATCTTAGGAAATCTTGGATTAATTGAAAGGGAAAAAGTTGCTTTCTTATTGCTATTTACATCAATTATTTTATTTCTTCTTTATTATTTCATCTATTAAATTAAAGATATTTTATTTTTAATTATAAAAGAAATACTTTAAAATAAAAATATTTAAAGATCTATAACTCTCTCCTAGTGGGAACGATATTGGGGTCTTTGTTTCAAAGCCCTATATTACTTGAAATAATACGTATACTTGCGTAGAACCCCTAGTGTGTAAAATATTTTCCATAAAACTATATTTATATACACTAGTTCCTATTATTATTTATAACATATATTTTTGAAAGCATTAATTAGTATGTTGATCTTCAAAAAACTTCGTGTCAAATTTTTTGCACCATTGCCGAGGAAGAAGATTTTAGTACACATATATTTATATCGGGTCATCAAGCCATCATGGTAAACAATTAAGTTAGTGATCAATTTTGGTAAAGATCCATATGGTTTAAGCACATTAGGAAATAAATCCCCTAAATCATGAGACCTTTGGTCCATGGCTCAAGTAGAGTGGGCTAGGTGGATCTAGCTCAATCCTTAGTGTCCAAATGTTGGCTATGTTAAGTTTGGTTTTGTCACATCTAGTTTAATTTGGTTACATTGGGTCATAGGTTTAATTTGGGTCATTTAGGTCAAAGTTGGGCTAGGTTGGGTTTGTCATGGATTGGGTCAAATTGATTGAGAAATATGGTATGTATGATCGTCATAAGGGGTTTAGAAAAAGTTTGGAGTGATTTTTAATTGGTTTGGTGGGTCAATTTGGCAGAAGTTAGGTGTTAGGTCAACTTTGGACAAGTTGGGTTAGCTTGGGTCTAAGTTGGGCTATAGTGGGTTTAAAGCCCAATTGATGGTTCCAAATGGTCTAGGGGATGCCATGAAGAATTCTTAGCATTAATTGGGTGGCAATTTAGAGTTTGGGCATTCAATTTGATGGAATTTGGTCTTGTGGTTAATTTGGAGCAAAATTGTGAATTTTAGATTTAGTTGGACTTGGGTGAGGATTGGGCTAACATTGCGGGCAATCGATGGTTCCATTTGGTGTAGGGAAATGCCATGAAAAGTTTAAGATTCGAAATTGGTGGAAATTCATTTACATTGGGTTTAATTTGGGGAGATTTGGCCATACGGTTAAAATTGGGGCATCTTGAATTGGATTCAAATTGGGTTCAAGTGTGTGTCAAATTGGTCTTGGATTTGGTTTGGGATGAGATTGGGAATTTTGAATTTGAGTTTAGAATTGAAATTGTGGAGAATTAGAATCAATTTGGTGGAAATTAGGAATGATTTGGGCGTTTCGGGCTTAAAGGGTAAATTTGGGGCTTTTGGTCAAATTAGGCTAATTTGATCAAATTGGGCTAATTTGATCAAATTGGGCTAATTTGATCAAATTGGGCTAATTTGATCAAATTGGGTTAAGTAAGGCGGTCTAAATTGATTTTGGAGACATTCGTGATGATTTTGGAATTTTTTAGAATTTTTTAATTTTAAGGTGTATTTTGGTCATTTTGGGTTTTTTGGGGCTATTTTAGGATTTTGGTAAATTTGGGGTGTTTTTGGTATTTCAAGTGGTGAGGAATATTTGGGATCACTTTTGAGGAATTTTGTTATTTTGGTTGATTTTGGGAATTTTGTGCAAAATTAGGGTTTTAGCTGTAATTTGGTCATTTGGTGGAGTTTAGAGGTAAAGGGGTTAAAAGTTAGGATTTTTAGTAAAATTGGGATTGAGTGAGATTGATAACCCATTTAAGACATGGACTAAAGGAATTCCCCATTTAGATCCTCCATGTGTTGGTACTACCCAAACTCTAGCCTGAGGCTAAGAGCTTGGGGAAACCACCCACAAAAATTTTTAAAGGTAGGGGATCAAGTATGAGGAAGTTTGGTATGGGGTTGTGAGGTAGTAAGTGTAAGTGTAAAGTGAATGTGTGTGTGAGCCTCACCCATACCACCCAGGGTGAGTCTTAAGGCTTGACCATCTTATAAGGAACATCTCTTGAGCTTCCTTATGCTTGGTCTTATCCTCCTAAGTGCTTGGAGGTTAGACTTTAAGCATTTGAAAACTCCAAGTGAAGCAAAGAAGTGTATTGAATTTCTATGGGGTAAGGGCTCTAATGCTAATATCCTAAGATAGTCACCAAGAGTCCTATGGCAAGACTCTAGGCTGCCTAAAGAAAGACTGGACTTCAACAAAAGTGAGGACAACAAATTGACCCCCAATAGGTGTGGTGTGCCGGACAAGCACACCGCACATATTGGTGTTGACTAATGAGATCAACAAAACCAATCACAACTGTCTGAGTCAAAACTCAAGATAAAGCATATGAATTCAATGAGAAAGTATTCGCTGGGGATTATCTGGTTGAAAATCTTCAAACTTGAGATCTCTCGTTAGGGAAAGCAAGGGAATCACCTTTAAGTTGGAGCTATGAATTTCAAGCTTCCAAGTTCTGAAGTGAAACTGATTCTATTTGAACTTGATTTGATTTTGAAATGAAAATTAAATATAGGATTTCATATTTGAATTTGATTTTGAGCTTGAAATTGATTTTGATTTTGATTTTAGTTTTGAATTTTGACTAGAATATTAAATTTTTGAAATATATATTTTGAATTTTTATTTGATTTTGCAAAATTTTGATTTCGTGGGAATCTTTGAGTTTAAGTGAGTGCAGAGGGAAGAGTCAGAATTTAGGTACCAAATTTGAAAGAAGGGAATCAAAATTTAAGTATTGACCCCGAAGGATGACAACTAGATTTTAGGTACCAGTCTCGGAAATGGAGATCTGAATTTAGGTGCCGATCTTGAAGATAAGAATCAGAATTTAGGTACTGATCTAGAAATATTGTGAATGCGGAAAATATCTACAATAGGTTGCAAAAATTTACAGAAATTTGAATAAATTGGATGACGAAGCTCTGACCTTGAATTATCGTGGCAGACAAAAAAAATCTCAGAAAGAAACCAAAAATTTAGGAAAATTGAAGGAATTGGACGACGAAGCACCGACTTGGAAATATCGTGTAAGGAGGAAAATATCTCGGAAAGGATGTGGAAATTTAGGGAAATTTGAAGGAATTGGACGACAAAGCTCTAACCCAGAAATATAGTGAAAGGTGGAAAATAACTTGGAAAGGATGTGGAAATTTAGGGAAATTAGAAGGAATCGGATGATGAAGCTCTAAATCTAAAATATCGTAGATGGTGAAGAATATCTCAGAAAGGGAGCAGAAATATGTGGAAAGATCACATTGAGAAGGAAAGCTAGGGACTCACATCCAACTCTAGAGGCAGCGAAATATCACATTAGAAAGGAAAGCTCAGGGACTCACATCCAACCTAAGTGGTGATGAGAGGGAATCAAAATTTTGGTACTTCTGCTAGGATTTCATGTGAAAAGATTTAGATAAAATTTTTTGTTGACTTTCAAAGAAAGTAGAATTCTGCAATTCAGCCAAGACTTATAGCCATTACGAGGTCTGTAGAATTTTGAGACATTTTGAATTTGTGGGAAGTTATGTTGTGTGAAGCGCCAAAATTCGCGGAGTGCTTTCGAGAATGTAACATCGAGAATGAGTGCAGAGGCTCGGAGTTTCGAGAAAGAGTTAGCTTATCATTTGTTTTAAATTTATCATTTTTCAATTTGTTTCATGTCATTCCATTTAACTTGGGGATATCCGATTTCAGATTCAATTTTCTTTTATTTCATTTTATTTTAATTTTTTCCATTTGTTATCATTTTATGTTTAGTTTTCTTTTGTATTGTTCTTTGTTCGTTTTAATATGAGACCGGTATGTGGTCCTGCGACTTTTTGACTATTGTGCCAAAAGAAACATTTGTGAAAACTTGGTGAGTTGAAGCAGAGATCTTCACTAATTTTGCTGAAAGCAGTAGTACAATTGATCACATGCTGATAAGCATCCAAAAATAGATCGAGTTTACATATGTGAACAAAACTGACGTATCATATTGTGCTGGTACAAAAGCAGTGACAACTACCTTGAACTGGTGAAGGATGTAGTAGAATTCTGTCGTTTGAAGCTACCCGTGAACAAGCCAACCTACCGAGGCTACACTCTGGAACAAAAGTCCTCTCGCGAACACTCGAAGGTACTGCTACCATAGTGGCAAGGGATAGGTCTGGCTCGTAGCAGACGGTGCCTTGTCATCATCCATTCTTCTGAAAGTAACTGAAAATCTTTTTCCCGAGACTCTTGTGATGCAGTACTATGCATGATCTGCCCCATTTCCTTTTAGCAGAAAAACTGATCGACTAGTAGAGGAATCTCAACAGAATCTCCGAACTCTTTTGGTCTAACAATTTGAATCTCCCAGCCAAACAATATATTGCTTTCATTTATAAATAAGACCGTGCAGAAAGGCCTCATAAAGTCATGGTGGTCGATATGAGGTGGAATAAGATACCCATCCTCATAGATGTTTATAATGCAGCTATTGGGAATACACTCTGCAGGCAGTGCGTGCCACTCGATCATTCTCTTTATCATTTTCTTTATTTGTGGTGGTATCTGATCCACCTCATCGTGCTATAAAATCTCTGTGGGATTACCCTGTCGATCTTTTGTGAAGTTATAGCAGCACCCAGACTGAATGGTGATCCTGCCCTTTCCTCTCTTCCAATTTATCGGCTCTGTGAATGTCCTTTCCTTAAAATGGCCTACTCTACCTATGTCTTGGAGAGCGAAAACACAATCCAAAATTTTCTCTTGATCATTCCTTAAGAATACATTTGTGTAAATCTCGAGGCATTCTATACTATTAATGAATCTTCCTTGGACTTCCTCGTAATGCTGGAATTCTTGTTTTCTGACTCTTCTGATTTTGGTCATTATGTAGTTTTAAATTCTTTTCTTCTGCTACTGCCGGACATACTCTAGTACATAAGGCTCTTTGTCAGGATGCTCCCTTCTTCTGAGTAGCATTGAGGTGGCTGTGTATGCTTCGAATGTCCCATTTTCTTTCAAATGCTGAACATGGCACTGCGGGCATTCTGAAAATGCCTCTATGACAGAAGGTTGTCTATGTAAACCCATGCTGCAAGTTGGACAACCAAGTGAAAATCTCCTCGGCCGAGTTCCATGTTGGCACAAGATCCTCAATGAACTCTAACTCTATCTCTATGTGCGGTGAGCTGTCATCAGTTTCTTTCATCTCTAACTCATAAAATTATTCTGGAATGGGCAGTGGCTTGGCGGCTAACTCCCGAGCCTGTCTCCTCTCCATCCTATCAAAGAGGTAACTCTTGCGGTAATTTGCATTTCTGCTCTTTGTATGTGCCAATGGCATGTCTGGGGCCCTTTCAGCTTTAGCGTCAACAAGACCTCCTTCTAGAGTACTGATCATTAACGAAATCTAACTTTGTCTGTAGGCAGGGAGGTGCGAGTCAACAAAACCTTTGGTGCCCCCGCATACCGACGTCTGTCCGGTCTCTCGATGACCAAATTTCATTATTATTTTAATGTTTGTGACTGCCTCGTAGTTGATGTAAACCTGGGAGTAATCTAAGTTGAAGCTGATCACACTTCCTACAGGTGCTTTTCCCTCTTGGAGCGTAAGGTTCAAGTAGTCTTTAAAAGCAAATACCAACTTGTGACCTGACACTTGCTAGAAAATAAAACAAAGGGTAATTTCAGTGGTTGGTACTTTGCACGAACAAGAATAATAACAAACTCATTATTATTTATTTAGCAATTTTTTGCACTTATTTTGATTCCATTATCTTATTTAACATAATTTTACAAAATGTGGCATTTCTGTATCTTGTCTTGTAAGAAAATTTATTTTATTTCATTTAACTTTATCTTATTACAAAATTTGGACCTAGTCACAGAAAGTGGCCACATGGCTTATTTCAGAACAATCATCCTCTTTCAGAATTTCTTTATGTTGCATGGTACTTCGTCATGTAACGTCCATTTATCAGCAACATGGGTCTATTTCTTTGATAATCCACCAGCTACCTTGTCTACCAGAAATGGTCCCTCCCAGGTTGGTTCAAATTTTCCACCTATCTAACGATGAGCAAGAATAGGCCTTCTAAGGACAAGGATAAGGTAACTGACTTTGAACAACCTCAGGTAGACCAATTTATCATGGGCTTTAATCATCTTCTCTTGAAAAAGTTCCAGATCCTGCTGCACGAGTAATCTTTTTCCTTCAAGAATTTCTAACTTTACAAGTCGAAGTTTGGTATTTTCTGCTATCATAATTTGAAAGGCAACGGTGATCGTGAGAGACGGCAGCTGAAATACTAGCGAAAGAAATGCCTCGGACCCATATACAAGTGAGTAAGGTGTAGATTGTGTCGGGGTTATAATGGTAGTCCTGTAGGCCCATAAACTTTCCAGTAACTTCTCATGCCATCCTCTCTCGTTGTCATTGAGGGTTTTCTTTAAAATCCATACATGTGTTTTGTTGAAGGCTTCTACCATTCAGATAGTAGATTGTAGAGTACCGCCAATCTATCCCGTAACGTATGATGAAGTTATTAATTTTTGAAAGTCGACCCATTATCAGAGATGATCCTGCGTGGCACGCTGAAGTGGTAAACGACCTAATTTTTAAAGAACTGTAGAACTTATTGTGTTGTAAATTCTAGTAACGGAACTACCTCTGCCTATTTGGAGAAGTAATCTATAGCTGTGAGTATGAATTGGTATCCTTTTGAAGATGCAGGGTTTATCAGACCCACTAAATTTGTGCCCCAACATTCGAATGGCCACAAGGCAGTCGTGGGGTGTAGAACATTTGGAGGTTAGTGCAAGACCACTCCATGCATTTGGCATTGATGACATTTCTTAGCTATGTCCATAAAATATGTCATCATTGCTGGCTAATAGTATCCTAGTCATTTGATCTTCATTTTCATCTTCAGCCCTGACTCGTGAGCTCCACACAATCCGACATGTATTTCTTTGACAATTTTCTGCGCTTCTGTTCTGCTCAGATATCTCAACCACATCTCATCGAAGGATCATCTGTAAAAAATATTATCAACTAAGGCATATAACAAAGCTCTCTTATGGATCTCATGTGTTGCTGACTTGTCTCTTGGCAGTCTTCCTATTTGCAAATATTCTATTATCGATTGCCTCCAATCTTCTATATCATCTGTAATAGTAGTTACTATCTCTTCTTCCCCAAGCATGTGCAAACTATCGAGGTCGATCTGCGACAAAACTTGACATCCTTACACTGTAATATTTATAGATTCTTCGGGTGGAGAAGCCAATTCTTAAGCAAGCTTAGCTAAAGTGTTCGCATGGGCATTGTCTGCTCGAGGAATCCTATAGAATGTCACACTTGGATTATACTCTAGCAATTTCATTGTATATCGATGTGTCAGAATATTTTTTGGTTATGTGTTTTATTTTGAGAAGGGGTCGCCTAACAGAAATTTTCGGCGAATTTTAGATTCTAAATTTAAGTTAAACATGTATATATGGTTTAGAAAGTAGTATTTGATTTTTAAAATAATTTTAAGATATGAAATCAAACCGATCTCACATCCCAAATAGTTTATATAAACGAGCACCGCATCACAAACCGTGTACCTATCCCGAAGAATAGACACACTGCTTAATGATGGGGCTCGGTTAAATAAACTAGGAGATTTGTGACATCCGTTTGGTCTGCGAACCAATTTTATAAGCCTACAAATTCCCCTGCTTAATATAAATGAATTAAGTAGGGTATATATTACTTGGGTTCTTAAAGTTCCCTATAAGGGCAAGCCCCTATAGTTAATTACATCTTAAATGACGGGAATCATTTAAGAAAACTCTCGATAATGATCAGTGGTTTTTCTCTCAAGAATTTCAAAGTTTAAGGTTTTCAAAGGATCAAATTTCGGAAATTTCAATAGGGAATAGCTCAAATTTGGAACAATCTATTTTAGGAGTCCAAAGGAAGAGAAGTAGGAGAAGCTGAGGATCCAAGAAGAATCTTGGCACTTCCCAAACTATCCTATTGTTTGGCTTAGATTTAAGAAAATCCTAATATTATCTGATATTTCAATCTTGCCAATTTTAATTAATTTGGACTTATTTTTGTATGATAAAATCATACAAATAGCCTTGAAGATGTGAGGGTTTGTGTGGTACCAAACGACTACCTCGGAGTCCTAAGACCGGTCAGGGCTTAATTTACATGACATAATCATGCAAATGCCTAACGAAGAGTTGAGGATTTATGTTGCACTAGGCAAACTACCTCAAAGTCCTATGGCTTGGTTATTTAATTCTAGGAATGTTTTACTAAAATAGACTCAAGTTTTGCTGATGACGATGGCCGTGCTGCCCACCATGCTCTGAGCTCCTTGTCGTTGCAGAGGTTTAGTTTTAGAAGTCATAAATCAGGAGATGAGAGAAGTGTTTTGGTTTAGAGAAAATATTAAAATCCGAGTGTTTTTAATATTTTAATAAAAACAAATCTTAAAATTGTTTAAACAAAACTGATTAAGATCCCACGGTTCCGTCATCCCGGCACCGTTATTTTCATTGAATTAACTTTGTCCAGATGAAGTTGCTAAACTCAACTGAATGAGTTCCACACTTTCATTTAGACCGTGGGAAATCCCGTTAGCAACACGTGGATTACATCATCCGAGGTATTCCCGATCATTCAACGAAACATTTTAATTTAGTTGCAATTGTAGATTTGTGTTCTGTTTGTCATTAAATTTTGAGTTGTTTTATATTTTGAAATATTGTGGCGGTGATTTTTATCTTGTAATGACTTTTAATTTAGTTTTGGTTTCAGTTCAGGGACTATCCTAAAGGTTTTGGTTTTCATGCAACAATTGTTTATCATGCAAGAAAAGTAAAATGCATTTGCAATAAAGTAAATTGCAATAAAATAAAAGCGTACCTGGAGGGTCTTCCCGTCATCCCAAGCTGCACTTAAAACACATGTTAAGGCATTTAAATATTCCAACAAGTACCTAGGTAAAGCTAAGGGAAAGGTTTTGGTTGTCTATCAAAGTCCTAGTCTTATAGCTAGTCGTCTCCTATGACGTTTAGGTTCTTGTATTTTGGTTTGAGGACGATTTTCTTCATCAAAGAACAATTAAGTTCAATTGTTCTTATAAACCTTCTATCATATTGAGGAAGTGCTTAAGACGAGTCTTAAACATCTATTCAATACCTCTAGGATTGTTTTAAGTCCAAGAGAATTTAATTATACAAGTGAATTAATCATCAGGGAGTTTAAGTAAATTAAGTTCTTTTGCTTAGTGAGCTAGGACATTTGAATATCCTATAAGTGAGATAACACTTCACTTGATACCTCATTTAAGAGTTATAATAATAAGAACTTAAAAAAGGAAAATCAGATTATTAAATATTTTGATAATTTAAACTTAATGATTTAATTTCAATTTTGACTTAATTATAAAAAATTAGTTTAAGTTTGGAATAGTGTTCAAGTTATTTTAGGTTTAATTCTTAATGATTTCATTTAGGTTTGTTATTAAATTATTTTAATTTAATTTAATTCAATTTAATTTAATTTTTTGATTTAATTTAATTTAATTTAATTTCAATTTAATTTTAATTTAATTCAATTTAACTTCATTTTAATTTAATTTAATTTAATTCAATTTAATTTTATCTTAATTTAATTTAATTTAATTTAATTTAATTTTAATTTAATTTTATTTTAATTTCAATTTTAATTTAATTTAGATTATTCTTTTAATTTTCTTTTTTTAAGTATTATTGAAATGATTTATTTAGGGATTTTTAAATTAAAGAATAAATATCTTCTTAAATAATATCCCAACTTTAATAATTTCAATTTTCCATTAATCTTCTAAATTTAATTAAATAATTGATTAAGGTTTACTTTAATTAATCTTAAAAAAAAGATTGATGGGTCTCTACCCTTTAATTATTTAAATTTCAATCATCCAAAATCAGTTTAAATCAAATATTTTACCCTCCCCCTTTTGATTAATCCTAAAATTTTAATCAAAGGTTGAAAATTTTAATTATCATTTTGCCCTTCAAGCTTAATAATTCTATAACTCACTAAATTAAGCTCAAATGGATTTGAATGTTTTATGTGACCTCACTTACATGTCAATTAAGACATTAGAAGAGAAAATGTGATTTTTCTGTATTTAATTTATTTATTTATTTATTTTTGATGGAAAATAGGGATTTTCAAGGAAAATTCAATAAGATGACCAAGGGAATTTTATTGTCCTTAAGAAAATTATGGGGCACTCCTAATGACCAAAGGACCATTTGGACCAATTTTGGTGATTTTTTGAATTATATTTTATTTATTAGAATTATTTTTGAGTTTTGGAGCATTAATTAATTTTAAAATAAAATTAAAGTTGAAAAATGGATTTTATATTTTTCATAAATCTCTCTGACCTCAAGGAGTCCAGAGAAATAAATTTTTTATTTTTATGATTTTTCTTTTATTTATTAGAATTATTTTAATGAAAAGGTTGAAAAATACATTTTTAATATTAAAAATTACATTAAGCCTTTAAATATCAATATCTTATCCTAGGGACTTAAAAAAAATATTTGGTTTGTTCCTAAATGAATATAATTCAAAATGTGACATTTTGGTGATTTTTAATATTTTTATGATTTTTATAATTTTTTAATTATTAAAAATATTAAAATAATGATAAAAATCAACTTTTTTAGAAAATTATAATTTTAATTTTCCTAAGTTCCTCTAACCAAGTCCAATTGATCTCAAATTTTTATGTGGTGTTCTCCTATCCATAGAGGACAGTGGAGATTTGTTTTTAAGTTAATTGTATGGATGGTTAACCCTAACTAATTAAAGTTTAATTTTGGGTATTTAGGCCAATTAGGGTTGTTCAAAGTGAATTAACTCAAAACTTATTTTTCCTAGGTCCCTCTGGTCACAAGAAACATCACCAAATTTTCCTAGAATTTATTTCTCAACATGCTAATTATTGGAATTAAAATACTCAAAACAGTAACATGAACTTGAAAATCAATAACTTCTCCTAGGGATGGCCTCTGACCTTGGAAAATTCAGGGAATGTTCCCAAGTTCAGAGGCTTCAAAAGCCCTATGGTCTCATGCCATGGTGAATTTCCTATATGCATGGAGAATTAAAACAATGCAGAGAGTAAATAAATCATTAAAAATAAAATACTTAACGAAAATTACTTGATTTCTTTTCCACATTATTGTTCTCTGTTCACTGAGCAAGTGGGTATTTTTATTTTATTTTTAGGATTTTTCTACACAAAGTTATGAATTTTTGAAGTTCTGGTAATTAAATAAATAGAAAAATAACCTATTTCTCTACTTATCCACGCGGCGCTGACTCAACCTCGGCGTCTCCGAAGCTCCACGCGTCGTCTCCTGATTCGGCGCCGCCATCTGACTCAGCCGTCCAGGGACCCGCCTGTCACGTAACATCTTCTGGTCTGACGCGATCCGAGCCATCCATCTGATACACGCGCTATCCAACGAATCCTAGTCATCATCTACGACTGGTGTGAACCCGTGACCGTAGACCTTCTAACCCTAATTTCTCACTCGATTCTCAACGAATTTATGTGTTCTTATGCTCTATGGATTCATCTTGAAGAGACGAACACATCCATACGGTAAATATGCATTGAAATTGACTCAAACTAAATGGAGAATCTCTGGAATCTCGGGAGGAAGAGTGAGTCCATACCTTTGCTCAGAGAAGTGAAGCTTCGATCTGAGAGTTGTGTCACGTTCGATTGAGTCCAAGCAAGCTCCAGATGAAGTCCCTTGGCCTGGTGAATTGTCTAGGTATGAAAGTTCCCACAGCCGATCACAAATCTTGGAGGCTAGAAGGAATGGCTGGCCTGGAGAGGGGGCTTTTGCTGGTAAACTTCTTCTCTTAGTCTGGTGAAGTTGTAGAGCCAATCAATTTGGGGATTGGCTCACTGTGGTGAAGTGTCCTGGTTTTGGGCTTGGATTTCAACTCTGAAATTGAGCTCACGGAGAGGAAATGGCAGGGGGATTTTAGTGGGGATCAAGTTCTCTATGTGTAGAGAGTGGTCTGGGATGATTTTGGCAGGGTTTCAGTAAGGTTTGGCTCAGCACCCCTCTTGGCCGAGAGGAGGTGGTGTTTAAATAGAGCTGGCTGGAGAGCCTCCCAGGGGGCGTTAGGGCTTGGGATCAGCTGCTCTATGCAAGCGAAGAACAGCCATGGTGTCCACTGGACTTGGGGCATCTCAGCAAGGAGGAATTTCAATGTTAGCTCACATGGGGGCTCTCGGGTGTGGTGTTTTCCGGCGATCCAGGCGGCTGGCCGGCAGGCATGGGTCACCCTCAGGTTCAGGTGGGTCAGGGCTGGAGGTTCGTGTAGGCAATTGAGCTTTGCCATGTGTAAAGGGCTTGAATCAAAGTGGAATGGGGTAAGGGTGTAATTTGGCTAAGTTTGGTCAAATGCATGAATTGGGCTAGGTGCACCTCCCCATGGCTAGTTTGGGCTGAAGAGAAAGTGGTTTAGGTCAGCTTTACACCATCCAAGTACAATTAAGTTTAAGCAAGGTTTAGGGGAGACATGGGAGTGGTTAGTCACTCTTAAGAGGATCATTAAAGGGTCCCCTCTTCTTGCCATTTTGGGTATGGTGAGGTTTCCAAGGCTTTCATGGCTCACATGTGGCTCATGCATGGCTTTATGGCTCATCTTTGGCTTGGGAAAAGTTAAGTCAACTTCATGAAAAAGGGTTTTGTGAATTTTGGCATTTTGATGGGAATTGTTATGAGGCTTAATTTGGAATTGTTCAATGATAAATTATTACTTTAGGAATTATTTTAAATTGAATGTGTGATGAGAGAAAGTATCATGTGGGCTTTAGATTGATTTGGGCTTTTGAATTTGGTGGAAGTGGGCTTTTAGGAAGGTTTAAGGGAGTGGGCCTTTATGTTTTTAAAAAAAGTTTATGGATGGGAATTTTGTAAAAGGTTGGGCCAAATAATTGTTGGGTTTTGTTTAGGGATGTGTCATGAGTGATTTGACATAAATTTGAGGTGGTTTGGGCTTGAATTGGGTTGGATTTGGGTTCATTTGGTACATGGGCCAATGTAGGTCAAATTGGGCTAATTTGGCCCAATGTTGGGCTAGGGTTGAAATTGATGTAAAATTAATGTTGGGAAATGTTTATGGGAGTGTTTCAAAGAGGTTTAAGCTTTGGTTGGGTTTTGGTTTTGGGACTTGGGCTTATTTGGGTTAGGTTTGGGTTTAGGACAAAATCGGGCTTTTTGGTTTTGGGTTGAATTTGAGTGGGGTTTGGGTCCAAAATTTGGGTAAATTATGTTAGTGTTTTGTTTGCGGGGATGTTAAGGAAGGTTTAGAAAAGGTTTGGGGTCAATTGGAGTTAAATTGGGTTAGTTTGGGCTAAGTTTGGGTCATGGGTCCAAATTGGGCTTTAAGGTCAAAAGTGAAATTGGATTCAAATGTCAATCAAATTGGACCTGGATTTGTTCTAGATTGATATTGTGGACATTGAATTGAAGTTTAGAATTGAATTGGACCAAAATTGGAGTCAATTGGGTAGGTTTGGTTTGACATTGGGTTCACTTAGGTTAAGAATGGGCTTAATTGGGGGTTTTGGTAAAAGTGGGGGTAAATTAACAAAATTGGCTCATGGTGTAGTAAGACAAAATGAAATTGGGAATATTTGGAATTTTTTGGAATTTTCTGAGAATTTTCTGAATTTTTGGATTTTTTTGGCTAAGGGGGGCATTTTGGGTATTTGGATGGTATTGGGGGGTATTTTTGGAATTTTTGGTATTTTTGGCTATGGATGATCAATTTGATTGGTGAGGAAATGTTCAAGATTAATTTTGGGGAATTTTGGGTGATTTGGAAATTTTGGAGGATTTGGGCAATTTTAAGGGTTTTTGGTAAGTTTGATAGGTGTAGGGTTCCCGGGGTCAAAAATTGAAATTTTGGAAGAATGAAGATTGATCAAATATAAGTGAAATGGAATCACTTTGATTGAGCCATGAAGTCATATTAAGACTATATGATCCATAAGAGGACTCATTTGTGGCATTCACTATGTTGTTCCTAACCCTCTTAACCAGGGGCTTAGGGGTTAAGGTGCATCTATATGAATTACCTACATGAGTCAAAGGGTCAAGTTGGGTATGGGTGTGGTTTGAGGATTTGGATTGTGTGTGTGAGAGTGTAGAGTATGACTGTAGTGAGTGTGTAAGTCAACCCTCACCAGACCAAGCCACCCAGGGTGGTCCTAAGGCCAAAAAGTCCTATAGGGAACTCATCCTTTAAACCTTCACTTTTGATCTCAACCCTCTAAGTGATTAGGGGTCTACAATCAAGCTTGTGGGGTTTGCATGGAGACAAGAAGTGGTTTAAACTTCTAAAGGGTGGGTCTCACTTCTAGTCCTCTAAGATAGTCAAAGGAAAAGCCTAAGGCTAGATCCTAAGCACTAAAGAGAGAGAGAAGACCTCATCAAAAATGAGGTCAACATGATGGTACTATTCTAGTCTCGGCTTCAGAATCTTATATTGTCTGCCACTTGGTGGATGATAAGTTTTGAGTATCCATAAATGGCAATGTCCGTAATTTCCATTAGTATAGCCAATTCCAGACCAGTAATTAGTGCTTGATATTCCGTTTCATTTTTAGTGCATGACTTTATCAAGTGGTAGGAAAATCTTAGCATGGCTTGATCTGGTGTCACGAAGAACAGACCGATTCCAGCTTTTCCTGGTATCACTGTTTGTTGTCCTTTGTCTATTTTGGCCGATGATGCTCCATCGAAGTACATCTCCAAACCTCTACAATTGGGTTGTTTCACTTATAATATATGTTCGTCTGGTAGCTCGTCATTATTCAGGGACCCAGCTAGTAGTGGGTGTATTGCAAGAAAGTTTGTAAGAATCTACCCTTTGTTGGCACGAAAGGGTACAAAAGTTTTATCAAATTACAATAGTATCATTGAACACCTTACTAAACGTCTGGAAAGTATTGGTCGGGTCATCAAATATTGCAATGGATTAACTTTTGAATTCAGGTTGACCCTATGAGACAACATGTAGTGTCTAAGCTTTTCAGCGGTGAAAACCAAAGCTAGGTAATGCTTCTCAATAGGATGATACTTTTCCTTCACCGGTATTAGGCATTGACTCAATTAGTAGAGTGCATTATCCTTACCCTCATCATTAACTTGAGTTAGTAAGGCTTCGAGGGATTCGTATAAGGTCGTGGTATAAAGTATCAACGGTCTACCCGTAATAGGGGCTGCTAAATGGAAGGTGTCGTTAGATATCTTTTAATATCTTCGAAAGTCCATTGTTACGACTCTACCCAAACGAATTTGGCATCCTTTCAAAGTAAATTCTAAAAGGGTTGACATCTTCTCAATAAATTGGATGTAAAGCGTCTTAGGTGTTCCAATTTACCTTAAAAAGAATGTAATTTCTTCAAGGCTTTAGGAGGAGGCATTTCTAAGATAGCTTTAATCTTTTATGGGTTGATTTTGATTTCCCAACAATGAATTCTAGAAACTTCCCTGAGGTAACGCTGAATGTAAACCTTAAGGGATTCATCTTGAGATTGTATTGATGTAATCATTCAAATACGATCCTCAAATCATATAGGTGGTTTTCCTTCACTATGCTCTTGATGACTAAGTCATCCACATAACATTCTACTTGGTTGTGAATGAGGTCATCAAAGATATTCGTCATTTCTCTTTTATAGGTTGCTCCGACATTATTCAATCCAAACGACATCACGGTGTAGCAGTAAATCTCGATCGGAGTTCTGAATGTTGTAAGCATTTCGTCTTCTGGAGCCATCTTGATTTAGTTGTAACCTAAAGATCCATCCATGAAAGAGAAAACTTCATTTGATGACACAATGTCCACCATTAATTCCAATATTAGCAACAGAAACTCATCATATGGACATGCCTTGTCTAAATCTCTGAAGTCGACACACTCTCATATATGTCCATTCTTCTTTTTCACTGGCACAACATTAGCTAACCATGTCAGATACTGTTCTTCTCGGATAAAGTTAGCATCTATTAACTTTTTTATCTCTGCAGTAACTTGTTGTTCTATATCGAGGCACATTATTCTGGGAGCTTGCTTCACTGGCACTGTACTTTAATCCACTCTAAGTCAGTAAGTTTCGACTTCTGGGGATAATCCTGGCATTTCATCGTACTTCCAGGTGAAGCAATCCCTGAATTTTGATAATAACTTGATCTGTAGATTCCTCTTCATTGAGTAGCGAACTCATAAAAGTTGGTCAGGGCTGTTCCTTGGTCCCGAGGTTAATTTCTTTTAGTTCTTCGACTGTTGATTTGATTTGTTCTTCGAGCTCTGGTGGAGCATCATCTATTGGTTGATCTTTGAATTCATCCTTAATGTCCAGGCAATCTTTTTCTGACTGACTAGTAACAATCATGCAAAATCCCGAGTCATCAACGGGTCCAATCGTACTAAACCAAAGACCTCCTTTCAAATTGACTTTCTTTCCTTTTGTATCCCATAATTTTTTAAATTATAATAGCTTATCATTAGGCATTTTCTTTGGCACATATCCTTGTTGAATTAATTTTTGTACACATGGTGAAAAGTAACCAAAAGTTAATTTCATTAATTCATTAGAATCATTTTCTTCAAGAGTTACACAAGGTTCAGAAGTAGAAGGAGAAGCTCGGTAAAACTTGATCGATTTAACACCACTATTATGGACTTCCTTGACCTCCATACTCTCAATATTTTAAGGATGGATCAGAGTTAGGGTCATGGCTTGAACATAATGTTTAATCCTATCATACATTGACTCATATTCATTCTTCTCTACGTCATCCAAAGAGATATCAAACTGAGGCTTCTTCTGACTTATCATCATTGTTTCTTCTCTAAATTCATCTTCATCGGAGCTTCCTTCTACATCGATGCTGTTCGTCGGCCTTGTTCGTTCAATAATATGGTGAGTTCTTCCTCGCCCGCACCCCTGCCTTGACCTAGGATGCGTGGGCTAAAAGAACCTCCACCAACTCGTTGCGAAGGAGTGGTGGGATATTGTTGACCACATTTTTTATGAGGTATTTTCTCTTCTCTCTCCTTAGTACTTAGGATCTAGCCTTAGGTTTTCCCTTTGACTATCTTAGAGGACTAGAAATGGAACCCACCACTTAGAAATTCAAACACCTCTTAACTCTCTGCAAACCCCATAAGTTTGATTGTAAACCTCTAAGTCACATGGAGGGTTAAGATCAAATGTGGAGGTTTAAAGGATGAGTTCCCTATAGGACTCTTTGGCCTTAGGACTATCCTGGGTGGCCTGGTCCGGTAAGGGTTGACCTGCACACATTACACTTTGACACACATTCCAAATCCTAAAACCATTCATACCTAGCTTGACTTCCTTACTCATGTAAGTAATTCATATGGATGGACCTTAACCCCTAAGCCCTTGGCTAATAGGGTTAGGAACAACATAGTGAATGCCTCAAATGAGTCCTCTCACGGCTCTTATGGCTTGATATGGCTTCATGGCTCAACAAAAGTGATTCCATTCGACTCAAATATGATCAATCTTTATTTTTCCAAAAATTTCAATTTTTGACCTCCGGGACCCTACACCCACCAAACCTACCAAATGCACATGAAACTACCCAAAATTTGCAAAATCACCTAAATTACCCAAAATTCCTCAAAACCAATCCTAAACATTTCCCACCATTCAAATTGATCATCCTTAGCCAAATATACAAAAATTTCCAAAAATACCCCCCGAATACCCTCCAAATACCCAAAATACCCTTCTGACCCAAAAATTCCAAAAGTTCAAAAAATTCCCAGAAAATTCCACAAAATCCCAAATATTCCTAATTTCATTTTGTTCAACTACACCATAAGCCATTTTTGTCAATTTAGCCCACCTTTGACCAAAATCCTCAATTTGACACATTTTTAACTCAAATGGACCCAATGTCAAACCAAATCAACCCAATTGATCCTAATTTTGATCCAGTTTAGTCTTAAACTTCAATTCAATATCCCTAATATCAATCTAGACCAAATCCAGGTGCAATTTGATTAAGATTTGGATCCAATTTCAATTTGAAACTTAAAGCCCAATTTTGGCCCATAACCTAAACTTAACCCAAACTACTCAACACAACCCTAAGTAGCCCCAAACCTTTTCTAAAACTTCCCTAACATCCCCACAAACAAAACACTAACTTGATTTGCCCCAAATTTGAACCTAAATGCCACCCAAACCTAACTCAAAGCAAAAATCCCCAATTTTGGCCTAAACCCACCATGAACCCAAATGGGCCCAAATCCCAAAATCAAAGCCCAACCAAACTTGAAAACTCTTTGTAACACTCCCATAAACATTTCTCAACATTAGATTTAGATCAAATATAACATTAGCCCAAACTTAGCCCAAGTTAGCCCAATTTGACCCACTTTGGCCCCTTTACCAAAAAAGTCCCAAATCAAACCCAATTCAACTCTAAACACCTCAAATCTGTTTCAAATCACTCATGACACATCCCTAAACTAAACCTAACATTTTTTACCTAATCCTTCACAAAATTTCCATCCACCAATTTGTTTTCAAACCTAAAGGCCCACTTTCTTAAACCATTCTAAAAGCCCATTTTCACCAAATCCAAAAGTCCAAAAATCCATTACCAAGCCTACATGACAGTTTCACCTCATCATCCCTTTAATTTGAATCACTCCCTAAGTTTCAAATTCATCATTAAATTTTTCTAAACTAAGCCATGTGCCAAATTACCCCTAAATATCCAAAATCCTTAAAACCCATTTCCATAAAATTGACTAAGTTTGACCCCAACCCAAATGGAGCCATGGAGCCATGCCCAAGCCATATGTAAGCCATGAGGAGCCATAGACTTGTCATCACTCCCTAAATGGCAAAAGGAGGAGATCCTTTAAGCACTCCCTAAAAGTAATTAACCCATTACATGATTCCCCTTAACCAAAATTTAATCCAAATAATCCTTGATGGGGACTTCACCACACATGTGAGGCTGACCCAACTGATCCCCTTCAGCCCAAATCAAGTCATTGGGGGGGGGGGGTGAACCTAACCCAAATCCATAGGTTGACCCATTTGGACCAAAAATCACCCCTCTCCCCATGCCACATAAATCCAATCCTTTACACTTGTCCAAAAGCAATTGACTGCACCAAACCCCAGCCCTGACTCCCCTGAGTTAGATGGTGACCTGAATCTGGCCGGCTAGCCACCAGGCTGCTCGAAAATGCCATGGCCGAGGAGCTTGGAATGAGCCAAATTTCAAATTCTCACCTGTTGAGCTGCCCCACTCCAATTGGCCACCACAGCTATTCATCTCCTCCCCTAGGCAGCTGATCCCAACCATCAATTGCCCCTTGGAAGCCCTGGCAATGGCTATTTAAACCAGCCATCCCTCTCGACCAAAAGGTTGGCTGAAATCAACCTTCATAGAATCCCTCCAAACTCCTCACAGAGCTTACCCTAGCCAAAAGCAATCCATCCCCAATGTTCTCCTACCCTAAATCCCATTGATTGAGCTCAATTTTGGAGCTCAATTTTTGAGCCAGATCAGGACATCCCTCAAACCTCCACCAAAATCAAATTAAACTCACCCACATCTGCACAGAACCAAGAGAAGGAGTTCCCCAGTGAAAGCCCCTTCTCTAGGCCACCCAATTGCTCTAGCCTCCAAAGTCTGAAATCTGGCCCGGTCACTTTCATACTTAAACCTTTCACCAGGGCCAGAGGCTTCATCCCTAGGCTCTTCCAGCTCCAACGAACGTGTCGAGCACATTCAGTTGAGGCCTCACCTACTGAACCAAGGTATGGAGACTTCTCTTTAACCTAACCTTCCAGCGATTCTCTATTTTATTTGAGTTAAGTTCATAGCATGTAAACCATATGGATGTGTTCGTCTCTTCAAGACAAATTCATAGAGTATAAGAACATGAAATTCCATTATGAAACGAGGGAGATATTAGGGTTTGAGTGTGAAAGGTCACGGGTGCACACCAGTCGGAGACGACGACCAGTCGCCGTTGGATCGAGCGTGTATCAACTGGACGGCTCAGATTGCGCCGGACCAGGGAACGGTACGTGAACCGCGGGTCGCGCGGCACTGAGTCGGATGGCGGCGGAGAATGGGAGCACGCCGCGTGGAGCTTCGGAGACGCTAAGGTTGCCGTGGCGCTGAGTCGGATAAGTAGGAAAATATGGAATTTATGATTTAATTAAATGCCTGAAACATAGAAATCCATATCTTTGTGTAGAAAAATCACAAAAATAAAATAAAATAACCCACTTGCTCAGTAAACAAAGGAGAATAATGTGGAAAAAGAAATGAGTTAATTTGATGAGAATTTTTTTTAATTAATTATTTGCTCATTTAAGTATTTTAATTCTCCATTTGCATAGACAATTCACCATGGCATGAGACCATAAAGCTTTTGAAGCCTCTGATCTTGGGAACATTCCCTGAATTTTTCAAGGTCAGAGGCTATCTCTATGGCAAGTTATGTATTTTTCAAGTTTATGTCACTGTTTTTGGTATTTTAATTGCATTAATTAGAATATTGCTTAGAAAATTCTAGGAAAATTTTGGGAAGTTTCTTAGGACCAGAGGACCCTAGAATAGTTATGTTTTGAGTTAGTTCATTAAGAATAACCCTAATTGGCATAATTACTCAAAACTAAACTTTAATTAATTAGGGTTAACCACACATCAAAAGAACTTGAAAATAATTCTCCACTGATCTTTAGGATCAGAGGGACCTCACATAAAAATTTGGAATCAATTGGAAATGTTTAACCCCACTAAATGGATTAATTAGATCATATGAGTAAAATTAAACTTTGAAAATTCATAACACCAAAAATACATTTTAAAAATTCACCAAATTAGTTTTGGGACTTCTTTAGTAACAGAGGAGTCTAAGAAAATTAAAATTAGAATTTTCTAAAAATTTTCATTTTTAATCATATTTTTAATATTTTATTAATTAAAAAATCATAAAAATCACAAAATATTAAAAATAATAAAAATGTCATATATCACCTCCTAATCACTTAGGAACAAACTAAATATTTTTCCTAAGCCTCAAAGTAAAGATATTGAATTTTAAAACCTTAAGACAATTTTTGAATTAAAAAAAATGAATTTTCCAACATTTTCACTATATTAATTCTAATAAATCAAAGAAAAATCAAAAAATTATAAAATTGGTTTTTTTGAACTCCTTGAGGTCAGAGAGATTTATGAAAAATATAAAATCCGCTTTTCAACTTTAATTTTATTTTATAATTGAATAATACTCCAAAACTCAAAATAATTATAATAAATAAAATATAATTAAAAAAATCACCAAAATTGGTCCAAGTGGTTCTCTGATCATTAGGAACATCCCATAATTTCCTTAAGGACAGAAACCTTACCTTGGTCATGTTGTTGAATTTCCATTGAAAATCACTATTTCCTAATAAAATAAATATATAAATTAAATTAAAAATAGAAAAATCACATTTTCTCCTCTAATGTCTTAATTGACATGTGAGTGAAGTGACATAAAATATTTCAAGCTCATTTGAGCTGAATTTGATAAGTTATGAAATAATTAAGCTTAAAAGGGCATATTAATAATTAAGAATTTTAACCCCTAATTAAAACTTTAGGTTTAATCAAAATGTGGGGTAAAATATTTGATCTTACTTCTTTCTTAGATGATTGAAACTTTGGAAAATAAAAGGGTAGGAACTCATTGATCACTTTTAATAAACAAAAAAAATGAAACCTTAATTAATTAAATAATTTGAATTTTGGAAGAATAATTAAAAATTTTGGGTTATTAAAATGGGGATATAATTCACAGAGACTATAATCACTTAAACTAAAATCCTCAAATGAATCACTTTAATTATATTTAACTCTTAATTAAACTTAAGATGATAATTGAAATTAATAAATTATTAATAAAGAAAAGGTAACCCTTAATTAAATTAAAACTTAAAACATTAAATAACTTGATAATTAAATTGAAATAAATTTAAAACATTAAAAAAAAAATTAATTTCAAAAATCACATGAAAGTAAATTTAAAACAAACTTGAAACATCAAAAATCAATTTAAAAAAAAAATAATTCTTAATTAAAAAAAACCAAACCAATTAAAAGTTAATCTAGAATATTGTAATTAAATTAAAATTAAATCATTAAAGTCTTAATTAAAAAATTTAAACTCCTCTTTCAATTCAAATAGTTTAAAACACTTAAGAATAAAACAACTTAAACACTATTCCAAACTTAAATTTATTAAAATTTTATAACTAAATTAAATCACCTTAAAACATTAATTCTAATTTTATATCATTGAAATTCATAATAAATTGATTTGCCCCTAAAGACTTTTATCATTATAACTCTTAAACGGAGCATCAAGTGAGGTGTCACTTCATTCATGGGATTATCAAATGTCCTAAGTTCACTGAGCAAGAATTAAAACTTAACTAAAAATTTTCTGGATGATTGATTCATCTCTACAATAAAAATTCATTTAGACTTGAAACAATCTCAGAAGTATTGAAAAGATGTTCATAACCCGTTCTAAGCACTTCCTCAATATAATGAGGTGTTTTAAAAAGAATAATTGAACTTAATTGTTCTTTGGTGAGGAAAATCATCCACAAAATATAAAGAACCTAGACGTCATAGGAACTGACTAGCAGTAGGATTACGATCTTGGTAGACAACCAGAACCTTTCCCTTAGCTTCACCTAGGTACTTGTTGCAAATATTTAAATGTTCTAACATGTATTTTAAGTGCAGCTTGGAATGATGAGAAGACCCTCCAGGTACGCTTTTACTTTATTGCAATTTACTTTATTGCAACTTATTTACCTGCACTGCGCTTTACTTTTCTTGCAAGATAAACAAGATTGTTGCATGAAAATTGAAACCTTTAGGATAGCCACAAAACTGAAACCAAAACTAAATTAAAAGTCACACAAGATAAAATTCACCGCCACAACATCTAAAATATAAAACAACTCAAAATTTAATCACAAACATAACAACAAAACCACAACTTTAACTAAATTAAAATGTCTCGTTGAATGATCTGGAATACCTAGGATGATGTAACCTACGTGTTGCTAACAGGATTTTCCACGGTCTAAATGAAAGTTAGGAACTCATTCAGTTGAGTTTAGCAAATTCATCTGGACTAAGTGAATTCGATGAAAATAACGGTGTCGGGATGACGGAACCGTGGGATCTTAATCAGTTCTGTTTAATCAACTTTAAGATTTGTTTTAATTAAAACACTAAAGACATTTGGACTTTAAGATTTCTCTAAACCAAGACACTTTTTGCATCCCCTGATTTTCACCTTCTAAAACTAAACCTCTGCAACAAGAAACTTGGAGCATAGTGGGCAGGACGGCCATCGTCATCAGCAAAACATGTGTCTACTTTAGCAAAACCATTCTTAGAATTTAACAACCAAGCCATAGGACTTCGAGGTAGTTTGCTTAGTGCAACATAAATCCTCAACTTTTTGTTAGGCATTTGCATAATCATATTGTGCAAATTAAGTCCTAACCGGTCTTAGAATTCCGAGGTAGTCTCTTGGTATGACATAAACCCTCACATCTTCGAGGCTATTTATGTGATTATATCATACAAATATAAGTCTTAATTAATTAAAACTGGCAGGATTATAACATTAAACGAACTCTCAAATTGAAACTAACTAATAGGATAGTTTGAAAAGTTGTCAAGATTCTTCTTGGATCCTCAGCTTCTCCTACCTCTCTTCCAATGGACTCTTAAAATAAACTGTTCCAAATTTGAGCTAATCCCTTTTCAAAAATTCCAAAATCCAATTGTTTGAAAACCTTAAACTTTGAAATTCTTGAGAGCAAATCCACTGATCATTATCAAGAGTTTTCTTAAATGATTCTCGTCATTTAAGATGTAATTAACTATAGGGGCTTGCCCTTATAGGGAACATTAAGAACCCAGGTAATATAAACTCTGCTTGATTCCTTTATATTAAGCAGGGGAATTTGTTGGCTTATAAAATTGGTTTGCAGACCAAACGGATGTCACAAATCTTCTAGTTTATTTAATCGAGCCTCATCATCAAGCAGTGTGTCTATTTTTTTGGGATAGATACACGGTTTGTGGGGTAGTGCTCGTTTATAAAAACTATTCGGGATGTGAAATCGGTTTGATTTCATATCTTAAAATTTTAAAATTTTAAAATTATATTCAAAATCTAATGCTACTTTCAAGTTATATGTAATTATAAATTAAACACACAACCTAAAAAATACGCCGACATACTTCTGGCGACTCCGCTAGGGAACTGGTTTCTCTCTCCATTTTAATCAGATGGTTTTCCTTTCATAAATCAGTAGTGTATCCATGTCCCTAGTGGAGAAAACTACCATTCTTTCCGTTGGCATACCACGTTCATTTCTATCTTGAATGGGTATAGCCAACTTCTCTCGGATTTAGGAGCCACTATTTAGACACCCCTAAGGAGAGGTTCCGAAATCCTTTTACCTCTTTTCTGAGGTGGGGGTGGACCCCCAATAGGTGTTAGCTTAGGAGCGGTCCCTCAGGTTGAGAAGTTTTGCAAGACTTTCTCTTCCTTTCCAATTCTGAATCGGGTCATTTACCTTTTCTATAACATTCCTCCTTTAATTGTTTTCTTCCTAACAAACAAATCCCCTAACAAACGACTCTTTTAATAAATGAATTCTCTTAGAAATCATTAATACACTAAGATAAATGAAAATGTGTTCGGACACTTTCTTTTTCGTCCTAAGTTTTGCGACAAAGGGAAGCATAATTTAGGACTGACGTTCGGAATCTGCCGTGCAGAAAATCACTGCCCCAAAGTTAATCTTCTCCTTCACCAACAGACTGAACTTGGCTGTCTACAAGGATGAGCTGCCTGACAATGGGATCATCCGTTTCGGACAAGGATTCGATAATACAGATATCAAGTTTGCTGACGTCACTCTCTTCACACTAATGGAAAAAGTGCCAGAAACTGAGAAACCCCTGATTGAGTTCAACCTGAAGTCGACTCAAGAATTCCCTCCCCTGCAAAGGGTTCTAGATGAAAGAAGTATTGCTATTCGTAGGAGGACTGTTGTCTCTACCCCCACCGGTCTAGTCATCTCTGCACCTACCCCGGCTTCTTCGAAACTGAAGGGGAAGGAAATCTAAGTCTGTGATGAGCCTGTCACAGTGGAGGGTACAAATTTTTCTACAATACCATCTGTTTTTGAGATTGGGTCCAGTTTAAGAGTTGCACCCCTAACTCAGACTCAAAGGAGAAATAGAAGCAGAAAGATAGCCAGGATTGAGAAAGCCAAGGTCGCTGAAGTTGATTTCCTGGAAGAGATCCCTGAACTGCCTGAGTATATACCTCTGTTGGAAAGAAGTAAGTTTCACCCCCTCTCTGTTGCATCGGATGAAGAAGACATCCGAAGGATTGCCGCTACACTACCCCGACCTGCATACTATAGTAACTACAAAAGAAATATGGTTAAGACTACACCATTTGCTCGGCTACAAGCTGTGATAGAAAAATTGGCAAAGAAAGAAAGATGACTCGTGTCAGAAATCCTAAGAAGAATGAGACGAGTGCCAGCTAGATCCCGCCTCGGACTGCGAGTAGAGCCTGTCACTGCTGTAGAGAAACCAAGGAAGAAAATGAGAGCTAGTTCACCTGTTGTTGTATCAGGCCATCATATTAGGGAGGACACTACCTACCAGTATATAGCCAACAGACCATCCGGTCCTAGGCCCTCTGCTGTAAGAAGGATGGTGTGGCGACCTATTATTACCGAGCCGAGACCAACACAACATCCTGAGAAGAAAAGCCTCGTCAAAGAGCCTGAATCAGAAGAAAGTGCTACTGCAATAAAAGAAACTTCTGAAAAAGAAGTTCAACAACCATTACCCGACAACCGCGAGACCATCTGGAAGAGACCCCTCGAGGATGCTATAGGAAAGCTAAGGACGGATATCCTACGGTTGGCGAAAGAAAGAGGAGAAAAGTTGGAAAATGAAGTTGATTCATCAAATTTCATGGATGAGGAGTATGCCGAGATCAATATGGTTGAGACACGAGCATCATTAGCTTCGCAAGGTGCTCTGACAATTGCGGAAAGAGCTGAACCGAAAGTGATGAGAGCACAGTTTCGGGAAAGAGATGACATAAATTCCTTGATTGTAAAGAGGATGGATGAGATGGCTGCTGCTTTAGCCACTCTCCAGAGTCAGGTACAACCTCAAAAAGAAACACCTCCAGAGATCATCCATATTGCAGATGGAGGAAAAGAAATCACATCCATCAACGGAGATGAGCCACCAAAGAAGGATTCTACACAGAATATGATTCCCGAAAAGGACATTAAAAACATGGTAGAACAGCAGGTGTGAGAAGCCTTAGCACAATCTAAGAACGGAGCATCTATTCATTTGGGTAGACCTTATCCCGAAGAGTTCGAAGTAGTCCAATACCCGAAAGGCTTCGTACTACCTATGTTTAAGACTTTTGATGGAACGGGAAACCCGGCAGCATGTCGAACATTTTCATGCTAGTTGCTGTAATGCCAGTGGGAGTGACGCTTTACTCTTCCATCACTCCGTCAGCAGTTTGTCAAGGATTGCCTTTGACTGGTATGCAAAATTACCAAATGGTTCAGTTAAGACCTTTGCAAAATTGGAAAACCTCTTCGTTAAGCGGTTTGCCGGGGTTCGGCACCACATCACCATCGGTGATCTAGTGGTGGAGCACCAGAAACCGAATGAGACTTTAGTGGATTACATACTTCGATGTAGGAACTTAAGCATGAAGTGTGAACCACGGCTTCAAGAACGACATGCAGTCGGCATCTTGCTTAAGAGTATTCATAGCCCGATAGCACTTCTCCTTAAAGGATTTACAATCAAGACTTTTGAGAAGTTGCTTAGCAAGGTCGGGAGCTTGAAAGAAGAGGCAAAGCAGTTAAGTTTCATGGACAAGAGCGATAAGCAGAAGACCATAAAAGCATTTGAAAAGAAATCTGGAATCGTCGTGGCAGTAGCTAAGGGTAAGCAGCCGGTTCAAATATAGCCAGAGCGGCCACAGCCTAGTTATCAACCACCGCAACGGACATACCAACAACCGCAACAGATCTATCAACAACCTCAGTAGGGTTATCAACAGCCTCGACCGAGCTATCAGTCGCCTCAGCATTATGAACAGCCATCTCGTCCACAGCGTACCCTAAAAGATTTTCTGAATAAGCAATATCAATTCAAAACTGAAGCAGTAGTGAAGATGTTCTGCAGTTTAATGAAGACACCAAATTTTCAGCTACTGGAGCCCAAGAGGCCGGAAGAAGTCAACAAGAAAGATCATCTGAACTATTGCCCTTACCACCGAATGCTTGGACACAAGATAGAGGATTGCATCACTTTCAAGAGTTGGCTTGATGACAATCTCTGGAAAGGAAACATAACGATCTTGAAGGAATACATGAAGGAACCCCAAAAAGGAGGTTTCGTCATTGTTATCTCGATGGATCCTATTGTTCAAATAAACTCATATACGGCCGATGATGGATGGAGTACCGTCTGGACAAAGTCTTCAAAGAAAATTTTGGATCACATCCAGACCGCTTCGGTATGCGCTTCAACTCAGAGTTTGAAACCTGCCGAGCTGGCACTATCGCTTGCAATCGAAGAACCGCCTCAGAAGGAGGAGAAGATCGTAGAGGAGAAGAAGATCGAGGCTCCGAAGGGTAGACTAGGGGCTGCTTATCCTAGGATGGTTATTTCCGATTCGGGGGAGAAATCCCTTGAACTTCTGTCTCTGTATGATTATTTACTCTCCACAGTGGGATCTTATAATGATAAGAGTTATGGCGTTGGCTACGTTTTGACTGTTTCTAACGATTACGTAACTAGCGACAAACGACTTAATCCGGATCTCCATTCCAATACAAATAACAATTCTCAAATCATACACAACCTCGATGACCATGATAAAGAAGATGTTCACAAAGGAGGCTACGAAAGCTCAACAAGCAATGAGTCGATTTATGAATTTTGAGGAGCTCCAATCGCGATAGAAATAGAGTTATCGGATTCTGAAGTAACTCCAGAAGAGCCAGTCGTTCCAATTCAAGGGGAAACATCGGTAGATTCAGCACCAGACTCGGAACAAGTAACTGAAGTCAACCTAAGAAGCGAAAAAGTTCTACCTCCGAGAATGGGTCCAAAGGATAAAGGAAAGCAGGTGGTTGCTCAGGAGGAGCCAACCCCAGCAGAGGAATTGCCCGTTCAGGAAGAAACTAAGGAACATGATAATAAAGTGGACTATAAGGTGCTAGCCCATATTAGAAAGCTACCAGCCAAACTAAGCATATACGACGCTCTGATCCTGTCAAAAGAGTTGAGGGAAGCTCTGATCAAGGTTCTACTTGATCCAGAGATTTGTTTAGCTCAAATGACTGGTAATTCCTTCAATGAGGTTTGCTCATTAAAAGAACAGCGAGATGTTACCTTCATGAACAATGATCTATTACTGGGAACAACTGATCACAACCGACCGTTGTACATTTCAGTCACTATTAGAAAGTTCACGCTCTCTAGAGTGTTGGTTGATCCGGGAGCATCAATCAACATAATGAATCTTCGGATGTTGGCATATATGGAAATTGATGCTCGTGAACTTGAAGCAGACATGATGTTATTGAGAGGCTTCAATCAGAAAGGAGAGCTCTCAGATCGATTACACTGTTAATGAAAACCGGTGACTTAGCAAAGACAACAGCAAAATTCCATATAATTCATTCTGAGACATCGTTCAACGCTCTACTGAGTCGGCCATGGATCCATGAAAACTGGATGGTACCGTCGTCTCTGCACCAGTGCATAAAATATAATGAAGGAGGAGAACAGTGTACTAAAGGCGACTTGCAATCATTCTCCGTACACGAGATTGGAATTCATGAAGATGCAGCCTATTACGCGCCTCCAAAGAAAATAATCTTCCCCAGAAATGTCATTCCAAATGAAGCAAAAGAAGTGCAAGACGATGAAGATCCTGAAAATCTAGTCTAACAGTTACTCACCACTCCCTTACGGCGAGATGGTGAAGGTTTCTCCAGAACTCGCACATGAGGTCGAGGTCAGGGACGAGGTCGTGGAAGAGATATTGGAACAGTTAGGCAGAAGTAACCAGTCATCAACGTTGATTGGGAGAACAGTTCCGAAGTAGAAGAAACTAAGAAAGAAGCAGTGGCAATAACTCATAAGAAACCCCAGTTCAACATCTCTCTCGAAGATCAAAAGAATTAAGAATATAAATCAATGTACGAGAAGATTAACCACTATGTACATACTATGACCCTAACCCCGATCCACCCTAATAAGGTCGAGGGTATGATGTCAAGGAAGTGCATGGTGGTGGTACTAAAACAATCAAGTTTTACCGTGATGCTTCTTCTTCCAAAACTGAAAATGATGTACAATTTGAAGATGTTGCTTCATCTGAACTAATGGAACTGCCTTTTGAGTGGTACTCTCCCTATGTTCAAAATTTAATTCAACATGGTGTCTTACCTCGACGATGGACAAAAGGTCAATCACAACATTTTGAAAAATTATGGAATAATGCCAGCTGGCCTCCCAATTCAAAACCTGGTCTCAGATTCGGCACGGTAGGATCAGTTGACGATACGAGATTTTGCTTGGTTGTCACTTCCGAGCCTAACGAAGACTTCTTGAAAGCTTTAGAAGATCTCAAAGATCTACCAATCGGAGATGCTCCGCCAGATTTTGAAGAAGAAATTAAATCTACAATAGATGAGTTAATGGAAGTTAACTTAGGTACTAGCGAAGAGCCTAGGCTGACCTTTGTTAGCTCCTTACTCAATAAAAAAGACTCTGAAAACATAATCAAGCTATTAAAGGAATTAAAAGACTGTTTTGCTTGGAGTTACGATGAAATGCTAGGATTAGCTCCAGAGGTTGCAGTTCACAGGCTAGGAGTGGATCACACTGTTGTTCCAGTCAGACAAGCTCCAAGAAGAATGCGTCTAGAGATTGAACAACAAGTAATAGCTAAAGTGAAGAAGCTAATTGACGCTAAATTTGTCCATGAAGAGCAATACCCAACTTGGTTAGCCAATGTGGTACCAGTCAGAAAGAAGAATGGTAAGATCAGAATCTGTGTGGATTTCAAAGATTTGAATAAAGCGTGTCCAAAGGATGAATTCCCGCTACCAATTCCAGAATTGATGATCGACATCGCTTCAACACATGAAATCTTTTCTTTCATGCATGGATCTTTGGGATACAACCAGATAAAGATGGCACCGGAAGATGAAAAGCTCACAGCCTTCAGAATGCCAATTGGAGTGTACTGTGATGCCATTTGGATTGAAGAAGGCAGGAGCAACCTACCAAAGAGCAATGATAAGGATTTTTGATGATCTCATTCACAACTAAGATGAGTGTTACATGGATGATGTGGTCATCAAGAGCAAATCAATGAAAGATCACTTGTATGATTTGAAAATTATTTTCGAGTGATTGAGACAATTTAACCTTAAGATGAATCCGCTGAAATGCTCCTTCGGTTTCAACTCTGGGAAATTCTTAGGATTTGTCATCCGACGTCGTGGATTTGAAATCAATCCGAAGAAGATTAAAGCTATCTTAGAAATGCCACCTCCTAAAACCTTGAAACAACTACGATCCTTTCAAGGGAAATTGGCATATCTTCGACGCTTTATCTCGAATTTGTCAGGAAGGTGTCAGCCATTTTCTGCTTTAGTTAAAAAGGATGCCAAGTTTACTTGGGACTCCAAATGTCAACATGCCTTCGATGCCATCAAACAATAACTAATGACACCTCCTGTCTTAGCAGCCCCAGTCTTGGGTCGACTGTTATTACTTTATATCGTGGCTTTAGACGACTCTCTTGGAGCCCTGCTAGCTCAGGTCAACGATGAGGGTAAAGAAAACGCACTCTATTAACTAAGACTTCGTCTAATTCTAACGGAAGTAAAGTATCCTCCAACTGAGAAGCACTGAGAGTCACCCCTTAACGACGACTTGCTTGACGAGCAGATAATGAGCCTAGAAGACCCCGACGATCAGCGTTGGGAGCTGTACTTCGATGTAGCATCTTCAGCACAAAAAGATAAAGAATCACAAACGATGGTGCCCGGTAAGGCAGGAATCGGACTAATCTTTATAACACCCAAGCGGGGGATGTTAAAGTATTCCTATCACTTAACAGGACGTGTACGGATAATGAGGCAGAATACGAAGCCCTCATAACAAGATTGGAATTAACCATTAAGATGGGAATAACAAATATCAATATCAAAGGAGATTCACAGTTGATCATTCAACAAGTTGCGGCACAGTACAGAATTCTGAAGCCAAGACTTGAGCAGTACTTTCAGTACTCCATGAAACTGTTGGAGAAAATTCCAAATGTAATGATCTACAAGATTCCCAGGAGAGAAAATACTCTTGAAGATGCGTTAGCCCGCCTTGCAAAAGAATTTGCCTGCTTACAGGATGATTCAGTTGAAATGTCAGTTCAGGGACGGCAGGTTCTCTCACAGCTCGACATGGATACAATACACAAATCAGAAAAAGTAGAAGAAACAATTGCAGCAGTGACAGAAAATACAGAAGATTGGCGGCAGGCACTAATAGACTACTTGCAAACAAGAAACCTACCAGACGATAAGTCGATAGCCCATCAAATCAAGAAAATAACTCTATCTTACGCATTAATGAACAACACGTTATACAGAAGGTCTTTTGATTAGATGTGGCTAAGGTGCCTGAGCGAGTCCGAGGCTCGTGAAACTGTCAAAGAAGTACACTCAGGACTTTGTGGCACTCATCAATCGGGTCCAAAGATGAAAATGAAGATTAAAAGACTAGGGTATTACTGGCCCTCAATGATAATCGACTGCGTGAAGGTTGCCAAAATTTGTCACCAGTGCCAAGTACATGGAGTGGTTTTACATCAACCTCCAAATGTGTTACATCCGACAATTGCATCGTGGCCATTTGAATGTTGGGGCACAGATATTGTGGGTCCAATAGAACCGCCTTCTTCAAGGGAACATCACTTCATTCTTGCAGCTAATGATTACTTTTCCAAGTGGGCAGAAGCTATACCACTCAGAGAAGTGAAAGTGCACCATGTGTTGCAGTTTTTCAAGAATCAAGTCGTCTACCGTTTCAGGGTACCGCATAGAATCATTTCGGATAATTGGTCCGTGTTCAAAAGTACGAAGATCAACAATTTTGTCAGAAGACACGGGATTGATTGGCGTTATTCGATGATCTATTACCCAAGAGAAAATGGCTTGGCTGAGGCTTTTAATAAAACTCTCATCCAAATCCTAAAAAAAATCTTGGATGACAACAAAAGAAATTGGCACGAGAAGTTGTTAGAAGCCTTATGGGCCTACAGGACGACTTTCAGAACTTCTACTCAGTCTACTCCTTAATCTTTAGTGTACGGGTCCGAGGCCATCTTACCCTTGGAAGCGCCATCACTCAGAATTGCAGTTGCAGAAAAGATCACTACAGAAGAAAATGCCAAATTACGATTGGAAGAATTGGAAAGCTTGGGAGGAAAAAGACTTTCAGCACAGCAGAATTTGGAACTGTATCAAGCCAAGATGATCCAGGCCCACGATAAACTAGTCCGTCCAAGGACATTTAAAGTCGGTGAATTGGTTCTAGTTCTCAGAAGACCTATTCTTGCACACCGCAAGATAGGAGGTAAATTTGAGCCAACATGGGAAGGGCCATTCGTGGTCGAGACAGTCTACTCAGCAGGTTCCTACCAACTGGTGAATTGCCATGGAGAACGACCTATGCTTCCAATCAATGGACGATATTGAAGAAGTATTATGCAACCTGATATTTCGAAGGATGAACTTTAAAAATGAGGTCTCATTCCTAGAAGCACGGGTAGAGTAATCATTTGCGACTGGGTTCGAACCCAAAACATAAAAAAAATGGATGATAAAAAAGGAAATCATTAACAAAAAATGTGTTAAAAAAACGTGTGAAATTGTAATAATAAAATGTCAATCTTTCCTTTTAAATCAATTCATTCCTGATCTTTCCCTCATCTCTTCCTACTTTCTTTAAAAATTAAAAGAGATAAATAAGAATTTTTCATTAATAAATGTTGTTCTTATTGTTCTTGTTCTTAGTACAGCCCCTGATCTCTTCCTTGTTTTTCGCATGGAAATGTCGAACAGGTGGTTGGTTCTGAACTTTAGAAATGGCTTGAGTCTAGGCGTGAGTCTAGCACTTGATGAAAAGAGGGTGAGGGATGGAGCCGTGATCGAGATTGACTCTGACTTCACACCAGCCGGGCTACAATATGAAGAAAATGATTGGACCATGATTGATCGGGAAGAGTTCCATAGCCAGACAGTGATGAAAGTGGGTGGCCCAAGTCAACAATCCGCCAGCAAGAAGAGAAAAGCAAACACCACTCAAACAACAGGAGAAGATAAGAAAGTTAAGTTCATTGTTGCTACAATAGAGGGCAGGCTTGTCAGCGCCATGCCCGCAGAAGTCCAAGGGGTAAGGAGAGCTACTCTCACTGCCACCCAGCGGAGGAACAAGAATCACCGTATTCGTAAGATGTTAACCAAGTTAGCAGCAGATCAACATGAAGAGACAGTTGCTACCGTCAATACAAATACTCCAAAGAAATTGGTTCATCAGGAACCGGAAAGGAGGAGATCAACTCTAAAGAAAGCAGAATAGATAAAGGAAATTCCAAGCAGAACAAAAATAGAATTAGAGCCTCAACGCCAAACAGATGCACCAGTTCTAAAGAGTCTTGTTGCGAAAGCAACCCCGGAGGATGTCCCGACAGAGACTATCCCCGAGGAGCAAAGACATGTTGTAGAGTGTGCTGAGTTGAACCATACATTCCCCAGTACATTACTAGACCTGGCCGATTGCAGATCATTCTAGAATATGAGTTGGAAAGAATGCAGAATGTTGTAAAGAAAATTTTTGAATACTTTGAGAGAATTGGAGTAAGAGGATCAATATCTTAGAAGGCCTCGAGCTGCATACAGATGTATTCTCAGATTACGAGCATCAAAAAATTGTAGATTGCGTAGTTGAACTTCAGAAAATGGGCCGAGCCGGCCGCCTGAGAGAAAAGTCCTATTCAGAACCCCGAAGATAGATGCCAGGACAAGAAAGAATTACAATCCAATGCGGATGTTGCTACAACTTCGCGGTAGACAGAAAAGGGAATCCACCAGGAATACTCCGCCGCAGTGAGGTGGTTCTGATGCCGAATGTTATTAAAAGAATGGTAAAGAGGATGATAACATGGAGGGTATTGCTTGCAGATTGCATACGCAACAGCTGCATCACTAACATCTACAAGGAGGGCGACTGCATACCTCCACACATAGACCATCATGACTTCGTCAGACCTTTCTGCACAGTGTCTTCTGTCAACCAATGTAACATGATGTTTGGATCTATCCTCCGGATTGCAGGCCCCGGTGAGTTCCGAGGGCCGGTGGAGATACCACTACCGGTAGGTTCCCTCCTGGTGTTGAAAGGAAACGGAGCAGATGTCACAAAACATTGCATTTTAGGAGTGCCTGTGGAACGAATCTCCATCACTTTCAGGAGAATGGATGACAGAAAAATTCCTTTCCACTTTCAGCCAGATCCAGAGTTAGAGAGTCTCCGGCCCTACGAGCTGTGATTTACATGAGAAATATCACTCCTCCAATGCACATCCATACGGCATTCCTGCCAAGGATGACTTGGAAGGTGATGTTATTTTCCATGTATCTCACTATTCAGACATGGATTTTGACAGCTGCTTTTAAAGGAAACTTGAAGAATCTTACACAATCCGTGTTGGATTTATATGAATTGTATGAGATATTGAATTCTCAAGGAAAATATCATCATGTTTTGGAGCAAGATGTATGATTTATTTTCGACGAGATTGGAATGAAAAGGATCATGTCATGTTTTGCCTTCACCTCTTTTTGTGTAAATTGACTGGGAAACACCATTAAGTTAAATGAACTTCGAACAAAAAACAAAGGAAAAATAAAAATAAATGAGAACACTTTTAAAAATCTGAATGTCAAAATGAACCCCAAATAAATGCAAACCCTAAAAGCAACAAAAAGCAACTAAGACAAATTCTTGAATCTGAAATCCCCTGCCTTTAGCTATTCTCAAATCTCTTGTTGACTCTCCATATTTCCTTCCCTCTTTTGAGAAGGTCGACTGAATCTACTGACACAGAACCACGAAAAATTTTGATTTGGTTCTGATGGAATGGATTCATATCCTTCGCCAAATAATCAGACTTTGATCGATCCTCGTGGGACATGAAACACTTTCACGTCTCATTCTAAATCTTCAGCTAAACTCAGATCTCCACAGCAAATTTCAACCCTTTAAACCTTCGAGACTGGAACCAGATTCTAGTTCTCTTTAAAACATCGAGACTGGTACCAAATTCCAGTTCTCTTTAAGCCTTCGAGACTATAACTAGATTCCAGTTCTCTTTAAACCTTCGAGGCTGGAACCAAATCCCAGTTCTCTTTAAACCTTCGAGACTAGCACCAGATTCCAGTTCTCTTTAAACCTTTGAGACTGGAACCAGATTCCAGTTCTCTTTAAACCTTCGAGACTGGTACCAAATTCCAGTTCTCTTTAAACCTTTGAGACTGGAACCAGATTCAAGTTCTCTTTAAACCTTCGAGGCTGGAACCAGATTCCAGTTCTCTTTGAACCTTGACTGGAACCAGATTCCAATTCTCTTTAAACCATCGAGACTGGAACCAGATTTCAGTTCTCTTTAAACCTTCGAGACTGGAACCAGATTCTAGTTCTCTTTAAACCTTCGAGACTGGAACCAAATTCCAGTTCTCTTTAAACCTTCGAGTCGGAGCCGATTCCACATCTCTTTAAACCTTCAAGATCGGAACCGGATTCCAGTTCTCTTTAAACATTCGAGACTGGAACCAGATTCCAGTTCTCTTTAAACCTTTGAGACTGGAACCAAATTCTAATTCTCTTTATACCTTCGAGACTGGAACCAGATTCCAGTTCTCTTTCAACCTTCGAGACTGGAACGAGATTCCAGTTCTCTTTAAACCTTCGAGGCTGGAACCAGATTCCAGTTCTCTTTAAACCTTCGAGATCGTAACCGGATTCCAGCTTCTCTTTAAACCTTCGAGATCGGTACCGCATTCCGGTTCTCATTAAACCTTCGAGACCGGTACCGCATTCTAGTTCTCTTTAAACCTTCCAGACTGGTTCTAGATTCCAGTTCTCTTTAAACCTTCGAGACTTGAACCAGATTCCAATTCTCTTTAAAACTCTGAGACTGGAACCAGATTCCAGTTCTCTTTAATCCTTCAAGACTAGAACTAGATTCCAGTTCACTTTAAACCTTCGAGATTGGAACCAGATTCCAGTTCTCTTTAAACCTTCGAGGCTGGTACCATATTCCAGTTCTCTTTAAACCTTCGAGGCTTGTACCGGATTCCAGTTCTCTTTAAACCTACGAGACTGGTACCGGATTCCAGTTCTCTTTAAACCTTCGAGACTAGTACCAGATTCCAGTTCTCTTTAAACCTTGGAGACTGGTACCAGATTCCAGTTGTCTCTAGACCTCCGAGACTGGAACCAAATTCCAGTTCTCTTTAAACCTCCGAGACTAGAACCAGTTTCCAGTTCTCTTTAAACCTCTGAGGCTGGAACAAAATTACAGTTCTCTTTAAACCTTCGAGACTGGAACCAGATTCTAGTTCTACTTAAACCTTCGAGAGTGGAACCAGATTCCAGTTCTCTTTAAACCTTCGAGACTGGAACCGGATTTCAGTTCTCTTTAAACCATCGAGGCTGGAATCAAATTCCAGTTCTTTTAAACCTTCGAGATTGGAACCTGATTCCAGTTCTCTTTAAACCATCGAGACTGGTACTAGATTCCAGTTCTCTTTAAACCTTCGAGACTGGAACCAGATTCTCGTTCTCTTTAAAAGTTTGAGACTGGATCCAGATTCCAGTTCTCTTTAAACCTTCGAGACCGAAACCAGATTCCAGTTCTCTTTAAACCTTCGAGACCGGAACCAGATTCCAGTTCTCTTTAAACCTTTGAGACCGAAACCAGATTTTAGTTCTCTTTAAACCTTCGAGACGGGTAACAGATTCCAGTTCTCTTTAAACCTTCGAGACTGGAACCAGATCCAGTTCTCTTTAAACCTTTGAGACTGGTACCAAATTCCAGTTCCCTTTTTTCGAGGTCGGTAGCAAATTCTGACTCTCTTCATGAGATTGATACCAAATTTCAACTCTCTCTCCCTCTGAGGCTGGTGCCTAAATTCCAGTTCTCTTCACAATCCCGAGGTTGGAACCTAGGTTCCAATTCTCATTTCAAATCCAGATTTCATTGAATTGATTTTAAATTGAACCTCAATCGAAAATGAAACTCAGAACAAATTGAAATCTAAACTCACACATTAAAAAACTCGGAATAGAAAATGAAATGAAATTTAAATCAAATTTCCCTAGATCTTATGATCTGGAATTCTCCTCCTTTTCTTTTCCACAACGAGAGTTCAGGCAGCTCCAGTCTTGGAGATATACTCGATACTTTCTAGCAGAAATTTGTTTCTACTATGTTCTAAGTGTGTCACTTAGACGTCTGTGTTGGTTTTGTTGATCTCTTCGTTCAACACCAATACGTGCGATGTGCTTAGTTAGCACTCCACACATATTGGGGGTCCATTTGTTGACCTCATTTTTGATCAGGTATTTTCTCTTCTCTCTCCTTAGTACTTAGGATCTAGCCTTAGGCTTTCCCTTTGACTATCTTAGAGGACTAAATAAGGAACCCACCACTTAGAAATTCAAACACCTCTTAACTCCCTGCAAACCCCATAAGTTTGATTGTAAACCCCTAAGTCACTTGGAGGGTTAAGATCAAATGTGGAGGTTTAAAGGATGAGTTCCTTATAGGACTCTTTGGCCTTAGGACTACCCTGGGTGGCCTGGTCTTGTGAGGGTTGACCTACACACATTACACTTTCACACACATTCCAAATCCTAAAATCATTCATACCTAGCTTGACTTACTGACTCATGTAGGTAATTCATATGGACGGACCTTAACCCCTAGGCCCTTGGCTAAGAGGGTTAGGAACAACATAGTGAATGCCTCAAATGAGTCCTCTCATAGCTCTTATGGGCTTGATATGGCTTCATGGCTCAACCAAAGTGATTCCATTCTACTCAAACTTGATCAATCTTTATTTTTCCAAAAATTTCAATTTTTGACCTCCGGGACCCTACACCAACCAAACCTACCAAATGCCCTAGAAACTACCCAAAATTTGCAAAATCCCCTAAATTACCCAAAATTCCTCAAAACCAATCCTAAAAATTTCCCACCATTCAAATTGATCATCCTTAGCCAAATATACCAAAATTTCTAAAAATACCCCCCAATACCCTCCAAATACCTAAAATACCCCCCAATACCCTCCAAATACCTAAAATACCCTTCTGACCCAAAAATTCCAAAAATTCAGAAAATTCCCATAAAATTCCAACAAATCCCAAATATTCCCAATTTTATTTTGTTAAACTACACCATAAGACAATTTTGTCAATTTAGCCCACTTTTACCAAAATCCCTAATTTGACCCATTTTTAACCCAAATGGACTCAATGTCAAAACAGATCAACCCAATTGATCCTAATTTTTATCCAATTTAGTCTTAAAATTCAATTCAATATCCCCAATATCGATCTAGACCAAATCCAAGTCCAATTTTATTGACATTTGGATCCAATTTCAATTTGAATCTTAAAGCCAAATTTTGGCCCATAACCTAAACTTAACCCAAACTACCCAACTTAACTCCAACTAGCCCCAAACCTTTTCTAAAACTTTCCTAATATCCCCAAAAAAAAATTACTAACTTGATTTGCCCAAAATTTAAACCTAAACTCCACCAAAACCTAACTCAAACCAAAAATCCCCAATTTTGGCCTAAACCAACCATGAACCCAAATGGGCCCAAATCCTAAAACCAAAGCCCAACCAAAGTTGAAAACTCTTTGTAACACTCCCATAAATATGTTTCAACATTAATTTTACATCAAATCTAACATTAGCCCAACCTTAGCCCAAGTTAGCCAAATTTGACCCACTTTGGCCCCTTAACCAAAAAAGTCCCAACTCAAACCCAATTCAACTCCAAATCACCTCAAATTTGTTTCAAATCACTCATGACACATCCCTAAACTAAACCCAATATTTGTTTAGCCCAATCCTTCACAAAATTTCCATCCACCAATTTGTTTTCAAAGCTAAAGGCCCACTTTCTTAAACCATTCTAAAAGCCCATTTTCACAAAATCCAAAAGCTCAAAAATCCATTACCAAGCCTACATGACACTTTCACCTCATCATCCCATTGATTTAAATCACTCCCTAAGTTTCAAATTCATCATTAAAATTTTCTAAACTAAGCCATGTTCCAAATTACCCCTAAATATCCAAAATCCTTAAAACCCATTTCCATGAAATTGACTAAGCTTGGCCCTAAGCTAAATGGAGCCATGGATCCATGCCCCAGCCATATGTAAGCCATGAGGAGCCATAGACTTGTCATCACTCCATAAATGGCAAAAGGAGGAGATCCTTTAAGCACTCCGTAAAAGTCATTAACCCATTACATGATTCCCCTTAACCTAAATTTAATCCAAATAATCCTTGATGGGGACTTCACCACACATGTGAGGCTGACCCAACCGATCCCCTTCGACCCAAATCGAGTCATGGGGGGTGAACCTAACCCAAATCCATAGGTTGACCCATTTGGACCCAAAATCACCCTTCTCCCCATGCTACTTAAATCTAATCCTTTACACATGTCCAAAGGCAATTGACTGCACTAAACCCCAGCCTTGACTCCCCTGAGTCAGATGGTGACCTGACTCTGGCTGGCCAGCCACCAGGCCACCGGAAAACACCATGGCCAAGGAGCTTGGAATGAGCCAAATTTCAAATTCTCACCTGCTCAGCTGCCCCACTCCAATTGGCCAACACAACTCTTCATCTCCTCCACTAGGCAGCTGATCCCAACCATCAATTGCCCCTGGAAAGCCCTGGCCATGGCTATTTAAACCAGCCACCCCTCTCGGCCAAAAGGTTGGCTAAAATCAACCTTCATAGAATCCCTCCAAACTCCTCATAGAGCTTCCCCTAGCCAAGAGCAATCCATCCCCACTGTTCTCCTGCCCTAAATCCCATTGATTGAGCTCAATTCTCAGGCCAGAACAGGACATCTCTCAAACCTCCACCAAAATCAAATTAACCTCACCCACACCTACACAGGACCAAGAGAAGGGGTTCCCAAGTGAAAGCCCCCCTCTCTAGGCCACCAAATTGCTCTAGCCTCCAAACTCTGAAATCGGGCCTGGTCACTTTCATACTTAGACCTTTCACCAGGGCCAGAGGCTTCATCCCTAGGCTCTTCCAGCTCCAACGAACGTGTCGAGCACATTTAGTTGAGGCCTCACCTCCTGAACAAAGGTATGGAGACTTCTCTTTAACCCGAGCTTCTAGCGATTCTCCATTTTGTTTGAGTTAATTTCATAGCATGTAAACTGTATGGATGTGTTCGTCTCTTCAAGATGAATCCATAGAGTATAAGAACACGAAAATCCAGTGAGAAACGAGGGAGATATTAGGGTTTGAGTGTGGACGGTCACGGGTGCACACCAGTCGGAGATGACGACCAGCCGCCATTGGATCGAGCGTGTATCGACTGGATGGCTCAGATTGCATCAGACCAAGGAATGGTACGTGAACCGCGGGTCATGTGTCTCTGAGTCGGATGGCGGCGGCGAATGGGAGCACGCTACGTGGAGCTTCGGAGACGCTAAGGTTGCCATGGCGCTGAGTCGGATAAGTAGGAAAATACGGAATTTATTATTTAATTAATTGCCTGATTTTAATTCTCCATTTGCATAGACAATTCACCATTGCATGAGACCCTAGGGCTTTTGAAGCCTCTGATCTTGGGAACAATCCCTGAATTTTTTTAAGGTCAGACACTATCTCTATGGAAGTTATGTATTTTTCAAGTTTTTGTCACTATCGTTGGTATTTTAATTCCATTAATTAGCATAATGCTTAGAAAATTCTTGGAAAATTTGGCAAAGTTTCTTAGGACTAGAGGACCCTAGGATAATTATGTTTTGAGTTAATTCATTAAGAATAACCATAATTGGCCTAATTACTCAAAACTGAACTTTAATTAATTAGGATTAACCACACATCAAAAGAACTTGAAAATAATTCTCCAATGATCTTTAGGATCAGAGGGATCTGACATAAAAAGTTGGAATCAATTGGAAATGTTTAACTCCACTAAATGGATTAATTAGGTCATATGAGCAAAATTAAACTTTAAAAATTCATAACTCCAAAAATACATTTTGAAAATTCACCAAATTAGTTTTGGGACTTCTCTAGTAATAGAGGAGTCTATGAAAATTAAAATTGGAATTTTCTAAAAATTTTCATTTTTAATCATATTTTTAATATTTTAATAATTAAAAAATTATAAAAATCACAAAATTATTAAAAATAATTAAAATGTCATATTTCACCTCCTTATCACTTAGGAACAAACCAAATATGTTTCCTAAGCCTCAAAGTAAAGATATTGAATTTTAAAACCTTAAGACAATTTTTGAATTAAAAAATGAATTTTCCAACATTTTCACTAAATTAATTCTAATAAATCAAAGAAAAATCAGAAAATTATAAAATTTGTTTCTCTAAACTCCTTGAGGTCAGAGAGATTTAAGAAAAATATAAAATCCATTTTTCAACTTTAAATTTATTTTATAATTGATTAATACTCCAAAAATCAAAATAATTATAGTAAATAAAATATAATTCAAAAAATCACCAAAATTGGTCCAAGTGGTCCTCTAGTCATTACGAACATCCCATAATTTTCTTAAGGATAGAAACCTTACCTTGGTCATGTTGTTGAATTTCCATTGAAAATCCCTATTTTCTATTAAAATAAATATATAAATTAAATTGAAACAGAAAAATCACATTTTCTCCTCTAATGTCTTAATTGACATGTGAATAAAGTGACATAAAAAATTTCAAGCTCATTTGAGCTCAATTTGATAAGTTATCAAATAATTAAGCTTAAAAGGGCATATTAATAATTAAGAATTTTAACCCCTAATTAAAACTTTAGGTTTAATCAAATTGGGGGGTAAAATATTTGATCTTAATTCTTTCTTAGATGATTGAAACTTTGGAAAATAAAAGTGTAGGAACTCATTGATCACTTTTAATAAACAAAAAAAATGAAACCTTAATTAATAAAATAACTTGAATTTTGGAAGAATAATTAAAAATTTCGAGTTATTAAAATGGGGATATAATTCAGAGAGACTATAATCACTTAAACTAAAATCCCCAAATGAATCACTTTAATTAGATTTAACTCTTAATTAAACCTAAGATGATAATTGAAATTAATAAATTAATAACAAAGAAAAGGTAACCCTTAATTAAATTAAAACTTAAAACCTTAAATAACTTGATAATTAAATTGATATAAATTTAAAACAATAAAAATAATAATTTCAAAAATCACTTGAAAGTAAATTTAAAACAAACATGAAACATCAAAAATCAATTTAAAAAAAATTTCTTAATTAAAAAAATCAAACCAATTAAAAGTTAATCTAGAATATTACAATTAAATTAAAATTAAATAATTAAAGTCTAAATTAAATAATTTAAAATCCTCTTTCAATTCAAATAGTTTAAAACACTTAAGAATAAAACAACTTGAACACTATTCCAAACTTAAATTTATTAAAATTTTATAACTAAATTAAATAAACCTAATACATTAATTCTAATATTAAATCATTTAAATTCTTAATAAATTGATTTGCCCCTAAAGACTTTTATCATTATGACTCTTAAACGGAGCACCAAGTGAGGTGTCACTTCATTCATGGGATAATCAAATGTCCTAAGTTCATTGAGCAAGAGTTAAAACTTAACTAAAAAATTTTTGGATGATTGATTCATCTCTACAATAAAAATTCATTTAGACTCGAAATAATCTCAGAAGTATTGAAAAGATGTTTAGAACCGGTTCTAAGAACTTTCTCAATACAATGAGGTGTTTTAAGAAGAATATTTGAACTGAATTATTTTTTGGTGAAGAAAATCATCCACAAAATATAAAGAACCTAGAAGTCATAGGAACTGACTAGCAGTAGGATTAGGATCTTGGTAGACAACTAAAACCTTTCCCTTAGCTTCACCTAGGTACTTGTTGCAAATATTTAAATGTTCTAACATGTATTTTAAGTGCAGCTTGGAATAACGAGAAGACCCTCCAGTTACGATTTTCACCTTCTAAAACTAAACCTCTGCAACAACAAGAAGCTTGGAGCATCGTGGGTAGCACGGCCATCGTCATCAGCAAAACATGTGTCTACTTCAGCAAAACCATTCTTAGAATTTAACAACCAAGCCATAGGACTTCGAGGTAGTTTTCCTAGTGCAACATAAATCCTCAACTTTTTGTTAGGCATTTGCATAATCATATTGTGCAAATTAAATCCTAACTGGTCTTAGGATTCTGAGGTAGTCGTTTGGTACGACATAAACCCTCACATCTTCGAGGCTATTTGTGTGATTATATCATACAAATTTATGTCTTAATTAATTAAAACTGGCAGGATTATAACATTAAATGAACTCTTAAATTGAAACCAAATAATATGATAGTTTGAGAAGTTGCCAAGATTCTTCTAGGATCCTCAGCTTCTCCTACCTCTCTTCCATTGGACTCTTAAAATAAACTGTTCCAAATTTGAATTAATCCCTTCTTGAAATTTTCAAAATCCAATTGTTTGAAAACCTTAAACTTTGAAATTCTTGAGAACATAATCACTGATCATTATCGAGAGGTATCTTAAATGATTCCCGTCATTTAAGATGTAATTAACTATAGGGGCTTGCCATTATAGGGAACTTTAACAACACAGGTAATATAAACACTGCTTGATTCCTTTATATTAAGCAGGGGAATTTGTCGGCTTATAAAATTGGTTTGCAGACCAAATGAGTGTCACAAATCTTCTAGTTTATTTAATCGAGTCTCATCATCAAGCAGTGTGTCTATTTTTTGGGATAGTTACACGGTTTGTGGGGTGGTGCTCGTTTATATAAACTATTCAGATGTGAGATCGGTTTGATTTCATATCTTAAATTTTTCAAATTTTAAAATTATTTTCAAAATCAAAGGCTACTTTCAAGTAATATATAATTATAAATTAAACACACAACCTAAAAAATACGCCGACAGATATCAATGAAGCGGGGCTATATGGTCCCGTTCTTGTGATTCTTTTGAATCTTCAACTTTGCTTATCACAAATTCTCTTGAAAAGATTATTTTCAGGTAGTAGACGACGTCCTTGTGAATGCCCACTACATGTATTAAGAATGGCTGTAGATCTCCCTTAATGCAATGTTCATGTCCATCTTTATAGAATTTGATGCATTAGTGATGCGACGATGGGACCATATTGTATTCATGAAGCCACTACAGACCAAGCAGGGTGTTGAACGATATATATGCATTGATGACTTGGAATTTTGCATTTTTTACTAGATTTTAACTCTCATTTGCAGGGTTATAGATCTGAGGACTTTTTCTCTCTTCTGGTTGAATCTTCTTAGCATCATTTTATCTGTGGAGAGCTCTTGTGCGTCGATGTCCATGTAAGCTAAGGTTTGTAGAATCATTATGCCAAGTGATGCTCCATGATCTACTAACACTCTGGAAAGCACAAACCTTTCGATGATGATGAAAATGTAGAACGGATGATTGTGATCAACAGTACCGAGTAGTAAGTCTTCATCGGTAAAGGATAAGCTAGGCTATCCCTTCAAAGTGCAAACTCCATCCGAGGATGTTCTAGCCAACTGTGCTAAGCAAATGTCTGGATCAATTAGGGCCTTCACCAGATTTTTCTCTCATCTCCATTGATAGAATTAGAGCCTCGTAGATGCTTAGTTTGCCTGGCGACTTCCTAATATGAGCTAGTACATTATAATCCACTTTATTTGAATTTCCAATCTCGTTTCAGACCTGTACTTCTTCTGTTGCAGTAGTCAATTTTTCTTGAGTAACTATCTATTTTTCTTTCTCCACTGGAGTTGTCATTGGCTATTGTATCTTTGTACTTCTGAGATTCACTTCCATTACTTCTTCCTCCTCTGGACCCGGAGGTTCTTCTGATGTTGTAGCCCCTTCTGGTATTGTCTCTGTATCTGAAAAGTCTAAGATGATGGCAAGTGGAGTTCCTTTACACTCGAGGATGGGCTCCTCAGTTCACGTACTATCGTGACCAATGTTGTCGATATCTTCTTCATTTTCATCAACGTTCTCTCCAGGATGTAGTATTATTTGTGAATCATTTTGGGAATCAAAATCGATGTTAGATAGGTTTTGATTAGTTATGTCATCACTAGAGATAGTAAGAACGTAGGAAAAATATTTTATATTATCATTATGAGACCCTGAAGGGTGTTGACCTCATTTTTGATGAGGTCTTCTCTTCCTTCTATAGTGCTTAGGATCTAGCCTTAGGCTTTTCCTTTGACCATCTTAGAGGACTAGAAGCGGAACCCACCCTTTAGAAGTCCAAACACCTCTTGACTCCCTGCAAACCCCACAAGCTTGATTGTAGACCCCTAATCACGTAGAGGGTTGAAATCAAATGTGAAGGTTTAAAGGATGAGTTCTTTATAGGACTCTTTGGCCTTAGGACCACACTGGGTGGCTTGGTATGGTGAGGGTTGACTTACACACTCACTATACTCACACTCTATACTCTCTCACACACAATCCAAATCCTAAAACCACACCCATACCCAACTTGACTCCTTGACTCATGTAGGTAATTCATATGAATGGACCTTAACCCCTAGGCCCCTCATTAAGAGGGTTAGGAACAACATAGTTAATGCCTCAAATGAGTTCTCTCATGGCTCATATAGGTTTAATATGACTTCATGGTTCAACCAAAGTGCTTCCATTTCACTCATATTTGATCAATCTTTTTTTTTCAAAATTTCAATTTTTGACCCCGAGAACCCTACACTTATCAAACCTACCAAAAGCCCTTAAAATTGCCCAAATCCTCCAAAATTTCCAAACCACCCAAAATTCCCCAAAATTAACCTTGAACATTTTCTCACCATTCAAATTGATAATCCATAGCTAAAAATACCAAAAATTCTAAAAATACCGCCAAATACCCTCCAAATACCCAACATGCCCCTCTTAGCCAAAAAATCCAGAAATTCAGAAAATTCCCAGAAAATTCCAGAAGATCCCAAATATTCCCAATTTCCTTTTATCTAACTATACCATAGGCAAATTTTGTCAATTTACCCCACTTTTACAAAAATCCCAAATTTAGCCCATTCTTAACCCAAGTTAACCCAATGTCAAACCAAACCTACCCAATTGACCCCAATTTTGGTCCAATTCAATTCTAAAATTCAATTCAATATCCACAATATCAATCTAAACCAAATCCAAGTCCAATTTGATTGACATTTGGGTCCAATCTTACTTTTGACTTTAAGACCCAATTTGGACCCATGACCCAAACTTAGCCCAAACCAAACCAATTCAACTTGAATTGACCCTAAACCTTTTCTAAACCTTCCCTAACATCCCCATAAACAAAACACTAACATGATTTGCCCAAAATTTACACCCAAACCCCACTCAAATTCAACCCAAAACCAAAAAGACCAATTTTGACCTAAACCCAAACATAACCCAAATGAGCCCAAGTCCCAAAACAAAAACCCAACTAAAGTTGAAACCTCTTTGAAACACTCCCATAAATATTTCTCAACATTAATTTTATATCAATTTCAACCCTAGCCCAACATTGGCCTAAATTAGCCCAATTTGACCTACATTAACCCCTTTACCAAAGAAGCCCAAATCCAACCCAATTCAAACCCAAATCACTCCAAACTTGTTTCAAATCAATCATGACACATCCTTAGAGAAAACTCAACATTTATTTGGCATGGCCCTTTGCAAATTTTTCTATTCAAAAGCCCATTTTCAAACCTAAAGGCCCACTTCCTTAAACCACTTTAAAAGCCCACCCAAGGGAATTTCAAAAGCCTAAGTTTTCAATCCAAAGCCCACATGACATTTCTCCACATCATCCATTTAATCAAAATCACCCCTAAGTTTCAAAATCATCATTATACCATTCCAAATCAAGCTTCATGAAAATTCTCCACCAAAATACCAAAATTCCTAAATTCTACTTCCATGAAATTGACCAAGCTTTATCCTAAGCCATAAGCAAGCCATGAAGCCATTCTTAAGCCACATGCAAGCCATGTGAGTTGTTTACATGTGACCTTACCACATTGGGCAAAAGGAGGAGGTCCTTTAAGCACTTCCTAAAAGCCATTTACCTTACTTATGATTCCCCTTAACCCAAATATAATCCAAATATTCTTGGATGGAGACTTCTCCACTTAAGACCAGCTCGACCTAACCGATTCACCTGTACCCAAAACCAGGACATGGGGAGGTGAACCAAACCCAAAATCATGGGTTGACCAATTTGAGCCAAAATACATTCGTCCCCATTCCATTCCAAGCTATCCTCTTTACACATGGAAAAGCTCAATTGCCTGCACAAATCTCCAGCCCTGACCCACCTGGACCTGAGGGTGACCTATGCCTGCCGGCCAGCCGCCTGGATCGCCAGAAAACACCATGGCCGAGACCTTGGAAGGAGCCAAACTTTTCAATTCTGCCTTGCCGAGTTGTCCCACCGAATCGAACACCATGACTGTTCTTCTCTTGCATGAGCAGCCGATCCCAAGCCCTAACTCCTCTGGGAGGCCCTCCACCCTCTCCTATTTAAACACCACCTCCTCTCGGCCATGAGAGGTGCTGAAACAAACCTTAAGGAAACTCTGCCAAAATCATTCTAGACCACTCTCCACACATAGAGCATTTGATTCCCACTGGATTCCAGCCCCAATTCCCTCCAGCTGAGCACAATTTTGAGTTCAAATTTCAGCATAAAAACCAGGACACTTCTTCACAGTGAGCCAATCCCAAAATTGATTGGTCCTATACCTTCACCAAACCAAGAGAAGAAGTTTCCCCCTAAAAGGCCCTTCACCAGGCCAGCCATTGCTTCTAGCCTCCAAGCTTTGTGATCGGGCTTGGTCGAAATCATACCTAGACAATTCACCAGGCCAAGGGACTTCATATGGAGCTTGCTTGGACCTAATCGAACGTGACAAAACTCTCAGATCGAAGCTTCACTTCTCTGAGTAAATGTATGGACTCACTCTTCCTCCCGAGCTTCCAGAGATTCTCAATTTAGTTTGGGTCAATTTCAATACATGTTTACCGTATGGATGTGTTCGTCTCTTCAAGACAAATCCATGGAGCATAAGAACTCGAAAATTCGTTGAGAATTGAGTGAGAAATTAGGGTTAGAAGGTTGATGGTCACGGGTTCACACCAGTCGTAGACGATGACTGGGAACCGTTGGATCGTGCGTGTATCGAGTGGATGGCCAGGATCGCGCCGGACGGAGCAATGGGACATGAACCGCGGGCCCCTGGAGTGCTGAGTCGGATGGCGACGCCTAATCTAAACACGCCGTGTGGCCTTTCAGAGCCGCCGAGGTTGAGTCAGCGCCGCGTGGATAAGTAGGAAATTAAGATTTTTCTTATTTATTAAATACTTAGAACTTCAAAAATTCATAACTTTGTGTAGAAAATCCTAAAAATAAAATAAAAATACTCTCTTGCTCAGTGAACAGAGGAGAATAATGTGGTAAAGAAATCAAGTAATTTCATTAAGTATTTTATTTTTAATGATTTATTTACTCTCCGCACTATTTCAATTCTCCATGCATATAGGAAATTCACCATGACATGAGACCATAGGGCTTTTGAAGCCTCCGAACTTGGGAACATTCCCGAATTTTCCAAGGTCGTGGGCCACCCCTATGAGAAGTTATTGATTTTCCAAGTTCATGTTACTGTTTTGAGTATTTTAATTCCAATAATTAGCATGTTGAGAAATAAATTCTAGGAAAATTTGGTGATGCTCCTTATGACCAAAGGAACTTAGGAAAAATAAGTTTTGAGTTAATTCACTTGGAACAACCCTGATTGGCCTAAACACCCAAAATTGAACTTTAATTTATTAGGTTTAACCACTAATCAAATTAACTTAAAAAAAATTCTCCACAATCCTCTAGGGATAGGAGAACACTAAATAAAAAATTGAGATCAATTGGACTTAGTTAGCCCCACCAAATGGGTCAATTAAGCCCCATGAATGAAATCAAACTTTAAAAATTTATAACTCACAAAATACTTTTCAAAAATTCACAAAATTGGTTTTGGAACTTCTCTGATATCAGAGTAACTTAGGAAAATTAAAATTATAATTTTCTAAAATAGTTAATTTTTATCAATATTTTAATAATTTCAATAATTAAAAATTAATAAAAATCACAAAAATATTAAAAATCACCAAAATGTCATATTTTGAATTTTAAACACTTAGGAACAAACTAAATATTTTTTTTAAGTCCTTAAGATATGATATTGAATTTTGAAAGTTTAATGTAATTTTTAATATTAAAAATGTATTTTTCTTAAAATTTTCACTAAAATAATTCTAATAAATCAAAGAAAAATCAGAAAATTATAAAAATTGGTTTCTGGTTTCTCTGATATCAAAAAGATTTTTGAAAAATATAAAATTCATTTTTCAACCTTTATTTTATTTTTAAATTAATTAATACTCCAAAACTAAAAATAATTATAATAAATAAAATAAAATTCAAAAACTCACCAAAATTAGTCCAAATGGTCCTCTAGTCATTAAGAGTGCCCCATAATTTTCTTAAGGATAGAAAATTTTCCTTGGTCATTTTATTAAATTTTCCTTGAAAATCCATATTTTCCACAAAAAATAATTATATAAATAAATTAAATATAGAAAAATCACATTTTCTCCTCTAATGTCTTAATTGACATGTGAGTGAAGCCACATAAAAATTTCAAATTCATTTAAACTTAATTTAGTGAGTTATGGAATTATTAAGCTCGAAGGGCAAAATGGTAATTAAAACTTTCAACCTCTAATTAAAATTTTAGGCTTAATAAAATGAAAGAGTAAAATAGTTGATCTTAATCTGATTTGGATGATTGAAATTTAAATAATTAAAGAGTAGTAACCCATCAATCAATTTTAAGAATAAACCTTAATTAATCAATTAATTGAATTTGGAAGATTAATAAAAATTGAAATTATTAAAATAAGAATATTATTTAAGAAGAAATTTATTCTTCAATTTAAAATCTTTAAATTAATCACTTCAATAATATTTAATTCCTAATGATAATCTAAATTTAAGACTTAAAATACTAAAAGACTTAGTCATTAAATTAAATTAAAAATTAAAATATTCAAACTAAATTAAATCAAAATTTCAATTAAATTAATACTTTAATAATTAAATTCAATCATCTTTAAAACATAAAAAAAATTAAAATAAAATTATATTAAAATTTAAATTAAAATTAAAGTAAATTAAATTAAATAAAAAATTAAATTAAAATAAAAATCAAAACTAAATTAAAAATAAAATTAAATGAAAATTAAATCAAACCAAATTAAATTAAATTAAATTAAATTAAATATAACATCACTTAAGACATAAAGAATTCAAAACAGATCTAAAATAACTTGAACACTATTCCAAACTTAAATCCATTAATCAAAAATTAAATTAAATCACAAATCACTAAAACATCATTTGCCCTTAAAAGCTCTTGTTATCATAACTCCTAGATGGAGCATTAGGTGAAGTGGCACTTCACTCATAGGATATTCAAACATCCTAGTTCACTGAGCAAAAGAACAAAACTTAATTAAACCTCGGATGTTTACTTCACCTGATTAATTAAATCCATATGGACTTAGAACAATCCTAGAGGTATTGAAAAGATGTTTAAGACTCTTCTTAAGCACTTCCTCAATATGACAGGATATTTATAAGAACAATTGAACTTAATTGTTCTTTGATGAAGAAAATCATCCTTAAACCAAAATACAAGAACCTAGACGTCATAGGAGATGACTAGCTATAGGATTAGGACTTTGATAGACAACCAAAATCTTTCCCTTAGCTTTACCTAAGTACTTGTTGAAATATTTAAATGCCCTAACATGTGTTTCAAGTGCAGCTTGGGATGATGGGAAGACCCTCCAGGTACGCTTTTATTTTATTGCAATTTACTTTATTGCAAATGTACTTTACTTTTCTTGCATGATAAACAACTGTTGCATGAAAACCAAAACCTTTAGGATAGTCCCTGAACTGAAACTAAAACTAAATTAAAAGTCATTACAAGATAAAAATTACCGCCACAACATTTCAAAATATAAAACAACTCAAAATTTAATCACAAAAAGAACAACAAAACTACAATTGCAATTAAATTAAAACGTCTCGTTGAATAATCGGGAATACCTCGGATGATGTAACCCACGTGTTGCTAACGGGATTTCCCAATGTCTAAATGAAAGTGTGGAACTCATTCAGTTGAGTTTAGCAAGTTCATCTGGACTAAGTGAATTCAATGAAAATAATGGTGTCGGGATGACAGAATGGTGGGATCTTAATCGGTTCTGTTATAATCAACTTTAAGATTTGTTTTAGTTAAAATATTAAAAAACACGAACTCAAAGATTTTTCTCTAAACCGAAACACTTCTCTCATCTCCTGATTTATGACTTCAAAAACTAAACCTCTGCAACAACAAAGAGCTCGGAGCATGGTGGGCAGCACGGCCATTGTCACCAACAAAACTCGGGTCTACTTCAGCAAAACCTTTCCTAGTTTTAAACAACAAAGCCATAGGATTTCGAGGTAGTTTGCCTAGTGCAACATAAATCCTCAACTCTTCGTTAGGCATTTGCATGATCATGTCATGTAAATTAAGCCCTAACCGGTCTTAGGACTCCGAGGTAGTCGTTTGGTACGACACAAACCCTCACATCTTCGAGGCTATTTGTATGATTTTATCATACAAATATAAGTCCAAATTAATTAAAATTGGCAAGATTGAAATATCAAATAATATTAGGATTTTCTTAAAATCGAGCCAAACAATAGGATAGTTTGGGAAGTTGCCAAGATTCTTCTTGGATCCTCAGCTTCTCCTACTTCTCTTCCTTTGGATCCTCAAAAGTAACTTGTTCCAATTTTGAGTCATTCCCTATTGAAAATTTCCAAAAAATCTAATTGTTTGAAAACCTTAAACTTTGAAATTCTTGAGAGCAAAACCACTGATCAATATCGAGAGTTTTCTTAGATGATTCCCGTCATTTAAGATGTAATTAACGATAGGGGCTTGCCCTTATAGGGAACTTTAAGAACCCAGATAATATAAACCCTGTTTAATCCATTTATATTAAGCAGGGGAATTTGTCGGCTTATAAAATTGGTTCGCAGACCAAACGGATGTCAGAAATCTTCTAGTTTATTTAGCCGAGCCCCATCATCAAGCAGTGTGTCTATTCTTCGGGATAGATACACGGTTTGTGATGCGATGCTCATTTATATAAACTATTTGGGATGTGAGAGCGGTTTGATTTCATATCTTAAAATTATTTTCAAAATCAAATACTACTTTCTAAACCATATATACATATTTAAATTAAATTTAAAATCTAAAATTAGCCGACAATTTCTGTTAGGCGACCCCTTTTCAAAATAAAACACATAACCTAAAAATACGCCGACAACTTCTGGCGAATCTGCTGGGGACAAGTTCCTCTCTCCATTTTGGTCACATGGTTTTGCTTTCATAAATCGGTAGTGAGCCCGTGCCCCAGTGGACCAAACTACCATTCTTCCGTTGGAATACCCCGTTCATTTCTGTCTTGAACGAGTATAACCAACTCCTCTTGGATTTAGGAGCAATTGTTTAGACACCCCTAAACGGAGAGGTTCCGAGATCCTTTTACCTCTTTTCTGAGGTGGGGTGGACCCCCAATAGGTGTTAGTTTAGGAGCCGTCCTTCGAGTCGAGAAGTCTTGCATAAGACTTTCTCTTCCTTTCCAATTTTGAATCGGATTCCTTACGTTCTCTACACCTTTGAATATTTTGTTCCTAATAAACAAACCCTCTAATGAATGACTCTTTTAACAAATAACTCCTTTTTATAAATACATGAACAAAAATGTGTTCGGACTCTTTTTGATTCCTTTCTTTTCGTTCTATTGAGAAGAAGCATAATTTGGGACTGACAATCAGAATCTACCTTGCAAAAAATGTCTGCCCCAAAGCTGATTTTCTCCTTCACCAATGGACTGGACTTCGCTGTGTACAAGGATGAGCTGCCCGACAATGGGATCATCCATTTTGGCCAAGGATTAGAGAACACAAATGTCAAGATCATGGACGTTACCCTTTTCACACTTACAGACAAAGTATCTGAAACTGAAAGACTTTAATCGAGTTCAACCTCAAATCAACTTAAGAGTTCCCTCCTCTGCAAAGGGTTCCAGCTGAGAGGAATACTACTTGTCGGCATATTTTTAGGTTGTGTGTTTTATTTTGAAAAGGGGGTCGCCTACAGAAATTGTCGGTGAATTTTTAATTTAATTTAAATAAATAATTTGAAAAGTAGTATTTGATTTTGAAAATAATTTTAAATTTGAAGATTTTAAGACATAAGATTAAACCGATCTCACATCCCAAATAGTTTATATAAACGAGCACCACATCACAAGTCGTGTATCTATCCCAAAGAATAGACACACTGCTTGACGATGGGGCTCGATTAAATAAACTAGAAGATTTGTGACATCCGTTTGGTCTGCGAACCAATTTTATAAGCCGACAAATTCCCCGCTTAATATGAAAGCATTAAACGGGGTTTATATTACTCGGGTTCTTTAAAATTCTCTATAAGGGCAAGCCCCTATAGTTAATTACATCTTAAGTGATGGGAATCACCTAAGAAAACTCTCGATAATAATCAATAATTCTGCTCTCAAGAATTTCAAAGTTTAAGTTCTCAAAGGATTGAAGTTTGGAATTTCAATAGGGAATGGATCAAATTTGGAACATTTTGTTTTGGGAATCCAAAGGAAGAAAGGTAGGAGAAATCACAGATTCGAAGCGAACTTCGGTAATTTCCCGACTATCCTATTGTTTGGCTTGGATTTAGGAAAGTCCTAATGTTTGTTTAAATGTTTTGATCTTATCAATTTTAATTAATTAGGACTTATATTTGTATGATAAAATCACACAAATAACCTCGAAGATGTGAGGGTTTATGTCGTATCAGACGACTACCTCGGAATCCTAAGACCGGTTAGGGTTTAATTTGCAATGCAAATGCCTAACGAAGAGTTGAGGATTTATGTTGCACTAGGCAAACTACCTCGAAGTCCTATGGGTTTGTTATTTAATTTTAGGAAAGTTTTGCTGAAGTAGACTCAGGCTTTGCTGATGACGATGGCCGTGCTGCCCACCATGCTCCGAGCTCCTTGTTGTTGCAGAGGTTTAGTTTTAGAAATCATAAATCAGGGGATGAGAGAAGTGTTTTGGTTTAGAGAAGTCTTAATTTCCAAGTGTTTTTGTGTTTTAATTAAAACAAATCTTAAAGTTGATTATAACGACACCGGTTAAGATCCCACGGTTCCATCCTTCCAGCATCATTATTTTTATCGGATTCACTTAGTCCAGATGAATTTGCTAAACTCAACTAAATGAGTTCCACACTTTCATTTTGACCGTGGGAAATCCCGTTAGCAACACGTAGGTTACATCATCTGAGGTATTCCCGATCATCCAAGAGGACGTTTTAATTTAGTTGTAATTGTAGTTTTGTGTTCTGTTTGTGATTAAATTTTGAGTTGTTTTATATTTTGAGATGTTGTGGCGGTGAATTTTATCTTGCAATGACTTTTAACTTAGTTTTGGTTTCAGTTTTAGGGGCTATCCTAAAGGTGTGAGTTTTCATGCAACAGTTGTTTATCATGCAAGAAAAGTAAGTGCAATGCAGTTAAATAAATTGCAATAATGTAAATTGCAAGAAAGTAAATTGCAATAAAATAAAAGCGTACTTGGAGGGTCTTCCCGTCATCCCAAGCTGCACTTAAAACACAATTAGAATATTTAAGCAAGTTCCTAGGTAAAGCTAAGGGAAGGGTTATGGTTTTCTACCAAGTTCCTTATCCTATAGCTAGTCATTTCCTATGACGTCTAGGTTCTTTGTGTTTTGGTTTGAGGACGATTTTCTTCATCAAAGAACAATTAAGTCCAATTGTTCTTATAAATGTCCTATCATATTGAGGAAGTGCTTAAGAATAATCTTAAATATCTTTTCAATATTTCTAGGATTGTTTTAAGTCCAAATGAATTTAATTATATAAATGAATTAGTCGTCCAGGGACTCAAGTTTTGTTAACTTGCTCAGTGAACTAGGACATTTGAATGTCCTATAAATGAAGTAACATTTCATTTAATATTCTGTTTAGGAGTTATGATAACTAAAGCTTTTGAGGGTAAATTGGTGTTTAAATGGTTTGATTTAAGTTAATGAGATTAAATTTGGAATAGTGTTCAAGTTGTTTTATATTTAATTTCTTTCTGTTTTAGGTGATGTTATTTAATTCAATTTAATTTAATTTAATTTAATTGAGTTTTAATTCTATTTAATTCAATTTAATTCAATTTAGTTTGATTTGATGTTACATTAAATTAATTTGATTTGATTTAATTTTAATTTAATTTGATTTAATTTAATTTAATTGAATTTAATTTTAATTTAATTTAATTTAATTTAATTTAATTTGATTTAATTTAATTTGTTTATTTAATTTAATTTAATTTTTAATTTAATTTAATTTAATTTAATTTAATTCAATTTAATTTACTTAATTTAATTTAATTTTTAATTTAATTTCATTTTATTTTTTTTTATTTTAATTGAAATTTTTAAAAGAGTTTAATAATTTAATTTTAGTTTAATGATTAAGTCTTTTAATGTTTTGAATTTGAGTTATCATTTTAATTAAGAATTGAATATTAATGAGATAATTAATTTAGGGATTTTTTAAATTAAAGAATAAATCTCTTCCTAAAAATATCCCTATTTTAATAATTCCAATTTTATTATTCTTCCAAATGTAATCAATTATTTAATTAAGGTTTAATTATTTTAAAATTGTTTAATGGGTTTCTACCCTTTAATTATTTAAATTTCAATCATCCAAATCAGATTAGGATCAAATATTTTACTTGTTAATTTTTTTATTAAACCTAAAGTTTTAATTAAGGGTTAAAATTTTAATTACCATTTTTACCCTTTAAGCTTAATAATTTCATAACTCACTAAATTGAACTCAAATGAACTTGAAATTTTTATGTGACTTCACTCATATGTCAATAAAAACATGAGAGGAGAAAATGTAATTTTTCTGTATTTAATTTATTTATATAATTATTTTTGGTAGAAAATAGAGATTTTCAAGGAAAATTTAATAACATGACCAAGGGAAAGTTTCTGTCCTTAAGAAAATTAGGGGACATTTCTAATGACCAGAGGACCACTTGGACCAATTTTGGTGATTTTTTGAATTATATTATTTTTATTATAATTATTTTAAGTTTTGAAGTGTTAATTAATTTAAAAATAAAATAAATGTTGAAAAACGAATTTTATATTTTTCAAAAATCTCTCTGATATCAAGGAAATCAGATAATCAAATTTTACAATTTTCTGATTTTTCTATGATTTATTATAATTATTTTAGTGAAAATGCTAGAAAACATATTTTTTTTTTATTTTAAAATTATCCTATAGCTTTAAAATTTAATATCTCACTAAATAGACCTAAGGAAAATGTGGGGTTTGTTCCTAAGTGATTAAAATTCAAAATGTGACATTTTGGTGAATTTTATTATTTTTGTGATTTTTATTATTTTTTAATTATTAAAAATATTAAAATATTATTAAAAATCAACTTTTTAGAAAATTGAAATTTTAATTTTCTTAAATTCCCTGATATCGAGAGAGGCTCCAAAACCAATTTGGTGAATTTTTAAAAAGTATTTTAAAAGTTATGAATTTTTAAAGTTTAAAATGACTAAGTGGCTTAATCAACCCAATTAGTGGGGATAACCAAGTCCAATTGACCTCAAATTTTTATGGTGGGTTCCTCTGATCCTAAAGGTCAGTGGATAATTGATTTCAAGTCAATTTGATGCATGGTTAACTCTAATTAATTAGAGACCTATTTTGGGTGTTTAAGCCAATTAGGGTTGTTTTAAATGAACTAACTCAAAACCTATTTTTCCTAGGGTTCTCTGGTCATAAGGAACATCATCAAATTTTCCTAGAATTTATTTCACAACATGCTATTTATTGGAATTAAAATACTCAAAACAGTAACATGAACTTGAAAAATCAATAACTCTTCATAGGGATGGCCTCTAACTTTGGAAAATTCAGGGAATGTTCCCAAATTCAGAGGCTTCAAAAGCCCTATGGTCTCATGCAATGGTGAATTGTATACATGCATGAAGAATTAAAAGTATGCAGAGAGTAAATAAATTATAAAAAATAAAATACTTGATGAAATTAAATGATTTCTTTTCCACATTATTCTCCTCTATTCACTGAGCAAGAGGGTATTTTTATTTTATTTTTCTGATTTTTCTACACAAAGTTATAAATTTTTGAAGTTTAGGGAATTAAATAAATAAAAAATACCCCTAATTTTCTATTTATCCACGCGGCGCCAACTCATCCTCGGCATCTCCGAAACGCCGCGTGTCGCGCTCCCATTCGACACCGCCATCTGAGTCAGCAGCCTGGGCCCTGTGGTTCTTGTACCATCTCCTGGTCCGATGCCATCTGAGCCGTCCGTCCGCGCGTGTATTGAATGGACGGCATCCTTTCATCGTCCCCGAGCATCCTCACCCGAGAGCCGTCCACACTAAATCCCTAAGATCTCACTCGATACTCAATGGATTTTCATGTTCTTATGCTCTATGGATTCGTCTTGAAGAGACGAACACATCTATATGGTTATCATGCATTGAAATTAAAGCATTCGAAATGGAGAATCTCTAGAAGCTCGGGATGAAGAATTAGCTCATACCTTTGCTCAGAGAAGTGTGGCTTCGATCTGAGAGTTGTTGCTCCTTCGATTGGATCCTAGCAAGCTCCAGATGAAGTCTCCTGGTCTGGTGAATTGTCTAGATGTGATTTCGACCAAGACCGATCACAAAGCTTGGAGGCTGGAGCAACTGGGTGGCCTGGAGATGGGGCTTTTGCTGGTGGACACCTTTCCTTGGTCTGGTGAAGGTGTAGAACCAATCAATTTGGGGATTGGCTCACCGTGGAGAAGTGTCCTGGTTTTGGGTGGAATTTCAACTCGAAATTGAGCTCACAGAGAAGAAATGGCAGGGGATCTCACTGGGAATCAAGTGCTCGTGTATGGGGAGGAGTCCGGAACAATTTTGGCGAGTTTCCTTAAGGTTTGTTTTCAGCACCTCTCATGGCCGAGAGGGGTGGTGTTTAAATAGGAGAGGGTGGAAGGCCTCCCGGGGAGAGTTAGGGCTTGGGATCGTGTGCTCTTGGCAAGAGAAGAACAGCTCCAATGGCCACCGGGATGGGGCAGCTCGACAGTGAGAATTTCAAGTTGGGCTCACATGTGAGCTCTCGGCCATGGTGTTTTCCGGCGGCCTGGTGGCTGGCCGGCTAGGCATTGGTCACTATCCTGTTCAGGTGGGTCAGGGCTGGGGTTTGGTGCATTCAATTGAGGTTTGACATGTGTAAAGTGGTTGAATCAAAGTAGAAAGGGGAAGGGGTCATTTTGGCTCATTTTGGTCAACCCATGCAAATGGGTTGGGTGCACCTTCCCATGGCTAGCTTGGGCTGAAGATAAAGTGGTTTAGGTCGGCTTAATTAGTGGGGAAGGGTCACCATCCAAGTACAATTAAGCTTAAGCATGGTTTAGTGGAGTCATGGAAGTGGCTAAATCACCCTTAAGGGAATCATTAAAGGACTCCCTCCTTTTGCCAAAAATGACATGGTGATGTGTAAAGTGGCTGCCATGGCTTGCATATGGCTTGGGAAAAGGTTGGGTCAATTTCATAAAAATGGGTTTTAAGAATTTTGGATATTTTGGTGAAAATTTGCATGAAGCTTGATTTGGAATGGTTTAATTGATGATTTTGAAACTTAGGGGTGATTTTGATTAAATGGATGATGAGGAAAGTGCCATGTGGGCTTTGGATGGATTTGGGCTTTTGAATGTGGTGAAGTGGGCTTTTAGGAAAGTTTAAGGGGAATGGGCTTTTTGATTTTAGGATGGGCATTTGGGTGAAGATTTTGTGAAGGACTTTGTCAAATAAATGTCATAATTGGTTTAGGGATGTTCTATGAAGGGCTTGGAGTCAATTTGGTGTGATTTGGAGTTGAATTGGTTTGAATTTGGATTTATTTGGTAAGTGGGCCAATATAGGTCCAAGTGGGCCAAGTTGGGCCAATGTTGGGCTAGGGTTGAAATTGATGTAAAATCAATGTTGAGAAATGTTTATGGGAGTGTTTCAAAGAGGTTTTGACTTTGGTTGGGCTTTGATTTTGGGGTTTGGGCTCATTTGGGTTAGGTTTGGGTTTAGGTCAAAAATGGGCCTTTTAGCTTTGGGTTGAATTTGAGTGGGATTTGGGTCTAAATTTTGGGCAAATCATGTTAGTGTTTTGTTTGTGGGAATGTTAAGGAAGATTTAGAAAAGATTTGGGGTTAATTGGAGTTGAATTGGGTGAGTTTGGGTTAGGTTTGGGTCATGGGTCCAAATTGGGCTTTAAGGCCAAAAGTGAGATTGGATCCAAATATCAATCAAATTGGATTTTGATTTGGTCTAGATTGGTATTGGGGATATTGCATTGAAGTTTAGAATTGAATTGGACCAAAATTGGGGTCAATTGGGTAGGTTTGGTTTGACATTGGGTTCACTTTTGGTTAAAATGGGTCAAATTGGGGGTTTTGACAAAAGTAGGGTAAATTGACAAAATTAGCCCATGGTGTAGTTGGACAAAATAAAATTGGGAATATTTGGGATTTTCTGGAATTTTCTGGGAATTTTTTGAATTTTTGGATTTTTTGGCCAAGAGGGGTATTTTGGGTGTTTGGAGGGTATTGGGAGGTATTTTTGGAATTTGTGGTATTTTTGGGTATGGATGATCAATTTGAGTGATGTGGAAATGTTTGGGATTGATTTTGGAGAATTTTGGGTAATTTAGGTAATTTTTGCAAATTTTGGGTAGCTTCAAAGACATTTGGTAGGTTTGGTGGGTGTAGGGTCCTGGTCCGGAGGGCAAAAATTGAAATTTTGGAAAAATAAAGATTGATCAAGTTTGAGTAGAATGGAATCACTTTGGTTGAGCCATGAAGCCATATCAAGCCCATATGAGCCATGAAGGGACTCATTTGAGGCATTCACTATGTTGTTCCTAACCCTCTTAGCCAAGGGCTTAGGGGTTAAGGACCATCCATGTGAATCACCTACATGAGTCGAGAGGTCAAGTTAGGTATGGGTGTAGTTTTAGGAGGTGTGTGGAAGTGTAGTGTATAAATGTAGTGTGTGTGTAAGTCAGCCCCTTCACTGCACTGTGCCACCCGTAGGCGCATCCTAAGGCCAAAGAGTCCTATAGGAACTCATCATTTAAACTTCCACATTCGATTTCAACCCTCTAGGTGATTAGGGGTCTACGGTCAAGTTTGTGGAGTTTGCGGGGAGTTAAGAAGTGGTTTGAATTTCTAAAAGGTGGGTCCCAATTCTAGTCCTCTAAGATAGTCGAAGGAAAAGCCTAAGGCTAGATCCTATGTACTAAAGAGAAGAAGAGAAGATCTCATCAAAAATGAGGTCAACAAATGGACCCCCAATAGGTGTGGTGAGCTGACGGAGCACACCGCGCGTATTGACGTTGACCGAAGCGATCAACAAAATCAACACAGATGTCCAAGTGACGAACTTAGGACGAAGTAGAAGAGCTTCCACTGGGGAGTAGCATGCATATCTCTGAAACCGGAGATTCCTGAACTCTCGCTAGGGAAAGGAAAAGGAGGTGGATCCCAAATCACATGATCTGGGGGAATTTCGATTTAGATTTTATTTTGTTTCAATTTAAGTTTTGATGTGTGAGCTTAGATTTTAGTTTGGAGTTTTAATTTAGATCGAAGTTTTGTCAAAATTAATTTGAAGGGATTTGATTTGAAATGAAAATTGGAATTCTGAGGTTTTAGATGTAACATCTTCAACCTCGAAAGAAAATTGAGTTGATCAGATTGAATCATTGCAATGAGGAGAGATCTTAGAGCAATGCGGTATTGGATGTAAAATCCTTAACCTCAAGAGTTTGATTTTGATGTATTTCATCGCAATAGGGAAAGAATCCTAAAGCAATGCAGTCTCGGATGTAAAATCCTCAACCCAAAAGTTTGATTTTGATGTATTTCAAAGGTCAATAGGGAAAGACTCCTAAAGCAACAGGTACTTGGATGTAAAATCCTCAACCCAAAAGTTTGAATATGATGTATTTCAGTGCGATAGGGAAAGAATTCGAAAGCAATGCGAGTCTCGGATGTAAAAATCCTCGACCCAAAAGTTCGAATTTGATGTATTTCAAGGCAATAGGGAAAAAATCCTAAGCAAAGGCAGTCTTGGATGTAAAATCCTCGACCCAAAAGTTTGAATTTGATGTATTTCAGTGCAATAGGGAAGAATCCTAAAACAGTGCAGTCTTGTATGTAAAATCCTCGACCCAAATGTTCGAATTTGATGTATTTCAAGGCAATAGGGAAGAATCCTAAGCAAAGGCGAGTCTTGATGTAAAATCCTCGACCCAAAAATTTGAATTTGATGTATTTCAGAGGCAATAGGGAAGAATCCTAGCAGAAGTGCAGTCTCGGATGTAAAATCCTCGACCCAAAAGTTCGAATTTGATGTATTTCAAAGGCAATAGGAAAGAATCCTAAAGCAATGCAAGTCTTGGATGTAAAATCCTCGACCCAAAAAGTTTGAATTTGATGTATTTCAAAGGCACATAGGAAAGAATCCTAAAGCATACGGTCTTGGATGTAAAATCCTCGACCCAAAAAGTTTGAATTTGATGTATTTCAATGCGATAGGGTAAGAATCCTATAGCAAGTGCAGTCTGGATGTAAAATCCTCGACCTAAAAAGTTTGAATTTGATGTATTTCAGTACAATAGGAAAGAATCCTAAAGCAGTGCAGTCTTGGATGTAAAATCCTCGACCCAAAAAGTTTGAATTTGATGTATTTCAGTGCAATAGGGAAAGAATCCTAAAGCAGTGCAGTCTTGGATGTAAAATCCTAGACCCAAAAAGTTTGAATTTGATGTATATTTGATTTGAGATCTGGAAGATCGAATTCGAAATTTGATCGAGATTCGAAATCTGGAAAGATTGAATTTGAGATTTGGAAGGATGAGTTTGAACTCGATCGAAATTTGATTTAAGATTTGATTTGAAATTTGGAAGATCAAATTTGAAATTTGATCGGGATTGGATTTGAAATTTGATTGAGAATTTGATTTGAAATTTGGAAAGATCAAATTTGAAATTTGATCGAGAGTGGATTTGGAATTTGATTGAGAATTTGATTTAACATTTATGTTGATTTCGTTTATCTTTTAATGGTTCAAATTTTATTTTATCGTTTATTTAATGTTCATGTGAATTTGGTGTTCGTCATTTTTAGAGATTTTTTTTAGAAAGTTTTCTTTTATTCTTCTTTTTATTTCTTTTATGTTCTTTGTTCGAAGTTCATTTAACTTTAATGGCGTTTCCCAATCAATTCGCACAAAAGAGGTGAAGGCCAAAAATGTGACATGGTCACTTTCATTCCAATCATGTCGAAAATACATCATACAACTCGATCCGGAATACATCTCATACAATCCATGTAAACTCAAACGGATCGTGTATGATCTTTGTCGATCCATCAAAAGAAGCATCTGTCAAAAATCCATGTCTGAATAGTGGGGTACATGGTTAATAACATCACCTTCCAAGCCATCCTTGGCAAGGATGCCGGCTGGATGTTTGTTGGAGGTGTGATATTTCCCATGTAACTCATAGCTCATAAGGCCGAAGGCTTTCCAGCTCTGGGTCTGGCTGGAAATGGTAAGGTGTCTTCCTGTCGTCCATTCTCCTGAAAGTAACTGAGATCCGCTTCACTAGTACTCCTGGTATGCAATTCTTAGCGATATCTGCTCCGTTGCCCTTCAGTATCATGACGGAACCTACCGGTAAAGGTATCTTCACTGGCCCTCGGAACTCACCCGGGCCTCGCTATCCGGAGGTCGGATCCGAACATGATGTTACACTCATTCGTGAAAGAGACCGTGCGTAAGGGTCCGACAAAGTCGTGGTGATCTATGTGTGGGGGTATGCAATACCCCGTTTGTAGATGTTGATAATGTAACTATTGGGTATGCAATCCGCCGGCAGTACCCTCCATATTATCAATCTCTTTACCATCCTCTTGATGACTAATGGCATCGGATCCACTCGCCCATGACGGAGTATTCCCGTGGGTTTCCCTTCCCGTCTTCGCAAAGTTGTAGCGACATCCGCATTATATTGTGATTCTTCCCTTCCCCGGCATCCATCTCCGGGGTTCCGAGTAGGTATTTTCCTCAGGCGGCCTCGCTCGGCCCATTCTTTTCAAATCTCGGATACAATCCACGATTTCGTCGTTGTTCATACTCCGAGAATACGTCGGTATGTAGCTCGAGGCCCTCTAAGTATATTGATTCTTCCGCCTCTAATTCTCTCGAAGTATTCAAAGGTTTTCTTTTCAACATTTTGCATTCTCTCCAGACTCGTATTCCGGAATGATCTGCGGATGGCGAGGCCTTGTGACATATTGTGGGATATACGGTTCAATCCCTTCACGTTCTCCCCGCATACCTCGGCTCCTCGTGGATGATGCCCGTCGGGACATCCCCCGGGTTGCTTCGCAACAAGGTCATGCATCACCGGTGGTTCTATCCGGTGGCGTGGCGGCCTTCTTTCTTCCGATCTTCTCGGAGATTTCCCCGATCTCCGGAGCCGGCCTCCTTTCTTCGGAGTTCCCGGTGAACCGGTGTCCTTGAAGTGTATGTACCGGCATTAGCAACTCGTCTTGTCGCTACTGGTCCGCGGCTAGTTTTGTTAACATCTTACGGATACGGCGATTCTTATTTCTTCATTGCGTAGGCCGTGAGAGTAGCTCTTCGAACTTCTTGAATCTCCGTGGGTGCGGCGCCGACAAGCTCGCCCTCCGCCGTAGCGACTACGGACTTCATTTTCTTGTCTTCTTCGGCATTTTCCTTTCTTTTCTTGTTGTTGGATCGGTGGCTTGGGCCACCCGGCTTTCATCACCGTCCGCCCGGTAGTTCTTCTCGGTTAACCGGGACCCGCTCACTTTCCTCGTACTCGTAGGCCTACTGGTGCGAAATCCGAGTCAATCTCGATTATCGCTCCACCTTTCACCCTCTTTTCATCGAGTGCAAGGCTTACGCCATTCTTAAAGTTCAGGACCAACCGCCCGTTCGACATTTCCCTACGAAAAGACAAGGAAAAGGATCAGGGGCTGTACTAAGAACAAGAACATTAAGAAAACATTTATTAAAGACATTTTTTTTTATTTTTAAATTTAACAGGAATGAAGCGGGATAAGATCAGGAAAAAGATCTTGATTTGGAAAAGAAAACAAGGAAAACTTAATTATCATGACTTTATTTATTTTAGCACATTTTATTATTATTATTTTTTTTTTTGGGTTCGGACCCAATCATAAGTAATTACTTCACCCGTGTTTCTTAGGGATGAAGAATTAATTCCTTCAAAACATCAGGTAGCGTAATACTTTTTCAAGTATCGTCCGTTGATCGGAAGCATATGTCGTTCTCCCCGGCAATTCACTAGCCGGTAGGAACCTCCCGAGTATACCGCTTCAACCACAAACGGTCCTTCCCAAGTGGGTTCAAATTTCCCTCCTATCTTGCGATGTGCAAGAATAGGTCTCTTGAGAACGAGAACTAAGTCACCAACTTTGAAGGTTCTTGGGTGGACCGGCTTGTCACTGGGCTTGAACCATCTTAGCTTGGTATAGTTCTAAATTCGCTGCGCCGCAAGTCTTTTCCCTTCCAAGCTTTCTAATTCTTCGAGTCGTAATTTGGTGTTTTCTTCGTCGTGATCTTGTTTGCAACTGCAATTCCGAGTGAAGGAAGCCGAACCTCTAAAGGTAACACTCGCCTCGGACCCATACACCGAGCGTAAGGTGTAGCTCGAGTAGGAGTTCGAAGGTTGTCCGGTAGGCCCATAAGGCTTCTAACAACTTCTCGTGCCAATTTCTCTTATTATCGTCCAAGGTTTTCTTTAAGATTTGAACGAGAGTTTTATTAAAAGCCTCGCCGAGGCCGTTTGCTCTTGGGTAGTAAATTGTTGAGTATCGCCGTCGATTCCGTGTCTCCCGACAAAATTGTTGATTTGTGTGCTTCCGAATGCCGACCCATTATCCGAGATGATCCTCGCGCGGCACCCCGAAATGGTAGACAACTTGGTTCTTGAAAACCGTAGCACGTGGTGTGCTTTCACTTCTCTAAGTGGAACCGCCTCCGCCCACTCGGAAAAGTAATCCGTAGCCGCAAGAATGAAGCGATGTCCTTTTCAAGATGGTGGTTCTATCGGACCCACTATATCCGTGCCCCAACATTCAAATGGCCACGACGCAATTGTCGGATGTAGCACATTTGGAGGTTGGTGTAGAACCACTCCGTGCACTTGGCATTGGTAACGCTCTTGGCGATTTTCATGCGATCGGTCATCATCGAGGGCCGAGTAGTACCCTAGTCTTTTAATTTTCATTTTCATCTTCGGACCCGACCGGTGAGCGCCACGTAGTCCCGAATGCACCTCCTTAACAATTTCACGGGCCTCGGACCCGCTTAGGCACCTTAGCCACATTTGATCGAAAGACCTTCGTACAGTGTGTTGTTTATTAATGCGTAAGACGGAGTTCTTTCTTGATCCGATGGGCTAGCGACCTATCGTCCGGTAGCTTTCTCGTTTGCAGTGCAGTTTATCAATGGCCGTCGCCAATCTTCACTGTCTTTTCTATCACCGCTCGCAACCGATTCTTTTTCTTTTCCTCGATTTGTGTATTGTGTCTATGTCAAGCCGTGATAGGACTCGACGTCCGTGAACCGACACTTCCACCGATTCATCTTGCAAACAGCAAATTCTTTTGCGAGACGGGCTAAAGCATCTGCTAAAGCATTTTCTTTTCGGGAATTTTGTAGATCGTTACATTTGGAATCTGTTCCAACAATCTGTATGGCATACCTGGAAGTATTGTTCGAGTCTTGACTTTAAAATTCCGTATCGTCCGACGATCCGTTGAATGATTAACTCGTGAATCCCCGTAGATGTTGATGTCCGTTATCCCCATTCGAATAGTTAATTCCGAGTTCCGTTATGAGAGCTTCGTATTCGCTTCGTTGTTTGTACACGGTTCCGTCAAGTGGTAGGAGTATCTTAACATCCCCCGCTCCGGTGTTATAAAGATTAGCCTCGATTCCCGCCTTACCGGCACTATCACCTGCGATTCTTCGTCTTTGTGTGCTCGAAGATGCTCCGTCGAAATACAATTCCCAACGTCGATCATCAAGGTCTTCTAGGTTCATTATTTGTTCATTCTGGCAAATCGTCATTGAGAGGAGATTCGGCCGCAAAGGGTGTGCTCGCGAGAAAGTCCGCTAAGACTTGTCCCTTTACGGCATGAAGAGGCACGAAAGTTATATCGAATTGCAATAATATCATTGACCATCCGGCAAGTCCGCTGGAAAGTGTTGGACGAGTCATCAAGTATTGCAATGGATTAAATTTCGAGATCGAGTTGACCTTATGAGAAAGCATGTAGTGCCTAAGCTTTTGAGCGGCAAAGATCGTGGCCAAACAATGCTTTTCAATTGCGGGATACCTTACTTCCGTCGAAGTAAACGACGGCTTAAGTAGTAAAGAGCAGTTTCTTTACCCTCATCATCGACCTCAAGCTAACAGTGGCTCCGAGAGAGTCGTCTAAAGCCGCGGTGTAAAGTATCGCCGGTCTACCCGAGACCGGGGCCGCTAAGACAGGAGGTGTCATTAAATATTGTTTAATGTCCTCGAAGGCCTTCGGCATTTCTCTTCCCAAATAAATTCGGCGTCCTTTTAACTAGTGCCGAGAAAGGCTGACACCTACCTGACAGGTTTGAGATAAAGCGTCGAAGATATGCCAGCTTCCCTTGAAAAGATCGTAGTTGTTTTAAGGTTTTGGGAGGCGACTGTCGGCATATTTTTAGGTTGTGTGTTTTATTTTGAAGAGGGGTCGCCTAACAGAAATCCGTCGGCGAATTTTTAATTTAATTAAAATAAATAATTTGAAAAGTAGTATTTAATTTTGAAAATAATTTCAAATTTCAAGGTTTTAAGATATGAGACTAAACCGATCTCACATCCCAAATAGTTTATATGAACGAGCACCGCACCACAAACCGTGTATCTATCCCTAAAGATAGACACAATCGCTCGACGGTGGGGCTCGATTAAATAAACTAGAAGATTTGTGACATCCGTTTGGTCTGCGAACCAATTTTATAAGCCGACAAAATTCCCCTGCTTAATATGAAAAAATTAAACAGGGTTTATATTACCTGGGTTCTTTAAAATTCCCTACAAGGGCAAGCCCCTATAGTTAATTACATCTTAAGTGACGGGAATCACCTAAGAAAACTCTCGATAATAATCAATAATTCTGCTCTCAAGGATTTCAAAGTTTAAGTTTTCAAGGGATTGAATTTTGGAATTTCAATAGGGAATGGATCAAGTTTGGAACATTTTGTTTTGTGAATCCAAAGGAAGAAAAGTAGGAGAAACCACGTATTCGAAGTGAACTTCGGTAATTTCTCGACTATCCTATTGTGTGGCTTAAATTTAGGAAAATCCTAATGTTTATTTAAATGTTTTGATTTTGTCAATTTTAATTAATTAGGACTTATATTTATATGATAGAATCATACAAATAGCCTCGAAGATGTGAGGGTTTATGTCGTATCAGACGACTACCTCGGAATCCTAAGTCCGGTTAGTGGCTTAATTTGCAATGCAAATGCCTAACAAAAGGTTGAGGATTTATGTTGCATAAGGCAAACTACCTCGAAATTCTATGGCTTGGTTATTTAATTCTAGGAAAGTTTTGTTGAAATAGGTTCAAGTTTTGCTGACGACGATGGCCGTGCTGCCCACCATGCTCCGAGCTCCTTATTGTTGCAGAGGTTTAGTTTTAGAAATCATAAATCAGGAGATGAGAAAAGTGTTTTGATTTAGAGAAGTCTTAATTTTCCAAGTGTTTTTTGTGTTTTGATTAAAACAAATCTTAAAGTTGATTATAACGACACCGGTTAAGATCCCACGGTTCCATCCTTCCGCATCATTATTTTTATCGGATTCACTTAGTCCGGATGAATTTGCTAAACTCAACTCGAATGAGTTCCACACTTTCATTTAGACCGTGGGAAATCCCGTTAGCAACACGTAGGTTACATCATCCGAGGTATTCCCGATCATCCAACAGGACGTTTTAATTTAGTTGTAATTGTAGTTTTGTGTTCTGTTTGTGATTAAATTTCGAGTTGTTTTATATTTCGAAATGTTGTGGCGGTGAATTTTATCTTGCAATGACTTTTAACTTAGTTTTGGTTTCGGTTTTAGGACTATCCTAAAGGTGTGGGTTTTCATGCAACAGTTGTTTATCATGCAAGAAACGTAAGTGCAATGCGATTAAATAAATTGCGATAATGTAAATTGCAAGAAAGTAAATCGCAATAAAATAAAAGCGTACCCTGGAGGGTCTTCCCGTCATCCCAAGCTGCACTTAAAACACAATTAGAATATTTAAGCAAGTTCCTAGGTAGAGCTAAGGTAAGGGTTATGGTTTTCTACCAAATTCCTAATCCTATAGCTAGTCATTTCCTATGACGTCTAGGTCTTTGTATTTTGGTTTGAGGACGATTTTCTTCATCAAAGAACGATTAAGTCCAATTGTTCTTATAAATGTCCTATCATATCGAGGAAGTGCTTAAGAGGAATCTTAAACATCTTTTCAATATTTCTAGGATTGTTTTAAGTCCAAATGAATTTAATTATACAAATGAATTAATCGTCCAAGAATTTCAAGTTTTATTGTTATCTTGCTCAGATGAACTAGGACATTTGAATATCCTATAAGTGAAGTAACATTTCATTTAATGTTCCGTTTAGGAGTTATGATAACTAAAGCTTTTGAGGGTAAATTGGTGTTCAAATGGTTTGTGATTTAGTTTAATTTCAATTAATGAGTTTAAATTTGGAATAGTGTTCAAGTTATTTTAAATTTATTTTGAATTCTTTATGTCTTAGGTGATGTTATATTTAATTCAATTTAATTTAATTTAATTGAGTTTTAATTTAATTTAATTCAATTGAGTTTGATTTGATGTTAAATTAATTTAATTTGATTTGATTTAATTTTAATTTAATTTGATTTAATTTAATTTAATTTAATTTGATTTGATTTAATTTACTTAATTTAATTTAATTTAATTTAATTATTCAATTTAATTTAATTAATTTAATTTAATTTAATTTATTTAATTTAATTTAATTTAATTATTCAATTTAATTTATTTTATTTAATTTTATTTAATTTAATTTTAATTTAATTTTATATTTTTTTTAATTTTAATTGAATTTTTTTTTAAAGAGTTTAATAATTTAATTTTAGTTTAATGATTAAGTCTTTTAATATTTTGAATTTGAGTTATCATTTTAATTAAGAATTGAATATTATTGAGATAATTAATTTAGGGATTTTTAAATTAAAGAAAAAAATCTCTTCCTAATAATATCCCTATTTTAATAATTCCAATTTTATTATTCTTCCAAATTTAATCCATTATTTAATTAAAGTTTAATCATTTTAAAATTGCTTAATGGGTTTCTACCCTTTAATTATTTAAATTTCAATCACCCAAATCAGATTAGGATCAAATATTTTACTTGTTAATTTTTTATTAAACCTAAAGTTTTAATTAAGGATTAAAATTTAATTACCATTTTACCCTTTAAACTTAATAATTTCATAACTCACTAAATTGAACTCAAATGAACTTGAAATTTTTATGTGACTTCACTCATGTGTCAATAAAGACATGAGAGGAGAAAATGTGATTTTTCTGTATTTAATTTATTTATATAATTATTTTTGGTGGAGAATAGAGATTTCCAAGGAAAATTTAATAACATGACCAAGAGAAAGTTTCTGTCCTTAAGAAAATTAGGGGACATTCCTAATGACCAGAGAAGCACTTGGACCAATTTTGGTGATTTTTTGAAATATATTATTTTTATTATAATTATTTTAAGTTTTGGAGTGTTAATTAATTTAAAAATAAAATAAATGTTGAAAAATGGATTTTATAATTTTCAAAAATCTCTCTGATATCAAGGAAATCAGAGAAGCAAATTTTGCAATTTTCTGATTTTTCTATGATTTATTATAATTATTTTAGTGAAAATGCTAGAAAATACATTTTTTTAATTTTAAAATTACCTTAAAGCTTTAAAATTTAATATCTCACCAAATAGACCTAAGAAAAATGTGAGATTTGTTCCTATGTGATTAAAATTTAAAATGTGACATTTTGGTGAATTTTTTTATTTTTGTGATTTTTATTATTTTTTAATTATTAAAAATATTAAAATATTATTAAAAATCAACTTTTTTAGAAAATTGAAATTTTAATTTTCTTAGGTTCCCCTGATATCAGAGAGGCTCCAAAACCAATTTGGTGAATTTTTGAAAGGTATTTTAAAAGTTATGAATTTTTAAAGTTTAAAATGGCTAAGTGGCTTAATCAACCCAATTAGTGGGGCTAACCAAGTCCAATTGACTTCAAACTTTTATGGTGGATTCCTCTTATCCTAAAGTTCAGTGGAGAATTGATTTCAAGTCAATTTGATGCATGGTTAACTTTAATTAATTAAAGACCTATTTTGGATTTTTAAGCCAATTAGGGTTGTTTTAAATGAACTAAGTCAAAACCTATTTTTCCTAAGGTTCTCTCGGTCATAAGAAACATCACCAAATTTTCCTAGAATTTATTTCACAACATGCTATTTATTGGAATTAAAATACTCAAAACAGTAACATCGAATTTGAAAAATCAATAACTTTTCATAGGGATGGCCTCTGACTTTGGAAAATTCAGGGATTGTTCCCAAATTCAGAGGCTTCAAAAGCCCTATGGTCTCATGTCATGGTGAATTTTATGCATGCATGGAGAATTAAAATAATGCAGAGAGTTAATAAATTATAAAAAATAAAATACTTAATGAAATTAAATGATTTCTTTTCCACATTATTCTCCTCTGTTCACTGAGCAAGAGGGTATTTTTATTTTATTTTTCTGATTTTTCTACACAGAGATATGAATTTTTGAAGTTTAGGGAATTAAATAAATAGAAAAATACCCTAATTTTCTATTTATCCACGCGGCGCCGCGTCAACCTCGGCAGCTCCGAACGCACACGCGTCGCGCTCCCATTCGACGCCGCCACCTGAGTCAGCAGCCCTGGCCCCGCGGTTCTCGTACAGTCTCCTGGTCCGATGCCATCTGAGCCGTTCGTCCGTGCGTGTATTGAATGGACGGCATCCGTTCATCGTCCCCGAGCGTCCTCACCCGAGAGCCGTCCACACTAAATCCCTAAGATCTCACTCGATACATAATGGATTTTTATGTTCTTATGTTTCTATGGATTCGTCTTGAAGAGACGAACACATCTATATGGTTAACATGCATTGAAACTAAGGCATTTGAAATGAAGAATCTCCGTGAAGCTCGGGATGAAGAATTAGCTCATACCTTTGCTCGCAGAAGTGTGGCTTCAATCCGAGAGTTGTTGCACCTTCGATTGGATCCCGACGAAGCTCCGGATGAAGTCTCCTGGTCCGGTCAATTGTCCGGATGTGATTTCGACCAAGCCCGATCACAAAGCTTGGAGGCCGGAGCAACCGGGTGGCCCTGGAGATGGGGCTTTTGCTGGTGGACACCTTCCTTGGTCCGGTGAAGGTGTAGAACCAATCAATTTGGGAATTGGCTCACCGTGGAGAAGTGTCCCGGTTTTGGGTGGAATTTCAACTCGAAATCGAGCTCGCGAGAGGAGAAATGGCAGGGGGATCTCACTGGGGATCAAGTGCTCTGTGTATGGGGAGGAGTCTGGAACAATTTTGGCAGAGTTTTGGCAAGGTTTGTGCTCAGCTCTCTTCATGGCCGAGAGGGGTGGAGTTTAAATAGGAGAGGGTGGAGGGCCTCCTGTGGAGAGTTAGGGCTTGGGATCGACCTGCTCTGGCAAGAGAAGAACGAGCCTACAATGGCCACTCGGGATGGGGCAGCTCAGCAGTGAGAATTTCAAAGTCGGCTCACATGCGAGCTCTCGGCCATGGTGTTTTCCGGCAGCTCGGTGGCCGGCCGGCCGAGCATGGGTCACCCTCGAGGTCAGTGGGTCGTGGTCGGGGCTTGGTGCAAGCAATCGGCAATTTCCATGTGTAAAGGCTTTGATTCAAAGTAGAATGGGGCATGGCTAGTTTTGAGTCTAAATGGGTCAATCCACCCATTTGGGCTTGGTGCACCCTTCAAGGTGGCTTTGGATGCTGTGGGGGATCTAAGGGATCAGCTGGTTTGGCATGGAGAAGTCTCCATCCAAATATATTTGGATTAAATTTAAGTTTAGGTGAAACATGATTAAGGCTAATGAGCTTTAGGGATTAAGGAAAGCCCCCCTCTTCTTACCCAATATGGCATGGTGGAGTGTCCAAAGCTCTCCATGGCTCACATGTGGCTCATGCATGGCTTCATGGCTCACCTTTGGCTTGGCAAAAAGTTTGGTCAATTTCATAAAAAAGGATTTTAAGGATTTTGGATAATTTGGTGGAAATTTGGATGAAGCTTCATTTAGAATTATTTGATCATTGGTTTAGGACTTAGGGATGATTTTAATTGAAAGTATGATGAGGGGAAATGTCATATGGGCTTTGGAAGAATTTTTGGGGTTTTGGATTTGGTGGAAGTGGGCTTTTAAAATGGTTTAAGGAATGGGCCTTTAAGTTTAAAAATGAATTTATGGATGGGAATTTTGTAAAGAGGTTGGGCCAAATAATTTTTGGGTTTAGCTCATGGATGTGTCATGAGTGACTTGAAGCAAATTGGGGTGATTTGGATTTGAATTTGGTTGAATTTGGGCTCTTTTGGTGAATGGGCCAATATAGGTCCAAGTGGGCCAAGTTGGGCCAATGTTGGGCTAGGGTTGAAATTGATGTAGAATTAATGTTGAGAAATGTTTATGGGAGTGTTTCAAAGAGGTTTTGACTTTGGTTGGGCTTTGATTTTGGGGTTTGGGCTCATTTGGACTAGGTTTAGGTTTAGGTCAAAAATGGGCCTTTTAACCTTGGGTTGAGTTTGAGTGGGGTTTGGGTCTAAATTTTGGGCAAATCATGTTAGTATTTTGTTTGTGGGAATGTTAAGGAAGATTTATAAAAGATTTGTGGTTAATTGGAATTGAATTGGGTGAATTTGGGTTAGGTTTGGGTCATGGGTCCAAATTGGGCTTTAAGGCCAAAAGTGAGATTGGATCCAAATGTCAATCAAATTGGGCTTGGATTTGGTCTAGATTGGTATTTGGGATATTGATTTGAAGTTTAGAATTGAATTGGACCAAAATTGGGTTCAATTGGGTAGGTTTGGCTTGACATTGGGTGCACTTAGGGTTAAAATGGGTCAAATTGGGGGTTTTGACAAAAGTAGGGTAAATTGACAAAATGGCCCATGGTGTAGTTGGACAAAATGAAATTGGGAATATTTGGGATATTTTGGAATTTTCTGGGAATTTTCTGAAGTTTTGGATTTTTAGGCCAAGAGGGGTATTTTGGGTATTTGGAGGGTATTGGGAGGTTTTCTTGGAATTTTTGGTATTTTTGGGTATGGATGATCAGTTTAAGTGATGTGGAAATGTTTGGGATTGATTTTGGAGAATTTTGGGTAATTTGAAAATTTTTGAGAAATTTGGGTAATTTCGGGGGTTTTGGGTAGGCTAAGCGGGTGTAGGGTCCCGGGGGTCAAAAATTGAAAATTTGGGAAATTGAAGATTGGGTGGATGTAGGTGGAAAGAAGTCATTTTGGTTGAGCCATGAAGCCATATCAAGCCCATATGAGCCATGAAGGGACTCATTTGAGGCATTCACTATGTTGTTCCTAACCCTCTTAGCCAAGGGCTCAAGGGTTAAGGACCATCCATGTGAATCACCTACATGAGTCAGGATGTCAAGTTGGGTATGGGTGTAGTTTTAGGAAGTGTGTGAAAGTGTAGTGTATGTGTAAGTGTATGTGTAAGTCAGCCCCTTCACTGCAACGAGCTACCTGTAGCGATCCTAAGGCCAAAGAGTCTTATAGGAACTCATCCTTTAAACTTCCACATTCGATTTCAACCCTCTAGGTGATTAGGGGTCTACGATCAAGTTTGTGGAGTTTGCAGGAGTTAAGAAGTGGTTTGAATTTCTAAAAGGTGGGTCCCAATTCTAATCCTCTAAGATAGTCAAAGGAAAAGCCTAAGGCTAGATCCTAAGTACTAAAGAGAAGAAGAGAAGACCTCATCAAAAATGAGGTCAATAGCAGCATTTCTAAGATAGCTTTTAATCTTTTCCGGGTCGATTTCAATTCCACGATGTCGGACAACGAATCCTAAGAATTTCCGGAGGTGACGCCGAAGGCGCATTTTAAGGGATTCATCTTAAGGTTAAATTGTCTTAATCGTTCGAAAACAATTCTCAAATCATACGAGTGATTTTCCTTTACTTTGCTTTCGATGACCACATCGTCCACGTAGCATTCGACTTGATTGTGGATGAGATCATCAAAAATTCTTGTCATTGCTCTTTGGTAGGTCGCTCCCGCGTTCTTCAATCCGAATGGCATTACTCGTGTAGCAAAATACTCCGATAGGCGTCCCGAATGCCGTAAGCTTTTCATCTTCTCGGAGCCATTTTTATCCGGTTGTATCCCGAAGATCCATCCATGAACGAGAATATTTCATGTGTTGAAGCAATGTCGATCATTAATTCCGGGATCTGGTAGAGGGAATTCATCCTTCGGACATGCCTTGTTTAAATCTCTCGAAGTCAACACGGATTCCGATCCGACCATTCTTCTTTCGACCGGCACCACATTGGCTAACCAAGTCGGGTATTGTTCTTCACGGACAAATTTAGCGTCTATTAGCTTTTTAACTTCGGCTATGACTTGTTGTTCGATTTCTAGACGCATTCTTCCGGGACCTCGTCCGACCGGGACGAAGTAGGATCCACTCCTAGCTTATGGACCGCAACCTCCGGAGCTAATCCCGGCATCTCGTCATAATTCCAAGCAAAACAAGTCTTTAAATTCCATTAATAATTTGAATATTTCTTCGGAGTCTTCTTTGTTGAGTAAGGAGCTAACAAAGGTAGGTCTAGGCTCTTCGTTAGTACCTAAGTTAACTTCCGTTAACTCATCTATCGTAGATTTAATTTCTTCTTCGAATTCGGTGGAGCGTCTCCAATTTGTAAATCTTCGAGTTCGTCGCGTAGTTTCCATGCAGCTTTTCATTGGACTTGCAAGTGACAACCAAACAAAATTCGACATCGTCAACCGACCCTACTGTGCCGAATCTGAGTCCATGCTTTGAATTGGGAGGACGACCGGAGTTATTTCATAATTTTTCAAAATGTTGTGATTGGCCTTTTGTCCATTGTCGAGGTAAGAAACCACGTTGAATTAAATTTTGAACACAGGGAGAGTACCACTCAAAAGGTAATTCCATTAATTCTGATGAAGTGACATCTTCGAATTGTACATTATTTTCAGCTTTGGAGGAAGAAGCACCACGATAGAATTTGATTGGCCTTGCACCGTCATTACGTACTTCTTTGACCACCATACCCTCGATCTTGTTAGAATGAATCGGGGTTAGGGTCATAGTATGTACGTAATGGTTAATCTTCTCGTACATTGATTTGTATTCTTCGTTCTTCTCATCTTCGAGAGAGATCTTGAATTGCGGCTTCTTCGACTTATTGTCGCCGCTTCTTGTTTGATTTCTTTTTCTTCTTCGTAACTATCTTCCCAATCAACATTGCTTGGTCGGTTTCCTCTCGTCCAACTCGTCCTAACGTCTCTACCACAACCTCGTCCCCGGCCTCGACCTCGGATGCGAGTCGTGGAGAAATCTTCACCATCTCTCCGGAAGGGAGTGGTGAGTGATCGTTGGACTAGAACTTCGAGTTCTTCGTTGTCCCGAACTTTCTTTGCTTTATTTGTTACGGTATCTCCTGAGAAGATTGTTTTCTTTGGCGGTGCATAATAAGCCGCGTCTTCATGGATTCCAATCTCATGTACGGAGAATGGTCGCAAGTCACCTTTGATGCACCGTTCCCCTCCATCGTAGTATTTGATGCACCGGTGTAGAGATGATGGTACCATCCTCGTTTTCATGTATCCACGGTCGGCCCAAGCAGAGCGTTGAACGATGTCTCGAATCAATTATGTGAAATTTCGCGGTTGTCTTTGCTAAGTCACCGGTCTTCATCGGTAGCATTATCGACCCGAGGGCTCTTTCTCCTTTCCGGTTGAATCCTCTTAATAACATTTTGTCGGCTTCGAGCTCACGAGCATCAATTTCCAAGTATGCTAGTGTTCGAAGACTCATTATATCGACTCGATGCTCCCGGATCCACCAATACTCCGGATAGCGTAAACTTTCCGATTGTAATCGAAATGTACAACGGTCGGTCGTGATCTCGCCGTCCCAAGTAGTAGGTCATTGTCCGTGAAGGTAACGCCTCGTCGTTCCTTTAACGAGCAAACCTCATCTAAGGAATCTCCCGGCCATTCGAGCTAAGCAAATTTCTCGGATCAAGTAAGGCCTTGATCGAGCTTCTCTCATCTCCTTTGATAAGATGAGAGCATCGTAAATGCTCGCCTGGGCCGGTAGTTTCCTAAGATGGGCTAGCACGTTGTAGTCCACTTTGTTTTCATGCGTTTCGGTTTCTTCAGAATGGGTATTTCTTCCGTCGGGGTTGGTTCTTCTGAACAACCACCGCTTTCCTTTCGTCTTTCGGACCCATTCTTGGAGGTAGAACTTTTCCACTTCTCAAGTTGACTTCGTAATTTCTTCCGAATCTAGTATCGAGCTTGCCGGTGTCTCCTCCCGAATCGGAATGATCGGCTCTTCCGGATTATCTTCAGAAGTCCGAAGGTTCTAACTCTATCGTGACCGGAGCTCCTCGAAACTCGCGCATAGATCCGTTGCTTCGTTGAACTCTCGTAGCCTCCTTGATGGCTGCCTTCTTCGTTATTTTGCTCGTCGAGATCGTGTATGATTTGAGAATTGTTGTTGGTATCGAAGTCGATGTCCGGATTGTCGCTAGTTACGTAATCGTTAGAAACAATCAAAACGTAGCCAACGCCATCACCCTTATCATTATATGATCCCACCGAAGTGAGCAGATAATCATACAAAATCAGAGGTTCGAGGGATTTCTCCCCGAATCGGAAACAACTATCCTAGGATAAGCAGCCCCTAGTCTAGCCTTAGGAGTCTCGGTCCTCTCTTCTTCGTCAATTTTCTTCTTTTCTTCAATCATCTCCCGTCGAGGTGGTTCTTCTATCGCAAGTGATAGTACCGGCTTAACTGTGTCTCGAACTCGAATCGAAGCTCGCACCGAGGCGGTTCGGATGTTGTCTAAAATCTTCTTCGAAGACCTCGTCCAGTGCGGTAGTCCATCCATCGTCGGCTGCATAGGGATCTATCGGAATGACGGGATCGGCTGAGATAACATTGACGGAACCTCCTTTCCGGGGTTCCTTCATGTACTCCTTCGGGATTGTTATATTTCCTTTCCGAAGGTTGTCGTTGAGCCAACTTTTAAAGGTAATGCAATCTTCTATCTTGTGCCCAAGCATCCGTGGTAGGGGCAAAAGTCGGGATCACCGTTCTTGTTGACTTCCTCCGGTCTTTTAGGCTCTGCAACTGGAAATCTGGAGTCTTCATCGACTACGGAACATTTTCGGTATCGCTTCATTCTTGAACGGATATTCTCTCGCTCGAAGCTCCCTTAATGTACGTCGCGGACGAGACGGTTGTTCATACCGCGGAGATGACCGATAGCCGGACCGGGGTTGCTGGTAATTCTGTGGTGGTTGCCGCGGCCGTTCGGTGGTATTTGCGATCGGTTGCTTGCCTTTGTCAATCGCCGCAATGATCCCGGATTTCTTTTCGAAGGTCTTCACCGCTTCGTCGTCCGTCTTGTCGGCGAAACTTAATTGCTTCGCCTCTTCTTGCAAGCTTCCGGCCTTGCTTAACAACTTCTCGAAAGTCTTAATAGTGAATCCTTTGAGGAGAAGTGCTATCGGGCCGTGAATGCTTTTAAGCAAGATGCCGACTGCATGTTGTTCTTGTTGTTGTGGTTCACACTTCATGCTTAAGTTTCTCCATCGAAGTATGTAATCCTCCAAAGTTTCATTCGGCCTTTGTTTCTCTACCACTAAATCACCTATAGTGATGTGGTGCTGAGCTCCAGCGAATCGCTTGATGAAGAGGTTCTCTAGCTCTGAGAAAGTCTTCACCGAACCATTTGGCTATTCTGCATACCCGCCGAAGGCGATTCCCGACGTGACCGCCGACGAACCGTCGGAAGAGTAATGCATCGCTCCCGCCGGCATTACAACAACCGGCACGAAAGTGTGCAACATGCCGTCGGGGTTCCCGGTTCCGTCGAAGGTCTTGAACGAGAGGTGGTACGAAGCCTTTCGGGTATCGGACGGCGTCGAATTCTTCCGGGTAAGGTCTACCCGTCCGAATGGATGTCCCGCTCTTCGATTGTGCTAAGGCTTCTCGCACTCGCCGTTCCACCAAGTTCTTGATATCCTTTTCAAGGATCATACTTTGTGTGGTATCCTTTTTCACTGGTCATCCCCATCGACGGATGTAATCTCCTTCCCTCCGTCTACAATGTGAATGACCTCCGGGGTGTCTCTCTATGTGGTCAGTATTTCGACTCGGAGAGTGGCCGCAGCTACGGCCATCTCTTCCATCCTTTTCGCCATTCGAGCGATCGTGTCGTCTTTTTCCCGAAGCCGCCTTCTCATCGCCCGGCTCCTCTCTTCCGCGGCTGCAGGAGCACCTTGCGAAGCCGATGAAGCTCGTGTCTCAACCATATTGATTTCTCGCATATTCGTCGTCCATGAATTCCGATGAATCGATCTCATCTCCGAACTTTTCTTCTCTTCTTTTGCCAACCGTCGTGATATCGGTTCTCAACTTTTCCATGGCATCTTCTAGCGGGGCTTTCGTGTGTCTTTGCGGTTGTCATGCGATAGCTGTCGGGTCCCTTTTTCACTAGTCCCCTTTATCGCAAGTAGCACTTTCTTCGCATTCCAGCCTCCTAGCGAGACTTTCTTTCTCGGGCCGTCGTTTCAATCTTAATCGCCCGAGAGTGGGACGCCATACCATCCTTCTAGCAGCAGAAGGTCTAGGACCAGATGGTCTGTCGACCAAATGCTGGAAGGTGGTATCCTCCCTAATCTGTAATCCTGAGACTACGACAGGCGGGCTAGCCTTCATTCTTTTACTTGGCTTTTCTGTCATGACGGCGGGCTCTACTCGGGGCCCAAGACGGGATTTGACTGGCACCCGCCCTATTCTCCGTAGAATCTCCGATACGGCGGTTTTCCTTCCTTGCTAACTTTTCTACCAAAGTTTGCAAGTCGAGCAAACGGCGTAGTTCTAGTTCTTTCTCGCGGCTATCGTTGTAATATGCGGGCCGAGGTAATGTGGCAAGCAATCTTGCGAACATTCTCCTCATCCTCTCGCGGCGGAGAGGGGATGGAACCCGCTTCCTCCCAAAAGTGGTATGTAGTCGAGCAGAGTGTATATTCGCGGCAGTGTATATTCGAGCAACGGTGTATATTTCTGGCAGCTTCCGGAATTTCCTCCGGAGAGCAATTTCGGCGGCTCGGCTTCTCCGGCGATCCTTCTACTTCGTTTCTTCTTTGGGTCCTCGTCGCTGACGGAATCTTTAAACCGGACCCGATTTCGAAAACGAAGGTCTTACAGAAGATCCGTACCCTCCACGCGTAACAGTGTTTACCATAGTTCCGGATTTCTTCCCCTTTGATTTGGCGTAAGTCGGGGTAGGTGCGAAACAATTAGACCGGTGGGGGTAGTAAGAACGATCCTCCTACGGACGGCAAGATTCTCCTAGTCGGGATCCTTTGCAGGGGAGGAAACTCTTGGGTCGACCTAAGGTTGAACTCAAGCAAGGGCTCCTCAGCTTCAGATACCTTGTTCGTCGCTGCAAAGAGGGAGACGTCGGTGACTTCGACATTCTTGTTTTCAAATCCTTGTCCGAATCTGGATGATCCCATTGTCGGGCAGCTCATCCTTATAGATAGCGAAGTCCAGTCCATCGGTGAAGGAGAAAATCGCCGGGGCTTCCATTTCGCAGTGGTAGATTCTGGTTGTCAGTCCCAAGTTATGCTTCTTTTCTTTAGGACGAAAAGAAAGGAATTGAAAAGAGTCCGAACACATTCTTGTTCATGTATTTATAAGAAGGAATCATTTGTTAAAAGAGTCACTTATTAGAGGGTTTGTTTTTATTTAGAACGGAATGTTTAAAGGTGTAGAGAAGGTAAGGAATTCGATTCAGAGTTGGAAAGGAAAAGAGAGTCTTAAGCAAGACTTCTCGACTCGAAGGCTCATTCCTAAACTAACACCTATTGGGGGTCCACCCCTCCTCGTAAATGAGGTAAAGGATCTCGGAACCTCTCTCGTTTAGGGGTGTCTAAACAAAGGGCTCCTAAATCCGAGAATGTTGGCTATACTTGTCCAAGGTAGAAATGAACATAGTATTCCAACGGAAAGAAGGGTAGTTTGACCCATTAAGGACATGGATATACTACCGATTTTTGAAAGCAGAATTATTTGATTAAAATGGAGAGATGAATTGTTCCCGAGCGGAGTCGCCAGAAATCTGTCGGCATATTTTTAGGTTGTGTGTTTTATTTTGAAAAGGGGGTCGCCTACAGAAATTGTCGGCGAATTTTTAATTTAATTTAAATAAATAATTTGAAAAGTAGTATTTGATTTTGAAAATAATTTTAAATTTGAAGATTTTAAGACATAAGATTAAACCGATCTCACATCCTAAATAGTTTATATAAACGAGCACTGCATCACAAGTCGTGTATCTATCCCAAAGAATAGACACACTGCTTGACGATAGGGCTCGATTAAATAAACTAGAAGATTTGTGACATCCGTTTGGTCTGCGAACCAATTTTATAAGCCGACAAATTCCCCTGCTTAATATGAAAGCATTAAACAGGGTTTATATTACCTGGGTTCTTTAAAATTCCCTATAAGGGCAAGCCCATATAGTTAATTACATCTTAAGTGATGGGAATCACCTAAGAAAACTCTCGATAATAATCAATAATTCTGCTCTCAAGAATTTCAAAGTTTAAGTTCTCAAAGGATTGAAGTTTGGAATTTCAATAGGGAATGGATCAAATTTGAAACATTTTGTTTTGGGAATCCAAAGGAAGAAAGGTAGGAGAAATCACAGATTCGAAGCGAACTTTGGTAATTTCCCGACTATCCTATTGTTTGGCTTGGATTTAGGAAAGTCCTAATGTTTTTTTAAATGTTTTGATCTTGTCAATTTAAATTAATTAGGACTTATATTTGTATGATAAAATCACACAAATAGCCTCGAAGATGTGAGGGTTTATGTCGTATCAGACGACTACCTCGGAATCCTAAGACCGGTTAGGGTTTAATTTGCAATGCAAATGCCTAACGAAGAGTCGAGGATTTATGTCGCACTAGTGCAAACTACCTCGAAGTCCTATGGGTTTGTTATTTAATTCTAGGAAAGTTTTGTCGAAGTAGACTCAGGTTTTGCTGATGACGATGGCCGTGCTGCCCACCATGCTCCGAGCTCCTTGTTGTTGCAGAGGTTTAGTTTTAGAAATCATAAATCAGGGGATGAGAGAAGTGTTTTGGTTTAGAGAAGTCTTAATTTCCAAGTGTTTTTGTGTTTTAATTAAAAGAAATCTTAAAGTTGATTATAACTACACCGGTTAAGATCCCACGGTTCCATCCTTCCGGCATCATTATTTTTATCGGATTCACTTAGTCCGAAGAATTTGCTAAACTCAACTAAATGAGTTCCACACTTTCATTTAGACCGTGGGAAATCCCATTAGCAACACGTAGGTTACATCATCCGAGGTATTCCCGATCATCCAACAGGACGTTTTAATTTAGTTGTAATTGTAGTTTTGTGTTCTGTTTGTGATTAAATTTTGAGTTGTTTTATATTTTGAGATGTCAGTAGCGGTGAATTTTATCTTGCAATGACTTTTAACTTAGTTTTGGTTTCAGCTTTAGGGCTATCCTAAAGGTGTGAGTTTTCATGCAACAGTTGTTTATCATGCAAGAAAAGTAAGTGCAATGCGATTAAATAAATCGCAATAATGTAAATTGCAAGAAAGTAAATTGCAATAAAATAAAAGCGTACCTGGAGGGTCTTCCCGTCATCCCAAGCTGCACTTAAAACACAATTAGAATATTTAAGCAAGTTCCTAGGTAAAGCTAAGGGAAGGGTTATGGTTTTCTACCAAGTTCCTAATCCTATAGCTAGACATTTCCTATGACTTCTAGGTTCTTTGTGTTTTGGTTTGAGGACGATTTTCTTCATCAAAGAACAATTAAGTCCAATTGTTCTTATAAATGTCCTATCATATTGAGGAAGTGCTTAAGAATAATCTTAAACATCTTTTCAATATTTCTAGGATTGTTTTAAGTCCAAATGAATTTAATTATATAAATGAATTAATCGTCCAGTGGACTCAAGTTTTGTTAACTCGCTTCGATGAACTAGGACATTTGAATGTCCTATAAATGAAGTAACATTTCATTTAATATTTTGTTTAGGAGTTATGATAATTAAAGCTTTTGAGGGTAAATTGGTGTTCAAATGGTTTGATTTAAGTTAATGGGTTTAAATTTGGAATAATGTTCAAGTTGCTTTATATTTAATTTCTTTCTGTTTTAGGTGATGTTATTTAATTTAATTTAATTTAATTTAATTTAATTGAGTTTTAATTCTATTTAATTCAATTTAATTCAATTTAGTTTGATTTGATGTTACATTAAATTAATTTGATTTGATTTAATTTTAATTTAATTTGATTTAATTTAATTTAATTGAATTTAATTTTTAATTTAATTTAATTTAATTTAATTTAATTTGATTTAATTTAATTTGTTTATTTAATTTATTTTAATTTTATTTATTTAATTTAATTTAATTTAATTTAATTTAATTTAAGTTATTTAATTTAATTTAATTTGTTTATTTAATTTAATTTAATTTTTAATTTAATTTAATTTAATTTAATTTAATTCAATTTAATTTACTTAATTTAATTTAATTTTTAATTTAATTTAATTTTTTTTATTTTAATTGAAATTTTTAAAAGAGTTTAATAATTTAATTTTAGTTTAATGATTAAGTCTTTTAATGTTTTGAATTTGAGTTATCATTTTAATTAAGAATTGAATATTAATGAGATAATTAATTTAGGGATTTTTTAAATTAAAGAATAAATCTCTTCCTAAAAATATCCTTATTTTAATAATTCCAATTTTATTATTCTTCCAAATTTAATCAATTATTTAATTAAGGTTTAATTATTTTAAAATTGTTTAATGGGTTTCTACCCTTTAATTATTTAAATTTCAATCATCCAAATCAGATTAGGATTAAATATTTTACTTGTTAATTTTTTTATTAAACCTAAAGTTTTAATTAAGGGTTAAAATTTTAATTACCATTTTTACCCTTTAAGCTTAATAATTTCATAACTCACTAAATTGATCTCAAATGAACTTGAAATTTTTATGTGACTTCACTCATATGTCAATAAAGACATGAGAGGAGAAAATGTGATTTTTCTGTATTTAATTTATTTATATAATTATTTTTGGTAGAAAATAGAGATTTTCAAGGAAAATTTAATAACATGACCAAGGGAAAGTTTATGTCCTTAAGAAAATTAGGGGACATTTCTAATGACCAGAGGACCACTTAGACCAATTTTGGTGATTTTTTGAATTATATTATTTTTATTATAATTATTTTAAGTTTTAGAGTGTTAATTAATTTAAAAATAAAATAAATGTTGAAAAATGAATTTTATATTTTTGAAAAAACTCTCTGATATCAAGGAAATCAGAGAATCAAATTTTACAATTTTCTGATTTTTCTATGATTTATTATAATTATTTTAGTGAAAATGCTAGAAAACATATTTTTTTTTATTTTAAAATTATCCTAGAGCTTTAAAATTTAATATCTCACTAAATAGACCTAAGGAAAATGTGGGGTTTATTCCTAAGTGATTAAAATTCAAAATGTGACATTTTGGTGAATTTTATTATTTTTGTGATTTTTATTATTTTTTAATTATTAAAAATATTAAAATATTATTAAAAATCAACTTTTTTAAAAATTGAAATTTTAATTTTCTTAAATTCCCCTAATATCAGAGAGGCTCCAAAACCAATTTGGTGAATTTTTAAAAAGTATTTTAAAAGTTATGAATTTTTAAAGTTTAAAATGACTAAGTGGCTTAATCAACCCAATTAGTGGGGATAACCAAGTCCAATTGACCTCAAATTTTTATGGTGGGTTCCTCTAATCCTAAAAGTCAGTGGAGAATTGATTTCAAGTCAATTTGATGCATGGTTAACTCTAATTAATTAGAGACCTATTTTGGGTGTTTAAGCCAATTAGGGTTGTTTTAAATGAACTAACTCAAAACCTATTTTTCCTAGGGTTCTCTGGTCATAAGGAGCATCATCAAATTTTCCTAGAATTTATTTCACAACATGCTATTTATTAGAATTAAAATACTCAAAACAGTAACATGAACTTGAAAAATCAATAACTCTTCATAGGATGGCCTCCGACTTTGGAAAATTCAGGGAATGTTCCCAAATTCGGAGGCTTCAAAAGCCCTATGGTCTCATGCCATGGTGAATTGTATACATGCATGGAGAATTAAAAGTATGCAGAGAGTAAATAAATTATAAAAAATAAAATACTTGATGAAATTAAATGATTTCTTTTCCACATTATTCTCCTCTCTTCACTGAGCAAGAGGGTATTTTTATTTTATTTTTCTGATTTTTCTACACAAAGTTATAAATTTTTGAAGTTTAGGGAATTAAATAAATAGAAAATACCCCTAATTTTCTATTTATCCACGCGGCGCCAACTCATCCTCGGCATCTCCGAAACGCCGCGTGTCGCGCTCCCATTCGACGCCGCCATCTGAGTCAGCAGCCCGGGCCCCGCGGTTCTTGTACCATCTCCTGGTCCGACGCCATCTGAGCCGTCCGTCCGCGCGTGTATCGAATGGACGGCATCCGTTCATCGTCCCCGAGCGTCCTCACCCGAGAGCCGTCCACACTAAATCCCTAAGATCTCACTCTATACTCAATGGATTTTCATGTTCTTATGCTCTATGGATTCGTCTCGAAGAGACGAACACATCTATACGGTTATCATGCATTGAAATTAAAGCATTCGAAATGGAGAATCTCTAGAAGCTCGGGATGAAGAATTAGCTCATACCTTCGCTCGCAGAAGTGTGGCTTCGATCTCGGAGTTGTTGCACCTTCGATTGGATCCTAGCAAGCTCCGCATGAAGTCTCCCGGTCCAGTGAATTGTCTAGATGTGATTTCGACCAAGCCCGATCACAAAGCTTCGGAGGCCGGAGCAACCGGGTGGCCTCGGAGATGGGGCTTTTCTCGGTGGACACCTTCCCTTGGTCCGGTGAAGGTGTAGAACCAATCAATTTGGGGATTGGCTCACCGTGGAGAAGTGTCCCGGTTTTGGGTGGAATTTCAACTCGAAATTGAGCTCGCAGAGAAGAAATGGCAGGGGGATCTCACCTGGAATCAAGTGCTCGTGTATGGGGAGGAGTCCGGAACAATTTTGCGCAGTTTCCTTAAGGTTTGTGTTCAGCACCTCTCATGGTCGAGAGGGGTGGTGTTTAAATAGGAGAGGGTGGAAGGCCTCCTGTGGAGAGTTAGGGCTTGGGATCGGCAGCTCTTGGCAAGAGAAGAACAGCTCCAATGGCCACCGGGGATGGGGCACTCGACAGGTGAGAATTTCAAGCCGGGCTCACATGCGAGCTCTCGGCCATGGTGTTTTCCGGCGGCCCGGTGGCCGGCCGGCCAGCATTGGTCACCATCCTGTTCGGTGGGTCGTGGCCGGGGTTTGGTGCATTCAATTGAGGTTTGACATGTGTAAAGTGGTTGAATCAAAGTAGAAAGGGGAAGGGGTCATTTTGGCTCATTTTGGTCAACCCATGCAAATGGGTTGGGTGCACCTTCCCATGGCTAGCTTGGGCTCGAAGATAAAGTGGTTTAGGTCAGCTTAATTAGTGGGGAAGGGTCACCATCCAAGTACAATTAAGCCTAAGCATGGTTTAGTGGAGTCATGGAAGTGGCTAAATCACCCTTAAGGGAATCATTAAAGGACTCCCTCCTTTTGCCAAAAATGACATGGTGATGTGTAAAGTGGCTGCCATGGCTCCATATGGCTTGGGAAAAGGTTGGGTCAATTTCATAAAAATGGGTTTTAAGAATTTTGGATATTTTGGTGAAAATTTGCATGAAGCTTGATTTGGAATGGTTTAATTGATGATTTTGAAACTTAGGGGTGATTTTGATTAAATGGATGATGAGGGAAAGTGCCATGTGGGCTTTGGATGGATTTGGGCTTTTAAATGTGGTGAAGTGGGCTTTTAGGAAAGTTTAAGGGGAATGGGCTTTTTGATTTTAGGATGGGCATTTGGGTGAAGATTTTGTGAAGGAATTTTTTAAATAAATGTCATAATTGGTTTAGGGATGTTCTATGAAGGGCTTGGAGTCAATTTGGTGTGATTTGGAGTTGAATTGGTTTAAATTTGGATTTATTTGGTAAGTGGGCCAATATAGGTCCAAGTGGGCCAAGTTGGGCTAATGTTGGGCTAGGGTAGAAATTGATGTAAAATCAATGTTGAGAAATGTTTATGGGAGTGTTTCAAAGAGGTTTTGACTTTGGTTGGGCTTTGATTTTGGTGTTTGGGCTCATTTGGGTTAGGTTTGGGTTTAGGTCAAAAATGGGCCTTTTAGCTTTGGGTTGAATTTGAGTGGGATTTGGGTCTAAATTTTGGGCAAATCATGTTAGTGTTTTGTTTGTGGGAATGTTAAGGAATATTTAGAAAAGATTTGGAGTTAATTGGAGTTGAATTGGGTGAGTTTGGGTTAGGTTTGGGTCATGGGTCCAAATTGGGCTTTAAGGCCAAAAGTGAGATTGTATCCAAATGTCAATCAAATTGGATTTGGATTTGGTCTAGATTGCTATTGGGGATATTTCATTGAAGTTTAGAATTGAATTGGACCAAAATTGGGGTCAATTGGGTAGGTTTGGTTTGACATTGGGTTCACTTTGGGTTAAAATGGGTCAAATTGGGGGTTTTGACAAAAGTAGGGTAAATTGACAAAATTGGCCCATGGCGTAGTTGGACAAAATGAAATTGGGAATATTTGGGATTTTCTGGAATTTTCTGGGAATTTTCTTAATTTTTGGATTTTTTGGCCAAGAGGGGTATTTTGGGTGTTTGGAGGGTATTGGGAGGTATTTTTGGAATTTTTGGTATTTTTGGGTATGGATGATCAATTTGAGTGATGTGGAAATGTTTGGGATTGATTTTGGAGAATTTTGGATAATTTAGGTAATTTTTGCAAATTTTTTGTAGCTTCAAAGACATTTGGTAGGTTTGGTGGGTGTAGGGCCCCGGGGGTCAAAAATTGAAATTTTGGAAAAATAAAGATTGATCAAGTTTGAGTAGAATGGAATCACTTTGGTTGAGCCATGAAGCCATATCAAGCCCATATGAGCCATGAAGGGACTCATTTGAGGCATTCACTATGTTGTTCCTAACCCTCTTAGCCAAGGGCTTAGGGGTTAAGGACCATCCATGTGAATCACCTACATGAGTCAGGAGGTCAAGTTAGGTATGGGTGTAGTTTTAGGAGGTGTGTGGAAGTGTAGTGTATAAATGTAGTGTGTGTGTAAGTCAGCCCCTTCACCGTACCGGGCCACCTGTAGGCGGTCCTAAGGCCAAAGAGTCCTATAGGAACTCATCCTTTAAACTTCCACATTCTGATTTCAACCCTCTAGGTGATTAGGGGTCTACAATCAAGTTTGTGGAGTTTGCAGTGGAGTTAAGAAGTGGTTTGAATTTCTAAAAGGTGGGTCTCAATTCTAGTCCTCTAAGATATTCAAAGGAAAAGCCTAAGGCTAGATCCTAAGTACTAAAGAGAAGAAGAGAAGACCTCATCAAAAATGAGGTCAACACTACTATCCATAGGAGAACTGTTATCTCTACCCCCACCGGTCTAGTCATCTCTGCACCTACCCCGGCTTCCGCCAAACTAAAAAGGAAGGAAATTCAAATTTGTAACGAGCATGTTACCGTGGAGGGTACAAATTTCCGTGCAAGACCTTCTGTTTTCGAAATTGGGTCCAGCTCATGGGTTCCACCCCTAACACGTACCTCGCAGAAGAAATAGAGGAAGAAAGATCGCCAGGAAAGCCGTAGCCGCCGAAGTTGCTTTCTGGAAGAAATCCCCGAGTACACACCACTACCCGAGTACATACCATTGCCTGAGTATACACCGCTTTTGGAAGGAAGTAGATTCCATCCCCTCTCCGCCGCAACTGACGAGGAAAATGTCCGCAAAATTGCTTCTGCATTACTTCGACCTGCATACTATAGCGACAGCCGAAAGAAAAAGGCTACGACTACACCATTTGCCCGACTAAAGACTGTGATAGAGAAGTTAGCAAAGAAAGAGAAGTGTCTTGTATCCGAGATTTTAAGAAGAATAGGACAGGTGCGCCCAAGTCCTGTCTTGGGCCGCGAGTAGAACCCATTAGTGCTGCAGAAAAGCCGAATAAGAAGATGAAGGCTAGTCCACCTGTTATTGTTTCGTGATTACGTATCGTAGAGGATACCACCTTCCAAGCATTCAGCCGACGCACCATCCGGTCCTAGGCCTTCTACTGCTAGAAGGATGGTATAGCGTCCTACTACTGGCTAATTAAGACCGAAACAACGACCTGAAAAGGAAAGTCTCGTCAGGAGACTCGAGTCCGAAGAAAGCGCCACAGCAATGAAGGGGACTCCCAAGAAGGAAATCCAACAGCCATCGCACGATAACTGCGAATCCGCACGAAAAAGACCATTGGAGGACGCTATGGAAAAGCTAACAACCGACATTCAATGATTGGCAAGAGAAAGAGAAGAAAAGTTTGGAGATGAAGTTGACTCGTCGGAGTTCATGGATGACGAATATGTGGAGATCAACATGGTCGAGACACGAGCATCGTCGCCTTCGCAAGGTGCTCCGGCAATGCGGAGAGAGATGAACCAGAAGCATTAAGAGAACAAATTCGAGAAAAAGATGATACAATCTCTCAAATGGCAAAAAGGATGGAAGAGATGGCTGCAGCCCTAGCCACTCTTCAGAGTCAGGCTCAACCCCCAAGAGAAACGCCTCCAGAAGTTATTCATATTACAGACGGAGGAAAAGAGATTACATCCGTTAACGGAGACGATCAGCCAAAGAAAGACTCTACTCAAAATATGATTCCAGAGAAGGACATCAAGAACATGGTAGAACAGCAGGTGCGGGAAGCCTTAGCACACTCTAAGAGCGAGCATCTATTCAGACGGGAAGACCTTACCCCCAAAGAATTTGATGCAGTACAATACCTAAAAGGCTTCGTACCACCTCTGTTCAAGACTTTTGATGGTACCAGAAATCATCGACAACATGTTGCACATTTTCATGCTAGTTGTTGCAACGCCGGTGGAAGTGACGTCTTACTCTTCCGACAGTTCGTTAGCAGCCTGTCAGGAATCGCCTTCGATTGGTATGCAGAGTTACCGAACGGTTCGGTAAAGACATTTTCAGAATTAAAAAACCTCTTCGTGAAACGGTTTGCCGGAGCTCAACACCATATCACCATCGGTGACTTAGTGGTGGAGAAACAGAAACCGAACGAGACTTTAGTGGACTACATACTTCGATGGAGAAATCTAAGCATGAAGTGTGAGCCACGACTACAACAAGAAGATGCAGTCAGTATCTTGCTTAAAAGTATTCACGGCCCGATAGCACTTCTACTTAAGGGATTTACAATTAAGACTTTCGAGAAGTTGTTAAGCAAGGCCGGAAGCTTGCAAGAGGAAGCAAAGCAACTAAGTTTCGTCGACAAAACAGACAAACAAAAGCCTATGGAGACATTTGAAAAGAAATCTGGGATCGTCGCGGTAATTGATAAGGGCAAACAGCCAATGCAAATACAAATGGAGTAGCAACGCAATTCAGCCTATCAACAACCTCAACAGAACTACCAACGACCTCAACCCGGTTATCAACCAACTCAACAATATGAGCAACCACCTCGCCCACAGCGCACGTTAAAGGAGCTTATAAATAGAGAATACCCTTTCAAGAATGAGGCAGTGCCAAAGATGTTCCGCAGTTTAATGAAGACTTCGAATTTTTGACCGCCAGAACCCAAGAAGCCAGAAGAAGTTAACAAGAAAGATCATCCCAACTACTGCCCTTACCACCAGATGCTTGGACATAAAATAGAGGATTGCATCACCTTCAAGAGTTGGCTTGACAACAATCTCTGAAAAGGGAACATAACAATCCCGAAGGAATACATGAAAGAACCCCAGAAAGAAGGTTCTGTCAATGTTATTTCAACGGATCCCGTTGTTCTGATAGACCCTTACACAACTGATGATGGATGGAGTACCACTTAGACGAAGTCATCAAAGAAAATTTTGGATTGTATCCAGGCCGCTTCGGCACGTGCTTCAATTCAAAGTTTGAAACCTGTCGAGCCGGCGCTATCGCTTGCAATTGAAGAACCACCCCAGGAAGAAAAGATCATAGAAAAGAAGGAGATCGAAGAAAAAGAAAAGACCGAGGCTCCCAAGGCTAGGCTAGGGGCTGCTTATCCTAGGATGGTTGTTTTCGATTCGGGGAAAAATTCCTCGAACCTCTGTCTCTGTATGATTATTTGCTCGCTCCGGCGGGATCTTATAATGATAAGAGTTATGGGGTTGGCTACGTTTTGACTGTTTCTAACGATTACGTAACTAACGACAACCAATCTAATCTAGATCCCGATTTCGATACCAATAATAATTCTCAAATCTTACACAACCTCGACAATCACGATGACAAAGAAGACATTCATCAAGAAGGCTACGAAAGTTCAACAAGCAATGAATCTATTTGTGAATTCCAAGGAACTCCAATAACAATAGAGTTAGAGCCTTCAGATTCCAAAGCAACTCCAAAAGAACTCCGTCATGCCAATTCAAAAGGAGACACTCGTAAATTCAAGTACCGCATTCGAAGAAATCACGAAGTCAATTTAAGGAGCGGAAGGGTTCTACCTCCAACAATGGGTCCAAAAGACAAAGGAAAGCGTGTGGTTGTTCAGGAAGAATCAACCCCAGCAGAAGAATTGCCCATTCGAGAAGAAACCGAGACACATGATAACAAAGTGGACTATAAATTGCTAGCCCATCTTAGGAAACTACCATCCAAACTGAGCATCTACGATGCGCTCATCTTATCAAAAGAGATGAGGGAAGCTCTGATCAAGGCCTTACTTGATCCAGAGATTTGTTTAGCTCAGATGGCCAGAGATTCCTTGGATGAGGTTTTCTCATTAAAGGAACAGCAAGGTGTTACCTTCACAGACAGTGATCTACTACTGGGATGACCGATCACAACCAACCGTTGTGCATTTCGCTACAATCGGAAAATTTACGCTCTCCAGAGTATTGGTGGATCCAGGAGCATCAATCAACATAATGAATCTTCGAACGCTAGCATAATTGGAAATTGATGCTCGCGAGCTTGAGGCAGACAAGATGTTACTAAGAGGATTCAACCAGAAAGGAGAAAGAGCCCTTGGATCAATAACACTGTTGAAGAAGACCGGTGACTTAGCAAAGAAAACCACAAAATTCCATATAATTGATTCTGAAACATCGTTCAATGCGCTACTAGGCCGACCATGGATACCTGAGAATCAGATGGTACCATCGTCTCTGCATCAGTGCATAAAATACTACGAAGGAGGAGAACAATGCATTTAGGGTGATTTTCAACCTTTCTCCATACAAGAGATTGGAGTCCATGAAGATGCAGCTTATTACGCACCTCCGAAGAAAACAATCTTCTTCAGAAACACCGTGCCAAATGAAGTAAAAGAAGTTTGAGACGATGAAGAAGCTGAAGTTCTAGTCCAACAGTCACTCACCACTCCCTTACGGCGAGATGGTGAAGGTTTCTCCAGAACTCGCATCCAAGTCGAGGCCGGGGACAAGGTCGTGGAAGAGACACTGGGACAGTGGGACAGAAAAAGCCGATGATCAACGTTGATTGGGAAAACAGCTCTGAAGAAGAAGAGGAAGTCAAGAAAGAAGCAGCTACAATAAACTGGAAGAAACCACAATTCAAGATTTCTCTCGAAGATGAAAGGAACGAAGAATACAAATCAATGTACGAGAAGATTAACCACTATGTACACACTATGACCCTGACCCGCATCCAGCCTAATAAGATTGAGGGTATGGTGGTCAAAGAAGTACATAGCAGCGGTGCAAAGCCAATCAAATTTTACCTTGGCACTTCTTCTTCCAATACTGAAAGCGATGTACAATTTGAAGATGTCACTTCTTCCGAATTAATGGAATTACCTTTTTAGTGGTACTCTCCTTGTGTTCAAAATTTAATTCAGCGTGGTGTCTTACCTCGATAATGGACAAAAGGTTGATCACAACACTTCGAAAAATTATGGAACAATGCCGGTCGGCCTCCCAATTCAAAACATGGTCTCGGATTCGGCACAGTAGATTCAGTTGACGATACGGAATTTTGCTTGGTTGTCACTTGTGAATCTAATGAAGACTGTTTGGAAACTACAGAAGATCTTGAAGATCTACAAATTGGAGACGCTCCTCCAAAATTCGAAGAAGATATCAAATCTACAATAGATGAGTTAATGGAAGTTAACTTATGTACTAACGAAAAGCCTAGACCAACCTTTGTTAGCTCCTTACTCAATAAAGAGGATTTTGAGGAAATGATCAAGCTATTAATGAAATTCAAGGACTGTTTTGCTTGGAGTTACGACGAAATGCCAGGATTAGCTCCGAAGTTGCAGCTCACAGTGCTAGAGTGGATCCTACTTCCGTTCCAATCGACAAGCTTCCGAAGAATGCGTCTAGAAATTGAACAACAAGTAATAGCTGAAGTTAAGAAGCTAATCGGCTAAATTTTTTTGTGAAGAACAATACCCAACTTGGTTAGCCAATGTGGTACCAGTTAGGAAGAAGAATGGTCAAATCAGAATCTGTGTGGATTTCAGAGACTTGAACAAAGCATGTCCGAAGGATGAATTTCCACTGCCAATCCCAGAATTGATGATCGACATCGCTTCGACATATGAAATATTCTCTTTCATGGACGGATCTTCAAGATACAACCAGATAAAGATGGCAACAGAAGACGAAAAGCTCACAGCATTCAGGACACCAATCGGAGTGGATTGCTACACAGTAATGCCATTCGGACAAAAGAACGCAGGAGCAACATACCAAAGAGCAATGACAAAGATTTTTGATGAGCTCATTCACAACCAAGTTGAGTGTTATGTGGATGATGTGGTCATCAAAAGCAAACTGAAAGAAGATCACCTGTATGATTTGAGAATTGTCTTCGAGCGACTAAGGCAATACAACCTTAAGATGAATCCCTTAAAATGCGCCTTCGGCGTTACCTCCTGGAAATTCTTAGGACTTGTTGTCCGACATCGCGGAATAAAAATTTGATCCGGAAAAGATTAAAGCTATCTTAGAGATGCCGCCTCCCAAAACCTTAAAACAGCTACGATCCTTTCAAGGGAAGCTGGCATATCTTCGACGCTTTATTTTGAACTTGTCTGGTAGGTGTCAGCTCTTCTCGGCATTAGTTAAAAAGGACACCAAATTCGTTTGGGAAGAAAAATGCCAACGGGCCTTCGAGGACATTAAACAACACTTAATGACACCTCCTATCTTAGCAGCCCCAGTCTCAGGTAGACCGTTGATACTTTATACCACGGCTCTAGACGACTCCCTTGGAGCCCTGCTAGCCCAGGCCAATGATGAGGGGAAAGAAAATACTCTCTACTATTTAAGTCGTCATTTGATTCCGATGGAAGTAAAGTATCCTCCAATTGAGAAGCATTGTTTGGCCCTGATCTTTGCCGCCCAAAAGCTTAGGCATTACATGCTCTCTCATAAGGTCAACCTTATCTCGAAAGTTAATCCGTTGCAATATTTGATGACCCATCCAACACTTTCTGGCAGACTTGCCAGGTGGTCAATGATATTATTGCAATTCGACATAACTTTCGTTCCTCTCCGTGCCGTAAAGGGACAAATCTTAGCAGATTTCTTTGCAGCACACCCTTTGCGGCTGCAGATCGCCTCTCAATGATGACTTGCCAGATGAGCAGATAATGAACCTAGAAGACACTGATGATCGACGTTGGGAACTATACTTCGACGGAGCATCCTCAGCACAAAAAGACAAAGAATTGCAAATGATAGTGCCCGGTAAGGCAGGAATCGGACTAATCTTTACAACACCGGAGCGGGGGATGTTAAGATACTCCTACCACTTAACAGAGCCGTGCACAAACAACGAGGTAGAATACGAAGCCCTCATAACAGGACTAGAACTGACCATTCAAATGAGAATAACCGTACATCAACATCTACGGAGATTCTCGCCGATCATTCAACACGTCAGCAGACAATATAGAATCTTAAAGCCAAGAATGGAGCAATACTTTCGCATGCCATGAAATTGTTGGAACAAATTCCGAATGTAACAATCTACAAGATCCCCGTAAGAGAGAATTGTCGACCTCATTTTCGATGAGGTCTTCTCTTCTTCTTTTAGTACTTAAAATCTAGCCTTAGGCTTTTCCTTCGACTATCTTAGAGGACTAGAATTGGGACCCACCACTTAGAAATTCAAACCACATCTTAACTCCCCGCAAACTCCACAAACTTGATTGTAAACCCCTAATCACCTAGAGGGTGGAAATCAAATGTGGAAGTTTAAAGGATGAGTTCCTATAGGACTCTTTAGCCTTAGGACTGTCCTGGGTGGCCTGGTCTGGAGAAGGGCTGACTTACACACACACTACACTCATACACTACACTTGCACACACCTCCTAAAACCACACTCATACTCAACTTGACCTCCTGACTCATGTAGGTGATTCACATGGATGGTCCTTAACCCGTAAGCCCTTGGGTAAGAGGGTTAGGAACAACATAGTGGATGCCTCAAATGAGTCCCTTCATGGCTCATGTGGGCTTGATATGGCTTCATGGCTCAACCAAAATGATTTCATTCCACTTACATTCACCTAATCTTCAATTTCCCAAAATTTTCAATTTTTTGACCCCCGGGACCCTACACCCGCTTAGCCTACCCAAAATTCTCAAAAATTTCCAAATCACCCAAAATTCTCGAAAATCATTCCTAAACATTTCTCTCCACTCAAGTTGATCATCCATAGCCAAAAATACCAAAAATTCCAGAAATACCTCCCAATACCCTCCAAATACCCAAAATACCCCTCTTGACCCAAAAATCAAAAAATTCAGAAAATTCCCAGAAAATTCCAGAAAATCCCAAATATTCCCAATTTCATTTTGTTCAACTACACCATGGGCCAATTTTGTCAATTTACCCCACTTTTATCAAAACCCCAAATTTGACCCATTTTAAACCCAAAGTGAACCCAATGTCAAACCAAACCTACCCAATTGACCCAAATTCTGATCCAATTCAATTCTAAACTTCAATTCAACAATCCCAACACCAATCTAGACCAAATCCAAGTCCAATTTGATTGACATTTGGATCCAATTTCACTTTTGGCCTTAAAGCCCAATTTGGACCCATGACCCAAACATAACCCCAACTCACCCAATTCAACTCCAATTAACCCCAAATCTTTTCCAAATCTTCCTTAACATTCCCACAAACAAAACACTAACATGATTTGCCCAACATTTAGACCCAAGCCCCACTCAACTTCAACCCAAAGCTAAAAGGCCCTATTTTGACCTAAACCCAAACCTAACCCAAATGAGCCCAAACCCCAAAATCAAAGCCCAACCAAAGTCAAAAACTTTTTGAAACACTCCCATAAACATTTCCCAACATTAATTTTACATCAATTTCAACCCTAGCCCAACATTGGCCCAAGTTAGCCCAATTTGACCTATATTGGCCCATTCACCAAAGGAGCCCAAATTCAACCCAATTCAAACCCAAATCACTCCCAATTTGCTCCAAGTCACTCATGACACATCTATGAGCTAAACCCAACAATCATTTGGACCAAGCCTTTACTAAAATTTCATCCTAAAATATATTTTAAAATCCAAAAGCCCACTTACCAAAACCATTTTAAAAGCCCATTTCCACCAAATACAAAATCCCAAAATTGGCCCTAAAGCCCACATGGCAGTTTCTTTTCATCATACCTTTAATTGATATCACCCCTAAGTTTCAAAATCATCATTAAACCATTCCAAATCAAGCTTCATACAAATTCCAATCAAATTACAAAAAATTTCTAAAATCCATTTTCATGAAATTGACCAAGCTTTTCCCCAAGCCAAAGATAAGCCATGCAAGCCATGGACAAGCCACATGAAGCCATGGAAGTTTGACATGTGATCAAGCCATTAATGGCAAAAGGAGGAGCCTCTTTTAAGCCCCCTTAAAAAGGTTTTAACCCTTTTAATGCTTCACCCTAATCCATGATTAATCAAAATATTCATGGATGGTGACATCTCTACCGTTTTCAAGCTGATTCACTCCGATCCTCCCTCACCAAATCGACCATGGAAGGGTGCACGGAACCCAAAATGGTGGGTTGACCCATTTGGACCCAAAATGAGCCTCTCCACATACCCTTTCGATTTAAACCCTTTACACATGTCCATGGCTAATCGATCGCACAAACCTCCAAACCCCGACCCACCTGGACCCGAGGGTGACCCATGCCTGCCGGCCGACCACCCGGGTCGCCGGAAAACACCATGGTTGAGACCTCGGGAAGAGCCAAACTTTGGAATTCCACCTTGCCGAGCCGCCCCATGCCCAATGGCCACCATGGCCGTTCTACCCATGCCCGAAGCAGTCGATACCAACCGTCGGTCATCCCCGCGAGGCTCTCCGACCACCTCTATTTAAACCCGACCCCTCACGGCCATGAGAGGAGAGTTGCACAAACCTTGCCGAAACTCTGCCAAAATTGTTCCAAACCCTTCTCCATCCTTAGAGCAGTTGATCCCCAGTGTCAATTTGCCCTAATCCTCACCAACATAACTCAATTTTTCAGCCAAAATTCAACCCAAAACCAGGACACTTTTCCACAGTGGATCAATCCTCAAATTGATTGGTCCTACACCTTCACCAGACCAAGGGAAGGAGTCCACCAGCAAAGGCCCCCTCTCCAGGCAACCCATCTGTTCCAGACTCCAAGCTTTGAGATCGGGCTTGGTCGAAATCATACCTAGGCGATTCATCGACCAGCAAACTTCATCCGGAGCTTCGTCGGGATCCAATCGAAGGTGACACAACCCTCAGATTGAAGCCACACTTCTCTGAGCAAAGGTATGAGCTAATTCTTCTTCCTGAGCTTCTGGAGATTCTCCATTCTAAATGCTTTAATTTCAATGCATGATCACCGTATAGATGTATTTGTCTCTTCAAGATGAATCCATAGAGCATAAGAACACGAAAATCCATTGAGTATTGAGTGAGATATTAGGGATTTAGTGTGGACGGCTCTCGGGTGAGGATGCTTGGGGACGATGAACGAATGCCGTTCATTTAATACACGCGCGGACGGACGGTCGGGATCGCGTCGGATCGAGAGATAGAACGACACGACGGGGCCCCGAGCGCCGAGTCGGATGGCGGCGTCGAACCGGAACACGCCGCGTGGCCTTTCGAAGCCGCCGAGGTTGACGCGGCGCCGCGTGGATAAATAGAAAATTAGGGTATTTTTTATTTATTTAATTCCCCTAAACTTCAAAAATCCATAACTTTGTGTAGGAAAATCGAAAAATAAAATAAAAATACCCTCTCGCTTAAGTGAACATGAGGAGAATAATGTGGAAAAGAAATCATTTAATTTCATCAAGTATTTTATTTTTAATGATTTATTTACCCTCTCGCATTATTTTAATTCTCCATGCGTATAGGAAATTCACCATGGCATGAGACCATAGGGCTTTTCAAGCCTCCGAATTTGGGAACATTCCCCGAATTTTCCAAAGTCGACGCCATCCCTATGAGAAGTTATTGATTTTTCAAATTCATGTTACTGTTTTGAGTATTTTAAATCCAATAATTAGCACGTTGTGAAATAAATTCTAGGAAAATTTGATGATGTCTCTTATGACCAGAGGACCCTAGGAAAAATAGATTTTGGATTAATTCATTTAAAATAACCCTAATTGGCTTAAACACCCAAAATAGCTCCTTAATTAATTAGAGCTAACCATACATCAAATTGGTTTGAAATCAATTCTCCACTGACCTTTAGGATCAGAGGAACCCACCATAAAAATTTGAAGTCAATTGGACTTGGTTAGCCCTACTAAATGGGTTGATTAAGCCACTTAGTCATTTTAAACTTTAAAAATTCATAACTTTCAAAATACCTTTCAAAAATTCATCAAATTAGGTTTAGAGCCTCTCTGATATCAGGGGAATTTAAGGAAATTAAAATTTCAATTTTCTAAAAAATTTAATTTTTTGCATTATTTTAATATTTTAATAATTAAAAAATAATAAAAATCACAAAAATAGTAAAATTCACCAAAATGTTATATTTTGAATTTTAATCACTTAGGAACAAATCCCACATTTTTCTTAGGTCTATTTAATGAGATATTAAATTTTAAAACCCTAAGGTAATTTTAAAATTAAAAAAATGTATATTCTAGCATTTTCACTAAAATAATTATAATAAATCAAAGAAAAATCAGAAAATTATAAAAATTGATTCTTTGATTTCCTTGATATCAGAGAGATTTTTGAAAAATATAAATTTCATTTTTCAACCTTTATTTTATTTTTAAATTAATTAATACTCCAAAATTTAAAATAATTATAATAAAAATAATATAATTCAAAAAAATCACCAAAATTCGTCCAAGTGGTCCTCTGGTCATTAGTAATGTCCCATAATTTTCTTAAGGACAGAAACTTTCCCTTGGTCATATTATTAAATTTTTCTTGGAAATTCCTATTTTCCACCAAAAATAATTACATAATTAAATTAAATACAGAAAAATCACATTTTCTCCTCTCATGTCTTTATTGACATATGAGTGAAGTCACATAAAAATTTCAAGTTCATTTAAGCTCAATTTAGTGAGTTATGGAATTATTAAGCTTGAAGGGCAAAAGTGGTAATTAAAATTTTAACCCTTAATTAAAACTTTAGGTTTAATAAAATTAAAAAGTAAAATATTTGATCTTAATCTGATTTGGATGATTGAAATTTAGATAATTAAAGGGTAGAAACCTATTAAAAAATTTGAAAATAATTAAAATAAACCTTAATTAAATAATTGATTAAATTTGGAAGAATAATAAAATTGGAATTATTAAAATAGGGATATTATTAGGACGAGATTTGTTCTTTGATCTAAGGATCCCTAAATTAATCATCTCAACAATATTTAATTCCTAATTAAAATGATAATTCAAATTTAAGTTTTAAAATGTTAAAGGACTTAATCATTAAAATTAAATTAAAGGTTAAATTATTAAACTCTTTTTAAATTTTCAAGTAAATTAAAATTAAAAATAAAATTAAATTAAAGATTAAATTAAATTAAATCAAACAAATTAAATTAATTTAAATTAAATTAAATCAAATAAATTAAATTAAATTAAATTTAAAAATTAAATTAAATTGAATTAAATTTAATTAAAATTAAATTAAATTAATTAAATAAAATTAAATAAAAAATAATTAAATTAAATTAAATTAAATTAAATTAAATTAAATCATATTAAATTAAATTAAATTAAATTAAATTAAATTAAAATAAAATAATAATAATAATCAAGTTAAAATTAAAAATAATTTAATTTAAATAAATTAAATTAAATTTAAAGCTAAACCAAATCAAATTAAATTAAAGTTAAATTAAATTGAATTAAAAAAAATAACATCACCTAAGACATGAAGAAATTAAATATAAAGCAACTTGAACACTATTCCAAATTTAAATCCGATAACTGAAATTAAACTAAATCACAAACCATTTGAACACTATTTTGCCCTCGAAAGCTTTGGTTATCATAACTCCTAAACAGAACGTTAAATGAAATGTTACTTCACTTATAGGATATTCAAATGTCCTAGTTCACTGAGCAAGATAACAAAACTTGAATTTCCGGACGATTAATTCATTTGCATAATTAAATTCATTTGGACTTAAAACAATTCTAGCAATATTGAAAAGATGTTTAAGATTCTTCTTAAGCACTTCCTCAATATGATAGGATATTTATAAGAACAATTGAACTTAATTATTCTTTGATGAAGAAAATCGTCCTCAAACCAAAACACAAGAACCTAGACGTCATAGCAAATGACTAGCTATAGGATTAGGAATTTGGTAGAAAACCCTAACCCTTCCCTTAGCTTTACCTAGGAACTTGCTTAAATATTCTAAATTGCAGCTTGGGATGACGGGAAGACCCTCCAAGTACGCTTTTATTTTATTGCAATTTACCTTATTGCAATTTATTTAATCGCATCGCACTTACTTTTATTGCATGATAAACAATCGTTGCATGAAAACCCACACCTTTAGGATAGTCCCTAAAACTGAAACCAAAACTAAATTAAAAGTCATTGCAAGATAAAATTCACCGCCACAACATTTCAAAACATAAAACAACTCAAAATTTAATCACAAACAGAATACAAAACTACAACTACAACTAAATTAAAACGTCTTGTTGGATGATCGGGAATACCTCGGATGATGTAACCTACGTGTTGCTAACGGGGATTTCCCACGGTCTAAATGAAAGTGTGGAACTCATTTAGTTGAGTTTAGCAAATTCATCTGGACTAAGTGAATCCGATAAAAATAACGATGCCGGAAGGATGGAACCGTGGGATCTTAACCGGTGTCGTTATAATCAACTTTAAGATTTGTTTTAATTAAAACACAAAAAACACTTGGAAATTAAGATTTTCTCTAAACCAAAACACTTCTCTCATCTCCTGATTTATGACTTCTAAAACTAAACCTCTGCAACAACAAGGAGCTTGGAGCATGGTGGGCAAGCACGGCCATCGTCGTCAAGAAAACTTGAATCTACATCGCCTAAACCTTCTTAGAATTAAATGACCAATCCATAGGACTCCGAGGTAGTTTGCCTAGTTTAACATAAATCCTCAACCTTTTGTTAGGCATTTGCATTGCAAATTAAGCCCTGACCAGACTTAGGATTCTGAGTCGTTCGGTACGACATAAACCCTCATAACTTCAAGGCTATTTGTCTGATTTTATCATACAAATATAAGTCCAAATTAATTAAAATTGGGAAGATCAAAACATTAAATAAATATTAGGATCTTCCTAAATTCAAGCCAAACAACAGGATAGCCAGGAAATTACCGAAGTTCGCTTCAAATCTGTAATTTCTCCTACCTTTCTTCCTTTGAAATCCCAAAATAAAATCTTCCAAATTTGATCCATTCCCTATTGAAATTCCAAAACTCAATCCTTTGAAAGCTTAAACTTTGAAATTCTTGAGAGCAGAATTACTGATTATTATCGAGAGTTTTCTTAGGTGATTCCCGTCACTTAAGATGTAATTAACTATAGGGGCTTGCCCTTATAGGGAATTTAAAGAACCTAGGTAATATAAACCCTGTTTGATGCTTTCATATTAAGCGTGGAATTTGTCGGCTTATAAAATTGGTTCGCGGACCAAATGGATGTCACAAATCTTCTAGTTTATTTAATCGAGCCCCATCGTCAAGCAGTGTTCCTATTCTTCGGGATAGATACACGGTTTGTGGTACGGTGCCCGTTTATATAAACTATTTGGGATGTGAGATTGGTTTGATTTCATATCTTAAAATCTTCAAATTTAAAAATTATTTTTAAAATCAAATACTACTTTTCAAATTATTTATTTAAATTAAATTAAAAATTCGCCGACAATTTCTGTAGGCGACCCCTTTTCAAAATACAACATAACCTAAAAATATGCCGACAATTTTTGGCGACTCCGCTGGGGAAAATTCCTCTCTCCATTTTAATCAGATAATTCTGCTTTCAAAAATCGGTAGTGTATCCGTATTCCTAATGGATCAAACTACCCTTCTTTCCGTTGGAGTACTATGTTCATTTGTACCTTGAACAAGTATAGCCAACATTCTCTCGGATTTAGGAGCCACTGTTTAGACACCCCTAAACAGAGAGGTTCCGAGATCCTTTTACCTCATTTCTGAGGTGGGGTGGACCCCCAATAAGTGTTAGTTTAGGAGTGATCCTCCGAATCAAGAAGTCTTGCATGAGACTTTCTTTTCCTTTCCAACTCTGAATCGGATTCATTACCTTCTCTACACCTTTGATCATTTTGTTCTAAATAAACAAACCCTCTAATGAATGACTCTTTTAACAAATAACTCCTTCTTATAAATACATGAACAAGAATGTGTTCGGACTCTTTTCGATTCCTTTCTTTTCGTCCTGATGAGAGGAAGCATAACTTGGGACCGACAATCGAATCGCCCTACGTAAATGGAAGCCCCAAAGCTGATTTTCTCCTTCACCAATGGATCGGACTTCACCGTTTACAAGGATGAGCCGCCCGACAATGGGATCATCCGGTTTGGACAAGGATTCGAGAACACAAATGTCAAGATCACCTACGTTTCCTCGTTCGCATCGACAAACAAAGTATCCGAAGCCGAGAAGCCGTCGATCAAGTTCAACCTCAGGTCAACCCAAGAGTTTCCTCCCCGCAAAAGATCCCGACCGAGAGGAGTACCGCCGTCCGTGAAGGACCGTTCTTGCTACCCCCACTGGTCTAGTTGTCTCTACACCTACCCCGGCTTCTACCAGATTAAAGGGGAAGGAAATCCAGAACTATGGTGAACCTGTTACCGTGGAGGGTACAGACTTTCCTATGAGACCTTCTATTTTTGAAATCGGGTCCAGCTCAAGAATTCCAACACAAACACGGACCCAAAGAAGGAACAGAAGTAGGAAGATTGCTAGGAAGGCCAGAGCTGCCGAAGTTGCTTTCCTGGAGGAAATCCCAGAAATCCCCGAGTACACACCACTACCCGAATACATACCATTGCCTCGAAGATACACCCTTTTTAGAAGGAAGTAGATTCCATCCCCTTTCCGCCGCAACTCGACGAGGAAAATGTCCGCAGGATTGTTTCTACATTACCTCGACCCGCATACTACAACGACAAGCAGAAAGAAAAGGGCTAGGATCACACCATTCGCCCGACTACGGACCGTGATCGAGAAGCTAGCAAAGAAAGAGAAATGCCCCGTATCGGAGATTCTACGAAGGATAGGGCGGGTGCCGCTCAAATCCCGTCTCGGGCCCCGAGTAGAACCCGCCATCGTTACGTAAAAGCCAAATAAAAGGATGAAGGCTAGTCCGCCTATCGTCGTTTCGGGATTACGGATTAGGGAGGATACCACCTTCCAAAGCATTCGGGCCGACTGCACCATCCGGTCCTGGACCTTCTGCCGCTAGAAGGATGGTATGGCGTCCCACTACCGGACAGCTAAGATCGAAACAACAGACTCGAGAAGGAAAGTCTCGTCGGAGAGACTTGAATCCGAAGAAAGTGCTACCGCAAGAAAGGGGACTTGTGAGAAGGGAATCCGACAAACTATCACACGACAACCGCGAGGATGCACGTAAAAGACCGCTAGAGGACGCTATGGAAAAGTTGAGGACTGATATTCGACGACTAGCAAAAGAAAGAGAAGAGAAATTTAGAGACGATATTGATTCATTGGAATTCATGGATGATGAGTATGCAGAAATCAACATGGTCAAAACACGAGCTTCGTCAGCTTTGCAAGGTGCTCCTGCAGCCGCAGAAAGAGAGGAGCCGGAAGTAATGAGGAGGCAGCTTCAAGAGAGAGACGATACGATCGCCCAAATGGCGAAGAGGATGGAAGAGATGGTTAGTAGCCCTAGCCACTCTCCAAAGTCAAGTGCAACCCCAAAGAGAGACACCCCCGCAGGTCATTCACATTGTAGACGGAGGAAAGGAGATTACATCCGTCAACGGGGATGATCAGTTAAAGAAAGATACAACACAAAGTATGATTCCAGAAAAGGATATCAAGAGCTTGGTGGAACAGCAGGTGCGAGAAGCCTTAGCACAATTAAAGAGCAGGACATCCATTCGGACGGGTAGACCTTACCCGGAAGAATTCGACGTTGTCCAATACCCAAAAGGCTTCGTACCACCTCTGTTCAAAACCTTTGATGGAACCGGGAACCCCCGACAGCATGTTGCACACTTTCGTGCCAGTTGTTGCAATGCCGGCGGGAGCGATGCATTACTCTTCCGACAATTCGTCGACAGCTCGTCGTGGATCGCCTTTGATTGGTATGCGAATTACCGAATGGTTCGGTGAAGACGTTCTCGTAACTAGAAAACCTTTTCATCAAGCGATTCGCCGGAGCTCCGCACCACATCACCATAGGTGATTTAGTGGTAGAGAAGCGAAGCCGAACGAAACTTTGGTGGATTACATACTTCGATGGAGGAACTTAAGCATGAAGTGTGAACCACAACTACAAGAACAGCATGCAGTCGACATCTTACTTAAAAGCATTCACGGCCTGATAGCACTTCTCCTCAAAGGATTCACTATTAAGACTTTCGAGAAGTTGTTAAGCAAGGCCAGAAGCCTACAAGAGGAGGCGAAGCAATTAAGTTTCGCCGATAAGACAGACAAGCAAAAACCTGTGAAGACTATTGAAAAGAAGTCCGGGATCATTGCAGCAGTCGACAAAGGCAAGCAACCGATACAAATATCGTCCGAACGGCCACAGCAACCTCAATAGAATTATCAACAATCTCGACCTAGCTATCAGTCATCTCCACAGTATGAACAACCGCCTCGTCCGCAACGTACACTAAGGGAGCTTCTGAGCAGGGAATATCCATTCAAGAATGAGGCAGTACCAAAAATGTTCCATAGTCTGATGAAGACTCCAGATTTCCAGCTGCCAGAGCCTAAGAGACCAGAAGAAGTCCACAAGAAAGGAGATCCCAACTTTTGCCCCTACCACCGGATGCTTGGGCACAAGATAGAAGATTGCATTACCTTCAAAAGTTGGCTCAATGACAACCTTCGGAAAGGGAATATAACAATCCCGAAGGAGTACATGAAGGAACCCCAAAACGGAGGTTCCGTCAATGTTGTCTCGACTGATCTCATTGTTCCTATAGATCCCTATACGACTGACAATGGATGGACTACGGCTTGGACGAGGTCTTCAAAAAAGATTTTAGACAGCATCCAAACCGCCTCGGTGCGAGCTTCAATTCAGAGTTAGAAACCTGTCAAGTCGGCACTATCACTTACAATAGAAGAACCACCTCAACAGGAGACGATTAAAGAGAAGAAGAAAATCGACGAAGAAGAGAGGACCGGGGCTCCTAAGGCTAGACTAGGGGCTGCTTATCCTAGGATAGTTGTTTTGGATTCGGGGGAGAAATCCCTCGAACCTCTGACTCTGTATGATTATCTGCTCACTTCGGTGGGATCTTATAATGATAAGGGTGATGGCGTTGGCTACGTTTTGACTGTTTCTAACGATTACGTAACTAGCAACAATCCGGACATCGATTTCGATACCAATGACAATTCTCAAATCATACACAATCTCGACAATCACGATGACAAAGAAGGCATCCATCAAGGAGGCTACGAGAGTTCAACAAGCAACGAATCTATCTGCGAGTTTCGAGGAGCTCCAGTCACAATAGAATTAGAGCCTTCAGACTCTAAAGTTAATCCGGAAGAACCTGTCATTCCGATTCAGGAAGAAACACCAGTAAGCTCAACACTAGATTCAGAGGAAATTACGGAAGTTAACTTAAGAAGTGGAAGAGTTCTACCTCCGAGAATGGGTCCAAAGGACAAAGGAAAGCAGGTGGTTGTTCAGGAAGAACCAACCCCGGCAGAAGAAATACCCATTCGAGAAGAAGCCGAGACACATGAAAACAAAGTAGACTACAACGTGCTAGCCCATCTTAGGAAACTACCGACCAAACCGAGCATCTACGACGCTCTCATCTTATCAAAGGATATGAGAGAAGCTCGATCAAGGCCTTACTTGATCCGAAATTTGCTTAGCTCAAATGGCCGGAGATTCCTTAGATGAGGTTTGTTCGTTAAAGGAACAACGAGGTGTTATCTTCACGGACAATGACCTACTACTTGGGACAGCAGATCACAACCGACCGTTGTACATTTCAGTTACAATTAGGAAGTTTACACTCTCCGAAGTATTGGTGGATCCAGGAGCATCAATTAATATAATGAGTCTTCGAACACTAGCATACTTGGAAATTGATGCCCGCGAGCTCGAAGCCGACAAAATGTTATTAAGAGGATTCAACCAGAAAGGAGAAAGAGCCCTCGGATCAATAACACTATTAATGAAGACCGGTGACTTAGCAAAGACAACCACAAAATTTCACATAATTGATTCAGAAACGTCGTTCAACACTCTACTCGGCCGACCATGGATACATGAAAATAGGATGGTACCATCATCTCTACATCAGTGCATCAAATACTAAGATGGAGGGGAACAGTGCATCAAAGGTGACTTACAACCATTCTCCGTACATGAGATTGGAATCCATGAAGACGCAGCTTATTATGCACCACCGAAGAAAACAATCTTCTCCAGAGATACCATAACAAATGAAGCAAAGAAAGTTCGGGACAACGAAGAACCTGAAGTTCTAGTCCAACAGTCACTCACCACTCCCTTACGGCGAGATGGTGAAGGTTTCTCCACAACTCGCATCCGAGGTCGAGGTCGGGGACGAGGTCGTGGTAGAGACGTTAGGACAGTTGGACAGAGAAAACCAGCCCTCAATGTTGATCGGGAAGATAGTTACGAAGAAGAAAAAGAAATCAAACAAGAAGCAGCGACAATAAGTCGAAGAAGCCGCAATTCAAGATCTCTCTCGAAGATGAGAAGAACGAAGAATACAAATCGATGTACGAGAAGATTAACCACTATGTACATACTATGACCCTGACCCCGATCCATTCTAATAAGATCGAGGGTATGGTGGTCAAAGAGGTACGTAGCGGCGGTGCGAAGCCAATCAAATTCTACCGTGGTGCTTCTTCCTCCAAAACTGAAAATAATGTACAAGTTGAAGATGTCACTTCATCAGAATTAATGGAATTGCCTTTTGAGTGGTACTCTCCCTGTGTTCAAAATTTAATTCAGCGTGGTTTCGTACCTCGACAATGGACAAAAGGTCAATCACAACATTTTGAAAAATTATGGAATAACTCCGGTCGTCCACCCAATTCAAAGCATGGTCTCGGATTCGGCACGATAGAGATCGGCTGACGATACCGAATTTTGCTTGGTTGTCACTTGCGAGTCTAATGAAAACCGCATGGAAACTACGAAGAAATTAAAGATTTACAAATCGGAGACGCTCCACCGTAATTCAAAGAAGAGATTAAATCTACAATAGATGAGTTAACGGAAGTTAACTTAGGTACTAGTGAAGAGCCTAAACCTACCTTTGTTAGCTCCTTCCTCAATAAAGAAGACTCCGAAGAAATAATCATGTTATTAATGGAATTTAAAGACTTTTTTGCTTGGAGCTACGATGAGATGCCAGGATTAGCTCTAGAGGTCGCTGTCCATAAGCTAGGAGTGGATCCTACTTCTGTCCCAGTCAGACAAGGTCCCAGAAGAATGCATCTAGAAATTGAACAACAAGTCATAACTCAAGTTAAAAAGCTAATAGACGCTAAATTTGTCCGTGAAGAACAATACCCGACTTGGTTAGCCAATGTGGTGCCAGTCAGAAAGAAGAATGGTCGATCGAATTTGTGTGGACTTCGGAGATTTAAATAAGGCATGTCCAAAAGATGAATTCCCTCTACCAATCCTGAATTAATGATCGACATTGCTTCAACGCATGAAATATTCTCATTCATGGATGGATCTTCGTGGTACAACCGCATAAAAATGGCTCCGTAAGATGAAAAGCTTACAAGCATTCGGAACCCCGATCGGAGTATATTGCTACACGGTGATGCCATTCGGACTGAAGAACGCAGGAGCAACATACCAGAGAGCGATGACAAGAATTTTTGATGATCTCATCCACAATCAAGTCGAATGCAACGTGAACGATGTGGTCATCAAAAGCAAAGTAAAGGAAAATAACCTGTATGATTTGAGAATTGTTTTCTAACGATTAAGACAATTTAACCTTAAGATGAATCCCTTAAAATGCGCCTTCGGCGTCACCTCCGGGAAATTCTTAGGATTCGTTGTCCGACATTGTGGAATCGAAATCGACCCGGAAAAGATTAAAGCTATCTTAGAAATGCCGCCTTCCAAAACCTTAAAATAACTACGATCTTTTCAAGGGAAGCTGGCATATCTTTGACGCTTTATCTCAAACTTGTCAGGTAGGTGTCAGCCTTTCTTGGCACTAGTTAAAAAGGACGACAAATTTATTTGGGAAGAGAAATGCCAGAAGGCCTTCGAGGACATTAAACAATATTTAATTACACCTCCCGTCTTAGCAGCCCTGGTCTCGTGTAGACCGCGATACTTTATACCGCGGCTTTAGACGACTCTCTCGGAGCCCCGTTAGCCTGTGTCAATGATGAGGGTAAAAAATGCTCTTTACTACCTAAGCCGTCGTTTACTTCCGATGGAAATAAGGTATCCCGCAATCGAAAAGCATTGTTTGGCCTCGATCTTCGCCGCTCAAAAGCTCGAGCACTACATGCTTTCTCATAAGGTCAACCCGATTTCGAAATTTAATCCATTGCAATACTTCGATGACCCGTCCAACGCTTTCCGCGGACTTGCCGCGATGGTCAATGATATTATTGCAATTCGATATAACTTTAGTGCCTCTTCGTGCCGTAAAGGGACAAGTCCTAGCAGACTTCCTCGCAGCACACCCTTTGCCGGCAGAATCTCCTCTCAATGATGATTTGCCAGATGAACAAATAATGAGCTTAGATGACCCCGATGATCGACGTTGGGAATTATATTTCGACGGAGCATCTTCAGCACACAAAGACGAAGAATCGCAAGTGATAGTGCCCGGTAAGGCAGGAATCGGACTAATCTTTATAACACCGGAGCGGGGGATGTTAAGATACTCCTACCACTCGACGTAACCGTGTAAAAACAACGAAGCAGAATACGAAGCCCTCATAACAGGACTGGAATTAGCTATTCAAATGGGGATAACAGACATCAACATCTACGGGGATTCGCAGTTAATCATTCAACAGATAGCCGGACAGTATAGAATTTTAAAGCCAAGACTCGAGCAATACTTCCAGTATGCCATACAGCTGTTGGAAAAGATTCCGAATGTGACGATCTACAAAATTCCCAGAAAAGAAAATGCCTTAGCAGATGCGTTAGCTCGCCTCGCAAAAGAATTTGCCCGTTTGCAAGATGAGTCGATGGAAGTGTCGGTTCACGGACGTCGGGTCCCGTCACGACTCGACATGTACACGATACACAAATCAGAAAAGAACAAGAATCAGCTGTAACAAAGTGACGTAAAACACGGAAGATCGGCGACGACCATTAATGTACTACCTACAAACAGGAAAGCTACCAGACGATAGGTCGCTAGCCCATCAGATCAAGAAAAGAACTTTGTCCTACGCATTAATAAACAACACGTTATACAGAAGGTCTTTTGATCAAATGTGGCTAAGGTGCCTAAGCGGGTCCAAGGGCCGTGAAATTGTTAAAGAGATACATTCAGGACTCTGTGGCGCTCACCAGTCAGGTCCGAAAATGAAAATGAAAATTAAAAGACTAGGGTACTACTGGCCCTCGATGATGACCGATCGCATGAAAATCGCCAAGAGCCGTCACCAATGCCAAGTGCACGGAGTGGTTCTACACCAACCTCCAAATGTGCCGCACCCGACAATTGCATCGTGGCCATTTCAATGTTGGGGCACGTATATAGTGGGTCCAATAGAACCACCATCTTCAAAAGGACATCGCTTCATTCTTACGGCTACGTGATTACTTTTCCAAGTGGGCAGAGGCGGCTCCACTTAGAGAAGTGAAAGCACACCACGTGCTACAGCTTTTTAAGAACCAAGTTGTCTCACTGTTTCGGAGTGCCGCGCAGATCATCTCGGATAATGGGTCAACATTCGAAGCACTCAAATCAACAATTTTGTCAGGAGACACGGAATCGACTTGCGATATTCAACAATTTACTACCCAAGAGCAAACGGCCTGGCTGAGGCTTTTAATAAAACTCTTGTTCAAATCTTAAAAAAACTTTGGATGATAATAAAAGAAATTGGCGCGAAAAATTATTAGAAGCCTTATGGGCCTACCGGACAACCTTCAGAACACCTACTCAAGCTACACCTTACGCTCCGGTGTATGGGTCCGAGGCAGTGTTACCTTTAGAGGTACAGCTTCCTTCACTCAGAATTGCAGTTGCAAACAAGATCACGACAGAAGAGAATGCCAAATTACGACTAGAGGAATTAGAAAGCCCGGAAGGGAAAAGACTTGCAGACAGCGACAGAATTTAGAATTATACCAAGCTAAGATGGTTCAAGCCCATGACGATCGGTCCACCCAAGAACCTTCAAAGTTGGTGACTTAGTTCTCGTTCTCAAAAGACCTATCCTTGCACACCGCAAGATAGGAGGAAAATTTGAACCCACTTGGGAAGGGCCGTTCGTGGTCGAAGCAAGATACTCGGGAGGTTCCTACCAGCTAGTGAATTGCCAGGGAGAACGACATATGCTTCCGATCAATGGACGATACTTGAAAAAGTATTACGATACCTGATGTTTCGAAGGAATGAATTCTTTATCCTTAGAAGCACGGGCGAAGTAATTACTTATGACTGGGTCCGAACCCAAAAATAATAAAAAATGTGCTAAGATAAATGAAATCATGATAATAAAGTTTTCCTTGTTTTCTCTTCCAAATCAAAATCTCTTCCCTGATCTTATCCCACTTCATTCCTGTTAAATTTTAAAATATAAGAGTAATAAAAAAAAACTATTTTTAATAAACATTTTCTTAATGTTCTTGTTCTTAGTACAGCCCCTGATCCTTTTCCTTGTCTTTTCGCAGGGAAATGTCGAACGGGCGGTTGGTCCTGAACTTTAGAAATGGCGTAAGCCTTGCACTCGATGAAAAGAGGGTGAAAGATGGAGCGATAATCGAGGTTGACTCGGACTTCGCACCGAGCAGCCTACAAGACGAGGAAAGTGACTCGGATCCCGGCTGACCGAGTGGAACCGCCCGGCGGACAAAGTGATGAAAGTGGGTGGCCCAAGCCACCAATCCAGCAGCAAGAAAAGAAAAACAAACACTGAAGAAGATAAGAAAATGAAGTTTGTAGTCGCTACAGCAGAGGGCAGGCTTGTCAGCGCCGCGCCCACAGAGATTCAGGAAGTTCGAAGAGCTACTCTCACAGCAACGCCATGAAGAAATAAGAATCGCCGTATCAGTAAGATGTTAACCAAACTAGTAGCGGACCAGCGCGACGAGGCAGCTTGCTACCGCCGCGACATACACTTCGAGGACGCCGGTTCACCAGGAACTCGAAGAAAGGAGGCCAGCTCCTAGGATAACGAAAGGACCAGGGAAATCTCACGAAGATCTGAAGAAAGAAGGCTACCACGCTACCAGATAGAACCACCAGTGATGCATGACCTTGTTGCAGAAGCAACCCCGGGGGATGTCCCGACAGCCATCATCCCCGAGGAGCCGAGGTATGCAGGAGAAAGTGAAGGGATTGAGCCGTATATCCCACAATACGTCATTAGGCCTCGCCATTTGCAGATTATTCCAGAATACGAGCTGGAAAGAATGCAGAATGTCGAAAAGAAAACTTTTGAATACTTCAAGAGAATCAGAGGCAGAAGGATCAATATACTAGAAGGCTTTGAGCTACATACAGACGTATTCTCAGAATATGAGCAACAACAAATCGTGGATTGCATCCGGGATTTGAAAAGAATGGGCCGAGCAGGCCGCCTAAGAGAAAACACCTACTCAGAACCCCGAAGATGGATGCCAGGGAAAGGTAGAATTACAATACAATGTGGATGCTGCTACAATTTCGCAGAAGACAGGAAGGGAAACCCACCAGGGATACTCCGTCATGGCCAAGTGGATCCAATGTCATTAGTCATCAAGAGAATGGTAAAGAGGTTGATAACATGGAGGGTACCGCCAGCAGATTGCATACCCAATACCGCATTATTAACATCTACAACTGTGGTGACCGCATACCCCCGCACATAGATCACCACGACTTTGTCGACCTTTCGCACAGTCTCTTTCCCGAATGAGTGTAACATCATGTTCGGATCCGACCTCCGGATAGTAGGCCCGTGTGAATTCCGAGGGTCGTTGAAGATACCTTTACTCGTAGGTTCCGTCATGATACCGAAGGGCAACAGAGCGGATGTCGCTAAACATTGCATACCGAAGTACCAGTGAAGTGGATCTTAGTTACTTTCAGAAGGATGGACGACAGGAAGACACCTTACCACTTCCAGCCAGACCCGGAGCTAGAGAGCCTCCGGCCTTACGAGCTGTGAGTTACATGGAAAATATCACACCTCCAACTTACATCCATACGGCAGCCTTGCCAAGGATGGCTTGGAAGGTGATGTTATTGACCATGTACCCCACTATTCAGACATGGATTTTTGACAGATGCTTCTTTGGATGGATCGATAAAGATCATACATAGTCCGTTTTAAGTCTACATGGATTGTATGAGATGTATTCCAGATCGAGTTATATGATGTATCTTCAACAAGATTGGAATGAAAGTGACCATGTCACATTTTTGGCCTTCACCTTTTTTGTGCAAATTGACTGGGAAACGCTATTAAAGTTAAATGAACTTCGAACAAAGAACAGAAAAGAAATAAAAAAAAAGAGAATAAAAAAAAACTTTCCGTAAAAAAATCTAAAAATAATGAACACCAAATTCACATGAATATTAAATAAACGATAAAATAAATTCAAATCGTTAAAAGACAAACAAAATGAACATAAATTTCAAATCAAATTTTAAATCAAATTTCAAATTCAATCTTTCCAGATTTCAAATCAAATTTTAAATCAAATTCAAATTCAATCTTTCCAGATTCCAAATCTCAATCAAATCTCAAATTTGATCTTCCAGATCTCAAATCAATTCTCAATTGAAAATTCAAATTCAATCTCCCAAATCTGAAATCCAATCCGTTCTACCCTCTCCCTTGTCTGGGATGGAAGCGGTTGATTCCATTGACACGGATCGAATCCGATGGTGAGGGATTATATCCAATCCAAACCAGTAACTTCCGATCAACTCTTTTGAACGGGGTGTGTAGCATCTACATATTCCCTCCTAATCTATTTCCTTCATGAAAGTCTTTTACAACTTTCATGAAATTCTCGAAACACCAAAATTTCACACTTCTCAAATCATCACTACAAATCTTTGTAAAGTCAATGACTATTCAAATTCAAATTCTTGGAGTCGAGGATTTTACATCCGAGACTCGCATCGCTTTAGGATTCTTTCCCTATCGCAATGAAATACATCAAATTCAAATTCTTGGAGTCGAGGATTTTACATCCGAGACCGCATCGCTTTAGGATTCTTTCCCTATCGCAATGAAATGCATCAAATTCAAACTTTTGGGTTGAGGATTTTACATTCGAGATTGCATTGCTTTAGGATTCTTTCCTATCGCAATGAAATACATCAAATTCAAACTTTTGGGTCGAGGATTTTACATCCGAGACCGCATTGCTTTAGGATTCTTTCCCTATTACAATGAAATACATCAAAATCAAACTTTTGGGTTGAGGATTTTACATCCGAGACTGCATTGCTTTAGGTTATTCCCCTATCGCGATGAAATACATCAAATTCAGACTTTTGGGTTGAGGATTTTACATCCGAGACAGCATTTCTTTAGGTTCTTCACCTATCGCGATGAAATACATCAATTTCAGACTTTTGGGGTTGAGGATTTTACATCCGAGACTGCATTGCTTTAGGATCCTTTCACTATTGCAATGAAATACATCAAAATCAAATTCCTGGGGTTGAGAATTTTACATCCGAGACTGCATTGCTTTAGGATTCTTTCCCTATCGCAATGAAATACATCAAATTCAAACTTTTGGGTCGAGGATTTTACATCCGAGATTGCATTGCTTTAGGATTCTTTCCCTATTGCAATGAAATACATCAAATTCAAACTTTTGGGTTGAGGATTTTACATCCGAAACTGCATTGCTTTAAGATTCTTTCCCTATTGCAATGAAATACATCAAATTCAAACTTTTGGGTTGAGGATTTTACATCCGAGATTGCATTGCTTTAGGATTCTTTCCCTATTGCAATGAAATACATCAAATTCAAACTTTTAGGTTGAGGATTTTACATCCGAGACCGCATTGCTTTAGGATTCTTTCCCTATTGCAATGAAATACATCAAATTCAAACTTTTTGGAGTTGAGGATTTTACATCTGAGACTGCATTGCTTTAGGATCCTTTCCCTATCGCAATGAAATACATCAAAATTCAAACTTTTGGAGTTGAGGATTTTGCATCCGAGACTGCATTGCTTTAGGATCATTTCCCTATCGCAATGAAATACATCAAATTCAAATTCTTGGAGTTGAGGATTTTACATCCGAGACTGCATTGCTTTAGGATCATTTCCCTATCGCAATGAAATACATCAAATTCAAATTCTTGGAGTTGAGGATTTTACATCCGAGACTGCGTTGCTTTAGGATCCTTTCCCTATCGCAATGAAATACATCAAAACCAAATTCTTGGGGTTGAGGATTTTACATCCGAGACTGCATTGCTTTAGGATTCTTTCCCTATTGCAATGAAATACATCAAAATCAAATTCTTGGGGTTGAGGATTTTACATCCGAGACGGCATTGCTTTAGGATTCTTTCCCTATCACAATGAAATACATCAAATCAAATTCCTGGGGTTGAGGATTTTACATCCGAGACTGCATTGCTTTAGGATTCTTTCCCTATTGCGATGAAATACATCAAAATCAAACTCTTGAGGTTAAGGATTTTACATCCAATACCGCATTGCTCTGAGATCTCTCTTCATTGTAATGATTCAATCCAATCAATTCAATTTTCTTTTGAGGTTAAAGATGTTACATCTAAAACCACAAAATTCCAATCTTCATTACAAGTTCGAATTCCTTCAATTTAATCTTAACAAAACTTCAATCAAAATTGAAACTCCAAACTAAAATCTAAGCTCACACATCAAAACTTAAACTGAAACAAAATAAAATCTAAATTGAAATTCCCCCAAATCATGTGATTTGGGATTAACCTCCTTTCCCTTTCCCCAGCGAGAGTTCAAGAATCTCCAGTCTCAGAGATATACTTGACACTCCCCAGCGGAAACTCTTCTACTTTGTCCTAAGTTTGTCACTTGGACATCCGTGTTGGTTTTGTTGATCTCTTCGGTCAACGCCAATACGCGCGGTGTGCTTGGTTAGCTCACCACACCTATTGGGGTCCATTTGTTGACCTCATTTTCGATGAGGTCTTCTCTTCTTCTTTTAGTACTTAGGATCTAACCTTAGGCTTTTCCTTTGACTATCTTAGAGGACTAGAATCGGGACCCACCACTTAGAAATTCAAACCACTTCTTAACTCCCCGCAAACTCCACAAACATGATTGTAAACCCCTAATCACCTAGAGGGTGGAAATCAAATGTGGAAGTTTAAAGGATGAGTTTCTATAGGACTCTTTGGCCTTAGGACTGCCCTGGGTGGCCTGGTCTGGTGAAGGGCTGACTTAGACACACACTACAATCATACACTACACTTGCACACACCTCCTAAAACCACACCCATACTCAACTTGACCTCCTGACTCATGTAGGTGATTCACATGGATGGTCCTTAACCCCTAAGCCCTCGCTAAGAGGGTTAGGAACAACATAGTGGATGCCTCAAATGAGTCCCTTCATGGCTCATGTGGGCTTGATATGGCTTCATGGCTCAACCAAAATGATTTCATTCCACTTACATTCACCTAATCTTCAATTTCCCAAATTTTTAATTTTTTGACCCCCAGGACCCTACACCCGCTTAGCCTACCCAAAACCCTTGAAACTACCCAAATTTCTCAAAAATTTCCAAATCACCCAAAATTCTCCAAAATCATTCATAAACATTTCTCTCCACTCAAGTTGATCATCCATAGCCAAAAATACCAAAAATTCTAAAAATACCTCCCAATACCCTCCAAATACCCAAAATACCCCTCTTGACCCAAAAATCCAAAAATTCAGAAAATTCCCAGAAAATTCCAGAAAATCTCAAATATTCCCAATTTCATTTTGTTCAACTACACCATGGGCCAATTTTGTCAATTTACCCCACTTTTATCAAAACCCCAAATTTGACCCATTTTAAACCCAAAGTGAACCCAATGTCAAACCAAACCTACCCAATTGACCCAAATTCTGGTCCAATTCAATTCTAAACTTCAATTCAATAATCCCAACACCAATCTAGACCAAATCCAAGTCCAATTTGATTGACATTTTGATCCAATTTCACTTTTGGCCTTAAAGCCCAATTTGGACCCATGACCCAAACATAACCCAAACTCACCCAATTCAACTCCAATTAACCCCAAATCTTTTCCAAATCTTCCTTAACATTCCCACAAACAAAACACTAACATGATTTGCCCAACATTTAGACCCAAACCCCACTCAACTTCAACCCAAAGCTAAAAGGCCCTATTTTGACCTAAACCCAAACCTAACCCAAATGAGCCCAAACCCCAAAATCAAAGCCCAACCAAAGTCAAAACCTCTTTGAAACACTCCCATAAACATTTCCCAACATTAATTTTACATCAATTTCAACCCTAGCCCAACATTGGCCCAAGTTAGCCCAATTTGACCTATATTGGCCCATTCACCAAAGGAGCCCAAATTCAACCCAATTCAAACCCAAATCACTCCCAATTTACTCCAAGTCACTCATGACACATCTATGAGCTAAACCCAACAATCATTTGGCCCAAGCCTTTGCCAAAATTTCATCCTAAAATCCATTTTAAAATCCAAAAGCCCACTTCCCTAAACCATTTTAAAAGCCCATTTCCACCAAATACAAAAGCCCAAAATTGGCCCTAAAGCCCACATGGCAATTTCTTTTCATCATACCTTTAATTGATATCACCCCTAAGTTTCTAAATCATCATTAAACCATTCCAAATCAAGCTTCATACAAATTCCCATCAAATTACCAAAAATTTCTAAAATCCATTTTCATGAAATTGACCAAGCTTTTCCCCAAGCCAAAGACAAGCCATGCAAGCCATGGACAAGCCACACGAAGCCATGGAAGGTTTGACATGTGATCAAGCAATTAATTGCAAAAGGAGGAGCCTCTTTTAAGCCCCATTAAAAAGGTTTTAACCCTTTTAATGCTTCACCCTAATCCATGATTAATCAAAATATTCATGGATGGTGACATCTCTACCCTTTTCAAGCTGATTCACCTAATCCTCCCTCAGCCCAAATCAGCCATGGAAGGGTGCACCAAACCCAAAATGGTGGGTTGACCCATTTGGACCCAAAATGAGCCTCTCCCCATACCCTTTTGATTTAAACCCTTTACACATGTCCACGGTTAATTGACTACACAAACCTCCAGCCCTGGCCCACCTGGACCTGAGGGTGACCCATGCCTGCCGGCCAGCCGCCTGGGTCACCGGAAAACACCATGGTTGAGACCTTGGGAGGAGCCAAACTTTGGAATTCCACCTTGCTGAGCTGCGCCATGCCCAATGGCCACCATGGCTGTTCTTCCCATGCCCAGAGTAGCTGATCCCAACCCTTGGCCATCCCTGTGAGGCTCTCCAGCCACCTCTATTTAAACCCGACCCCTCATGGCCATGAGAGGAGAGTTACACAAACCTTGCCGAAACTCTGCCAAAATTGTTCCAAACCCTTCTCCATCCTTAGAGCAGTTGATCCCCAGTCAATTTGCCCTAATCCTCACTAACAGAACTCAATTTTTCAGCCAAAATTCCACCCAAAACCAGGACACTTCTCCACAGTGGATCAATCCTTAAATTGATTGGTCCTACACCTTCACCAGACCAAGGGAAGGAGTCCACCAAGAAAAGCCCCTCTCCAGTGCCACCCATCCGTTCCGGACTCCAAGCTTTGTGATCGGGCTTGGTCGAAATCATACCCGGAAACTTCATCCGGAGCTTGCCGGGATCCAATCGAAGGTGACACAACCCTCGCATTAAAGCCACACTTCTCCGAGCAAAGGTATGAGCTAATTCTTCATCCCGAGCTTCGGAGATTCTCCATTCCAAATGCTTTAATTTCAATGCATGATCACCGTATAGATGTATTCGTCTCTTCAAGACAAATCCATAGAGCATAAGAACACGAAAATCCATCGAGTATTGAGTGAGATATTGTGGATTTAGTGTGGACGGCTCTCGGGTGAGGATGCTTGGGGACGATGAACGGATGCCGTTCATTTAATACACGCGCGGACGGACGGCCAGGATCGCGTCGGATCAGGAGATGGAACGACACAGCGGGGCCCCGGAGCATTGAGTCAGATGGCGGCGTCGAATCAGAACACGCCGTGTGGCCTTTCGGAGCTGCCGAGGTTGATGCGGCGCCGCGTGGATAAATAGAAAATTAGGGTATTTTTGATTTATTTAATTCCCCTAAACTTCAAAAATACATAACTTTGTGTAAGAAAATCAAAAAAATAAAATAAAAATACCCTCTTGCTCAGTGAACAGAGGAGAATAATGTGGAAAAGAAATCATTTAATTTCATCAAGTATGTTATTTTTAATGATTTATTTACCCTCTGCATTATTTTAATTCTCCATGCATATAGGAAATTCACCATGGCATGAGACCATAGGGCTTTTGAAGCTTTTCAATATGGGAACATTCCCTGAATTTTCCAAAGTCAGAGGCCATCCCTATGAGAGGTTATTGATTTTTCAAATTCATGTTACTGTTTTGAGTATTTTAAATTCAATAATTAGCATGTTGTGAAATAAATTCTAGGAAAATTTGGTGATGTCTCTTATGACTAGAGGACCCTAGAAAAAATAGATTTTGGATTAATTCATTTAAAATAACCCTAATTGGCTTAAACACTCAAAATAGCTCCTTAATTAATTAGAGCTAACCATACATCAAATTGGCTTGAAATCAATTCTCCACTGACCTTTAGGATCAGAGGAACCCACCATAAAAATTTGAAGTCAATTGGACTTGGTTAGCCCTACTAAATGGGTTGATTAAGCCACTTAGTCATTTTAAACTTTAAAAATTCATAACTTTCAAAATACCTTTCAAAAATTCACCAAATTAGTTTTAGAGCCTCTCTGATATCAGGGGAATTTAAGGAAATTAAAATTTCAATTTTCTAAAAAATTTAATTTTTTGCATTATGTTAATATTTTAATAATTAAAAAATAATAAAAATCACAAAAATAATAAAATTCACCAAAATGTTATATTTTGAATTTTAATCACTTAGGAACAAATACCACATTTTTCTTAGGTCTATTTAATGAGATATTAAATTTTAAAGCCCTAAGGTAATTTTAAAATTAAAAAAATGTATATTCTAGCATTTTCACTAAAATAATTATAATAAATCAAAGAAAAATCAAAAAATTGTAAAAATTGATTCTCTGATTTCCTTGATATCAGAGAGATTTTTGAAAAATATAAATTTCATTTTTCAACCTTTATTTTATTTTTAAATTAATTAATACTCCAAAACTTAAAATAATTATAATAAAAATAATATAATTAAAAAAATCACCAAAATTGGTCCAAGTGGTCCTCTGGTCATTAGGAATGTCCCATAATTTTCTTAAAGGCAGAAACTTTTCCTTGGTCATATTATTAAATTTTCCTTAGAAATTCTTATTTTCCACCAAAAATAATTACATAATTAAATTAAATACAAAAAAATCACATTTTCTCCTCTCATGTCTTTATTGACATATGAGTGAAGTCACATAAAAATTTCAAGTTCATTTAAGCTCAATATAGTGAGTTATGGAATTATTAAGCTTGAAGGGCAAAAGTGGTAATTAAAATTTTAACCCTTAATTAAAACTTTAGGTTTAATAAAATTAAAAAGTAAAATATTTGATCTTAATCTGATTTGGATGATTGAAATTTAGATAATTAAAGGGTAGAAACCTATTAAACAATTTGAAAATAATTAAAATAAACCTTAATTAAATAATTGATTAAATTTGGAAGAATAATAAAATTGGAATTATTAAAATAGGGATATTATTAGGAAGAGATTTGTTCTTTGATCTAAGGATCCCTAAATTAATCATCTCAACAATATTTAATTTCTAATTAAAATGATAATTCAAATTTAAGTTTTAAAATGTTAAAGGACTTAATCATTAAAATTAAATTAAAGGTTAAATTATTAAACTCTTTTTAAATTTTGAAGTAAATTAAAATTAAAAATAAAATTAAATTAAAGATTAAATTAAATTAAATCAAACAAATTAAATTAATTTAAATTAAATTAAATCAAATAAATTAAATTAAATTAAATTGAACAAATTAAATTAAATTGAATTAAATTTAATTAAAATTAAATTAAATTAATTAAATAAAATTAAATAAAAAATAATTAAATTAAATTAAATTAAATTAAATTAAATTAAATTAAATCATATTAAATTAAATTAAATTAAATTAAATTAAATTAAATTAAATTAAAAATAATAATAATCAAGTTAAAATTAAAATTAATTTAAATTAAATAAATTTAAATTGAAGCTAAACCAAATCAAATTAAATTAAAGTTAAATTAAATTGAATTAAAAAAAATAACATCACCTAAGACATGAAGAAATTAAATATAAAGCAACTTGAACACTATTCCAAATTTAAATTCGATAACCGAAATTAAACTAAATCACAAACCATTTCAACACTATTTTGCCTCTAAAGCTTTGGTTATCATAACTACTAAACGTAACGTTAAATGAAATGTTACTTCACTTATAGTGATATTCAAATGTCCTAGTTCATCGAGCAAGATAACAAAACTTGAATTTCCGGACGATTAATTCATTTGCATAATTAAATTCATTCGGACTTAAAACAATTCTAGCAATATCGAAAAGATGTTTAAGATTCTTCTTAAGCACTTCCTCAATATGATAGGATATTTATAAGAACAATCGAACTTAATTATTCTTTCATGAAGAAAATCGTCCTCAAACCAAAACACAAGAACCTAGACGTCATAGGAAATGACTAGCCATAGGATTAGAATTTGGTAGAAAACCATAACCCTTCCCTTAGCTTTACCTAAGAACTTGCTTAAATATTCTAAATTGCAGCTTGGGATGACGGGAAGACCCTCCGTGTATGCTTTTATTTTATCGCAATTTACCTTATTGCAATTTATTTAATCGCATCGCACTTACTTTTATTGCATGATAAACAACTCGTTGCATGAAAACCCACACCTTTAGGATAAGTCCCTAAACCTGAAACCAAAACTAAATTAAAAGTCATTGCAAGATAAAATTCACCGCCACAACATTTCAAAACATAAAACAACTCAAAATTTAATCACAAATAGAATACAAAACTACAACTACAACTAAATTAAAACGTCTTGTTGGATGATCGGAATACCTCTGATGATGTAACCTACGTGTTGCTAACTGGGATTTCCCACGGTCTAAATGAAAGTTTGGAACTCATTTAGTCGAGTTTAGCAAATTCATCTGGACTAAGTGAATCCCATAAAAATAACGATGCCGGAAGGATGGAACCGTAGGATCTTAACCGGTGTCGTTATAATCAACTTTAAGATTTGTTTTAATTAAAACACAAAAAATACTTGGAAATTAAGATTTTCTCTAAACCAAAACACTTTTCTCATCTCATGATTTATGACTTCTAAAACTAAACCTCTACAACAGCAAGGAGCTTGGAGCATGGTGGGCAGCACGGCCATCGTCGTCAGCAAAACTTGAATCTACATCAGCTAAACCTTCTTAGAATTAAATGACCAATCCATAGGACTCCGAGGTAGTTTGCCTAGTGTAACATAAATCCTCAACCTTTTGTTAGGCATTTGCATTGCAAATTAAGCCCTGACCGGACTTAGGATTCCAAGGTAGTCGTTCGGTACGACATAAACCCTCATAACTTCAAGGCTATTTGTCTGATTTTATCATACAAATATAAGTCCAAATTAATTAAAATTGGCAAGATCGAAACATTAAATAAATATTAGGATCTTCCTAAATTCAAGCCAAACAACAGGATAGCCGGGAAATTACCGAAGTTCGCTTCAAATCTGTAATTTCTCCTACCTTTCTTCCTTTGAAATCCCAAAATAAAATCTTCCAAATTTGATCCATTCCCTATTGAAATTCCAAAACTCAATCCTTTGAAAGCTTAAACTTTGAAATTCTTGAGAGCAGAATTACTGATTATTATCGAGAGTTTTCTTAGGTGATTCCCGTCACTTAAGATGTAATTAACTATAGGGGCTTGCCCTTATAGGGAATTTAAAGAACCCGTGTAATATAAACCCCGTTTAATGCTTTCAATTAAGCGAGGAATTTGTCGGCTTATAAAATTGGTTCGCAGTACCAAACGGATGTCACAAATCTTCTAGTTTATTTAATCGAGCCCCATCGTCAAGCAGTGTGCCTATTCTTCGGGATAGATACACGGTTTGTGGTACGGTGCTCATTTATATAAACTATTTGGGATGTGAGATCGGTTTGATTTCATATCTTAAAATCTTCAAATTTAAAAATTATTTTTAAAATCAAATACTACTTTTCAAATTATTTATTTTAATTAAATTAAAAATTCGTCGACAATTTCTGTAGGCGACCCCTTTTCAAAATACAACATAACCTAAAAATTTGCCTATAAGAATGCTCTCGCGGATGCGTAGCTCGCCTTGCAAAAGAATTTGCCTGCTTACAAGATGAGTCAGTTGCAATGTTAGTTCAAGGACGACAGGTCCTATCACAGCTCGACATGGATATGATACAGAAATCAGAAAAAGCAAAGGAATCGATTGCAAGCAGTGACGGAAAACACGGAAGATCAGGCGTCAGCTCGCTAATGACTACTTGCGGACAGGGAAATTACCAGACGATAAGTCATTAACACATCAAATCAAGAAAAGAGCTCTGTCTTACACATTAATAAACAATACATTATACCGAAGGTCTTTTAATCTGATGTGGTTAAGATGCCTGAGCAGGTCCGAGGCTCGTGAAATTGTCAAAGAAGTGCATTCAGGACTTTGTGGCGCTCATTAGTCGGGTCCGAAAATGAAAATGAAAATTAAAAGACTATGGTATTATTGGCCCTCGATGATGACCGATTGCATGAAGATTGCCAAAAGTTGTCACCAGTGTCAAGTGCACGGAGTGGTTCTACACCAAGCTCTAAACGTGCTACATCCGACAATTGTGTCGTGGCCATTTGAGTGTTGGGGCACAGATATAGTGGGTCCGATAGAACCACCTTCTTCAAGAGGACATCGCTTCATTCTTGCAGCTACAGACTATTTTTCTAAATGGGCTGAAGCAATACCACTCAGAGAAGTGAAGGTACACCACGTGCTACAGGTTTTCAAGAATCAAGTTGTATATCATTTTGGAGTACCGCGCAGAATCATTTCAGATAATGGGTCTGCATTCAGAAGTACAAAAATCAACAATTTTGTCAGAAGACATGGAATCAATTGGCGATATTCAACGATCTACTACCCAAGAGCATACGGCTTGGCCGAGGCTTTTAATAAAACTCTCGTTCAGATTTTAAAGAAAACTTTGGATGACAACAAGAGAAATTGGCACGAGAAGTTGTTAGAAGCCTTATGGGCCTACAGGACGACTTTCAGGACTCCTACTCAGTCTACACCTTATACTTTGGTGTACGGGTCCAAGGCAGTTTTACCTTTAGAGGTTCAACTTCCATCACTCGGGATCGCGAGCTTGCAAATAAAATTACTACAGAAGAAAATGCCGCATTACGACCGGAAGAACTGGAAAACTTGGAAGGAAAAAGACTTGCAAGACAACAAAATTTGGAACTATACCAAGCTAAGATGATCCAGTGCCCATGATAAACTGGTCCGCCCAAGAACTTTCAAAGTTGGTGACTTAGTTTTTGTTCTCAGAAGACCTATTCTTACACATCGCAAGATAGGAGTCAAATTTGAACCGACTTGGGAAGGGTCGTTTGTAGTTGAGGCAGTCTACTCAGAAGGCTCCTATCAACTTGTGAATTGCCAAGGAGAACGACAAATGCTTCCAATCAACGGACGATATTTGAAGATGTATTACGCAACCTGATGTTTCGAAGGGTGGCCTCTAAAATAGAGATTTATCCCTAGAAACACGGGTAAAGTAATCACTTTGTGACAGGGTCCGAACCCAAAAACATAAAAAATGGATAAAAATAGAATATATGTGCTAAAAATAAAATATGTGAAAATCATAATAATAAAGTTTTACCCTTCTTTTGAAATTAAATATTGTTCCTGATCTTTCTTCATCTTTTCCTACTTTCCTTAAAAATTAAAATTGGAGTAAATGAAAAAGAGTCTTCAGTGATAAATACTTTCTTAATGTTCTTGTTCTTAGTACAGCCCTTGATCCTTTCCTTGTCTTTTGTGCAGGGAAATGTCGAACGGGCGGTTGGTCCTAAACTTTAGAAATGGCGTGAGTCTCGCACTTGATGAAAAGAGGGTGAAGGAAGGAGCAGTGATAGAGATTGACTCGGACTTCACACCAGGTGGCTTACAATACGAAGAAAATGATTGGATCCCATTTGATCGAGAAGAACTTCACAGTCAAATAGTGATGAAAGTGGGTGGCCCGAGCCACCAATCTAACAACAAGAAAAGAAAAATAAACGCTGCAGAAGGTAGGCTTGTCAGTGCCGCGCCCGCAGAAATTCGAGTAAGAAGAGCTACTCTCACTGCTACCCAGCGACGAAATAAGAATCGTCGTATTCGCAAAATGTTAACCAAGTTAGCAGAAGATCAACATGAACAGAAAGTGGGTACTATTAGTGCAAATGCCCCAAAGAGACCGGTTCACCAGGAACCAGAAAGAAGAAAGCCAACTACAAAAAGATTGGAACAGATGAAAGAAATACCAGGGAGAGCAGAAATAGAGTCGGTGCCTCAACGCCGAGACATGTAGGAGAACATGCTGGGGTTGAGCCATACATCCCACAGTACATTACCAGACAACGAGGACTTCAGATAATTCCAGAATATGAGCTAGAGAAAATGCAGCTAGTTGAAAAGAAGACCTTTAAATACTTTGAAAGGATTGGAGGCGGAAGAATCAACATTTTGGAAGGCCTCGAGTTACACACGAGTGTATTCTCGAATACGAGCAACAGCGGATTGTGGATTGCATTCTAGAACTTCGGAAGATGGGTCGAGCGAGGCCGTCCGAGAGAAAAGACTTATTCAGAACCCCAGAAATGGATTCCAGGGAAAGGAAGAGTCACAATACAATGCGGATGTTGCTATAATTTCGCTGAAGACAGAAAAGGGAATCCACCAGGGATACTCCGTCACGGTGAGGTGGATCCCATGCCGAGAATAATTAAAAGAATGGTGAGAAGAATGATAACGTGGAGGGTACTGTCAGCAGACTGCATACCCAACAGTTGCATCATCAACATCTATCAGAAGGGTGACTGCATACCTCCACACATAGACCGCCACGACTTTGTCAGACCTTTCTACATAGTTTCGTTCATCAACCAGTGCAATATCATGTTCAGATCTGACCTCCGGATAGCAGGCCCGGGTAAGTTCCGAGGGCCAGTGGAGATACCACTTATGGTAGGTTCCGTCATGATATTACAAGGAAATGGAGCAGACATCGCAAAACATTGCATACCAGGAGTACCAGTGGAGCGGATCTCCGTCACCTTTAGAAGGATGGATGACAGAAAGACACCATATCATTTCCAGCCAGATCCAGAATTGGAGAGTCTCCGGCCATACGAGCTGTGAGTTAGATGGGAAATAGCACACCTCCAAAGCACATCCATGCGGCATTCCTGCCAAGGGTGTCTTGGAAGGTGATGTTATTGACCATGTACTTTACTATTCAGACATGGATTTGGCAGATACTTTTTGGATGGATCAACAAGAATCATACATAGTCCGTTTTGAGTCATGGATTGTATGAGGAATATTTCAGATCGAGTTGTATGATGTGTCTTCAACAAGATTGGAATGAAAGTGACCATGTCACTTTTTGCCTTCACCTCTTTTGTGTAAATTGAATGGGAAACGCCATTAAAGTTAAATGAACTTCGAACAAAGAACAGGAAAGAAAAGGAAAATAAATAAGAGACTCTTTTTCATAAAAATCCGAACATTAAAAAGAATTTCAAATCCACATGAACTTCTACAAACATTCTCTGCACTTTACAATATGTTTTCACAATCTCTGCATTCATAAATCTCAGCAATATGTTCGATCTCCGCATTCATAAAACTCTACATTCCCAAATATCAGCAAAATCTTTCTCAAATCTCAGCATAAGCCAAATCTCAGTAAAATTCTTCATAGTCATAGCATAAATCAAATCTCAACAAAATTTTTCACAACCACTGCATAAACTGAATCTCAACAAAAATTCCCCATGGACCTCAGTAAAATTTCCCTCAATCTCTGCATAAATAAATTTCAACAAAATTCTTCGGTCTCAGCGATAAGTCAAGCAAAATTCTTCAATGTCTCGCACTCATGGAATCTCTACAATTCTCGGCATTCGGGATAGGCTTCCGCCCTACTCCCATCTCAGACAATCTCGACATTCGGGATAGGCTTCCGCCCTACTCCCATCTCCGCAATCTCAGCATTCGGGATAGGCTTCCGCCCTACATTCATCTCGACGAATCTCAGCATTCGGGATAGGCTACCACCCTACTCCCATCTCAACGAATCTCGACATTCGAGATAGAGCTTCCACCCTACTCCCATCTCGAGCAATCTCGACATTCGGGATAGGCTTCCGCCTACTCCCATCTCAACGATTCGAGATAGGCTTCGCCCTACTCCAATCTCAGCAATCTCGACATTCGGGATAGGCTTCCGCCCTACTCCCATCTCGAAGAATCGGGATAGGCTTCCGCCCTACTCCCATCTCAAGAATCGGGATAGGCTTCCACCCTACTCCCATCTCAGCGAATCGGGATAGGCCTGCCGTACTCCCATCTCGAGCATTCGGGATAGAGCTTTCACCCTACTCCCTTCTCGACGAATTCTCAGCACTAGGGATAGGCACAGTCCTACTCCTTTCTCAGTAATCTCAAAATTTGATCCTCTCAGCAAGAAATCGAAATTAAAACACTCTGCATTTCGGATAGGCTTTGTCCTATTCTTCCTCAGCATTTGGAATAGGTTCAGTCCTACTTCCTTCTTAGCATACAAATGCATTCGGGTGGACCTTAGCCCTACTCTTTTCTCCGCATAAAATCAAGTTGAAACTCAAATTAAAATTCAAACTCAAAATTAAAACTTGAGACAGAAAATGAAATGAATATAAGATCCCATCTCTTGAAATCTTGTGATATGAAATTCACCTCCTTTTTCCCCAGTGAGAGTTCTAGAATCTTCAGTCTTGGAGATTTACCTGATACTCCCCAGTGGAAATTTCTTACACTTCATCCTAAGTTTGTCACTTGGACATCTATTTTGGTTTTGTTGATCTCTTCGGTCAACGCCAATACGCACGGTGCACTTGGTTAGAACACCACACCTATTGGGGGTCCATTTGTTGACCTCATTTTTGATGAGGTCTTCTCTTCCTTCTTTAGTGCTTAGGATCTAGCATTAGGCTTTTCCTTTGACCATCTTAGAGGACTAGAAGTGGAACCCACCCTTTAGAAGTCCAAACACCTCTTGACTCCCCGCAAACCCCACAAGCTTGATTGTAGACCCCTAATCACCTAGAGGGTTGAAATCAAATGTGAAGGTTTAAAGGATGAGTTCCCTATAGGACTCTTTGGCCTTAGGACCACCCTGGGTGGCTTGGTCTGGTGAGGGTTGACTTACACACTCACTATACTCACACTCTACACTCTCACACACACAATCCAAATCCTAAAACCACACCCATACCCAACTTGACTCCTTGACTCATGTAGGTAATTCATATGAATGGACCTTAACCCCTAGGCCCCTGGTTAAGAGGGTTAGAAACAACATAGTGAATGCCTCAAATGAGTCCTATCATGGCTCATATAGGTTTAATATGATTTCATGGCTCAACCAAAGTGCTTCCATTTCACTCATATTTGATCAATCGTTTTTTTTTCAAAATTTTAATTTTTGACCCCAGGAACCTTACACCTATCAAACCTACCAAAAGCCCTTAAAATTGCCCAAATCCTCCAAAATTTCCAAATCACCCAAAATTCCCCAAACTTAACCTTGAACATTTCCTCACCAATCAAATTGATCATCCATAGCCAAAAATACCAAAAATTCTAAAAATACCCCCAAATACCCTCCAAATACCCAAAATGCCCCTCTTAGCCAAAAAAATCCAAAAATTTATAAAATTTCCAGAAAATTCCAAAAAATCCCAAATATTCCCGATTTCATTTTGTCCAACTACACCATAGGCCAATTTTGTCAATTTATCCCACTTTTAGCAAAACCCTCAATTTAGCCCATTCTTAAACCAAGTGAACCCAATGTCAAACCAAACCTACCTAATTGACCCCAATTTTTGTCCAATTCAATTCTAAAATTCAATTCAATATCCACAATATCAATCTAAACTAAATCCAAGTCCAATTTGATTGACATTTGGGTCCAATCTTACTTTTGACTTTAAGGCCCAATTTGTACCCATGACCCAAACTTAGCCCAAACCAAACCAATTCAACTTCAATTGACCCCAAACCTTTTATAAACCTTCCCTAACATCCCCATAAACAAAAAAACTAACATGATTTTCCCACAATTTACACCCAAACCCCACTCAAATTCAACCCAAAACCAAAAAGCCAAATTTTGACCTAAACCCAAACCTAACCCAAATGAGCCCAAGTCCCAAAACCAGAATCCAACTAAAGTTGAAACCTCTTTGAAACACTCCCATAAACATTTCCCAACATTAATTTTACATCAATTTCAACCCTAGCCCAACATTGGCCCAAATTAGCCCAATTTGACCTACATTAACCCCTTTACCAAAGAAGCCCAAATCCAACCCAATTCAAACCCAAATCACTCCAAACTTGTTTCAAATCAATCATGACACATCCTTAGATAAAACTCAACATTTATTTGGCATGTCCCTTTGCAAATTTTTCTATTCAAAAGCCCATTTTCAAACCTAAAGTCCCACTTCCTTAAACCACTTTAAAAGCCCACCCAAGACCATTTCAAAAGCCAAAGTTTTGAATCCAAAGCCCACATGACATTTCTCCACATCATCCATTTAATCAAAATCACCCCTAAGTTCCAAAATCATCATTAAACCATTCCAAATCAAGCTTCATGAAAATTCTCCACCAAAATACCAAAATTCCTAAATTCTACTTCCATGAAATCGACCAAGCTTTATCCTAAGCCATAGTGCAAGCCATGAAGCCATTCTTAAGCCACATGCAAGCCATGTGAGTTGTTTACATGTGACCTTACCACATTGGGAAAAAGGAGGAGGTCTTTTAAGCACTTCCTAAAAGCCATTGACCTTACTTATGATTCCCCTTAACCCAAATATAATCCAAATATTCTTGGATGGAGACTTCTCCACTTAAGACCAGCTGACCCAACTGATTCACCCAGCCTAAAACCAGGTCATGGGGAGGTGAACTAAACCCAAAATCATGGGTTAACCAATTTGAGCCAAAATACATTCTTCCCCATTCCATTCCAAGCTATCCTCTTTACACATGGCAAAGCTCAATTGCTCGCACAAACCTCCAGCCCTGACCCACCTGGACCTGAGGGTGACCCATGCCTGCCGGCCGACCGCGTGGATCACCGGAAAACACCATGGCCGAGACCTTGGGAGGAGCCAAACTTTTCAATTCTGCCTTGCTGAGTTGTCCCAACCTAATTGAACACCATGGCTGTTCTTCTCTTGCATAGAGCAGCTGATCCAGAGCCCTAACTCCCCCTGGGAGGCCCTCCACCCTCTCCTATTTAAACACCACCTCCTCTCGGCCATGAGAGGTGCTGAAACAAACCTTAAGGAAACTCGCCAAAATCATTCCGGACCACTCTCCACACAGAGAGCATTTGATTCCCACCGGATTCCACCCAATTCCCTCCGAATCGAGCTCAATTTTGAGTTCAAATTTCAGCATAAAAACTAGGACACTTCTTCACAGTGAGCCAATCCGCAAATTGATTGGTCCTACACCTTCACCAGACCAAGAGAAGAAGTTTCCCCCTAAAAGCCCCCTCACCAGGCCAGCCATTGCTTACAGCCTCCAAGCTTTGTGATCGGGTTTGGTCGAAATGATACCTAGACAATTCACCAGGCTAAGGGACTTCATCTGGAGCTTGCTTGGACCCAATCGAACGAGACAAAACTCTCAGATCGATGCTTCACTTCTCTGAGCAAAGGTATGGACTCACTCTTCCTCTTGAGCTTCCAGAGATTCTCAATTTAGTTTGGGTCAATTTCAATACATATTTACCGTATGGATGTGTTCGTCTCTTCAAGACGAATCCATAGAGCATAAGAACTCGAAAATCTGTTGAGAATCGAGTGAAAAATTAGGATTAGAAGGTTGACGGTCACGGGTTCACACCAGTCGTAGACGATGACTGGGAACCGTTGGATCGCGCGTGTATCGAGTGGACGGGACATGAACTGCGGGCCCCTGGAGTGCTGAGTCGGATGGCGACGCTGAATCTAAACACGCCCCGTGGCCTTTCGGAGATGCCGAGGTTGAGTCAACGCCGCGTGGATAAGTAGGAAATTAGGATTTTTCTTATTTATTAAATACCCAGAACTTCAAAAATTCATAACTTTGTGTAGAAAAATCATAAAAATAAAATAAAAATATCCTCTTGCTCAGTGAACAGAGAAGAATAATGTAGAAAAGAAATCAAGTAATTTCATTAAGAATTTTATTTTTAATGATTTATTTACTCTCTGCACTATTTCAATTCTCCATGCATATAGGAAATTCACCAAGGCATGAGACCATAGGGCTTTTGAAGCCTCTGAACTTGGGAACATTCCCTCAATTTTGCAGGGTCAGGGGCCACTCCTATGAGAAGTTATTGATTTTCCAAGTTCATGTTACTATTTTGAGTATTTTAATTCCAATAATTAGCATGTTGGGAAATAAATTCTAGGAAACTTTGGTGATGTTCCTTATGAACAGAGGAACCTAGGAAAAATAAGTTTTGAGTTAATTCACTTGGAACAACCCTAATTGGCCTAAACACCCAAAATTGAACTTTAATTAATTAGGTTTAACTACTAATCAAATTAACTTACAAACAATTCTCCACTGTCCTCTAGGGATAGGAGAACACCACATAAAAATTTGAGATCAATTGGACTTAGTTAGCCCAAACAAATGGGTTAATTAAGCCCCATGAATGAAATCAAACTTTAAAAATTTATAACTCACAAAATACTTTTCAAAAATTCACAAAATTGGTTATGAAACTTCTCTGATATCAGAGGAACTTAGGAAAATTAAAATTAAAATTTTCTAAAAAAGTTGATTTTTATCAATATTTTAATAATTTCAATAATTAAAAAATATTAAAAATCACAAAAATATTAAAAATCACAAAAATTCTAAACACTTAGGAACAAATTAAATATTTTTCTTAAGTCCTTAGGATAAGATATTGAATTTTGAAGGTTTAATGTAATTTTTAATATTAAAAATGTATTTTTCTTAACCTTTTCACTAAAATAATTCTAATAAATCAAAGAAAAATTAGAAAATTTTAAAAATTAGTTTCTGGTTTCTTTGGTATCAGAAAGATTTTTTAAAAATATAAAATTCATTTTTCAACCTTTATTTTATTTTTAAATTAATTAATACTCCAAAATTAAAAATAATTATAATAAATAAAATAAAATTCAAAAAATCACTAAAATTAGACCAAATGGTCCTCTAGTCATTAGAAGTGCCCCATAATTTTCTTAACGATAGAAAATTTTCCTTGGTCATCTTATTAAATTTTCCTTGAAAATCCTTATTTTCCACAAAAAATAATTATATAAATAAATTAAATACAGAAAAATCACATTTTCTCCTCTAATGTCTTAATTGACATGTGAGTGAAGCCACATAAAAATTTCAAATTCATCTAAGCTGAATTTAGTGAGTTATGGAATTATTAAGCTTGAAGGGCAAAATGGTAATTAAAACTTTCAACCTCTAATTAAAATTTTAGGCTTAATAAAATGAAAGAGTAAAATAGTTGATCTTAATCTGATTTGGATGATTGAAATTTAAATAATTAAAGAGTAGAAACCCATCAATCAATTTTCAGAATAAACCTTAATTAATCAATTAATTGAATTTGGAAGATTAATAAAAATTGAAATTATTAAAATAGGAATAATATTTAAGAAGATATTTATTCTTCAATTTTAAAATCCCTAAATTAATCACTTCAATAATATTTAATTCCTAATGATAATCTAAATTTAAGTCTTAAAATACTAAAAGACTTAGTCATTAAATTAAATTAAAAATTAAAATATTCAAACTAAATTAAATCAAAATTTCAATTAAATTAATACTTTAATAATTAAATTAAATCATCTTTAAAACATAAAATTAAAATTAAAATAAAATTATATTAAAATTTAAATTAAAATTAAAGTAAATTAAATTAAATTAAATTAAATTAAGTTAAAACATATTAAATTAAGTTAAATTAAATCAAAAATTAAATTAAAATAAAAATCAAAACTAAATTAAAAATTAAATTAAATTAAAATTAAATCAAACCAAATTAAATTAAATTAAATTAAATAGAATTAAATAAAACATCACTTAAGACATAAAGAATTCGAAACAGATCTAAAATAACTTGAACACTATTCCAAACTTAAAATCCATTAATCAAAAAATAAATTAAATCACAAATCACTAAAACATCATTTGCCCTTAAAAGCTCTTGTTATCATAACTCCTAGATGGAGCATTAGGTGAAGTGGCACTTCACTCATAGGATATTCAAACATCCTAGTTCACTGAGCGAAAGAACAAAACTTAATTAAACCTCGGATGATTACTTCACCTGATTAATTAAATCCATTTGGACTTAGAATAATCCTAGAGATATTGAAAAGATGTTTAAGACTCTTCTTAAGCACTTTCTCAATATGACAGGATATTTATAAGAACAATTGAACTTAATTGTTCTTTGATGAAGAAAATTGTCCTTAAATCAAAATACAAGAACCTAGACGTCATAGCAGATGACTAGCTATAGGATTATGACTTTGATAGACAACCAAAATCTTTCCCTAAGCTTTACCTAAGTACTTGTTGAAATATTTAAATGCCCTAACATGTGTTTTAAGTGCAGCTTGGGATGACGGGAAGACCCTCCAGGTACGCTTTTATTTTATTGCAAATGTACTTCACTTTTCTTGCATGATAAACAACTGTTGCATGAAAACCAAAACCTTTAGGATAGTCCCTGAACTGAAACTAAAACTAAATTAAAAGTCATTACAAGATAAAAATTACCGCCACAACATTTCAAAATATAAAATAACTCAAAATTTAATCACAAACAGAACAACAAAACTACAATTGCAATTAAATTAAAACGTCTCGTTGAATGATCGGGAATACCTCGGATGATGTAACCCACGTGTTGCTAACGGGATTTCCCAAGGTCTAAATGAAGGTGTGGAACTCATTCAGTTGAGTTTAGCAAGTTCATCTGGACTAAGTGAATTCAATGAAAATAACAGTGCCGGGATGACGGAACTGTGGGATCTTAATCGGTTCTGTTATAATCAAATTTAAGATTTGTTTTAATTAAAATATTAAAAAACACTTGAACTCTAAGATTTTTCTCTAAACTGAAACACTTCTCTCATCTCCTGATTTATGACTTCGAAAACTAAACCTCTGCAACAACAAATAGCTCGGAGCTTGGTGGGCAGCACGACCATCATCATCAACAAAACTCGGGTCTACCTCAGCAAAACCTTTCCTAGTTTTAAACAACAAATCCATAGGATTTCGAGGTAGTTTTCCTAGTGCAACATAAATCCTCAACTCTTCGTTAGGCATTTGCATGATCATGTCATGTAAATTAAGCCCTAACCGGTCTCAGGACTCCGAGGTAGTCGTTTGGTACGACACAAACCCTCACATCTTCGAGGTTATTTGCATGATTTTATCATACAAATATAAGTCCAAATTAATTAAAATTGGAAAGATTGAAATATCAAATAATATTAGGATTTTCTTAAAACCGAGCCAAATAATAGTATAGTTTGGGAAGTTGCCTAGATTCTTCTTGGATCCTCAGCTTCTCCTACTTCTCTTCCTTTGGATCCTCAAAAATAACTTGTTCCAATTTTGAGTCATTCCCTATTGAAAATTTCCAAAAAATCCAATTGTTTGAAAACCTTAAACTTTAAAATTCTTGAGAGCAAAACCACTGATCATTATCGAGAGTTTTCTTAGATGATTCCCGTCATTTAAGATGTAATTAACTATAGGGGCTTGCCCTTATAGGGAACTTTAAGAACCCAGGTAATATAAACCCTGTTTAATCCATTTATATTAAGCAGGGAAATTTGTCGGCTTATAAAATTGGTTCGCAGACCAAACGGATGTCACAAATCTTCTCGTTTATTTAACCGAGCCCCATCATCAAGCAGTGTGTCTATTCTTCGGAATAGATACACGGTTTGTGATGTGATGCTCGTTTATATAAACTATTTAGGATGTGAGAGCGATTTGATTTCATATCTTAAAATTATTTTCAAAATCAAATACTACTTTCTAAACCATATATAAATATTTAAATTAAATTTAAAATCTAAAATTAGCCGACAATTTCTGTTAGGTGACCCCTTTTCAAAATAAAACACATAATCTAAAAGTACGCCGACAAAGGGGCAAAGAAATACTCATAAAAAGTCAGGTGTTTTAGGGTTTTCACCCCCAAATCTGAGACAACCAATCTAACAGGGGAAACCTCTAACTTATCCTTTGTGCTATCATCCTTAATTTCATTTGCGACTTCCTTCTTCTTCATCTCCTGCCACGGTGGTTTCCTTGGTGGAATTTCTATCTTAGACTGGGCTGGTGGCATATTTCGTGCAGCGCCTTGCCTTGAAGCGGACTAGATTCGTTCTAGGACCCTCTTGAGCTTGTTCCAAATCATACTCCATCCACCTTTGCCAGCATACGATTCAATCGGAGAGATTGGCTTGGCTTAAATCATATTTACAGAACCTCTTTCAGGTTCTTTCAAATATTCTTTCAATATCGTTATATTTCATTCCTTGTAATTCTTCTTGATTCAATCCTTAAAACTGAAGCATCATTCTTTAGTGTGTCCGAGCAACCTATGTTAAGGATAAAGTTGGGTTGATCCTTCTTGTTCATCTCTTCTGAATTCTTTAGCTCAAGTAATCTGAACTCAAGCTTCTTCATCAAATTTTTGAACATCTATGCTATGACATCATCCTTAAAGGAGTAGTTCCTGCGTAGTCGTTATGAAATTGTCGGACCCTGTCGTCTTTTGTCCTGTATGACCTCTACTGCTGACCAGACTGATTATTTTGCTGTGAACGGGGTTGACCATACTACTGAAACTGGCTATACTATGGAGGCTGACTGTACTAAGGGGACTGACTGTGCTGCTACAACGACTGCTTAGCCTGAATCCTCATCGAATGTTTCCATTTGTCAACTGTTACCACTATGTGATGCACCAAAAATATATATTATTTTTGCTATATAATTTTACCCATTTTTTGTGATATTGCACTTTAAAGAAATATATTTTTCATAATTTGTTACAGGTATGATGATTTTAGGTGATTAGAGTGAAAAGAAGTAATAAAGAACGAATCCAGAGCAAAAAGGAGCAAAATGGAGCAAAATGGTGAAAAGGTGTTCTGGCGCCACGACGCCAAAATCCAGAGACATCAGAATAAATTGCACAATAGAGCGCCACCAGTGCTCGAAGTCGGTGGAGTTCAAATTTGAAGAGTTTTGGCGACTTTTTGAAAGGATGTCTATGGAAACTCTTGGTATTTCGTCCCTATCTTATAAGTAACTATTTTTGGATGAAAAGAAGAGAGTTTTGGGGGTGTCTCTTGCTTTATATTTGTTTCTCTAAGTGTCTTAGTGTGTTTGGGTTTAGGAGAAGTGAGTGTTGAGTGAGATTTGAGGGGAATTCTTCTCTAAGGAGGGAAGGAGAAGAGGTAAAGTGAGAGATTACTTCTTCATTTCCATTATAAAGAGAGAATCAAGTGTTGTAAAGAGGAGAGAAGAGGATTCAAAGGAACTTCAAGGGAATTGCATTGGGAAAGAGAAAGAGATAAGTTGTATTTTCTTTTATGGTTTGTATGACTTTTCTTTTATATATAAAATCCATGTTTTATTGTATCTTCTCCAAGAATTCTGAGTAGTCTCCCTTGTCTTTCTTCTTGCATAAAGATGTGATGATGGATTGATGTAGATTTGATGTGCTTTTAATGTAATGAAGAAATTGTGATGGTTTTTCATTTAGAACTTAATTTACTTTCAATTTGTCCAATTGAAATGTTAAATTATGTTGTTGAACATTAAGTTTGAAAGTATTTAATATCCTACAACAATAATGAAAGATCCATTCAATTTCTATGGATGAATTGAGTAGTTCATGGGAATTTAGTGCAAATAAATAGGGAAATGTGTTTTGATGGACTTCAATGTGGAGATCTCAGGGTGACAGGTTAAAATCCCCAAATTGGTTCTAAGATTAGCAACTAATATCAAAGGTTAGCCTTCAGGTGAAGGGTGAGTGGGAGCTCCGAAGTGAGAGCAGGTATCCTCCCAGCCTAGCCTTAGAGTTAGTGACTTAACTTAGAATATGTCAATGTTCTTTTCTTGCTTAGAAGAGGGGGTACTCTTTTAAGGGTAAAGAATCATCTATGCTCCTATTTGACACAATAACATAAATAATTGTTCCATATCAATCCACACATCATATTCGCATTGCAAGAGGAAAGATACTTTTCTCATATTTCGAAAACCTTTCAAATACCTTGTTTAGTGTGTCTGTTAGTTAATTCTATTTTCAAAGTTGTTAGAAGAAATTGTAGTTTAGTTAATTTTTACTTTTTCCTGCACATTGTATTAATTAGAAAACTTTATTTGCAAATTAAATATCGAATTTTAGTGCTTATTATATATTGTGAAACGCTTTCTTATACTTCAAAACTTCCTTGTGGGATCGATAACCAGGACTCCATTAGAGCCCTGTAGTACTTGATACGATACGTATACTTGCGTTGAATGCTTCGACTTACCAAAAGCATTATAAATATATAAATTTGAGTTCATAAGTTCTTGCAAAATATAAGTCCACCCGCATCAAGTTTTTGGCGCCGTTGCCGGGATTAAATCTTCTAGCAGTGGTATCAAATTCTTGCACTTTTAAGTATATATAAAGTTGAGCATCAAGTTTTTGGCGTCGTTACCTGGGGAAAGTTACGGAGTTAAGAAAGAAAAGTTAGGTAATGAAGTTAAGAAAGTAATTAACGGAGTAGAATGTATGAAAAAATAAACAGTATTTATTAATAATATAGTAAAAAAATGTAAAGATAAAAAAAACCTTTATCTTGTAGTGTGTAATTGTGTGTTTGTTTACCTTTATAAAAGTATTTGTTTTTGTTTATGCGTAGTAGCGGATATATAGGTTTAGTGCCTTACAATTTGGAGTTAGAGCTTACTGTTAGAAAAATTAGAAAACAACAAAAATAAATTGAAAATCCTTGCAAAATGGAGAATATTTAAGATAATAAAAGAAACGATATTGGAAATTTGCTAAGACCTTTAAGAGATTATGCTAACCCAACAGCAGATGAAATTCACAAAACTATTCAAAATCCTGATGTTGCTGCTAATTCATTTGAACTTAAACCTGCTATTATCCAAATGGTACAAAATAATCAATTTGGAGGAACACCTAATGAGGATCCAAATTTACATCTCCCTGTTTTTTAGAATTGTGTGCTACTTTTAAATATGATGGAGTGTCTAGTGATGTTGTCAGACTTAGACTTTTTCCTTTCTTATTAAGGGATAAAGTTAAGGCGTGGTTAAACTCGTTAGCACCTGGATCTATTAGAACTTAGGGAGAATTATCTCAAAAGTTTCTATCAAAAAATTTCCCTCCATCAAAGACTGCTAAACTAAGAAATGATATTACATCCTTTTGTCATTTTGAAGGAGAGTCAATATGTGAAGCTTGGGAGAGATTTAAAGATCTTATTAGGAAGTGCCCACATTATGTTTTACCAGATTGGTTAATAATTCAAACATTTTATAATGGATTAGTGGGATCATTGAGATGCTGCTGCTGGTGGATCATTAATGTCAAAACATTTTGATGAAGCATACGCATTAATTGAAGAAATGACTACTAATAATTTTCAATGGCCCAAATCCTAAGAGAGTAGCTAGTGTTCATGATTCAGATATGATGACTATGATAGTTTCTCAAATTGCAACCCTTTTAAAGAAAATAGATCAATATGGAATGAATTATTCTCAACCACCTCAAGTATTAGAGGAAAATTAATTTCGACATATAACAGAATCTCAAAACAGCCTATGAGACCTTAAATGCTATTAATAGACCTAACAATCCTTATTTGAATTGTTATAATCCTGGTTAGAAGAATCACCCAAACATCAATTGGAATAATAGTAATGCCAATGTTAACCCACACTGGGCTAACAATTCTATGAATCCAATTGGAAATTCGAACAATCAAGGAAACACTAATTTTAGACCATCTTATCCCCTTGGATTTAATAGTAACCCACAATTTAAGGATAAGAAGTTGTCTACTGAAGAAATGAATATGAATATGGGAAATCAATTAAAAGCTCAAGGTGTAGCTATGAAAAATATTGAAAATCAATTAGGACATATTTTCACTACACTTAATAATTATCCTTCTAGAACACTTCCAAGTAATGTGGAGATAAATCCAAAAGATCAAAACAAGGAATAACTTAAGGCTATTCAATTAAGGGTGAAAAAGAATTGGAAACTAGAGTGTAAAAATAAGTTGAAATAGAAAAGGTGAAGGTGGAAATTGAAAAAGGTTCAAATAAGATTTATCTAGACTTGGATTATCCTCTTGAGCCAATGAAGATAACTGTTGAAAAACCACCACCACCTCAAAGATTGAATAAACAAAATAAGGATAATAGATTTGGAAATTTTTTGGAGATCCTTAGGAAATTAACGATAAATATTCCTTTTGTTGAAGCATTAGAATAGATGTCTGATTATGCCAAGTTTATGAAGGATATCCTGAGAAAGAAAAGAAAGTTTACAGATTATGAAACTGTTGGACTTAGTAGAGAGTGTAGTGCAATTATTCAGAAGAAGCTTTCGGAAAAACTTAAAGATCCTGGTAGTTTCACTATTCCGTGTGCTATAGGAGAGAAATTTTTCGGAAAAGCTTTATGTAATCTGGGAGCGGTATTAATCTTATGCCTTTATCAACTTTCAAAAAGTTGGGAATAGGAGAAATTTCTCCTACGTCTGTGACTCTTCAGTTGGTTAATCGTTCAATTACTTATCCTAAAGGAGTGGTGGAAGATGTGTTAGTGAAAGTGGATAAATTTATCTTTCTTGTGGAATTTATTATACTTGATATGGATGAAGATAAAAAAATTTCAATAATTTTGGGAAGACCATTCCTTGCTACTGGAAGAGAGGTAATTGATGTTACAAAAGGAGAATTAACTATGAGAGTTAATGATTAAGAGGTTAACTTTAATATTTTAAAATCTATGAAGTATCACTCAATGGAAAAAGATAATGAATGTTTTAGGATGGAGGTCTGTGATTACTTGAGAAACGATCATTTTAAAAATATATTTGAAAAAGAAGAAGAATATGAAAATATGTTTGAAGAAGAAAGTGACGATGAAGAAAATTCAGATAGTAAGAAGAATGAAGATTTGGAGTATGTTCAGGAGAGATTCGAAATATTAGACACTATGGAAGGTGGAAATAAATTCTTAATTCCATCTATCATAAAACCTCCTGAACTTGAGATGAAAATTCTCCCTAATCATTTAAAGTATATGTTTTTAGGAGAATCATCTACCTTGCCAGTTATTGTATCTTCGGAGTTAAACGATTTTCAAGAACAGAAATTGTTGGAAACTTTAAAAAGATATAATAAAGCTTTTGGATGGACTTTAGCAGATATTAAAGGAGTTAGTCATTCGATTTGTATGCATAGAATTTTATTAGATAAAGAACATAAACTGAGATTTGATCCAAAAAGGAGATTAAATCCTATAATGAAATAAGTAGTTAAGAAATATATTTTAAAATGGTTGGATGCTGGAATTATTTATCTTATTTCGGATAGTGCTTGGGTGAGTCCAATACATTGTGTACCAAAAAAGGGAGGAGTGACTGTTGAAGTGAATGAATGTAATGAAATCATACCCACGAGACAAATTAATGGATTGTGAATTTTTATTGACTATAGGAAATTAAATGCCGCCACAAGGGAAGATCACTTTCCTCTTCCTTTTCTCGATCAAATGCTAGATAGACTTCCTGGAGACAAGTACTACTATTTTATGGATGGATATACTGGTTACCATCAAATACCTATTGCTCCCGAGGATCAAGAAAAAACAACATTTACTAGCCCTTATGGAACCTTTGCTTTTCTAAGAATGTCTTTTGGACTGTGTAACGCACCTGCAACATTTCAGAGATATATGATGTCTATCTTCAGTAGTATGATAGATAATGGAATTGAAGTTTTTATGGATAATTTCTCTATATTCGGGAATTCATTTTAAATTTTCCTGAAAAACTTTACAAAAGTTTTGGAGCTCTGTGAGAAAACATATCTAGTTCTAAATTGGGAGAAATGTCAATTTATGGTTGCAGGAGGAATTGTGCTTGGGCATAAAATTTCTGAACATGGTATGGAGGTCGACCCTGCTAAAATTAGAGTGATCGAGAGATTGCCGCCACCCACTACTGTGAGAGAGGTGAGGAGTTTCTTAGGACACGCTGGATTTTACAAGAAATATATTAAAGATTTTTCTAAAATTACTAAACCTTTGTGCCGACTTTTAGAAAATGATAGAAAGCTTGATTTTAATGATGAATGCTTAAAAGCTTTTGAATTATTAAAATAAAAATTAATCACTGCACTATAATTATTTCACCCAATTAGGAGAAACCATTTGAACTTATGTGTGACGCTTGTGATTATGCAATCAGAGTAGCATTGGGGCAAAGGCATGATAAAGTTTTCAAAGTCATTTACTATGCTAGTAAAACTCTTAATGAGGCTCAAATTAATTATACCACAACTGAAAGAGAATTATTAGTCATAGTATTTGCTTTTGAAAAATTTAGACCTTATTTAATTGGAGCTAAAAGTATTGTTCATACAGACCATTCGACTATCAAATATTTAATGCAAAAGAAGGATGCGAAACCTAGACTCATTAGATGTATACTTCTTCTGCAAGAATTTAACTTTATGATAGTTGATAAGAAGGGAGCTGATAATTAAATAGATGATCATCTGTCCAGAATAGAATATGATAAATTATCTGAATTTGAAAAAGAAATTACTGAAATTTTCCCTGATGAGAAACTCTATACTTTTATGGGAAGCAATTTGTCTTGTTATGCTGATATTGTTAATTATATTGTAAGCGATATTTTACCACCTGATTTAACAAGGAAACAATAAAAGAAGTTTAAATATGATGCAAAATTCTATTTTTGGGATGAGCCCTATCTATAAAAACATTGTAAGGATCTGATTATTAGGAAATGTGTGCCACAAGAAGAAACAAATTTGATTATTCAACGATGTCACGATTCTAAATTTGGAGGTCATTTTGGTGTTGATAAAACTGCTTTTAAGATTTTACAATCTGGATTTTATTGGCCTACTCTTTTTAGAGATGTTTATAAATATATTAAATTATGTGATCAATGTCAGAGAGTAGGTAATATCTCTAGAAGAAATGAAATGCCTCTAAATTATAATTTGGAAGTTGAAATTTTTTATGTATGACGATTAGATTTTTTGGGACCATTTACTCCTTCAATTGGAAATCTATATATATTGGTTGTTGTTGATTATGTCTCGAAATGGATTGAAGTTGTTGCTTTACCTAGATGTGATGCTAGGAGTGTTACAAAATTTTTGAAGAAAAATATATTTACAAGATATAGAAAGCCGAGAGTGATCATAACAGATGGTGGATCCCATTTCAGGAATAATCAAATTAAGAGATTAATTAAGAAATATAATATTATTCATAGAATCTCTACTACTTATCATCCCCAGAATACTGGTTTAGCAGAAATGTCTAATCATGAAATTAAACAAATTTTGGAGAAAACTGTGGATAATCATAAATTATATTGGTCTGCTCGATTAGATACTACTTTATGGGCATATATAACTTCTTTTAAAACCCCTATTGGAATGTCTCCTTATAGACTAGTGTTTGGTAAGACTTGTCATTTACCAATTAAATTGGAGCATAAAGCATATCAGGCGATAAAAGAGTTAAATTTTAATTTGAAAAATCCTGGAGAGAAGAGATTTATGCAATTGAATGAATTGGAAGAGATTAGAAATGCATCTTATCACATTGATAGGATCTATAAACAGAAAAGAAAATTATGGCATGATCGGAAGATATTGAAAAAGAACTTGGAATATGGATAAAAAGTTTTATTATACAACACAAGATTGAAGTTATTTCCTGGAAAGCTCAAGTCTAGATGGTTAGGACCTTTTACAGTTGTAAAAGTTCATTCTTTTGGAGCTGTTGATATTAAAGATCCTGATACTGGAAAGATTTTCAAGGTTAATGAGCATCGATTAAAGCCTTACTTTAACTGGTTTCAACCCGATTTCAAAAAGGTTTTAATGCTAAGTCATCTCGATTAACTGAATGGTTTGTCGGGCTGACGACGTTAAACCAAGCGCTTTTTGGGAGGTAACCCATATGTATCTTTGTGGTGTGTTTGCTTGTTTATTTTAGTTGTGTTTTTTAGATAGTTATTTATGAGTCCTAATTACTCCTAAACACTTTAAAAACTGATAAATGATGGATCGAATCGAAATATTCAAATATTTTGGACCAAACGAAGTTCGGTGAGAATTTTTTACCACTGGCGCCGCCGGCGCCCTATCACATTTACCACACTGAACTTGCCTGTTTGAGCGTTGTCGGTGCCCTATCGAGTGTCGCCGGTGCCCAAAATCTGTTTGACGGTTTTTAAGTTTCAAAATGCGAGTTTTGGCAGGATCTCTGTCCTTATAACTCCCTAAACTCCATTTTTGACTTCTTAACTCCAGAAAAATGAAAACCACCAATCCCAATTCGTATCTTATGTAATCCTATCCCATTGAAACCCATCAATTTCATGTTTTCGAGCAAAGAAAGTTCATAAGTTTTGAAGCGCAGTGTTTGTTTAACCAAGTGATGATGAAAAGAAGGATTATCGAGGAAAGAGGCTTCATAAATCAAGGTATGGTAAATCCTACTATTGGAATTGAAGAAATTATTAAGGAGAGACATTGGGAAGTGCTTTGCTACACTACCACTGTTGTTGTTGTTCCTGTCGTGAAAGAATTTTATGCAAATCTTCACTGGATCAACCAAGGGTTCGTGTTTGTGCGTGGTAGATTTGTGCAATTCACTCCTGCATGAATTAACAATATCTTTATGATCGAGAACGTACTTATTTGCCATTATTCTAAATTCAATGCAACGTAGGATAATATGAATGATGTGTACCGATATCTGACGGATGAGAATGAAGAATGGGAAGTTAGAGAGAATGGATAAATTAGTTTCCCATCTGCATCTCTCAATCCAGTATCGAAGGAATGGCATTACTTTATTTCGACAAAGTTATTTCCGACGTTGAAGATTAGTAAAGTAACCAAGGAGAGCGCTATTTTAAATTTTTGAATTCAAACTGCGAGGTCGGTTGACATTGGTAATATCATTGTGAAATCAGTTCTTGGACTAATTGTGCATGGACCTAAATATGGACTTGGACACCCGTCCACCATATTTCTGTTATGTAGTCAGTCACAGGTTCCTTATGAAAGTTAGGGAAAGGTTCTTCTTCCATGGAGGTCTATTGATCCAACTAATCCCTATAACTATCTGACAGTTGGAGATGAAAATGACATGAATTTGCTTGTTGATCAACCAACACAGACTTCATAGCTGATTCAACTCTATTTTCTTGAAGGTTCCAGAAAGATATTGAAGAGGATCAAACAGTTGGAGAAAGAGGTATGGAACATTATGAATGTAATCAATAAAATTTTTGATTTATTCGATCATATAGATTGGAGAATGAAAGAGCAATTAGATCACACTGGTCTAATTGAGATGGGATTGATCAATCTGATGAAAAAGAATGCGGTGATTGCTGAAGAATCATCTGACGAATTTCCATTTCATTCATTCTATAATTTTATTTTGCTTCAACAATCAATTGGATACATTAGAGGAGAGGATAGTTCTGAAACTGATGTGGAGTAATTGATGAATTCTACTTATGTTTGTTGTGTGTTTAGTTTGCTTTGCTTAGTTATGTTTGGTTTGTGTAGTATTTGCTTTGAGATTTGAACTTGGATTTGGATGTGTTTACTTTCATTGTGTGCTTAGATCTTAGTGTTTGCCTATCGTAGAGTACTTGTTGCACTAAATATCTAAGAATAGTTGGTTTGAATGAACATATTTGGTGTCTGTAATGTAACTTGGATTATATATATATATATATATATTTTGGAAGAGGAGCAAACAGTGGCTCCTTACATGTTATAATAAAAATGTAGTACAAAAGAGGTAATTGTACCACCTAGAACCCCTATGATTCTCTCCCAGGAACAAAAAAGCCCATTCAAAAAGATACAAAAGAGGAAACACTAACTACAGGGAAGAGTATGGTGTGGAAATGCTTCCTCCAAGAGCAGCAGAAGGCCAAACAATCTGAGAGCTGTCAGTCCATCAGATGGGCTAAAGAGAAGTGGCATTAACCAGTCTGAGATGTGGAAGGCTCAGCATATCCCCAGCAATGATCAACTTTAACTCTGATGTGGGGGTAGTAGATACCCTCACCTGCTGAGAAGTTGCACCCTTACTTGCCAACCAGTGTGCAGCTTTGTTACCTTCTCTAAAAATTGAAGAGAAAATAGTCTGGGGGGATGTGATCTGATGAATCTGGCAGGTCCAATAATTGTGCCTCCAAGAGGAAGCACTCACCTGATGTAAGCTGTGGACAAGAGCAGTAGAATCAACTTCAATCCAGAGGTTTGACCAATGAGCAGAATGGGCAAGCTGCAGGGCATAAAGGACTGCAATGTATTCAGCTTCCAGAGCATCCATAGCTAGAACCGGAGCATGGAAATAGAGAAGGCATTGACCAAGGGAGTTCCTGAAGATGCCACCAACACCTGCTCTCTCATTAGAGAAACTGCCATCCGTGTTAATTTTGATGATTGGTCTAGTGGGGGGAAGCCATCTGACCAATATGACCTTGGGGGTAGGAGTAGCAGTAGTAGGGAGATCAATATTTAAAAGGTTGGTGAATCTTTTATAACTAATGATTTTATGTAAATAAGCTTTGCAGTTTTTCACCACCTTGGTAGTAGTGGCAGCAATGCCATTGAATTTAGCATTATTCCTAGCCATCCACAGAAACCAGATGACAATGAGATGGATGACTTGAATTTTCTGGCTATTCCCCTCCAACCGTAAACTACTAAACACTTCCCGATGGCAATTCTTAATTTGCTCGTCGTCGATAGTCGTTGCCAAACAGATATAGAGAAAGGGCAATTGAAGTACAGATGTGGAATGGATTCTTCTTTAGAGTTGCATAAGACACATTTGGAAGGGCCTCTGAGTCCTTTAAGCTTCAGAATGTCATCAGTGGGGATTAATTTATGGAGGGTTCTCCAACAAAGGAAGGCCATGGAGGGGGACAGAAACTGATTCCATACAGCAAGATGCCAAGGCACAGGGGTCCACTGGTATAGGGTATTATAAAAAACTTTGGAGATACTCTGATGTTGATGTATGGGCCTGCAGATGGAGTCAGGAACTGCTCTATTAAATTTGATGGTAGAAATCAGTGAAGCAGATTGATCTTGGAGAATGGCTTTGAGGTGGGGAATAGACCAATTGTGCCCATCCCAGAAATCAGAGACTTTGGAGGAGTGCTCAATGTGTGGGCCTTTAGCAACCAACCAATCTTTGGGACACCAATTGTCAAGCCAGAAGTTGATTTCACCCCTACCCAGGTTCCAGATATATAACTCCTCTGCAGTCTTTCTAACATTAAGAAGTTTGACCCAAGTTCTGGAATCCCCCAGTTTTCTTTCCACCTGGGAGGGGTGTACAGATCTGCAGTATTTCCCCATCATGTACATTGCCCATAATGAGGTTTGGGCTCTGAAATGTATCCAGAGTTTACAAAAATTCACTTGCTGGATGTGTGGGAGGCCTTTCAATCCCAAGCCACCTGCAGCAGTTGGTTTGGCAACAGTTTGCCAAGAGGTCCAATGGGGTTGCTTTGTCTGGCCAGCCCAAAGAAACCTGTTAAATGCCCTCTCCATCTGTAGTTGGGTGCTTTTCTTCATGGTGACCATTTGAAGTAGGTAAGAAGGGAAGGTGGTCAGGATACTCTTGAGTAATGTGATCCTACCTCCATTGGATAAAAAAGAGCTGGTCCAGCTGCTGAGTTGGGAGTTAATTTTGACTATAATATCATCAAAATGTATCTGTTTGGATCTGCCCAGAGTGAGGTATGCTCCAAGGTATTTAAGAGGGGGAGAAACACTTTGGAAGCCAGTGTAGTTCAAAATCCAGTGCTTGATTGAGCTAGTCGTCAAATTTGAGAAGATCGATTGACATTTATCGGTGTTAAACACCATACCCGATTGTTGTTGGAAGGAGTCCAGCATCGTTTGACTTTCTTAACGACTGATTTGTGAGCACTGGAAAACACCATGATATCATCAGCATACATCAGGTGAGAAATGGAGATATTAGATCTGTGGTGGAACCTTGCATAGGATTTGTTCAGCAACTCATGATCAACCATCCTGGAGAAATAGTCCACTGCCAGGATGAAGACAGTGGGAGATAGAGGGTCTCCTTGCTGTAATCCTCTAGTGGCTTTGAACTTGCCTCTAGCAGAACCATTAATTAGAATAGAATGTTCATTGGAATTAAGCCACCTTGAGATGAAATTACAGAAGTGATGGTTGATTCCCCTAGCAGTCATTACTTCAATGATGAAGTCCCAATTTATAGTGTCATAAGCTTTTTGGATGTCAAGTTTATAAATCAGAGTTACCCCCTATGGGCTTTGTTTAGATCCAATAAGAGTTCTTGGGCAAGCAAAACATTATCGAAATCGATCCGCCTTTAACAAATGCGATTGATTCAAGCCGATAATCTTATCCAAGTGAGGTTGGAGTCTCCTCACCATAATTTTGCTGATTACTTTGCTGATCACAGAAGTAAGACTGATGGGTCTATAATGTTCCCACCTTTGCAAAGTAGATGTTTTTGGAATCAGCACCATGCTAGAGGCACAGAAATAACTAGGCAGAGGTTGGCCCTGGAAGAAACTTTGGACTGCAGCTACAACATCATCCCCCACCAGATTCCACTCCTTCTTATAGAAGTCAGCAGTGTACCCATCAGGGCCTGCAGTTTTAGAGGAGTCAATAGAATTTACGGCCATCCAGATCTCCCCGAGTCGAGGGTATATTTGTGAGGTGTAGATTGCTCGGTGTATTGGAAATTCTCATGGAACAAAGAGCTATCAATAGGTTTTCTCGCACAAGGGGTTGTGATTAAGGAGTCCTTCAAAATATAAGACAAGCATCCGGACCAATCTCATTGTCATCAAGAAGCTTTCTCCCTCGGAGGATAAAATGGAGTGAATGGTGTTGCATTTTCTTCTATATTTGATACGGAGCATGATAAAATTGGGTATTTCTATCCCCATGGAGAAAATGGTTAAAGGCGACTTTACGTATAAGATATTGATCCAAGTTTTTTGTGGTCGTGAGGAGATTCAATTGTGCAGAATAGAAAAGTTCTTCAGGTTCAAGTCCAGCTTCAACAGCAGCTTCCACTCTGGTCAGTTCCCTCTCAGCTTCCTTAACAGCAACAGAAAAATCCCCAATAGATGTCCAGCTCCATTTTCTAAGGGCTTTGCTTAAATTGTTCTGCAGCATGCTTAGTTTTAATAAGGGATCAGACTGGTCCTCACAAAGCCAGTTATCCTTCACCACATTGTGAAACCCCTCATAAGTGGACCAAACATTTAGGTATCTGAATGGAGGAGGAGCATTGGAGCAGCTAGGAGAAGTTATAGAGATAAGGAGGGGCCTCGTGATCGGATCCGAGAAATTTAGATGGGTAACATATGTTTGAAGCCAATTTGCAAGCCATTCATTATTCACTAGGACCCTGTCAAGTCTCTCCTGCATTTTTCCCCTCTTCCAAGTGAACTCAGAGCCTCTAAAACCAATATCAAAGAGATTGGCAGCAGTGATGTTATCAATGAACCTAGTCATATCTGATGCACTGGGAGGCCTGCCACCTTTCTTCTCACAGGTAGACCCAATGCTGTTAAAATCCCCTCCAACTAACCAAGGTGAATGCAAGTGGACACTGATCTCTTGAATCTGGTCCCAAAGAAGTTTTTTATCATCCCTATTGCAGCCACCATAGACAAAAGTTGCAGTGCCTGCTCTCCCATTAATCTGAAATGAAGAGTGAATGAATTGGCTATTGTCAATGAGAACAGTCCAGGAAACCTCTTTTCTGCAGAATACCCAAATTTTATTATTGCAATTAGCATAATGAGTGAATCCATGTAATTTGCTAATTATCTTCTGGGGAAACTTGTGAACCAAGGGTTCCAAAATTGAAATGCACCAAAATTTATATTTTTTATTAAGATATAAAAGCCTTTTAAAAGTTAGGGGATTGGCAATCCCTCTAATGTTCCAAATTAGGAAATTAATCATATGTTAGGTAGTGGGGTGAGTGAAGACTGAGAACTAGATCTAGATCCGCCTCTGAGTTACTGAACTGCCGCCCGGTTCCCCACCGATGAGGAGTACCCAGCTTCGTACTTCGAGAGAGCCTTTTTTTATGTTTCTGGAGATCCGGGTAAGCCATTTTCCTTCCACATCTGATTGCATCTGGTTAACTTCAACTTGATTTGGGACCTGTGGGTCATTAACCTGCTCAAATGATGGAGTGGGTGTAATAATTCTAACTTCCAAGTCCTCCCTTCTGCACCAGTCAGAAGAAGATCTGGCAGCAGTAGGGGAAACAGAATCATCCTCAGACAAGGAGGGGGAAGCAGATCTAATTGGGACATTGCCTACAACAGTGTTAGGAGAAGGGATTGGGGCCTTTGGAGGAGGAAGACCAGTAGAAGCTGGGGGTAAATCAACAGGCCTGGAGGCCCCCAGAGCTTGTTGTGCAAGGGGTGGGGTAGTGTCAGCTGTGGCTTTTCCAGAGTTCTGAACCTTCCTGCTTGGAGGGTGGAGTCTAAAACATCTCTCATTAGTATGTCCAAACATTTTGCAATGAGAACAAAAGTAAGATTTTTGTTGCATGATAACTTCTTGCCATTGTCCTTCACTAGCTGACCCAATCCAAATCTTGTGAATCTCAGGCAATGTAATATCTCTTTCAACTTGGATTCTAGCTGCTTCAGGTTTAGCCTTATCTAGAGTTTCAACATCAAGTCTTAGGGGTGTGCCAAGAGATCTCCCAATTTGGAATAGTGCTGTTTGATTAAAATATCTATATGGAAGTTTTGGTAATTTGAACCAAATAGGAACAATAGGTGGGTCTTTGCTAGGATCAAAATTGGGGGTCCACTTTATGATTTTCATTTCCACCCCAGCTATACTAACCACTTGTTTAGCAAACAAGAGTGCATAATCCTCTTCAATGGAAAAATTGATTAGCAAATGCCTCCCATCTAATAGCCCAATTTTCCAATTGCCTTTGAAATTGAGGGATGCAAAGAAATTTCTGACAGATTCCATTTTAGGGTGTCCCAGCATGAATTTGCCAATCAATGTGAGTTTCACCTCATCATCCAAAGCAGATAATTCTTCATCAGTGAAGATAACAGCAGGACATCCATCTTTTACCTCAAGAGGGTGGATGAAAGGGCAGGAGAGTTTCCCAGCAGCAGACCTCATGAAGATTTTGGGGGAAAATAAGTTTAGAGGGATCGAAGCGAAGGAGCATTTCCTACCACTCCGAAGCATAAGTAGCTTTGGCCCAATTTATGTTGGTTTCCGGATCTATAGGGTGGCCATTAGGGAGAACCCGATCAGAAAATTCCCAACCAGCAGAAACGGAAATTGACTCCGGTAATAAATACCGGAAAACCAAGAAAACGAGATGGCCTCGGCAACTAAGGGAACCTTTGCGACCAAGAACAAGCGAGAGATATTGCTCAGAAATCCAGCAATGGAACAGTAGAATTCAAATAAACAGTAGCCCGGGAAAACTCAAACAGCCAGAAATAAAGCCAAGGGTCAGAAGCACTCTTCACTAGAGGCCAGAGGAGGAGAAACCAAGACTGAGAACCCACCTGAGAGCTCACCTGAGGCTTAGCCGCCGTGCGGGTCATGGCTGGAACCCTAGCGGAGCAAAAACCTTGCAGCCGCCATATATATATATATATATATATATATATATATATATATATATATATATATATATATATATATATATAAGATTGTTGTGTATTGTTTTTGTGAAGAATTGTGTGAATTATTGCTTATGGGATGATTTAAATGCATATTGAAGTGTTAAACATTCTTGTGGACGTCAAAATGATTGAAATTACGAAAAAATTTTTAGAACCAGAGATATTTTGGACTGGCACCACCGGCGCCCAAATATAGAGAGTTTGGCCAATTTATTTAAATAGAGCGCTGCCGGCGCCCTATCGAGCACCACCGGCGCTCGAACCCAGAATAAGGCCTAAAACCCTCGTTTTCACGATTTTTATTCTGGGACCCACAAATTCTTCCATTTCCTTCATCTTCCTCCTCCTTTTTCACGGTTTTGAAGATCTAGGGCTTGCTAGATCTCGAATTTAAGGAGATTTCATGGCTTTTCGACACCAGATTTACACTTCTCTTGGTAAAAGCTTCACTTTAAGTTTAAATTTTTGGATTTTCACCATAGAAATCTCTCACATTGCTTATGGTGGAATTTTTGGAGTTTTAAAGAGATTTTGAGATTTCCATGGCGAAATTTGCTCTTACTTGTTTAGAATAGTTTTTGGAGTTGTTACATTGTGATTTTAGAATTTATTGGAGTTTTCTTGAAAAATTGTAGAAATTCACATGGCTCTAAGGTTAAAGGGAAGAGGAAATTGGATTTTGATGAGGAGAGATTTGTTAACATCAAAGCCCAATTTCGCTATAACTCTATCCTTCACAATAAGAAGTGTATCTAGGATCGAGCTTTTGATAGTCCTAGCAGATCTGTAGAACAATTAATTGCAGAGAGAAACTGGGAGCGATTTTGTTATTTCACTACGAATGTTGTTATGGGAGTTGTTAGAGAATTCTATTTGAATGTACCTTGGACTAAGACTGAGTATGTGTTTGTTATAGGAAAGATGGTTGAGTTTACTCCTCAGCGTATCAATGCTTTCTGTCAGACTCGGGAACCATTCGTTTGTAAATACGAAAACTTTGACAATCGTGAGAAGAATATGAGAGAAGTTATTTCTTTTCCCACTGACGGGCGAGGAGAAAGGAAAGTAAGTCAAAAATAGTTGATTAATTTCCCCGCCTCCACATTGAATGTTGCTTCAAAATTTTGACATTATTTCATTTCTACAAGACTATTACCATCTTATCACCACAGTGAAGTTACAAGAGATAGAGCAATTCTGAACTACAGTATACAGACGATGAAAAAGATTAATATTGGAGCTATTATTTACAAGAATATTCGGATGATTGTGAGAGGCGAGACCACTGGAGGATTAGGACATCCTGCTTTAGTTCATGCCCTATGTGTTCAGTCAGGAGTGGAGTTAAGTAGTTCTGAAGAAGTGACTATACCATTGATACCTATTACAAAGAATATTATTTGTACTTATGAGTCTCATGTGGGAGCCAGAGTTGAGCGTAGGAGTACTGATATTCTTACTACGAGTTATGATGTTCCATCTACATCTGAGCTGCCTACCTTATCTGATATTATGGAGTAGCTGAGACTACAAAGTGCTAGTGTGGATAGACTCCATGGTCGGATGGATGTATTTGAGGTGAAGAGTGATGTGAATGAAGATTATCTGTAGAGGAGAGTTGAGTTTGATATTGCTTATTATGATGCTCAGGTTAGATTTATGAGGGGGGAGTCCGATGTGATATTTCCTACTTGCCCCAGCTATACACCATATAGACCAGACCCTGCTGATGACCCTGCTGCTGATCCTGGTGATGGAGACTGGTAGATTGTTTTTATTTCTATTTTTCTTATTGTGTTGTGTTTTACTGATGTGATGTAGTGGATATTTACTTTTCATGTGATGTGTAACCCTGTTGTTGTACTGTTGTGATGTAGTTATTTATTTTTCATGTTATGTGTAACTTTGTTGGTGTATTGTTATGTTGTACGGAAACATTGAAATTGTTAGCTGGACTGTGTAGTATTGTGATTGTTTGTTTAGTACTGTAGTGTTCTGTTGGATGTTTAGATGTTTAATGTTAATTTCTCTTTACCCATGCATTTATTTAAAATTGTTATATCACTGCTACTAATTGTTTCATGCCTGCTGGTTATAAATTTTGAATAACACCAGATAGCAATTGAAGATTTCAAGATCCTAGCACAGATTGGTTAGTTTTCTTTTACTCTTAATTGTTTCAAATTTATTGAAAAATTTAAGTTTGGGGTAGGGTAGAGAAATACTAACTTTTATTTGTTCTCAATTTCTATATTTTCAAAAATTATTAGCATAACTTCTGGCAATTGAACCTCACTGTAAGTAACTAAAACTTTTATTTCAGTTGAATATTATGGAAGGATAGGATGAAAATTTTTAGTAATAAAGGTTGATTTTATAGAAGTGAGATATTTCTTATGAAAGGATTTGATTATAGTCAACTACTTAAAGTAAAGAAAGCTGTATTTTTGAAATTTTAAGGGACTTAAAGTATTGTGTGTTAAGAAGAGATTGTAACTTTATGATGAATAATAAAGCTTATACTTAACTATAAAGTAAGGAGATGTTTCAACTTTGAACTTTAGAAAGAGGAGAGTGAAGATCAAAATCATTAAAGGCTATCCAGATATAGTAATCCTCATTAAAAAAAAGAGAGAAAAAAGAAAAGAATTATTGAAAAAACAATCCATAAAAGAAAAGAGAAAAAGAAAAGATAAGAAAAAGAAAGAAAAATTTTTATGCGGAGAAGCTTGAGGAGATGTCTAATCAAAAATTGATTTCACTTGAATCACCTTAAAAGGGAGAGCTTTATTTCGTATCTGAATTTATGTTTTAAAGTACTGGCCTACATTCTAATGAAGTTTACATGAACTAATTTTTCACATAATCTTTTGAGGGACTCTTAATGTGACAAATTATGGTTCATCTTGAAATAAATAGAAAACTATAACTCTTAGACTTGATTGTTGAATATTCTTATACCTGTAAAGTTGACTTGAGTTACTAAATTTCTTTTTGAAAATCTAACCAATATATTCTTTTGAATGAAAAATTTTAGTGTCCTACAGTTGAAAATTACTTTGCCTAGAGTTATATTTTATGTAGTAAAAAGGTTACTTGATGATAAGTAATAGTTAATGTTTGGGGGATTCTGATGCACCAAAAATATATACGGTTTTTGCTATATAATTTTACCCATTTTTTGTGATATTACACTTTAAAGAAATGTATTTTTTATGATTTGTTGCAGTTATGATGATTTTAGGTGATTGGAGTGAAAGAAGCAAAAAGGAATGAATCCAAAGCAAAAAGGAGCAAAATGATGAAAAAGGTGTTCTGGCGCCACCGGCGCCCAAATCTAGAGACATCATAATAAATTGCATGATAGAGTGCCACCGGCGCCGTATCTAGTGTCGCAGGCTCCCGAAGTCAGTGGAGTACAAATTTGAAGAGTTTTGGCTACTTTTTGAAAGGATGCCTATGGAAACACTTGGTATTTCATCCCTATCTTATAAGAAACTTTTTTTGGACGAAAAGAACAGAGTTTTGGGGGTGTCTCTTTCTTTTTTTTGTCTCTTAGTTTCTTAGTGTGTTATGGTTTAGGAGGAGTGAGTGTAGGGTAAGGATTTGAGGGGAATTCTTCTCTAAGGAGGGAAGGAGAAGAGGTAACGTGAGAGATTGCTTCTTCCTTTCCATTCTAAAGAGAGAATTAAGTGTTGTAAAGAAGAGAGAAGAGGATTCAAAGGAACTTCAAGGGAATTGCTTTGGGGAAGAGAAAGAGAAAAGTTGTATTTTCTTTTGTGGTTTGTATGACTTCTCTTTTATATATAAAATCCATGTTTTATTATATCTTCTCCAAGAATTCTAAGTAGTCTCCCTTGTCTTTCTTCTTGCATAGGGATGTGATGACGAATTGATGTGGATTTGAAGTGCTTTTAATGTAATGAAGAGATTATGATGATTTTTTATTTAGAACTTAATTTACTTTCGATTTGGCTAATTGAAATGTTAAAATATGTTGTTGAACATTAAGTTTGAAAGTATTTAATGTCCTACAATAATAACGAAAGTTCCATTCAATTTTTATGGATGAATTGCGTAGTTCATGGGAAATGACTGCAAATAAATAGGAAAATGTGTTTTGATGAACTTCAATGTGGAGATTTCAGGGTGACAAGCTGAAATCCCCAAATTGGTTATAAGATTAGTAGCTAATATCAAAGGTTAGCCTTCGGGTGAAGGGTGAGTGGGAGCTTCTAAGTGAGAGTCGGTATCTTCCCAGCCTAGCCTTAGAGTTAGTGGCTAAACTTAGAATATGTCAATGTTCTTTTCTTGCTTAGAAGAGTGGGTACTCTTTTAAGGGTAAAGAATCATCTATGTTCCTATTTGGCACATAACATAAATAGTTGTTACATATCAATCCACACATCATATTCTCATTGCAAGAGGAAAGATACTTTTCTCATATATCGAAAACCTTTCAAATACCTATTTTAGTGTGTCTGTTAATTAATTAGCTTTTCAAAGTTGTTAGAAGTAATTGTAGTTTAGTTAATTGTTAATGTTTCCTGCATAGTAGTAGTAAGTAATAAACTTTAATTGCGAATTAAATATCAGATTTTAGTGCTTATTATATATTGTGAAACGCTTTCTTATACTTCAAATATTCATTGTGGGATCGATAACCAGGACTCCATTAGAACCCTGTATTACTTGATATGATATGTATACTTGCATTGAATGCTTAAACTTACCAAAATCATTATAAATATATAAATCTGAGTTCATAAATTCTTGCAAAATATAAGTCCACCCGCATCAAGTTTTTGGCGCTGTTGCCGGGAATTAAATCTTCTAGCAGTGGTATCAAATTCTTGCATTTTTAAGTATATATAAAGTCGAGCATCACTACGCCAGATCTCTTCTCGTATGCTTTGGCTAGTCTCATTTTCTTTGCTTTTTCTGTAGATTCCACGTGCTTGACTTCCTCTTGTAAACTGCTTGCCTCACTGAGTAGCTTCTTGAAGGATTTAATAGTGAGCCCTTAAGAATGAAAGCAATCTGATTGTGGATACTCTTGAGCAGTATCTTGATCGCATGTTGTTCCTGTAGCTGAGGCTCACACTTCATGCTAAGGTTTCTCCATCTCAGAATTTAGTCAACCAAAGTCTTATCGGGCTTCTACCGCTCCACTATGAGATCTCCTATAGTAATGTGGTCTTGCGCACCGGCGAATCTTTTCACAAACATGTTCTTCATTTCTGTGAATGTCTTTACTTATCAATTAGGTATTTATTCATAGCAATCGAAAGCTATCCCTAACAAGCTACCGAAGAACTGTCGGATTAATAATACTTAACTTCTTCCGGTGCTACAACAACTGGATCTAAAGTGGGCAATGTGCTGGCGAGGATTTCCTGTCACATCAAATGTCTTGAAGGTCAAGGGTACGAAGCCTTTTGGCATCAAATTCCTTCGGATAAGGTCTACCCTTTGAAACTGATTGCCTGCCTTTGGATTGAGCCAAGTCCTCCCGTACTTGCTGCTTGACCATCTGCTTGATGTCCTTTTTGGTAAACTCTGAGTTGAATCCTTTTTTCGAGGTTCGTCTTTGTTGGCATAAGCGAATTCCCTTCTTTCATCGGTGATATGTATAACCTTGGTCTGGCTAACCTCTGGAGATGCCACTGGTCGTGACTACGACTGTCCCTGTAGTATGACCATAACGGTCATAGCAGCGGTCATCTCCTCTATCTTCTTTTCCAGGAGACTAATATGTTTATCTCTTGTCAAAATGGCCCTCTGAATCTCATCTGCGACATTCTCCTCACTAGGAGCCTCATGCGTAGACGACATGAACTTGGCCTTAACCACATGAATATCCATGAATCCTTCTTTCATATAATCCGACAGGTAGTAATCTTCATCATCAATATCTAACTCTTGTTATTTGCTAATTCTTAAATTTCTGCTAGGAGCTTTCAAACTTTATCATCAACTATTTCTCTTTAATCAATTTCAGATCTGTAGACTTCCTCCAAATGTCACTTATCTCTACAACCGACTTGGAAGCAAAGGCGGTAGTGGCAATGAGAACATCAGACTCATGATCCATCATATGATCCACAGACTTCTTGGAGTGTAATGGTGCAACCACTTTTGGTAACCACACTTTCCTCTTAAAAGTCAGCGCCTTAAGACTGAGTGTCTCGACGGGGACATCAAAGTGGTGAGGAGAAATGTACTCCCTAGGGTGTAGACCATGTACAGAGGAAAACAATCTTCTTTTATTCTTTCTCTTTTGGGATTCCTTATGATTATCGGTAGACGGTACTCTCGGACCCAATCGAGACTTGACCGATCCGCGCACTGCAGGTGTCAGAGTGGCAGTAGTAGCATCTGTAGCAGTGGCATCAACACGCTTCCCTAAAAGGTGTCTAACAAGAACTCGGATGGGTCTTTCCATCCTTAGAATTTTACTCTTCATTTTAGGGGATATTGCAAATCCCTTTCTCTTGAGGAGCTTGGTAACAGAACATCTTTCTTTTTCTGCCAATCTCTAAAAAACTGTGCAGACTCGAGTGACGAGTGTGAACCTCTCCCTGACCGGTATTATCAACCAAAGGGTGGAACCTACTCCCCCGAAGGAGAGGAGAGGTCTCCAGCAAACCGAGTTCCTCCTGTTGAGGAATCTCATCAATCACTAGCATACTTGTAGCTTGTGCCCTGGCGGCTCTGAGAATATTTCGCCCGCAGTTCCTCTACTGAGACCTTGTCGGTGGGAGTACTCTAGAGCTGGAGACAATCTTAAAAACTAACTGCTAGGTGAGGAAAACATTATCAGTGTCATCTTCATACAAAATTTCCTTTCTCTTTGCAGATGGGAAGGTAGGTGTAGTGACGGCAAAACCAGTGGTCGTATGGGTAACAACTATCATAGGCACAAAGATGACTGACTTGGTATGGGTGATAGAAACATTCACCTTTTTAGTAGATAGGAAATCTTGGTGGGAGTTTAGGTCCAACTCGGCAAAAGGTTCTTGAACTATAGGGGTAGCAACTTTCATGACAACGAACAAGGATTTTCCCAGCACAACTTTGAACTCACTAAAGCCGGTGCCAAACTGGATCATTGGAGTGGCAAGAAGGGCCTCATGGGAAGTGGGAAAGTTGTAGGAAAAGGTGAGTGTAGGGGTCAACAACGTAACTATTGAAAGAAAAATTCTAAAAGTTAGTAAAGGCCTAAACCCTTTATAATCATAGTGTAAACACTACGACAAAGGTTGTTATGTGAACTGGGCACAATTTATTTTTAATTTTTTTATTTCATCTTTGATATTTTTTTACATATGTTTGTTAATATGACTTTTAAAATTTAAAGAAAGATGGTTCGATTTGCCAGTAGCAAAATCGAGCCCTGGGGGCATAAAGACAAAGTGAAGTTTGGGACCCCGTCCGGGATCTCCTTCACAACATACATTACCCTGGCGAATCTCGTTCACCAATGCACCTATCAGGGGTCCAACACCACAAAGTCAAGAAGCATCCTCAAGACTAATTAACCTTTCTGTTTAAGGATGATTAAACAGATGGTTCTGAAATCAAAGAGAGTTGATCGTACTTTCCCAAGAAAGAAATGGGTAAAGTATATCAACAGAAGATTGGTAATCTAGCTCATGAGGGAAATGAGTGCATTACCATGAGCTAGATTACCGATGTATGAATATAAAATTTCCTGATCTCAATGAAGAGGGAAACTACTCCCCAGTGGAGTCGCCAGAAAATTATTGGAATTAGTCATAATGGATATCCCGACACCCGGTTTAAAAATAGATTTAATATATATATGTAATTTTAGGAAAATATCATTTTAATTTTAATTTTTTAAAATATGAAATCAAACTGATGTCATATATGCAATTGCTTAAATAATTAAGCACTTCACTACAAGCAAGGCATCTTCTGAAGAATAGATATGTTGCTTGGTGGTGAGGCTTGTTCAAAATAAACTAAATAACGTTTGGTCTGCGAATCATTTATGTTGATTGAAAATTTTCCCTATCTAATATGAAAGAATTAGATAAGGTTTATATTAATCTGGGGTCTTTAGGTTTCCTATAAGGGCAAGCCCCTATAGTTAATTACCACTTAGATAACCAATGTCACCTAAGAAAACTCTTGATTAAGATGAGGAAATATTGTATTCATGACTTCCAAAAGGTAGGATCATCAAGAAAATGTGTTAATAGGAAATCCAACAGGTGAGTGGCTCAAGATTCAGAATAGTTATTATAGGGATCCAGACGAAGAGAAAGCTAGGGGAAAGGACATAGATCCAAGAGGAATCTTGGTATCCTCCTAACTATCCTATGGTTTGGCTTCAATTTGAGATAATTATTTAGTCTTTAATCCTGCTAGTTTCATTATTTTAGGGCTTTCAATCACTGGATATCAGTCATGTGAGTAGCCTGGAAGATAAGAGGATTTATGTCATATCGGATGACAACCTCGGAACCTAAGATGAGTTAGGGATTATATTGCACAACATAGTTATGAAAAAGGCCTAATAGTGATAAAATGAGGATTTATGTTGTACTAGGCAGACTGGCTCAAAGTACTATGGTTTATTATTTAATTCAATGAAATTTTGCTGTTGAAGATGGTCATGCTGCCCACTGTGCATGCTCCAAGTTCCTCGTCATAGCAAGTTTAGTTTTGGAAGTGTCAAATTGAAGAGATTGAGAGAAGTAGCATTTTTTGGAAATGTCTAAATTGAGATGTCTTAATATCTCATTAGGGGAATGTAAGTTGATTATAGCAACACTGATTAGGATCCCACAGTTCCCTCATTCCTGCATCACTATTTTCTTCAAATTCACTTAGTCTAGATGAATTTACCAAATTCAACTAATTGATTTCAGTACTTTAATTTAGACTGTGAGAAATCTCTTTAGCAGCCACAGGTTGCCTCCGTCGAGGTATTCCCGATCATCTGATAGAGATATTTTAGTTTAGTTGTTATTGTGATTTTTTTTTTTGTGATTAAATTTTGATTTGTCTTGTATTTTGACTATTGTGGTGGTGAATTTTATCTTCATTTTGTTTTAATTTTAATCTTGGTTTGGTTTTAATTTTGCGACTATCCTAAAAGTTTTGGTTTTCATGTTGGGTGACATTGTTATTTAGCATGCAAGCTTGTAAGCAAGAAAAGTAAAGTAAAGGAAGTACATAAAAGAAAGTACTATAAACATATAAAAGTGTACATGTCAAGTTTTCTCGTTCCTCCTTCTGAAAATTAGTATCTTTTGCAGTAAACGCTTATAATTTGCAGGAAAGTAAAGCCTATAGATAGGTTTGTCATGGGCCTACTAAGTACTATATCATGACTTGGTGAGTCCTATTATAGATGCATGGATGACTTCTCAAGCAAGCATAATAAGTTTATTTCCCTTCAATATATCCAAAAGAGTATGAGAAGGGTCTAGGAACGGGCCCCGGACATCTCATAGTCTCTTGAAAATTCTTGAGTTCATTCAAACTCATTATGTTTCTTAATGAATCATCCTTATCATGCCCTTATGCTCAATGAATATTGATGTTTCAATTATCCCTAAGAATAGGGTAATTATCACTTAAAATTTTATTTAAAAATTATGTGAGTAAAGGCCTTTAGGGGCAAATTGATTTATTAAATATTTTAGTCAATTTAATTTTAGAAATGGGCTAGTGTTTTAGTAATGTTCATAATTGATTTTCATCATCTTTTCTAATCCATATTAACCAGATTTGATTAAGCCTAGCTCACTAGTAAGCCTTTAAGACTTTAGTGGGTATATTTGTATTTTTGGGAAAATTTAATTTAAGTGATTATGATTCTCAATCCTTATCAAGGTATTAAACTTTTCAACTAGAGGTATTAGATTGATGGAGTATTAAATTCCAAAGTCAGACCCCTAACCCTGGGATCATTTAATTTTAATTATCTTTCAAGCAAAAACAATTAGAGGAATTACAATTTCACCTTTTAATGCGACAAAAGTGATATTGGTTTTACCATTTACCCTTTTATTTCTCAATCATCCAAATATTTCAATTACAATCATTCATTGCCCATTTCCGATTTTAATTGAACCTAAATATTGATTAAGGCCAAATCTTCAAAATTATAATTTTGCCCTTAAGGACCGAATACTTCATAATTTATCAAATTCAATGCAAATTACCTTGAAATTTTTATGCTTTAAAACATCAAATGAGAAAATGAGATTTTTTCAATTTTAATTTAATTTATATAAATTTTTAAAGCAAAATAAATATTTTCAAAGATTATTTTATAATTTGGAAAACACACATGACCTAGCCCTAGAAAAAATACTAGAGGTTTATCTAATTCAGAGGGCCACTTGGCCCAAATTTCATGATTTTTGACTTTTAATTTTGTTATTAAAAATTACTTTATTTTTTGGGGTATTAATTAAATATAAAATATAATTTAAGTTGAAAATTAAGTTTTATATTTTTATTAAATCTTCTTGAGGTTAGGAAAACTAGAGAAATAAATTTTATATGTTTATAATGTGTGTTTTAATTATTATATTTATTTTAGTGAGAAATTAAGGAAAATTCATTTTTAGCCTTTAAAAATTATTTTAGGACTTTAAAATTCAATAACTTTGCTTAGAAAATTAGGAAAATTATTCCTATTGCTCCAAAGTGATTAGGAGAAAATTTAGAATATTTCCATAAATTTTATTAATTTTGCAATTTTTTTTAATTTTTAATTAATTTAAATATTAAAATATTCAAAATAACTTTAAAATTCAAATTTTATTTTAATTCAAATTTTATTTTTTCTTATATTCCTTTTATTATGGAGAACTCCCAAAACCAATTTGGTGATTTTTTGAGTTATCTTTTAATTACTATAATTATTTTTACGTTAAAATGACCATTTTCACTTAAAAAATCAAATTTAGTAGGTTCATTAACTTTCATTTCACTTAAAATTTTTATAGGGAGTTCCCTATACTTTAATTACAATGGGGAATAGTTTTTAGTCCATTTACTAGTTTACTTTATCTTATTTAATTCTCTTTTATTTTTAGGGTTTAATGGTCATTGGGAATATTTTGAAGAGGTTAACTCATGTTAAATTTTTCCTAGGGTCCTCTGATCACAGAGAACCTACTATAGAAGATTTCATATTTTCTGACCAAAATACTAATTTTTAGAATTATTTTACCAAGACAGTGACCATAGGCATGAAAGTTAAGGATCTCTCCATAAGGATCTTCCCTGACTTTCAAAAAATTATGAAAGACCCCCAAAGATCAAACCATGGTGAGATGTCTAAGTGAGTAGAGAATCAAAAGACTATATATTGTATTTAATTCAATAAAAATCACACATGCATTAGATAAACTTTAAACTATTTCAACATTTTCTCCTTTTTTCATTGAGCAAGAGGGTGCTTTTATTTTTTTTTATGATTTTTCAACACCAAGTTATGGATTTTTGAAGTTGGATTAATTTAAATAATTAATTTAAATCCTATTTTTCTATTTATCCAACTCATCCTACAGCGGCTCCAAACTGAACACACGTCCTCCACTGATTAGGCACCGCTATCTGAGTCAGCCTCAACTTTATGCACCGTGGCTTTGTCCAACTGAATCAGAGCCATTAAGGCGTTACACGTACGATCCAACGAAGCTCCTCCTTCATCCCTAACTGCAGTGCACAGAGAACCATCCATGATAAAACCCTAAGATCTCAACCTAAACTCAACCAAATCGCATGGGGTTTGTTTTTGTGGACTCATCTGACCCAAACAAACCTATTCATATGGCTAGCCTAGCCTGAAATCAACCCAACATGGATAGAGAATCAAAATAATTTCAGGAGAGGGGGAGAGTTCAATACCTTTGTCTGAGAGGAGAGGCCACAATCAGATGGTTGCAAAAGCTTCAGGGAGGTCCAACGAGCTGACAGATGAATTCTCTTGCCTTGGTGAAATGCGTAGACCCAAGTTCGACCAGACCGGATTTCAGGTGTTGATCAAATTCTATGCTAAAGGTTCTCTGTGATGGGGCTTTTCCGGGTGACCTTCTGCTTTCAGTGTGGGTGCAGTTAATTAGACTTTGGTTAAGTGTGGATGTGCGGTGGAATTTTTCCTAGCTTTGACTGAGAAAACAGTGTGGAATTGGCCTTATATAGTGGAAATTAAAGCTGGAGGATGGTGGGCTTGCACTCAGGAGTTCTTGAGGAAGCTTTGGAAGAAATTTGACAGAGTTTCCCTAAGAAAATTTCAGCACCACCATTTGGTTGTGAATAGCTCAATTTATAGCCATGGCCATTGGGCTGAGCTCAAGGGTGTAATTCAAGTCCATTAAGCCGCTTAGGTGGAGGGCAAATTAGCTCCAGTGAGCAATCAGAGCTTGACACATCAGGTGGGCTCAATTGGGTTTTAATTTGAGTGGGTTGCTCTCGAATTTGACGTGTTCTTGTGACTAGGTCGACCAGTCAGAGCAGGGGAGGTGGCCAGTGGTCAGATGAGCTAGAGGTTAGACCATTATGGTGAGCAAATAAGTTGGTGATCAATTTTGGTAAAGATCCATATGATTTAAGCACTTTTGGAAGGAAATCCCCTAAATCATGGGATCTTTGCTCCATGGCTTAAGTAGACTGGGCTACATGGATCTAGCTCAGACCCAAGGGTATAAAGGCTGGCTATGGTAAGTTTGGTTAGGTCACGTTTGGTTTAATTTGGCTACATTGAGTTATACGTTCAATTTGGTTTGTTTGTGTCAAAGTTGGGCTAGGTTGAGTTTGATCTTAGATTAGATCAAATTGATTGAGCAATATGGTGTGTATGATTGCCCTAAAGAGTTTAGAAAAGGATTAAAGTGTTTTTCAATTGGTTTAGGGAGTCAATTTGGTGGAATTTAGGTGTTTAGTCAATTTTGGGCATGGTGGGTTAGCTTGGGTCTAAGTTGTGCTATAGCTGGGTTAAGCTCCATTTATGGCTCCAAATGGGCTAGAAGGATGGCATGAAGAATTATTAATATTAATTGGGTGGAAATTTTAGGGTTAGGGCATTTGATCATGTGGTTAATTGGGGGCAAAATTGGTAATTTTATATTTGGTTAGACTTGGGTGAGGTGTGAGCTCAAATTGGGGCAATTTATGGTTCACTTTAGTGTAGGGAAATTTCATTAAAATTTTAGGATTCAAAATTGGGGGAAATTGATTGACATTGGGTTTAATTTGGGGAGATTTGGCCATATGGTCAAAATTGGGGTTTTTTATTTGGATTCAAATTGGGTTAGAGCATGGATCAAATTTGACTTGTATTTGGTTTGGGATGAAATTGGTCTTATGAATTTGATTTTAGAATTGAAATTATGGAGAATCAGAATCAATTTGGTGGAAATTGGAAATGGTTTGGGCGTTTGGGCTTAAAGGGCAAATTTGGGGCTTTTGGTCAAATTAGGTTGTTTTGATCAAATTTGGTCACATAAAGTGGTCTAAATTGATTTTGGAGACACTTGGGATGATTTTGAATTTTTTGGGAATTTTTGGAATTTTTGAATTTAGAGGGGTATTTTGGTCATTTTGGGTATTTTAGGGCTAATTTGGGAATTTTGGTAAATTTGGGGTATTTTAAGTGCTGACGATTGTTTTGGGATGACTTTTAATTGATTTTGGTAATTTTGATTGATTTTGTGAATTTTGGGCAAAATTAGGGTTTTAGAGGTAATTTGGTCATTTGGAAGATTTTAGAGGTAAATGGGTCAAAAGTTGGATTGTTGGTAAAATTGGGGTTGAGTGAGACTGATAACTCATTTGAGATATGGACTAAGGGAATTCCCCATTTGGATCTACCATGTGTTGGTACTAGCCTAACCTAGCCTGGGGCTAAGAGCTTGGGGAAACCACCCACATGAGTTTCCAAAGAGTAGAAGATCAAGTGTGAGGAAGTTTGGTATGGGGTTGTGAGGTAGTGAGTGTAAGTGTAAAGTGCAAGTGTGTGTGTGAGCCTCACCCAGACCACCTAGAGTGAGTCTTAAGGCTCGACCATCGTATATGAAACTCCTCTTGAGCTTCCTTATGCTTAGTCTTATCTTCCTTAGTTCTTAGAGGTTAGAATTTATGCATTTGAAAACTCCAAGTGAAGCAAAGAAGTGTTTGAATTTCTATGGGGTAAGGGTTTCATTGTTAGTCTCCTAAGATAGTCACCAAGAGAGTCTTATGGCTAGACACTAGGTTACCTAAATAAAGACTAGACCTCAACAAAAGTGAGGTTAAAACTCAGTATTTTCTGAAGAGAGACTGGAGGATGTAGTCAGAATCTCTTCTTTAAACAGATCGTCAAAGTTGTACTCATCACTGAGATTTATTTTATTTTGTTTTCTACTAGCATCCTTTAGATTGAGCTCTTCATCGATAGAATTAATTGAAAAACATAAATCTGACATTTCAATTTCTTGATGAGCGGGTTCAATATTATTTTTAACATCAAAGGTATTTCTAGATTCACTCGATATGACAACCGCCTAGTCAACGTTATCTCTTACTCTCTGTGGATATCAAAGATAGTAAACCTGACTCGCTTGTCGAGCTAAAATGAAAGAATCAAATTTAGCATATCTATTCACTTTTACTTCTATGATATTATATGGTTGGTTTACCATTTTTCCATGATAAGGATTAGGATCAAACCATGAACAGTTGAATAGGAATATGCTTCCTCCAATAAAGCCAAGATATGATTATTCAATAACTTCTTTAAGAATCCCATAATAGTTTATTTCATCATTCAATTTGCCAAATTTTCTTGATGCGCATAGGTCCCCAAGCAAGGTCTATTTGCCCCTCATCTGTTACTCTATTTCTCTAATCTTGAGTCTATATATATATATATATATATATATATATATATATATATATATATATATATACATACATATATAAGAAATCTTGTGTTAATAAAATCACATGTCATATGGATAGTCCCAAGCCTTTGGCCTTTGATTGACGTGGCTAAGACAACATGTGAAGGTTCATGAAGAAGTTGTAATTTGGCAAGGCTTTGTTCCATGGTGGTTAAGTGTGGTTAAGACCCATGATCCAATATCCCTATACCCTAAAACCATCTAAAAAACCCAATTTTACCAAAAATTACCAAAATTACCAAAATTACCAAAATTACCAAAATGCTCCTAGAACCCTAAATTTCCAAAAATTGCCAAAATCCTTAAATTCTCTCCAAAAATTTTGACAAACAATTGCAAACTATCCAACTCGATCAAAACACCACAATTTTCCCAAAATTCCCAAATATACCTAAATTTACAAAAATTACCAAAATACCCTTCTTCTCCTAAAAATTTCCAAAAACTCCCAAATAATTCCAAACCTCTCCTAAACAATCCCAACCACCCAATAGGCCCAATTGTACCAAATTCACCATTTTTGACCAAAATCCCAATTTTGCCCTAAAGGCCCAAAACTCCCAATTTTCACCCAATTAATCAAATTGACCCCCAATTTTCATCTAATCAACTCCTAACCTACCAAATTTCAATGTTCAAACTCAATATCAATAAAACCCAAGCACTGTTTGATTAGCCCACTGTTAATTTAATTGTAAATCCTTCATGCATACTTTAAAGGCCCATACTCATATGCATTCTCAAAATCCCATGACATCAATTTTAAAAGCCCAATTTGAGCTCACATGACAAAATACCAATTCTTCATCATATCTTGGCACTTAAAGAGCTTAACCATTGCATCATACCAAATCTTACCTTGCATACATGACATTTTACCAAAATTAAGCATTTTAAACATTTTCATTTAAAATTCATAAAATTCTAAATTCATTTTGCATGAAACATTTTTATGGGTTCATACATGGCATGGCATGTCTCATGGAGTCATCCATGGGGACCATAAAGTCAAAATTACTAAATTTGGCAAGTGGAGGTGACCACTCCCTCTTCCATCTCCACTTAGATTTAACCTTCTCATGCAAAGTCTAGCTTTGGTTTTGTGCCCAAACCAACCATTTATGTTCACCAAAACCTGCTCAAGGGTTTTAGAATCAACCCTAACTAGCTTGGGACCAAGTTTAGCCATGTGACCAAGGGGTTGAACCCAACGTATCCCAAATTACCCAAACCTTACCCCTTTTGCATCTTAGCTTTGAAGCCTCCTTAGGACCAAATTGGCTTGACCTTATTTTATTATTGCTTATTTTTATTTACACCACTCATTATTTTATTGTTGCTTTAATTTTGCATTTAGTAAATTAAATATTAAATTTATAACTTTAAAAGAAATACATAAAAATAAAATTAAAATATTTAAAAATCTATAAACCTCCTCGTGGGATCGATATTGGGGTCTTTATTTAAAGCCCTATATTACTTGAAATGATATGTATACTTGCGTAGTACCTCTAGTGTGTAAAATATTTTACCTAAAATTATATTTATATACACTAGCCGCTATTATTATTTGGGTCAAAATATTGGCAATAACATATTTTTTAAAGCATAAATTACTGCGTTGTCCGCGGATTGAGGTCAAGTACTCAAAAACTTTTATCCATTATTTTTAATAAGTTTCTATTGGAAGGACAACGTAAGCAAATGCATTGCTCAAATTGGGATAAGTTGTGTAAACCTATTGCTAGTGGTGGGCTTGGGTTTAAAAGCTTTCAACATCTCAGTTTTTCTTATTATTGTAAGCAATGCATTAAGTTTATAGCAAAGTCTTCCCTTTGGTCTAAATTTTTACATGGAAAGTATTGCTAAACAGTTCATCCTTCTCAGGTTCAAGCCAAGCTGGATGATTCAAAAAATTGGAAGAAGCTCTTGAAGGTAAGAGAGTTTGCTGAAAAATTATTTATTTGGGAAATTGGAGATGGCCAGATTGATTTTTGGCTGGACAACTGGTTATTTAATGATTATCAAAAGGATCAACAGGTTATGTCTTCTACTATACATAAAGTTTCTGATTGTTGGACTATTCTCATTTGGGATGTATCCAAACTTAGTACTGCTGTCAACAAAGATCTTATAAATAAGATTCTTTCAGTTCCATTACAGCCCTATCAAAAAGATAGATTGATTACTAAAAATCCTTCTAATCAAAGCCTTTTCAAGTTCATTTATCTTTCCAGTAATAATTGGACTTATAATGATTGGGGAAAACTTCTTTGGAACAATTTTATATCTCCTTCTATGACATTTTTTTGCTGGAAACATTTTAGAAAGGTTCTGCCAATAGATGATATTCTGAAATTAAAGGGAATTCGTGGACCTTCTTTATGTCATCTTTGTCACTCCAATGAACAATCAATTAATCATTTATTTCTCAATTTCACTGTTTTACAGGAAGTATGGAAGGCTATTCTAAAGCATAAGGGTATTCTTTCTAAGTATCAATTATAGATTAATATAAATGCTTGCTGGCAGGATTGGAAGGGGACAACAGAATTTTATCTCCCTCTTCTTATTTTTTGGTTCACATGGATGGCAAGGAATGATATTATTCATAACAATAAGGTATTTTTAACCCAGATTATCATTCAAAATTGTTTGAATTATCTTCACAAGTTAAGCACTTTGTTGAAATTAAGTGACAAATCCTCTTATGTCAAGGCTCAACTAATCATTTGGAGAACTCCTATATTTCCATGGGCGAAAATAAATACTGATTGTAGTTTTAAAATTTCCACTGCTGGTATTGGTGCTCTATGTAGAAATCATATGGGTATATGTTTATGGATTCTATCTACTCCTATTATTGTTGTGAATGCACTTGAAGCAGAGGTTATTGCTATTTTTTTGGGGTCTTAAAACAACCATTTTAAATCATCATTGTCTTATTCATATTGAGATGGACTCTTTGTTATTACTTCAAATTCTTCAACATAAAGCAGTTGCACCTTGGTACCTTCAAATATGGATCAGCAAAATATCCTTACTGTCTATTAATAAAGCTATAGTTTTGAGCCATATTCATAGAGAGGGAAAACATCCAGCAAACTGGCTTACTACTAGAGCTTCTTCTTCTAATGACACTTTATGTTGTTCTTTTTCTTCTATGGATCCTAGATACCCTTTATTTAAGGATTTAGACTTCTTTTGCATGGGGATTTGCTTTTAATTCCTCATATCAGATGTATTAGACTCTCTAAAGATTAATAAATTAGTTTTTTTTTTTAAATGTACATATATTAAATTAAAGTATATTTTCAAAACAACTGACAACTTACCATTTGTAAACCTGCAATTTTTGGCGATGCTGCTTGGGAAAGTTCCTCTCTCCTTTAGTTATTAGATGGTTTTACTTTCATAAATCGATTGTGTATCCATGTCCCATGTAGGCCAAGTTATTATTCTTCTGTTGGCATACCTCACTCATTTCAATCTTGAGCAGGTATTTTCAACTCTTCTTGGATTCTGAAACCACTATTTAGACACCCCTAAATGGAGAGGTTCCAGAATCCTCGCACCTCCCAAAATTAAGGTGTATCCCCAATATGTGATAGATTAGGAACATTTTTTTGTCAATGTAGGTTTGGTGCAGAGTCCATTCTTTCCCTCTAGTTCGGATTAAGTCTTCTACTTCTCTTTCTTTCTTCAATGTGGCTAGTTTTTTTTCGACAAATTATGCCAATTTTCCATGGCTAAAACCATTTTTATAATAATAACAAATGAAATAAACCCCAAAAAAATTTGGAAGCTTTACAACATAAATGATTTCAAAAACAGTGAATAAAAATGTGTTCAGACAAAGTTGTTGAGCGAGTTCATTTTCGTCCTTACTATAATGGAATGAAGCATAGGATGATGCTAACATTTTGAATCCTCTATGCAAAAGAATTTCTGAGCCAAAGTTAATTTTCTGCTTCACTACCAGAATTGACTTAGCCATCAACAAGAGTGAGCTGCCCGATGGAGTAGTCATCCATTTCAGACAAGGGTTCAACAATTTTGAGATCAAGCTTAGAGAAGTTATTCTTGTCGTTTTGAGAATTAGGATGCCTGAGACTTTCTAGTCGATAGTGGAGTTCAACCAGAAATTAACCCAGGAATTCCCACCCCTAAACAGGGTTTTAGTTGAAAGGAATTTTGAAATTTATAATATGTCTATTAAAGCCAAGGGAAGTACCACTCGGATGATCTTCGCTACTTCTGTCGGTGTAGTTGTCATTACACCTTTCTCCATTCTTGCCCCGCTCAAGGGAAATGGTGTTCAAGTGAATGATGAACCTGTCACTATGGAGGGTTTGATTTTACCTATAGCACCTTATATGTTTGAAGTAAGGACTAGCTCCAGGTGCAAACCTTTGACCCGAGCGCAGAGGAGGAACATGAACTTGAATGTTGCCAGGATAAAGAAGTTGAAATTTGCATAAGATGTTTCACCTACACAAGTTTTACAAGATGAGTTTGGATTACGTGAGGAAGTAAGTTTCACACATTGTCTACTTCCCAGGATGAGAAGGATGCCAAAAAGATTGCCGCTACACCACGTTAAACATTCCATTAAGAGGGTTGGAGATACAAGAAGATTAAGGCTACGTCGATGGCTCGATTATGAACAATAGTCGAAAGGCTAGCCATAAGAAATATTTTTCAATATTTAAAATTCTAAGAAGGATGGAATGAATGCCTGTGAAGGCCCACCTTAGATCGAGACTAGTTCCACAAGAGAAACCCCATTCCCCGATAAAGAGATTAAGTAGAGATGATGGATCATCTATCGTAGTATGTAGTCTACATGTTAGGTCTCACACCACTCATCAAAATCTTGGTACTGCTGACAAGCCATCTGGCTCTAAGCTACCCGAATCAAAAGAGATGGTAAGGCAACCTCTAATTATTGAGCCAGTTACTATAGAAAGGACTAAGGAGATCGTGGTTATTTTAGAGGAGAAAGTTCATCAGCCATCACTAGGGGATCTCAAGACTGTTAAAGGGAGTTCAATTGAGGCAACATTGGAAAAGCTGAGGATAGATCTTAAGCAGTTTTCCCATTAAAGGAAGGGTAACTTCGATCAATATTAAGAGGAAAACGTGGATGATTACATGGAGGAAAAATATGTCGAAGTAAATGTGGTTGAGACTCAAGTTTCATCGTCTTAGTGAGATGCCCAAAAACTCATAGAGGTAGATGACCCGAAGGCACTACAAAGACTCCTTTAGCAAATGGATGAGATGATTGATCGTATAAAAAAGAGAATGGATGAGATGATGGCCACCATGACTACTCTTCAGAGCCAGCCACAACCACAAAAAGAACTGCCCACAAAAGTTGTTCAGATCATTAAAGAGATAAAATAAATCATCTACATCAACAACCTAAGAAGGATTCTATCCAAAATCTAATTCTGAAAGAGGACATCAAGCTGGTGGTTGTACAACAGGTGCGAGAGGCCTTAGCTCACTCAAAAAGAGGCACTTGAATTGCGAAAGGTAGAATTTATCCTGAAGAGTTTAACACTATCTAATACATTAAAGGCTTTGTACCACCTTCATTTAAGACTTTCAATGGGATACAGAACCCCCAATAGCATCTTGCTCACTTCTGCACAAGTTGTTGCAACATGGGAGGTAGCGATGCTTTGTTTTTCCACCAGTTTGTCAGCAGCCTTTCTCGACTTGCCTTTGAAGGGTACGTAGAGTTGTCAAATGGTTCAGTAAGAACATTTGCAGAATTAGAAAACTTGTTTGTCAAGAGTTTTTTGGGGCTCAACACCATATCACCGTTGGTGATCTTGTTGTTGAAAAATAGCGACCAGATGAGACATTGGTCGACTATATTCTATGATGAAGGAATTTAAGTATGAAATGCAAACAGCAGCTTCATGAACAACTTGCAATTGGAATCATTCTGAAGAGTGTCCATGGCCCGATAGCATTTCTTCTCAAGGGGTTTACCATTAAGAATTCATGAATATGCTTAGCAAGGCTACCAGTCTTCAAGCAGAAGCTAAGATGCTCCATTTTTTGGAGAAGAGTGATAAGAAGAAATCAGTGAAAGCCTTCGAGAAGAAATCTTGCACTATCGCAGCCATAGATAAAGGTAAGTAGTCGATGAAGATTTGGATAGAATGGAGGTAGCATAGTTATCAATCGCCACAGCTGCATGATTAACAGTCATATGAGCAGGGGTATCATCCGACAGGTGAAGAAGCACCTTGTCAGAGCTCCTAATTAAATTCTATCCTTTTTAGATGAAGTAGTTGGTAAGTGTTCCACAGTCTAATGAAGAGTTTTGATTTCTAGTTGCCAGAGCCCAAAAATCAGGAAGAAGTGGAGAAGAAAGATCATCCATTGTACTGTTTGTACCACAGGAGAATGGGAATAATATAGGGACTACTTCACCTTCAAAAAATAGCTCGAGTCCAACCTCGGGATGGGTAACATAAATATACTAAAAGACTACATGAAAGAACTTGAAAGAGGTTCTGTTAATGTCATTTCGACTAATCCTATTATTCTGATTGACCCATAAATTGTCAATGATGGGTGGAGTACAACATGGGCAAAATTTTAAGAAAGATGCAACATCAGATTCCAACATCTTTAGTGTATGCTTCAGTCCAAAGTTCAAGAGCTGCTAAGCTGGCACTATCTATTGCAGTTGAAGGGCCACCTCAGGAGAAGAAGACGGAGAAGACCATGGAGGAAAAAAAGGATTGAAGACCCGAATACTACACTAGGGGCTACTTTTCCTAGGATGGTGGTCTTTTATTTGGGGAAGAAATTCTTTGAACCTTTGACTATGTATGATTATTTGTTTGCCCCAGTGGAGTACTATAATCAGAAGAGTTCTGATGTTGGCTACTTTTTGACTATTTCTAGCAATAACGCAACTAATGATAACCAACCTAATCTAGATATTGATTTCAATTCTAATAATAATTTTCAAATCGTACGAAACCTCTGTGATCATGTTAAAGAGGAGGGTGTTGATGAGGATAACTACAATAGCTCCATAAGTGACATACACCTTTATGAATTTTGAGGACCACCTACCGAAATCAAACTTGAACCATCAAATTCTAAAGAAACTCTAGAATATTCAGCTGTCCCAGCTCAAGAGAAGACACATGGGGACTCAGTGTGAAATTTTGAAGAGATAACAAAAATCTATTTAAGAAGGGTAAAAGTTTTACTTTCGAGGATGGGTCTGAAAAACAATGTAAAGAAGATGGTTACTCAAGGAGAGCTGACCGTATCAGCAGATGAAGTGCCCTTTCAGGAAGGAATTGAGGAAACAAGTAACAACAAAGTGGAGTACAACATGTTAGCCCATCTTTGAAAGTTGCCCTCCACACTAAGCATTTATGATGTTGTGATCCTGTCAAAGGAGATGAGAGAAGCTGAGTTTAGGGCCTTACTCAACCTAGAGATTTGCTTAGCTTAATTGGTCGATAACACAATGAGTGAGGTGTACTGGTTAAGAGAACAATACTGTGTTACCTTCACAGACAATGACTTATTGGTCAGTACAGTGGACCATGACCAACATCTGTAAATTTTAGTCACCATTGGACAGTTTACAGTCTTCAGGGTGTTAGTTAATCTGGGAGCATTAATAAATGTGATGAGCAGTAGAACTTTAGCCTACTTTGAAATCGATGCTCGAGACCTCCAAACGGATAGGATGATATTAAGAGGCTTCAATCAGAAAAGAGAAAGAGCCTTTGGAACAAAAAAGACTACCTATGGTGATCAATGATCTCACAAGGACAACCACAAAATTTCACATAATTAATTCCGTGAAAACATTCAATGCCTTACTGGGTCAACCCTAGCTCCACGAGTACTAGATGATTCCATCATCTCTACACCAGTGTTTAAAGTACTATGAAGATGGCCAAGTGTAATGCATCAAGGGAGATTTACAGCCATATTTTGTACATGAAATAGGAATCCATGAAGATGATGCTTACTACGCACCTCCGAAAAAGATATTTTCACCAGAAATGTCGCACTAAAGCAAGAAAAAGTGTCATAAGAGATACAAGACAAAGAACATCTATTCTAGTACAGTAGCCCCTCACCACTCCCTTGTGACAAGATGGTGAATGTTTCTCCAGTCGGCACTTGAGGTCGAGTCCGAGAATTAGGTTAACGAAGAAATGATGGTATCTTTAAAAGAAATAATTTGGTGATCAACATTAATTTGGAAGACAACTCCTAAGAAGAAGAAATCAAGAAAGAAGTAATGATGATAAATACGAGAAAGCCCAAGTTCAAGATTTCTCTAGAAGATGAAAAGAATGAAGATTACAAAATCAATGTACGATAGGATTAACAACTATGTACAGACCATAGCCCTACCTCCGATCCATTATAATAAGGTCGAGGGTTTGGTGGCTAAGAAGGTACATGGTGTTAATGTTAAACCAACAAGTTCTATCAGGGTTCTTCTTCTTTCAAACTTGAAAATGATGTAAAACTAAAAGATATCACTTCATCTGAATTAGTGGAACAGCCTTTTGGGTGGTAATCTCCTTGTGTTCAGAAATTAATTCAATGGGGTGTCATACCTAAGCAGTGGTCAAAAAACCAGTTGCTGTCGGCATATTTTTAGGTTGAATGTTATATTTTGAAAAGGAGGTCGCCTACAGAATTTGTCGGCAGATTTTTAATTTAATTTAAATATATAATTTGAAAAATAATATTTGATTTTTTAAAATAATTTTAAGTTTGAAAATTTTTAAGATATGAAAAATCAAACTGATCTCACATCCCAAATAGTTTATATAAACCAGCACAGCATCACAAACCATGTATCAACCCCGAAGAATAGACACACTACTTGATGATGGGGCTCGATTAAATAAACTAGAGATTTGTGACATCTGTTTGGTTTGCGAACCAATTTTATATGCCGACAAGTTCCTTTGCTTAATACAAAGGAATTAAGCAGGGTTTATATTACCTGGGTTCTTAAAGTTCCCTATAAGGGCAAGCCCCTAAAGTTAATTACATCTTAAATGAAGGGAATCATTTAAGAAAACTCTCGATAATGATTAGTGGTTTTGCTCTCAAGAATTTGAAAGTTTAAGGTTTCAAGGTATTGAATTTTGGAAATTTCAATAGGGAATGACTCAAATTCGGAACAGTTTGTTTCAGGTGTTCAGAGGAAGAAAAGTAGGAGAAGATGAGGATTCAAGAGGAATCTTGGAAACTTCCCAAACTATCCTATTATTTGGCTTCAATTTGGGAATTTATTTAATATTGCAATCCTGCCAATTTTATTTAATTAGGACTTATATTTGTATAATATGATCATACAAATAGCCTCGAAGATATGAGGGTTTATGTCGTACCGAACGACTACCTCGGAGTCCTAAGACCGGTTAGGGCTTAATTTGCATAACATGATTATACAGATGCCTAACGAGAAGTTGAGGATTTATGTCGCTTCAGGCAAACGACCTCGAAATCCTATGGCTTGGTTATTTAATTCTAAGAAAGTTTTTCTGAAGTAGATCTGAGTTTTGCTGATGACGATGGCCGTGTTGCTAACCATGCTCCGAGCTCCTTGTTGTCGCAGAGGTTTAGTTTTAGAAGTCATAAATCAGGAGATGAGAGAAGTGTTTTAGTTTAGATAAAATCTTAAAATTCAAGTTTTTTTAATATTTTTATTAAAACAAATCTTAAAGTTGTTTAAACAGAACCGATTAAGACCCCACGATTCTGTCATCCCGGCACTGTTATTTTCATTGAATTCACTTAGTCCAGATGAATTTGCTAAACTCAACTGAAAGAGTTCCACACTTTCATTTAGACCGTGGGAAATCCCGTTAGCAACACATGGGTTACATCATCCGAGGTATTCCCGATCATTCAATGAGATGTTTTAATTTAGTTGCAATTGTAGTTTTGTTGTTTTGTTTGTGATTAAATTTTGAGTTGTTTTTTGAATGTTGTGGCGGTGATTTTTATCTTGTGGTGACTTTTTAATTTAGCTTTGGTTTTAGTTCAGGGACTATCCTAAAGGTTTTGGTTTTCATGCAACAGTCTTATTTATCATGCAAGAAAAATAAAATACAGTGCATGTAAGTAAATTGCAATAAAGTAAATTGCAATAAAATAAAAGCGTACCTGGAGGGTCATCCCGTCATCCCAAGCTGCACTTAAAACACATGTTAAGTCATTTAAATATTTCAATAAGTACCTAGGTAAAGCTAAGGGAAGGGTTTTAGTTGTCTACCAAATTTCTAATCCTATTGCTAGTCATCTCCTATGACTTCTAGGTTCTTGTGTTTTGGTTTAAGGATGATTTTCTTCATCAAAGAACAACTAAATTCAATTGTTCTTCTAAAACATCTCATCATATTGAGAAAGTGCTTAGGACGAGTCCTAAACATCTTTTCAATATTTCTGAGATCATTTGAGTCCAAGTAAATTTAGTTGCACAGGTGAATTAATCATCCAGGAGTTTAGTTAAACTTTGTCTCTTGCTTTCAGTGAACTTGGGTATTTGATTACCTGATGAATGAAGTGATATTTCACTTAATACTCTATTTAAGAGTTATAATAATTAAAGCCTTTAAGGGCAAGTTGGTTTATTGAGAATTTTAATCATCCTTAATTTAAAGTTTGAGTTAATGATTTAAAATGTTTTAATTTAATTATGAGGTTTTAATTAATAATTTTAAATTTGGAATAGTGTTCAAGTTATTTTTAGATTTAATTTAAATCTTTACATTTTTAATTATCTTGGTATTTCAAGTTGATGTTCATGTTTTAAATTTACTTGGATAGAAAGTGGTGCTGAAATTATTGATATATTTTGATTTAACTCTTAATGATTTCATTTAGGTTTGTTGTTAAGTGATTCTAATTTAATTTAATCTAATTTAATTTGATTTAATTTAATTTAATTTTATTTTATTTTTATTTTATTTTATTTTAATTTAATTTTAGTTTTAATTTTAGTTTAAATATTTTAAATTTAATTTAATTTAATTTTAGTTTTAATTGTTAATTTGGATTATCATTTTAATTTTTTCTTAATTAAGAACTAAATATTGTTCAAGTGGCTTATTTAGGGATTTTTAAATTAAAGAATAAATATCCTCTTAATAATATCCCTATTTTAACAATCCAAATTTTAAATATACTCTTTCCAAAATTTAAATTATTTAATTAATTAAAGTTTCATTTTAATATTTTCAAAGTGTTTAATGGGTTTCTACCCCTTAATTTCCCTAAGTTTTAATCATCCAAGAGAAAGTTAAAATGAAATATTTTACCCCCCATTTTGATTAAACCTAAAGTTTTAATTAAGGGTGAAAATTTTTAATTACCTTTATGCCCTTTTAAGCTTATTTATTTCATTACTCACTAAATTGAGCTCAAATGAATTTGAAATTTTTATGTGACCTTACTCACATGTAAATTAAGACATTAGAGGAGAAAATGTGATTTTTCTAGATTTAATTTATTTATATAATTATTTTTAGTAGAAAATAGGGGTTTTGAAAGAAAATTCAACAACATGACCAAGGAAAGGTTTCTGTCCTTAAAAAAATTATGGGATGTTTCTAATGACCTGAGCACCACTTGGACCAATTTTTTGTGATTTTTTGAATTACATTTTATTTATTATAATTAATTTGAGTTTTAAAGTATTAATTAATTTTAAAATAAAATAAAAGTTGAAAAGTAGATTTTATATTTTTGTTAAATTTCTCTAACCTCAAGAAGTCCAGAGGACAAATTTAATAATTTTTTGATTTCTCTTTGATTTATTAGAATTATTTTAGTGAAAAGGATTGAAAATTCATTTTTTAATATTAAAAATTACATTAAGCCTTTAAAATTCAATATCTTATCCTAGGGACTTAGGAAAAATATTTGGTTTGTTCCTAAATTATCTAGAGTAAAACTGTGACATTTTTATGATTTTTAATATTTTTGTTACTTTTATTATTTTTTAATTATTAAAATATTAAAATATTATGAAAAATCAACTTTTTTAGAAAATTCCAATTTTAATTTTTTTAGACTCCCGTGATATCAAAGAAGCTCCAAAATTATTTTTGTGAATTTTTGAAAAGTATTTTTAGAGTTATGAATTTTTAAAGTTCCATTTTGCATATGAGGCTTAATTATTCCATTTGGTGGTGTTAATCAAGTCCAATTGATTTCAAAATTTTATGTAAGGTTCCTCTGACCCTAAAGAGTAATAGAGAATTGTTTTCAAGTCAATTTGGTGTGTGGTTAACCCTAATTAATTTAAATTCAATTTTAGGGGTTTAGGCCAATTAAGGTTATTAAAAATGAATTAAGTCAAAATATATTTTTCATAAGGTCCTCTAGTCCTAAGAAACATCACCAAATTTTCCTAGAATTTATTTTACAACATGCTAATGATTGGAATTAAAATACCTAAAACAGTGACATGAACTTGAAAAATCAATAACTTTTCACAGAGATGACCTCTGACCTTGAAAAATTCAGGGAATGTTCCCAAGATCAGAGGCTTCAAAATCCCTATGGTCTCATGCCATGGTGAATTATTTATGCAAATGGAGAATCAAAACATTAAAAATAGTAAATAAATTATTAAAAATAAAATACTCATCCAATTAACTTGATTTCTTTTCCACATTATTCTCCTCTGTTCACTGAGCAAGAGAGTATTTTTATTTTATTTTCGTGATTTTTCTATGTAAAGATAAGAATTTTTGAAGTTCAGGGCATTTAAATAATTCAAAAATACCCTAATTTTCTCCTTATCCACGCGGCGCCGCGTCAACCTCGGCAGCTCCGAAAGCCCACGCGATGCATTGTGATTCAGCTCCGCCATCTGACTCAGCTCTCTAGGGGCCCGCGGTTCACATACCATTGCCCTGTCCGGCTTGATCTCGACCGTCAGCTCGATACACGTGCAATCCAACGGCTCCAGGTCATCGTCTACGGCTGGTGTGCAACTGTGACCTTCCACACTCAAACCCTAATATCTCTCTCGATTCTCAATGGATTTTCGAGTTCTTATACTCTATCGATTTGTCTTGAAGAGACAAACACATCCATACAGTTTATAAGCTATGAAATTAAACCAAACAAAATGGAGAATTGCTGGAAGCTTGGGAGGAAGAATGATTTCATACCTTTGCTCATAGAAGTGAAGCTTCAATCTGAGGGTTATGTCTCCTTCGATTGAGACCAGGAAAGCTCCAGATGAAGTCTCTGGCTCTGGGAATAGTCTAAGTATGAAAGTGACCAAGGATGATCACAAAGCTTGGAGGTTGGAAGCAATGGCTGGCTTGGTGAGGGGGCTTTTGCTAGGGAACTTCTCCTTTTGGTCTGGTGAAAGTGTAGGGTCAATCAATTTGAAGATTGGCTCATTGTGGTGAAGTGTCATGTTTTTTCGGTGGATTTTCAACTCAGAAATTGAGCTCACAGAGAGATTTTTAGGGCTTGATTTCAATGGGGATCAAGTTCTCTATGTCTAGAGAGGGATCTGGAGTGATTTTGGCAGAGTTTTGGTAAGGTTTGGTTCAACACCCTCTTTGGCCGAGAGGTGGTGGTGTTTAAATAGAGGTGGCTGGAGGGCTTCCCAGGGGAAATTGGAGGCTGGGAGCAGCTGCTCAGGGGAGGAGAAGAACAGCCATTGTGTCCATTTGGGTTGGGATAGCTCAGCCAGTGGGTTTGAATTTTTTTAAGCAAAATAAGGCTCTCGACCTGGTGTTTTCCAGCGGCTGTGGTGGCCGGCCGGCCAGGCATGGGTCACCATCTGACTCAACGGGGTCAGGACTGGAAGTTGGTGCAAGCAATGGGTATTGGCCATGTGTAAAGAGGTTTGATTTAAATGGTTTGGGGGAGAGGCCATTTTGGATTCAAATTGGTCAAGTCATGGTTTAGGCTAGGTGCACCTCCCCAAGGCTGGTTTGGGCTGAAGAGAAAGTCACTTGGGTCAGCTTGATTAGTGGGGTCAAGTCACATTCCAAGTACAATTAGGCTTAAGCAAGATTAGGGGATACATGGGAGTGTTTAATCACTCCTAAGGGAATCATTAAAGGGTTTCCTCCTTTTTCCATTTAGGGAGTGGTGATAAGTCAAAGCTCACATGGCTTTCAGGTGGCTTGTCCATGGCTCCAAGGACTCCATTTGTCTTAGGGATGGCTTGGCTAATTTACATGAAAAAAAGTTTTGAATTTTTAGATATTCTGATGGAAAATTTCTATGGGGCCACATTTGGTTTATTTAAATGATGAAATAAAAGTTAGGGGGGGATTTTATCAAATGGATGATGAGAGGAAATCTCATGTGGGCTTTGGAATGGATTTTTTGGGCTTTTGAATTTTGGTGAAAATGGGCTTTTAAAGGCTTTATGGAAGTGGGCTTTTTAGATTTTAAAATGGGCTTTTGGATGAACGTTTTGTGAAGGACCATGCCAAATAAATGTTGAATTTAGTTTAGGGATGTGTCATGAGTGATTTGGAACAAATTTGAAGTGATTTTGAATTGAATTGGGTTTAATGTGGGTCTTTTAGTAAAGGGGCCAAAGTGGGTCAAATTGGGCTTACTTGGTCTAAGGTTGGGCTAAGTTGGATTTGATGTAAAATTAATGTTGAGAAATGTTTGTGGGAGTGTCACAAAGTGTTTTCAACTTTGGTTGGGCTTTGATTTTGGGATTTGGGCCATTTGGGTTAGGTTTGGGCTTAGGTCAATTTTAGGGATTTTGGTTTTGGGTTAGGTTTGGGTGGATTTTGTGTTCAAATTTTGGGCAAATCAAGTTAGGGTTTTGTTTATGGGGGTGTTAGGAAGGCTTTAGAAAAGATTTGGGGCCAATTGTGGTTGAATTGGGTTAGTTTGGGCTAGGTTTAGGTCATGGGTCAAAATTTGGCCTTAGACTTCAAATTGAAATTGGGCTCAAATGTCAATCAAATTGGACTTGGATTTGGTCTAAATTGATGTTGAGGATATTGAATTGAAGTTTAGAATTGAATTGGACCCGAATCGAGGTCAATCGGGTGGTTTGGTTTGACATTGGGTTCACTTGGGTTTAAAATGGGTCAAATTGGGGGTTTTCGTAAAAGTGGGGTAAATTGGAAAAATTAACTCATGGTGTAGTTGAACAAAATGAAATTGGGAATATTTGAGATTTTTTGAGAATTTTCTGAATTTTTGGATTTTTGGGGTAAAAGGGTATTTTGGTAAGTTTGGGAGGGTTTAGGGGTATTTTTGGAAATTTTGGTATTTTTGGCCAAAGATGGTTAATTTAAATGGTGGGAAGTGTTTAGGATTTATTTTGAGGAAATTTGGGTAATTTAGGTGATTTTACAAATTTTGGGTCATTTCAAGGGTATTTGGTAGGTTTGGTGGGTCCGGAGCCCTGGAACCCCGGGGGTCAAAAATTGAAATTTTGAAAAAAAGAAGATTGATCAAGTGTGTGTGAAATGGAATTATTTTGGTTGAGCCATGAAGTCATATTAAACCCATATAAGCCATGAGAGGACTCATTTGAGGCATTCACTTTGTTGTTCCTAACCCTCTTAGCTAGGGGCTTAGGGGTTAAGGATCATCCATATGAATTACTTACATGAGTCAGCAAATCAAGTTGGGTGAGAGTGTGGTTTTAGGACTTGGAATGTGTGTGAGAATGTAGTGCATGTGCAAGTCAACCCTCACTAGACCAGGCCACCCAGGGTATTCCTAAGACCAAAAAGTTTTATAGGGAACTCCTCCTTTAAACCTCCACATTTGATTTCAACCCTCTAGGTGATTAGGGGTCTATAATCAAGCTTGTGGGGTTTGCAGGGAGTCAAGAAGTGTTTGAATTTCTAAAGGGTGGGTCCCATTTCTAGTCCTCTAAGATTAGTCAAAGGAAACGCCTAAGGCTAGATCCTAAGTACTAAAGAGAGAAGCAAAAGACCTCATCAAAAATGAGGTGAACAAATGGACCCCCAATAGGTGTGGTGTGCTAACCAAGCACACCGCATGTATTGGCATTGACCGAAGAGATCAACAAAACCAACACAGATGTCCAAGTGACAAACTTAGGATGAAGTAGAAGGATTTTCGCTGGGGAGTATCACGTATATTTCCAAGACTGGAGATTCCTTAACTCTCGCTGGGGAATGGAAAAGGAGGTGAACTCCAAATCAGAAGATCTGGGGAATTCAATTTAGATTTCATTTTACTTTTAAATTTCAAGTTTCAATGTATGAGTTTGGATTTCGATTTGTTCTGAGTCTCAATTTTGATTGGAGTTTAATTTAAAATCAATTTAAGGAAATTTTGAATTTGAAATTTAGATTTGAAATAAGAATTGAAACATGGGTTTCAACCTCGGGATTGCGAAGAGAACTGGAATTTAGGTATCAGCCTCGGAGTGAGAATCAGAGTTTAAGTATCGAATGAAAAAGGATGAGAATCAGAATTTAGGTACTGATCTTGAGAGAGTGAGATTTGAAATTTAAGTATCAAACCTGAAAGAGAATCAAAATTTAGGTATCGATCTCGGATGAGATCAGAATTTAGGTACCGACCTCGAAGGAAGAGAACTAGAATTTAGGTACCAGTCTTGGAAATTTAGAATTGAAATTTAGGTATCAATTTGAAAGAGAATCAAAATTTAAGTATCGATCTCGAATGAGAGTCAGAATATAAGTACCGACCTCGAAGGAAGAGAACTGGAAATTAGGTACCAGTCTCGAAAATTTAGAATTGAAATTTAGGTATCAATTCGAAAGAGAATCGAAATTTAAGTATCGATCTCGAATGAGAGTCGGAATTTAAGTACCGACCTCGAAGGAAGAGAACTGGAATTTAGGTACTAGTCTCAGAAATTTAGAATTAAAATTTAGGTATCAATTCGAAAGAGAATCAAAATTTAGGTATCGATCTCGAATGAGAGTCAGAATTTAGGTACCGACCTCGAAGGAAGAGAATTGCAATTTAGGTACCAGTCTCGAAAATTTAGAATTGAAATTTAGGTATCAATTTGAAAGAGAATCAAAATTTAAGTATCGATCTCGAATGATAGTCAGAATTTAAGTACCGTAGGTACCAGTCTCGAAAATTTAGAATTGAAATTTAGGTATCAATTCTAAAGAGAATCAAAATTTAGGTATCGATCTCAAAAATGAGTCGAAATTTAAGTACCGACCTCGAAGGAAGAGAACTGGAATTTAGGTACCAGTCTCAGAAATTTAGAATTGAAATTTAGGTATCAATTCGAAAGAAAATCAAAATTTAGGTATCGATCTCGAATGAGAGTCGGAATTTAAGTACAGACCTCGAAGGAAGAGAACTGAACTTTAGGTACCAGTCTCAAAAGTTTGAAAGAGGACTAGAAGTTAAGCTCTAGCCTCGAAGAGACCTGGAAGTTAGTCTCCAGTCTCGAAGATTTATCTGTATGAAGAAGGACCCAGTCTCATGCCATCAGAACTAAATCGAACAAAGTTCGTGGCTCTGTGTCAATAGAACCAGCCGATCCTCTAAAACATAGAGGAAAGAGAACTGAAAGGAGCTGTTAAGTGTACCAAGCTGAAAAGACTTGACTTAGCAATAAGTCAAGGAAAATATTCAAATTTCAAAAGAGTTTCAAACAGATTTCGATTGAGGAAAGAACTGAAAGGTTCGAATCAGAGAATTCAGATCGAAATTCAATTTGAGATTTAGATTCGTTTTGTTTGTCCTTTAACGATCCCATTTTTTATTTTTGTTGTTTATTTAGTGTTCATGTGAGTTTGAACTTCATTTTTAATATTTAAATTTTTAGGAAAAATTCTCATTTATTTTCTTTTCTTTTCTGTTCTTCGTTCAAAGTTCATTTAACTCTAATGGCGTTTCCCAGTCAATTTGCACAAAAAGAAGTGAAGGCAAAATATGACGTAGTCGTTTTCATTCAAACTTGCTGAAAGTACATCATACAACTTGATCTAGTCATGATGACATTTTCCTCATAAATTTAATGTCTCATACGATCGATGTAAATCCAAAACGGACTGTGTAAACTTTTTTCTTATCCATTTAAAAGTGTCTGTCAAAAAATCCATGTCTGGATAGTAAGAAACATGGGCAATAACATCACCTTCCAAGCCACCCTTGGCAGGAATGTCGCATGGATGTGCATTGGAGGTGTGTTATTTCCCATGTAACTCACAGCTCGTAAGGCCGGAGACTCTCAAATTCTGGATCTGGCTGAAAGTGGTAAGGCATTTTTTTTTCGTCCATTCTTCTAAAAGTAAATGAGATCCACTCCACAGGCACTCCTGGAATGAAATGCTTCGCAACCTCTGCTCCGTCTCCTTTTAACACCAGGACGGAACCTACCGGTAGTGGTATCTCCACCGGCCCTCGGAACTCACCGGGGCCTGCAATCCGAAGGTCAGATCCGAACACGATGTTGCACTGGTTGACGAATGACACTGTGCAGAAGGGTCTAACAAAGTCATGATGGTCTATATGTGGAGGTATGCAGTCGCCTTCCTTGTAGTTGTTAATAATGCAGTTGTTGGGTATGCAATCTGCAGGCAATACCCTCGATGTTATCATCCTTTTCACCATTTTCTTGATGATTCTTGGCATCGGATCCACCTCACTGCGACGGAGTATCCCTGGTGGATTTCATTTTCTGTCTGTGGCATAATTGTAGCAACATCCGCATTGGATTTTAACTCTTCCCCTTCCTGGCATCCTTCTTCGGGGTTCTGAATATGTTGTTTCTCTCAGGCGGCCAGCTCGACCCATTTTCTACAATTCAAAGATGCAATCTACAATTTGTTGTTGCTCATAATCTGAGAAAACATCTGTATGCAGCTCGAGGCCTTCCAAGATGTTGACCCTCTTGTTTCCAATTCTTTCAAAGTATTCAAAGGTTTTCTTCTCAACTAATTGCATTTTCTCCAGCTCGTATTCCGGGATTATCTGAAGTCTTCGATGTCTAGTAACATACTGTTGGATGTATGGCTCAACCCCAGCACGTTCTTCTGCATGTCTCGGATCCTCGGGGATAGTCTCCGTAGGGACACCCTCCGAGGTTGCTTTCGCAACAAGACTCTTCGGATCTGGTATGTATGCTCGGCGTCGAGGTACCGACTCTATTTCTGCTTTTTTTGGTATTTCTTTTATCTGTTCTGACTTTCTTAGAGTTGACTTTCTTCTTTCTGGTTCCTAACAAACCGCTCTCTTTGGAGCATTTGCACTAACGGTATCCACTGTCTGCTCATGTTGATCTTCTGCTAACTTGGTCAATATTTTACGAATGCTACAATTCTTATTTCTTCCCTGGGTAGCAGTGAGAGTATCTCTCCTTACCCCTTGAATTTCTGTGGGTGCGGCGCTGACAAGCCTACCCTCTGCTGTGGCAACCACGGACTTAACTTTTTTATCTTCTCCGGTTGCATGTGCAGCGTTTGCTTTTCTTTTCTTGCTGCTGGATTGGTGGCTCGGACCACCCATTTTCATCACTGTCTGGCTGTGAAGTTCCTCTCGATCAACTGGGATCCAATCATCTTCTTCATATTGAAAGCCAGCTGGTGTGAAGTCTGAGTCAATCTCTATCACTCTCCATCCCTCACCCTCTTTTCATCAAGTGCTAGACTCACGTCATTTCTAAAGTTTAGAATCAACCGCCCGTTCGACATTTCCTTGCGAAAAAATAAGGAAACAATCAGGGGTTGTACTAAGAACAAGAACAATAAGAAAAAAAACACTTAAAAAATTCTTATACTCTTCTTTTAAATTTAAAGGAAGTAGGAAGAGATAAGAAAATATCAGGAATGAATGGATTTAAAAGGAAAGATTGACATTTTTATTATTACGATTTCGCATGTTTTCTTTTTAACATTTTCATTGATGAGATTTTTTTAATCATCTGTTTTATTTTGTTTTGGGTTCGGACCCAGTCACACAGTGATTACTTCACCCGTGTTTCTAGGGATAAGATTCTATTTTAGAAGCCACCATTCGAAACATCAGGTTGTGTAATACTTCTTTAAATATCATCCATTGATTAGAAGCATGGGTCGTTCTCCACAGCAGTTCACAAGCTGGTAGGAACCTCCTGAGTAGACTGTCTCAACCACGAACGGCCCTTCCCATGTTGGTTCAAATTTTCCACCTATCTTGCGATGTGCAAGAATAGGTCTCTTGAGAACAAGAACTAAGTCACCGACTTTGAATGTCCTGGGATGGACTAATTTATCATGGGCCTGGATCGTCTTGGCTTGATACAGTTCCAGATTCTGTTGCGCTGCAAGTCATTTTCCTTCCAAGTTTTCCAATTCTTCCAGCCATAGTCTGGCATTTTCCTCTTTAGTGATTTTGTTAGCAACTGCAATTCTGAGTGATGGAAGCTGAACTTCCAAGGGTAGAACTGCCTCGGACCCATACACTAAAGCGTAGGATGTAGACTGAGTAGGAGTACTGAAAGTTATTCTGTAGGCCCATAAGGCTTCTAACAACTTCTCGTGCCAATCTCTTTTTTTGTCGTCCAAGGTTTTCTTTAAGATTTAGCCGAGAATTTTATTAAAAGCCTCGGCCAAGCCATTTGCTCTTGGGTAGTAGATTGTTGAATAACGCCAATCGATCCCGTGTCTTCTGACAAAATTATTGATCTTCGTGCTTTTGAATGCAGACCCATTATCTGAAATGATCCTGTGCGGTACCCCAAAATGATAGACAACTTGGTTCTTGAAAAACTGTAGCACATGGTGTGCCTTCACATCTATGAGTGGTATAGCTTCTGCCCATTTAGAAAAGTAGTCTGTAGCTGCAAGAATGAAGCGATGTCCTTTTAAAGAAGGCGGTTCTATTGGACCCACTATATTTGTACCCCAACACTCAAATGGCCTCGATGCGATTGTCGGATGTAACACATTTGGAGGTTGGTGTAGAACCTCTCCATGCACTTGGCACTGGTGACAACTTTTAGCGACCTTCATGCAGTCATTCATCATTGAGGGCCAGTAGTACCCTAGTCTTTTAATCTTCATTTTCATTTTCGGACCCGACTGATGACCGCCACAAAGTCCTGAATGTACTTCCTTAACAATTTCACGAGCCTCGGACCCGCTCTGGCATCTTAGCCACATCTGATCAAAAGACCTTCTTTATAATGTATTGTTTATTAATGCGTAAGACAGAGTTCTTTTCATGATTTGATGGGCTATCGACTTATCGTCCGGTAGGTTTCCTGTCTGCAAGTAGTCTATTAATGGCTGCCGCCAATCTTCTATATTTTCTGCCACTGTTGTAATTGTTTCTTCTGCTTTTCTTTCTGATTTGTGTATTGTATCCATGTCGAGATGTGATAAGACCTGTCGTCCTTGAACTGACACTTCAACTAACTCATCTTGCAAGAAAGTAAATTCCTTTGCAAGGCGGGCTAACGCATCTGCGAGAGCATTTTCTTTTCTGGCAATCTTATAGATCGTTACGTTTGGAATTTGTTCCAACAATTTCATGGCGTACTGAAAGTACTGCTCGAGTCTTGGCTTTAAAATTATGTACTGTCTGGCGACCTGTTGAATGATCAATTGAGAATCTCCGTAGATGTTGATGTCCTTTATTCCAATCTGAATGGTTAATTCTAATCCGATTATGAGGGCTTCATATTCTGCCTCGTTGTTTATACATAGTTCTGTTAAGTGGTAGGAGTATCCTAAAGTCCCCCGCTCTGGTGTTATTAGAGTAGTCTGATTCCTGCCTTACCGGGCACTATCGTTTGCGATTCTTTATTCTTCTGTGCTGAGGACGCTCCGTCGAAGTATAGTTCCCAACATCGATCAGCAGGGTCTTCTAGGCTCATTATCTGCTCGTCTGGCTAATTGTCATCAAGAGGCGAATCCGCCGGCAAAGGGTGTACTTGCGAGGAAGTTCCGTAGGACTTGTCCCTTTAAGGCGTGAAGAGGGACAGAAGTTATGTCGAATTGCAATATTATCATCAACCACCTGGCAAGTCTGCTAGAAAGCGTCGGTTGGGTCATCAAGTATTGCAACGGATTAACCCTCAAAATAAGGTTGACCTTATGAGAAAGCATGTAATGTCTGAGCTTTTGAGTGGCGAAGATCAGGGCCAAACAATGCTTCTCAATCGGAGGATACTTTACTTCCGTCGGAATTAGATGACGACTTAAGTAGTAGAGAGTGTTTTCTTTCCCCTCGTCATTGACCTGGGCTAACAGAGCCCCGAGAGAGTCGTCTAAAGCTGCGGTATAAAGTATCAACGGTCTACCCGAGACTGGGGCTGCTAAGACAGGAGTTGTCATTAGGTATTGCTTAATAATCTCAAAGGCCCGCTGGCATTTTTCTTTCTAAATGAATTTGGCTTCCTTTTTAACTAATGCCGAGAAGGGCTGACACTTACTTGACAAGTTCGAGATAAAGCGTCGAAGATATGCCAACTTCCCTTGAAAAGATCGTAGTTGTTTCAATGTTTTGGGAGGAGACATTTCTAAAATAGCTTTAATCTTCTCTGGATCGATTTCAATCCCGCGATGTCGGACAACAAATCCTAAGAATTTCTTGGAGGTGACGCTGAAAGCGCATTTCAAGGGATTCATCTTAAGGTTGTATTGTCTTAGTCGCTCGAAAACAATTCTCAAATCATACAGGTGATCTTCCTTCAGTTTGCTTTTGATGACCACATCATCCACGTAGCACTCGACTTGGTTGTGAATGAGATCATAAAAAATCTTCGTCATCGCTCTTTGGTATGTTGCTCCTGCGTTCTTTAGTCCGAATGACATTACTGTGTAGCAATACACTCTGATTGACGTTCTGAATGCCATGAGTTTTTCGTCTTCTGGTGCCATCTTTATCTGGTTGTATCTGATGATCCATCGATGAAAGAGAAGATTTCATGTTTTGAAGCAATGTCGATCATCAGTTCTTGGATTGGTAGTGGAAATTCATCCTTTGGACATGCTTTATTAAAATCTCTAAAATCCATGCGAGTTCTGATCTGACCATTCTTCTTTCTGACTGGTACCACATTGGCTAACCAAGTTGGATTTTTTTTCTTAACGGACAAATTTAGCGTCTATTAGCTTCTTAACTTCTGCTATTACTTGTTGCTCAATTTCTAGACGCATTCTCCTAGGAGCTTTTCTGACTGGAACGACAGTGGGATCCACTCCTAACTTGTGAACTGCGACTTCTGGAGCTAATACTGTCATTTCATCATAACTCCAAGCAAAATAGTCCTTGAATTCTGTTAGTAGCCTGATTATTTCCTCGGAGTCTTCTTTATTAAGTAAGGAGCTAACAAAGGTAGGCCTAGGCTCTTCGCTAGTACCTAAGTTAACTTCCATTAACTCGTCTATTGTAGATTTGATTTCTTCTTCAAATTATGGTGGAGCATCTCCGATTGGTAGATTTTCGAGGTCTTCTGAAGCTTCCAAGCAGTCTTTATTAGGCTCGTAAGTGACAACCAAACAAAATCTCGTATCGTCAACAGACCCTACCGTGCCGAATCCGAGACCATGTTTTGAATTGGGAGGCCGACTAGCATTATTCCATAATTTTTCAAAATGTTGTGATTGACCTTTTGTCCATTGTCGAGGTAAGACACCACGTTGAATTAAATTTTGAACATAGGGAGAGTACCATTCAAAAGGTAGTTCCATTAATTTAGATGAGGTAACATCTTCAAATCGCACATCACTTTCGGCTTTGGAAGAAGAAGCACCACGGTAGAACTCGATTGGTTTAGTATCACCACCATGTACTTCCTTGATCACCATACCCTCGATCTTATTAGAATGGATCGGGGTCAGGGTCATAGTATGCACATAGTGATTAATCTTCTCGTACATTGATTTATATTTTTCATTTTTTTCATCTTTGAGAGAGATCATGAACTGGGGCTTCTTATGACTTATTGTCGCTGCTTCTTTCTTGATTTCTTCTTCTTCTTCAGAGTTATTCTCCCAATCAACATCGATGGCCGGCTTCTTCTGTCCAACTGTTCCAACATTTCTTCCACGTCCTCGTCCCCGGCCTCGATCTCGGGTGCGAGTTCTGGAGAAATCTTCACCATCTCGCCGTAAGGGAGTGGTGAGTAACTGTTGGACTAGAACTTCAGGTTCTTCATCGTCTCAAATTTCTTTTGCTTCATTTGGTATAGTATTTCTGGAAAAGATTGTTTTCTTCGGAGGTGCGTAGTAGGCTGCATCTTCATGAATTCCAATTTCGTGCACAGAGAACTGTTGCAAATCACCTTTGATGCACTGTTCCCCTCCTTCTTAATACTTTATGCACTGGTGCAGAGATGATGGTACCATCCGGTTTTCATGGATCCATGGCCAACCCAGTAGAGCGTTGAACAATGTTTTAGAATCAATTATGTGGAATTTTGCGGTTGTCTTTGCTAAATCACTGGTCTTCATTAGTAGTGTTATCGATCCAAATGCTCTTTCTCCTTTTTGATTGAAGCCTCTTAATAGCATCTTGTCTGCTTCAAGCTTGCGAGCATCAATTTCCAAATATGCTAGCTTTAGAAGATTCATTATGTTGATTGATGCTCCCGGATCAACCAACACACTGGAGAACGTAAACTTTCCAATAGTGACTGAAATGTATAACGGTCGATTGTGATCAGTTGTTCTCAGTAATAGATCATTGTCCGTGAAGGTAACACCTCGATGTTCTCTTAACGAGCAAACCTCGTCGAAGGAATTACCGGCCATTTGAGCTAAACAAATCTCCGGATCAAGTAAATCCTTGATCGAGCCTCCCTCATCTCCTTTGACGGGATCGGAGCGTCGTATATGCTTAGTTTGTCCGGTAGCTTCCTAAGATGGGCTAGCACATTGTAGTCCACTTTATTACCATGTTCCTCGGTTTCTTCCCGAATGGGCGGTTCCTTTCGTTGGGGTTGGCTCTTCCTGAGCAACCACCTGCTTTATCCTTTGGACCCATTCTCGGGGGTAAAACTTTTCTGCTTCTTAGATTGACCTCTGTTATCTCTTCTAAATTTACCAGTGTCTCCTCTAATATCGGAACAACTGGCTCTTCTGATGTTGCTTCAGTGTCTGATGGTTCTAATTCTATCGTGATCAGAGCTCCTCGAAATTCACAAATGGACTCGTTGCTTGTCGAGCTTTCGTAGCCCCCTTTGTGAACATCTTCTTCGTCGTGGTCATCGAGGTTGTGTATGATTTGAGAATCGTTATTTATATCGGAATTGAGATCCGAATTAGGTTGGTTTTTGTTAGTTACGTAATCATTAGAAACAGTGAAAACTTAGCCAACGCCATAACCCTTATCATTATAAGATCCTGCCGGGGTGAGCAGATAATCATACAGAGTCAGGAGTTCGAGGGATTTCTCCCTCGAAACGGAAACAACCATCCTAGGATAAGCAGACCCTAGTCTAACCTTCGGAGCCTCGGTCTTCTTTTCTTTCACGATCTTCTCCTCCTTCTGGGGCGGTTCTTCAATCATAAGTGATAATGCTGGCTCGACGGGTTTTAAACTCTGAGTTGAAGCGCGTACCGAAGCGATCTGGATGTGATCCAAAATTTTATTCTATGATCTTGTCCAGACATTATTCCATCCATCATAAGTCACGTACGGGTTTATCGGAACAATGGGATCTGTTGAAATAACATTGACGGAACCACCTTTCTGGGGTTCATTCATGTATTCCTTTGGGATCGTTATGTTCCCTTTCCGGAGATTGTCATCAAGCCAACTCTTGAAAGTGATGCAATTCTCTATCTTGTGTCCGAGCATCTGGGGGTAAGGGCAATAGTTCGGATGATCTTTCTTATTGACTTCCTCCAGCTTCATGGGCTCTGGCAGCTGAAAATCCAGTATCTTCATTAAACTGTGGAACATCTTCACTACTGCTCCAGTTTTGAATGGATATTCTTTATTTAGAAGTTCTCTTAAGGTACACGATGAACGAGGTGGTTGTTCATAATGCTAAGATAACTGATAGCTCAGATGAGGTTGCTGATACCCCTGCTAAGGTTGCTGATAAGTCCGTTGTGGTGGTTGATAACTAGGCTGTGGCCGCTCTGACTGTATCTGAATTGGCTGCTTGCCCTTATCTACTGCCACGATGATTCCAGATTTCTTTTCGAATATTTTCACGGGCTTGTGCTTATCGTTCTTGTCCATGAAACTTAACTGCTTTGGCTCTTCTTGCAAGCTCCCGGCCTTGCTAAGCAACTTCTCGAAAGTCTTGATTGTAAATCCTTTAAGGAGAAGTGCTATCGGGCCATGGATACTTTTAAGTAAGATGTCGACTGCATGTTGTTCTTGAAGCTGTGGTTCACACTTCATCCTTAAGTTTCTCCATCGAAGTATGTAATCCACTAAAGTCTCGTTCGGCTTTTGTTGCTCCACCACTATATCACCGATAGTGATGTGGTGCCTCGGACCCGCTCTGGCATCTTAGCCACATCTGATTAAAAGACCTTCTTTATAATGTATTGTTTATTAATGTGTAAGACAGAGTTCTTTTCTTGATTTGATGGGCTATCGACTTATCGTCCGGTAGGTTTCCTGTCTGCAAGTAGTCTATTAATGGCTGCCGCCAATCTTCTATATTTTCTGCCACTGTTGTAATTGTTTCTTCTGCTTTTCTTTCTGATTTGTGTATTGTATCCATGTCGAGCTGTGATAAGACCTGTCGTCCTTGAACTGACACTTCAACTAACTCATCTTGCAAGTAAGTAAATTCCTTTGCAAGGTGGGCTAACGCATCTGCGAGAGCATTTTCTTTTCTGGCAATCTTATAGATCGTTACGTTTGGAATTTGTTCCAACAATTTCATGGCGTACTGAAAGTACTGCTCGAGTCTTGGCTTTAAAATTATGTACTGTCTGGCGACCTGTTGAATGATCAATTGAGAATCTCCGTAGATGTTGATGTCCTTTATTCCAATCTGAATGGTTAATTCTAATCCGATTATGAGGGCTTCATATTCTGCCTCGTTGTTTGTACATAGTTCTGTTAAGTGGTAGGAGTATCCTAAAGTCCCCCGCTCTGGTGTTATTAGAGTAGTCTGATTCCTGCCTTACCGAGCACTATCGTTTGCGATTCTTTATTCTTCTGTGCTGAGGACGCTCCGTCGAAGTATAGTTCCCAACATCGATCTGCAAGGTCTTCTAGGCTCATTATCTGCTCGTCTGGCTAATCTTCATCAAGAGGCGAATTCGCCGGCAAAGGGTGTACTGCGAGGAAGTCTGCTAGGACTTGTCCCTTTAAGGCGTGAAGAGGGACAGAAGTTATGTCGAATTGCAATGGTATCATCAACCACCTGGCAAGTCTGCTAGAAAGCATCGGTTGGGTCATCAAGTATTGCAACGGATTAACCCTCAAAATAAGGTTGACCTTATGAGAAAGCATGTAATGTCTGAGCTTTTGAGTGGCGAAGATCAGGGCCAAACAGTGCTTCTCAATCGAAGGATACTTTAATTCCGTCGGAATTAGATGACGACTTAAGTAGTAGAGAGTGTTTTCTTTCCCCTCGTCATTGACCTGGGCTAACAGAGCCCCGAGAGAGTCGTCTAAAGCTGCGGTATAAAGTATCAACGGTCTACCCGAGACTGGGGCTGCTAAGACAGGAGTTGTCGTTAGGTATTGCTTAATATCCTCAAAGGCCCGCTGGCATTTTTCTTTCTAAATGAATTTGGCTTCCTTTTTAACTAATGCCGAGAAGGGCTGACACTTACTTGACAAGTTCGAGATAAAGCGTCGAAGATATGCCAACTTCACTTGAAAAGATCGTAGTTGTTTCAATGTTTTGGGAGGAGGCATTTCTAAAATAGCTTTAATCTTCTCCGGATCAATTTCAATCCCGTGATGTCGGACAACAAATCCTAAGAATTTCTCGGAGGTGACGCTGAAAGCGCATTTCAAGGGATTCATCTTATGGTTGTATTGTCTTAGTCGCTCGAAAACAATTCTCAAATCATACAGGTGATCTTCCTTCTATTTGCTTTTGATGACCACATCATCCACGTAGCACTCGACTTGGTTGTGAATGAGATCATAAAAAATCTTCGTCATCGCTCTTTGGTATGTTGCTCCTGCGTTCTTTAGTCAGAATGACATTCTCGTGTAGCAATACACTCTGATTGACGTTCTGAATGCCATGAGTTTTTCGTCTTCTGGTGCCATCTTTATCTGGTTGTATCTGATGATCCATCGATGAAAGAGAAGATTTCATGTTTTGAAGCAATGTTGATCATCAGTTCTGGGATTGGTAGTGGAAATTCATCCTTTGGACATGCTTTATTAAAATCTCTAAAATCCATGCAGATTCTGATCTGACCATTCTTCTTTCTGACTGGTACCACATTGGCTAACCAAGTTGGATTTTTTTTCTTCACGGACAAATTTAGCGTCTATTAGCTTCTTAACTTCTGCTATTACTTGTTGCTCAATTTCTAGACGCATTCTCCTGGGAGCTTGTCTGACTGGAACAACAGTGGGATCCACTCCTAACTTGTGAACTGCGACTTCTGGAGCTAATCCTGTCATTTCATCATAACTCCAAGCAAAATAGTCCTTGAATTCTGTTAGTAGCCTGATTATTTCCTCGGAGTCTTCTTTATTAAGTAAGGAGCTAACAAAGGTAGGCCTAGGCTCTTCGCTTGTACCTAAGTTAACTTCCATTAACTCGTCTATTGTAGATTTGATTTCTTCTTCAAATTCTGGTGGAGCATCTCCGATTGGTAGATCTTCGAGGTCTTCTGAAGCTTCCAAGCAGTCTTTATTAGGCTCGTAAGTGACAACCAAGCAAAATCTCGTATCATCAACAGACCCTACCGTGCCGAATCTGAGACCATGTTTTGAATTGGGAGGCCGACTAGCATTATTCCATAATTTTTCAAAATGTTGTGATTGACCTTTTGTCCATTGTCGAGGTAAGACACCACGTTGAATTAAATTTTGAACATAGGGAGAGTACCATTCAAAAGGTAGTTCCATTAATTTAGATGAGGTAACATCTTCAAATTGCACATCACTTTCAGTTTTGGAAGAAGAAGCACCACGGTAGAACTTGATTGGTTTAGTATCACCACCATGTACTTCCTTGATCACCATACCCTCGATCTTATTAGAATGGATCGGGGTCAGGGTCATAGTATGCACATAGTGATTAATCTTCTCGTACATTGATTTATATTTTTCATTTTTTTCATCTTTGAGAGAGATCATGAATCGGGGCTTCTTATGACTTATTGTCATTGCTTCTTTCTTGATTTCTTCTTCTTCTTCGAGTTATTCTCCCAATCAACATCGATGGCCGGCTTCTTCGTCCAATCTGTTCCAACATTTCTTCCACGTCCTCGTCCCCGGCCTCGATCTCGGGTGCGAGTTACGGAGAAATCTTCACCATCTCGCCGTAAGGGAGTGGTGAGTAACTCGTTGGACTAGAACTTCGGGTTCTTCATCGTCTCAAATTTCTTTTGCTTCATTTGGTATAGTATTTACGGAAAAGATTGTTTTCTTCGGAGGTGCGTAGTAGGCTGCATCTTCATGAATTCCAATTTCGTGCACGAGAACTCGTTGCAAATCACCTTTGATGCCATTGTTCCCCTCCTTCTTAATACTTTATGCACTGGTGCAGAGATGATGGTACCATCCGGTTTTCATGGATCCATGGCCAACCCAGTAGAGCGTTGAACAATGTTTTAGAATCAATTATGTGGAATTTTGCGGTTGTCTTTGCTAAATCACCGGTCTTCATTAGTAGTGTTATCGATCCAAATGCTCTTTCTCCTTTTTGATTGAAGCCTCTTAATAGCATCTTGTCTGCTTCAAGCTTGCGAGCATCAATTTCTAAATATGCTAGCTTTAGAAGATTCATTATGTTGATTGATGCTCCCGGATCAACCAACACTCTGGAGAACGTAAACTTTTCAATAGTGACTGAAATGTATAACGGTCGATTGTGATCAGTTGTTCTCAGTAATAGATCATTGTCCGTGAAGGTAACACCTCGATGTTCTCTTAACGAGCAAACCTCGTCGAAGGAATTACCGGCCATTTGAGTTAAACAAATCTCTGGATCAAGTAAATCCTTGATCAGAGCCTCCCTCATCTCCTTTGACAGGATCAGAGCGTCGTATATGCTTAGTTTGGCTGGTAGCTTCCTAAGATGGGCTAGCACATTGTAGTCCACTTTATTACCATGTTCCTCGGTTTCTTCCTGAATGGGCAGTTCCTTTGCTGGGGTTGGCTCTTCCTGAGCAACCACCTGCTTTATCCTTTGGACTCATTCTCGGGGGTAGAACTTTTCTGCTTCTTAGATTGACCTCTGTTATCTCTTCTAAATTTACCAGTGTCTCCTCTTATATCGGAACAACTGGCTCTTCTGAAGTTGCTTCAGTGTCTGATGGTTCTAATTCTATCGTTATCAGAGCTCCTCGAAATTCACAAATGGACTCGTTGCTTGTCGAGCTTTCGTAGCCCCCTTTGTGAACATGTTCTTCGTCGTGGTCATCGAGGTTGTGTATGATTTGAGAATCGTTATTTATATCGGAATTGAGATCCGAATTAGGTTGGTTTTTGTTAGTTACATAATCATTAGAAACAGTGAAAACGTAGCCAACGCCATAACCCTTATCATTATAAGATCCCGCCGGGGTGAGCATATAATCATACAGAGTCAGGAGTTCGAGGGATTTCTCCCTCGAAACGGAAACAACCATCCTAGGATAAGCAGACCCTAGTCTAACCTTCGGAGCCTCGGTCTTCTTTTCTTCCACGATCTTCTCCTCCTTCTGGGGCGGTTCTTCAATCATAAGTGATAATGCTGGCTCGACGGGTTTTAAACACTGAGTTGAAGCGTGTACCGAAGCGATCTGGATGTGATCCAAAATTTTCTTCGATGATCTTGTCCAGACATTATTCCATCCATCATAAGTCACGTACGGGTTTATCGTAACAATGGGATCTGTTGAAATAACATTGACGGAACCACCTTTCTGGGGTTCCTTCATGTATTCCTTTGGGATCGTTATGTTCCCTTTCCAGAGATTGTCATCAAGCCAACTCTTGAAAGTGATGCAATTCTCTATCTTGTGTCCGAGCATCTGGGGGTAAGGGCAATAGATCGGATGATCTTTCTTATTGACTTCCTCCAGCTTCATGGGCTCTGGCAGCTGAAAATCCAGTATCTTCATTAAACTGCGGAACATCTTCACTACTGCTCCAGTTTTGAATGGATATTCTTTATTTAGAAGTTCTCTTAAGGTACACGATGAACGAGGTGATTGTTCATAATGCTAAGATGACTGATAGCTCAGATGAGGTTGCCGATACCCCTGCTAAGGTTGCTGATAAGTCCGTTGTCGTGGTTGATAACTAGGCTGTGGCCGCTCTGACTGTATCTGAACCGGCTGCTTGCCCTTATCTACTGCCGCGATGATTCCAGATTTCTTTTCGAATGTTTTCACAGGCTTGTGCTTATCTTTCTTGTCCATGAAACTTAACTGCTTTGGCTCTTCTTGCAAGCTCCCGGCCTTGCTAAGCAACTTCTCGAAAGTCTTGATTGTAAATCCTTTAAGGAGAAGTGCTATCGGGCCATGGATACTTTTAAGTAAGATGTCGACTGCATGTTGTTCTTGAAGTCGTGGTTCACACTTCATCCTTAAGTTTCTCCATCGAAGTATGTAATCCACTAAAGTCTCGTTCGGCTTTTGTTGCTCCACCACTATATCACCGATAGTGATGTGGTGCTGAGCTCCAGCAAATCGCTTAACGAAGAGATTCTCTAGTTCTGAAAAGATCTTTACTGAACAGTTTGGCGATTCTGCGTACCAGTCGAAGGCAATTCCTGACAAACTGCTGACGAACTGGCGGAACAGTAGAGCATCACTTCCACCGGCATTACAGCAACTAGCACGAAAATATGCGACATGCTGCCGAGGGTTTCCCGTTCCATCAAAAGTCTTAAACAGAGGTGGTACGAAGCCTTTTGGGTATTGGACCGCATCAAACTCTTCGGGGTAAGGTCTACCCGTCTGAATAGATGCTCCACTCTTAGATTGTTCTAGGGCTTCTTGCACCTGCTGTTCTACCATGCTCTTAATGTCATTTTCAGGAATCATGCTTTGTGCAGGATCTTTCTTTGGTTGTTCGTCTCCGTTGACGAATGTGATCTCTTTTCCTCCATCTGCAATATGGATAATTTCTGGGGGTGTCTCTTTCTGAGGTTGTACCTGACTCTGGAGAGTGGCTAAGGCAGCAGCCATCTCTTCCATCCTCTTTACCATCTGGGAAATTGTGTCATCTCTTTCCCGAAGTTGTGCCCTCATCACTTCCGGTTCATGTCTTTCTGCAGTTGTCGGAGCACCTTGTGAAGCGGATGATGCTCGTGTTTCAACCATGTTGATCTCGGCATACTCCTCATCCATGAACTTTGATGAGTCAACTTCAACTTCTAGTTTTTCTTCTCTTTCTTTTCCTAACTGTCGGATGTCGGTCCTTAACTTGTCCATGGCATCCTCTAGTGGCCTTTTCCGCTCGGTCTCGCAGTTATCTCATGACGGTTGTTGAACTTCCTTTCCGGGAGTCCCTTTTATTTCAGTAGCACTTACTTCTGATTCAAGTCTCCTGACGAGACTTTTCTTCTCAGAACATTGTTTTGGTCTTAGCTCACTAGTAGTAGGTCGCCATACCATCCTTCTTGCAGCCGGAAGCCTAGGACCGGATGATCTGTCTGCTATATGCTGGAAGGTGGTATCCTCCCTAATTTGTAGACCCGATACAACAACGAGTGAACTGGCTTTTATCTTCTTCTTTGGTTTCTTTGTGGCAGCAACAGGCTCTATTTGCGGTTCGAGGCGGGATTTAGCTGGCACCCGTCCTATCCTTCTTAAGATTTCTGACACAAGGCTTCTTTCTTTCTTTGCCAATCTTTCTATTACAGCTTGCAGTCGAGCAAATGGCGTAGTCTTATCCCTTTTCCTTTTGTAATTGTTGTAGTACGCAGGTCGGGGTAATGCAGCGACGATCCTACGGACATTCTCTTCATCTGATGTGGCAGAGAGAGGGTAAAATCTGCTCCCTTCCAACAGAGGTATATACTCGGGCAGTTCTTCTCTTTCCTCAAGGATTTCTTCTAGAAAAGCAACTTCAACAGCTTTGGCTTTCTCAATCCTGGCAATCTTTCTACTTTTATTTCTCCTTTGAGTCCGAGTTAGGGGTGCAATTCTCAAACTGGACCCAATCTCAAAAACAGATGGTATTGTAGCAAAATTTGTACCCTCCACGAGGACAAGCTTGTCACAGACTTGGATTTCCTTCCCCTTCAGTTTGGTAGACGTCGGGGTAGGTGCAGAGATGACTAGACCAGTGGGGGTAGAGATAACAGTCCTCCAACGAACAGTAGTACTTCTTTCAGCAGGAATCCTTTGCAAGGGAGAGATTTCTTGAGTCGATTTCAAGTTGAACTCAATCACGGGTTTCTCAGTTTCTGACACTTTGTCCATTAGTGTGAAGAGAGTGACATCGGCGAACTTAATATTTGTGTTGCCGAATCCTTCTCCAAAATGAATGATCCCATTGTCGGGCAGCTCATCTTTGTAAACGGCGAAGTCCATTCCATTGGTGAAGGAGAAGATTAACTTTGAGGCAGTCATTTTCTGCAGGGCAGATTCTGAATGTCAGTCTCGAATTATGTTTCTTTTCGTCGTAAAATTTAGGATGAAAAAGAAAGAGTCCGAACACATTTTTGTTTATCTTAGTGTATTTATGATTTTTAAAAAAGATTGTTTATTAGGAAATTGTTTATTAGCGGGTTCGTTCGTTAGAAACAAAAGAATTGAAGGAAAAAAGGTTATAGAAAAGGTAACGGGCCTAATTTAGAATTGGAAAGGAAAAGAAAGTCTTATGCAAGACTTCCCGACTCGAAAGACCTCTCCTAAACTAACACCTATTGGGGGTCCACCGCACCTCAGAAAAGAGGTAAAAGGATCTCGGAACCTCTTCGTTTAGGGGTGTCTAAACAGTGGCTCCTAAATCCAAGAGGAGTTGGCTATACTCATTTAAGACAGAAATGAACGGGGTATCCCAACGGAAGAATGGTAGTTTTGGTCCATTAGAGATATGGACACACCACCGATTTATGAAAGCAAAACCATCTAATCAAAAATGGAGAGAGGAACTAATCCTCAGCGGAGTCGCCAGAAATTGCAGGCATATTTTTAGGTTTAATGTTGTATTTTGAAAAGGAGGTCGCCTACATAAGTTCTCGGCGGATTTTTAATTTAATTTAGACATATAATTTGAAAAGTAATATTTGATTTTTGAAAATAATTTTAAGTTTAAAATTTTTTAAGACATTAAAATTCAAACCAATCTCACATCCCAATTAGTTTATATAAACGAGCACCGCATCACAAACCGTGTATCTATCTCGAAGAATAGACACACTGCTTGACGATGGGGCTCGATTAAATAAACTATAAGATTTGTGACATATCTTTGGTCTGCGAACCAATTTTATAAGCCGATAAGTTCCCCTGCTTAATACAAAGGAATTAAGCAGGGTTTATATTACCTGGGTTCTTAAAGTTTCCTATAAGGGCAAGCCCCTATAGTTAATTACATCTTAAATGACGGGAATCATTTAAGAAAACTCCCAATAATGATTAGAGGCTTTGCTCTCAAGAATTTCAAAGTTTAAGGTTTCAAGGTATTGAATTTTAGAAATTTCAATATGGAATGGCTCAAATTCGGAACAGTTTGTGTCAGGAGTTCAAAGGAAGAAAAGTAGGAGAAGCTGAGGATCCAAGAGGAATCTTGGCAACTTCCCAAACTATCCTATTGTTTGGCTTCAATTTTGGAATTTATTTAATATTGCAATCTTGCCAATTTTAGTTAATTTTGACTTATATTTATATAATATGATCATACAAATAGTCTCGAAGATATGAGGGTTTATGTCGTACCGAACGACTACCTCGAAGTCTTAAGACCGCTTAGGGCTTAATATGCATAACATGATTATACAGATGCCTAATGAGAAGTTGAGGATTTATGTCGCTCCAGGCAAACTACCTCAAAATCCTATGGCTTGGTTATTTAATTCTAAGAAAGTTTTACTGAAGTAGATCCGAGTTTTGCTGATGAAGATGGCCGTGCTGTCCAAAATTCTCCGAGCTCCTTGTTGTTGCAGAGGTTTAGTTTTAGAAGTCATAAATCAGGAGATGAGAGAAGTGTTTTGGTTTAGAGAAAATCTTAAAATCCAAGTGTTTTTTATATTTTAATTAAAACAAATCTTAAAGTTGTTTAAACAGAACCGATTAAGATCCCACGGTTTCGTCATCCCGGCACCGTTATTTTCATTGAATTCACTTAGTCAAGATGAATTTTCTAAACACAACTGAATGAGTTCCATACTTTCCTTTAGACCGTGGAAAATCCCTTTAGCAACACGTGGGTTACATCATCCGAGGTATTCCCGATCATTCAACGAGATGTTTTAATTTAGTTACAATTGTAGTTTTGTTGTTATGTTTGTGATTAAATTTTGAGTTATTTTTTTAATGTTGTGGCGGTGAGTTTTATCTTGTGGTGACTTCTTAATTTAGTTTTGGTTTCAGTTCAGAAACTATCCTAAAGGTTTTGGTTTTCATGCAACAGTCTTGTTTATCATGCAAGAAAAGTAAAATACATTGCATGTTAGTAAATTACAATAAAGTAAATTGCAATAAAATAAAAGCGTACCTGGAGGGTCTTCCCGTCATCCCAAGCTGCACTTAAAAAACATGTTAAGGCATTTAAATATTTCAACAAGTACCTAGGTAAAGCTAAGGGAAGGGTTTTGGTTGTCTACCAAATTCCTAATCATATAGCTAGTCATCTCCTATGGCGTCTAGGTTCATGTGTTTTGGTTTAAGGATGATTTTCTTCATCAAAGAACAACTAAATTCAATTGTTCTTCTAAAACATCTCATCATACTGAGAAAGTGCTTAGGACGAGTCATAAACATCTTTTCAATATTTTCGAGATCATTTGAGTCCAAGTAAATTTAGTTGCACAGGTGAATTAATCATTCAGGAGTTTAGTTAAACTTTGTCTCTTGCTTAGTGAACTTGGGTATTTGATTATCTGATGAATGAAGTGACATTTCACTTAATACTCTATTTAAGAGTTATAATAATTAAAGCCTTTAAGGGCAAGTTGGTTTATTGAGAATTTTAATCATCCTTAATTTAAAGTTTGAGTTAATGATTTAAAATGTTTTAATTTAATTATGAGGTTTTAATTAATAATTTTAAATTTGGAATGGTGTTCAAGTTATTTTAAGATTAAATTTAAATCTTTACATTTTTAATTATCTTGGTATTTCAAGTTGATGTTCATGTTTTAAATTTACTTAGATAGAAAGAGGTGCTAAAATTATTGATATATTTTGATTTAACTCTTAATGATTTCATTTAGATTTGTTGTTAAGTGATTCTAATTTAATTTAATCTAATTTAATTTGATTTAATTTAATTTAATTTAATTTAATTTAATTTAATTTAATTTTAATTTAATTTTAGTTTTAATTTTAGTTTAAATATTTTAAATAAAATTTAATTTAATTTTAGTTTTAATTGTTAAATTGGATTATCATTTTAATTTTTTTTAATTAAGAACTAAATATTGTTAAAGTGACTTATTTAGGGATTTTTAAATTAAAGAATAAACATCCTCTTAATAATATCCCTATTTTAACAATCCAAATTTTAAATATATTCTTTCCAAAATTTAAATTATTTAATTAATTAAAATTTCATTTTAATATTTTCAAAGTGTTTAATGGGTTTCTACCCCATAATTTCCCTAGGTTTCAATCATCCAAGAGAAAGTTAAAATCAAATATTTTAACCCCCATTTTGATTAAACCTAAAGTTTTAATTAAGGGTTAAAATTTTAATTACCTTTATGCCCTTTTAAGCTTATTTATTTCGTAACTCACTAAATTGAGCTCAAATAAATTTGAAATTTTTATGTCACCTTACTCACATGTCAATTAAGACATTAGAGGAGAAAATGTGATTTTTCTAGATTTAATTTATTTATATAATTATTTTTAGTAGAAAATAGGGGTTTTCAAAGAAAATTCAACAACATGATCAAGGAAAGGTTTCTGTCCTTATGAAAATTATGGGATGTTCCTAATAACCAGAGGACCACTTAGACCAATTTTTGTGTTTTTTTGAATTATATTTTATTTATTATAATTATTTGAAGTTTTAGAGTTTTAATTAATTTTAAAATAAAATAAAAGTTGAAAAATAGATTTTATATTTTTCTTAAATTTCTCTCACCTCAAGAGGTCCATAGAAATAAATTTTATAATGTTTTTATTTCTCTTTGATTTATTAGAATTATTTTAGTGAAAAGGATTGAAAATTTATTTTTTTAATATTAAAAATTACTTTAAGCCTTTAAAATTCAATATCTTATCCTAGGGACTTAGGAAAAATATTTGGTTTCTTCCTAAATGATCAGGAGTCAAAATTTAACATTTGAATGGTTTTTAATATTTTTGTGACTTTTATTATTTTTTAATTATTAAAATATTAAAATATTGTGAAATATCAACTTTTTTCAAAATTCCAATTTTAATTTTCCTAAACTCCCCTGATATCATAGAAGCTCCAAAACCATTTTTGTGAATTTTTTAAAAGTATTTTTAGAGTTATGAATTTTTAAAGTTCCATTTTGCTTATGAGGCTTAATCAATCCATTTGTTGCGGTTAATCAAGTCCAATTGATTTCAAAATTTTATGTAAGGTTCCTCTGACCCTAAAGAGTAATAGAGAATTGTTTTCAAGTTAATTTGGTGTGTGGTTAACCCTAATTAATTTAAATTCAATTTTAGGGGTTTAGGCCAATTAAGGTTATTATGAATGAATTAACTCAAAATATATTTTTCATAAGGTCCTCTAGTCCTAAGAAACATCACCAAATTTTCCTAGAACTTATTTTACAACATGTTAATTATTGGAATTAAAATACCTAAAACAGTGACATGAACTTGAAAAATCAATAACTTTTCGCAGAGATGGCCTATGACCTTGAAAAATTTAGGGAATGTTCCCAAGATCAGACGCTTCAAAAGCCTTATGGTCTCATGCCATGGTGAATTATCTATGCAAATGGAGAATCAAAACATTTAAAACAGTAAATAAATTATTAAAAATAAAATACTCATCCAATTAACTTGATTTCTTTTCCACATTATTCTCCTCTGTTCACTGAGCAAGCAAGTATTCTTATTTTATTTTCGTGATTTTTCTATGCAAAGATATGAATTTTTGAAGTTGAGGGCATTTAAATAATTCAAAAATGCCCTAATTTTCTACTTATCCATGCAGCGCTGCGTCAACCTCGGCAGCTCCGAAAGCCTACGCGTCGCGCTGTGATTCGGTGCAGCCATCTGACTCAGCTCTCCAGGGACCAGCGGTTCACGTACCATTGCACTTTCCGGCTTAATCTCGACCGTCCGCTCGATCTACGCGAGATCCAACGGCTCCTGGTCATCATCTAAGACTGCTGTGCACCCTTGACCGTCCACACTTAAACCCTAATATCTCTCTCGATACTTAATGGATTTTCGAGTTCTTATACTCTATCATTTCATCTTGAAGAGACAAACACATCCATACAGTTTATAAGCTATGAAATTAACCCAAACAAAATGGAGAATTATTGGAAGCTCGGGAGGAAGAATGAGTTCATACCTTTGCTCAGAGAAGTGAAGCTTCGATCTGAGGATTGTGTCACCTTCGATTGAGTCTAGGCAAGCTCTAGATGAAGTCTCTGGCTCTGAGGAATTGTCTATGTATGAAAGTAACCAAGGCTGATCACAAAGCTTGGAGGCTGGAAGCAATGGCTGGCCTGGTGAGGGGGCTTTTGCTGGGGAACTTCTCCTCTTGGTCTGGTGAAGGTGTAGGGTCAACCAATTTGAAGATTGGCTCACTGTGGTGAAGTGTAATGTTTTTGGGTGGATTTTCAACTCAAAAATTAAGCTCACAGAGAGGGTTTTAGGGCTGAATTTCAGTGGGGATCAAGTTCTCTATGTCTGGAGAGGGATCTGGAGTGATTTTGGCAGAGTTTTGGTATGGTTTGGTTCAACACCTTCTTTGGCCGAGAGGTGGTGGTGTTTAAATAGAGGTGGCTGGAGGGCTTCCCAGGGGCAATTGGAGGCTGGGATCAGCTGCTCAGGGGAGGAGAAGAACAGTCATGGTGTCCATTTGGGTTGGGACAGCTCAGCCAGTGGGTTTGAATTTTTTGAAGCCAAATAAGGCTCTCGGCCTGGTGTTTTCTGGCGGCTGTGGTGGCTGGCCGGCCAGGCATGGGTTACCATCTGACTCAGTGGGGTCAGGGTTGGAAGTTGGTGCAAGCAATGGGTATTGGCCATGTGTAAAGAGGTTTGATTTAAATGGTATGGGGGAGAGTCCATTTTGGATTCAATTTGGTCAAGTTATGGTTTAGACTAAGTGCACCTCCCAAGGCTGGTTTGGGTCAAGAGAAAGTCACTTGGGTCAGCTTGATTAGTGGGGTCAAGTCACAATCCAAGTACAATTAGGCTTAAGCAAGATTAGGGGATACATGGGAGTGTTCAATCACTCCTAAGGGAAACATTAAAGGGTTTCCTCCTTTTTCCATTTAGGGAGTGTTTATAAGTCAAAGCTCTCATGGCTTTCATGTGGCTTGTGCATGGCTCCAAGGACTCCATTTGGCTTAGGGATGGCTTGGCTCATTTACATGAAAAAAGGTTTTGAATTTTTAGACATTTTGATGGAAAATTTCCATGGGGCCACATTTTGTTTATTTAAATGATGAAATAAAAGTTGGGGGGGGGGGATTTTATCAAATGGATGATGGGAGGAAATCTTATGTGGGCTTTGGAATGGATTTTTTAGGCTTTAGAATTTTTGTGAAAATGGGCTTTTAAAGGCTTTATGGAAGTGGGCTTTTTAGATTTTAAAATTGGATTTTGGATGAAATATTTGAGAAGGACCATGCCAAATAAATGTTGGATTTAGTTTAGGGATGCGTCATGAGTGATTTGGAACAAATTTGAAGTGATTTTGAATTGAATTGTGTTTAATGTGGGTCTTTTAGTAAAGGGGCCAAAGTGGGTCAAATTGGGCTAACTTGGTCTAAGGTTGGGCTAAAGTTGAATTTCATGTAAAATTAATGTTGAGAAATGTTTGTGGGAGTGTCACAAAGAGTTTTGAACTTTGGTTGGGCTTTGATTTTGGGATTTGGGCCCATTTGGGTTAGGTTGGGCTTAAGTCAATTTAAGGGATTTTGGTTTTGGGTTAGGTTTGGGTGGAGTTTATGTTCAAATTTTGGGCAAATCAAGTTATTGTTTTGTTTATGGGGGTGTTAGGAAGGCTTTAGAAAAGATTTGGGGCCAATTGGGGTTGAATTGGGTTGGTTTGGGCTAGGTTTAGGTCATGGGTCAAAATTTGGCCTTAGGCTTCAAATTGAAATTGGGCTCAAATATCAATCAAATTGGACTTGGATTTCATCTTAATTGATGTTGAGGATATTGAATTGAAGTTTATAATTGAATTGGACCAGAATTGAGGTCAATTGGGGTGGTTTGGTCTGACATTGGGTTTACTTGGGTTAAAAATGGGTCAAATTGGGGATTTTGGTAAATGTGGGGTAAATTGGCAAAATTGGCTCATGGTGTCGTTGAACAAAATGAAATTGGGAATATTTAGGATTTTTTAGAATTTTTTGAGAATTTTATGAATTTTTAGATTTTTGGGGTAAAAGGGTATTTTGGTAATTTTGGGAGGTTTAGGGGTATTTTTGGAAATTTTGGTATTTTTGGCCAAAGATGGTTAATTTAAATGGTGGGAAGTGTTTAGGATTGATTTTGAGGAATTTTGGGTAATTTAGGTGATTTTGCAAATTTTGGGTCATTTAAAGGGTATTTGGTAGGTTTGGTGGGTCCGGGGCCCTGGGGGTCAAAAATTGAAATGTTGAAAAAAAGAAGATTGATCAAGTGTGAGTGAAATGGAATCATTTTGGTTGAGCCATGAAGCCATATTAAGCCCGTATAAGCCATGACAGGACTCATTTGAGGCATTCACTATGTTGTTCCTAACCCTCTTAGCCAGGGGCTTAGGGGTTAAGGATCATCCATATGAATTACCTACATGAGTCAGGAAGACAAGTTGGGTGAGAGTGTGGTTTTAGGACTTGGAATGTGTGTGAGAATGTAGTGCATGTGCAAGTCAACCCTCACCAGACCAGGCTACCCAGGGTATTCCTAAGGCCAAAAAGTCATATAGGGAACTCCTCCTTTAAACCTCCACATTTGATTTCAACCCTCTAGGTGATTAGGGGTCTATAATAAAGCTTGTGGGGTTTGCAGGGAGTTAAGAAGTGTTTGAATTTCTAAAGGGTGGGTCCCATTTCTAGTCCTCTAAGATTAGTCAAAGGAAAAGCCTAAGGCTAGATCCTAAGTACCAGAAGATGAGAAGCTCTCACGTTTCAGGACACCAATTAGAGTGTACTACTACACGGTAATGTCATTCATGTTATAGAATACCTGTGCAACCTATCAGTGAGCAATGAAACAGATTTTTGATGATTTCATCCATAATCAAGTTGAATGTTATGTGGATGATGTGGTCAAGAATTATATTTGAGCGATTATGATTGTTCAATCTTAAGATGAATCCCTTAAAGTGTGCCTTCAGTGTTACTTTCATATAATTCTTAGGTTTTTTTGTCCGTCACTGCAGAATCAAAATTGATCCAAAAAAGATTAAAAATATCTTAGAAATGCCAATCCCAAGAACATGAAGAAATTACGATCATTCCAAGGGAATTGGCATACTTAAGACTCTTTATATCTAATTTGTCAAGTAAATGTCACCTCTTTCCTGCATTAACTAAGAAGAATGCCAAGTTCGCTTGGGACGATAAGTGTCAACATGCCTTTGAGAGCATCAAACAATATTTTATGACGCCTCCTGCCTTAGCAGCAACTATCTCAGGTAGACTATTGATACTTTATACCACGGCTTTAGACGAGACCCTCGGAGCCCTGCTAGCTCAGGTTAATGATGAGGGTAAAGAAAACTCTATATACTACTTGAGTCGTTGTCTAATTTCAAAAGCATTGTTTGGCATTGACCTTCGACGCCCAGAAGCTTAGGCACAACATGCTTTCTCATAAGTTCAACATGATTTCAAAGTTTAATCCTCTGTAATACTTGATGACCAGGTCAATGCTTTTTAATAGGTTAGCTAGGTGGTCAATGATATTATTTCAGTTTGATATAACTTTCTTTCCTCTTCGGGATGTAAAAGGACAGTTACTAGCTGATTTCCTTGTAGTGTACCCTTTAACGACAGAGTCTCCTCTTAGTGATGAATTGTCAAATGAGAAAGGACAAAGAATTTTAAATGATGAATTTGGAAGACCTCAATGCTCAATGTTGGGAGATGTAATTTTATAGAGCATCATCAGCACAAAAGGACAAAGAATTTTAAATGATAGTTCCAAGAAAAGTAGGAATTAGATTAATCTTCATTACACCAGAACAAGGAATGTTGAGATACTCATACCATTTAATAGAAACATCTATGAATAATGAAGCTAAATATGAAGCCCTTATAACTGGACTGGAGTTAGCTATTTCAATGGGGACAATCGACATCAGTATTTTTGGTGACTCGCAATTGATTATACAATAGGTCGCTAGGCAGTATAGAATCTTGAAACCTAAGATCGAGCAGTATTTTCAATATACGATGAAGCTAATATAGCAAATTCCTAATGTAACATTATAAAAGATTACCATAAAAGACAATGCCTTTTCAGACGCTTTGGCCTGACTCACAAAATAATTTGCATGCTCACAAGGGAATTCTATTGAAGTAACTGTCTAGGGTCGTCAGGTCCTATCCCATATCAATGTAAATACATTACACAAATTTGGAAATGAAAAATTAGTGATAGCAGCAGTTGGAAACTACAGAATATTGGCATCATCTGTTGATAGAATATTTGTAAACAGAAAAGTAATTAAATGATAAGTTAGTTGCGCATCAGATCAAGAGAAGAGTTTTATCCTATGCCTTGATAATTGATGTCTTGTATAGGAAGTCATTTGATCATATGTGAGTAAGATGTCTGAAGGTGTCCGAAGCACATAAAATTGTCAAGGAGGTGCATGCAAGTCTTTGTGGCGCTCATCAGTCGGGTCGAAAGATGAAGATGAAGATTAAGAGGTTAGAATATTACTGGTCTGCAATGAAGACCGACTGCATGAAGATCGCGAAAAGTTATTACTAGTGCTAAGTGTGCAGAGTGGTTCTGCACCAACCTCCAAATGAGTTACATCCGACTATCATGTTGTGGACATTTGAGTGATGGGGAATGAATATCATGGGCCTGATAGAACCCCCATCTTCTAAGGGACATCAATTCATCCTCGCAGCTACTGATTACTTTTTAAAGTGTGCAGAGGCAGTATCACTCAGAGAAGTGAAGGCACACCACGTTCTACAGATTTTTAAGAATTAAATTGTCTACTATTTCAGGGTACCATGCAAAATCATTTCAGATAATGGGTCCACATTCTAGAGTACATGAATCAACAATTTTGTCAGAAAACATGGGATATATTGGTGCTACTCGACAATTTATTACCCGAGAGCATACAGATTGGTTGAGGCTTTTATCAAAACTCTAGTCTAAATCTTATATAAAAATCTAATTGAAAATAAATAAATTTTCATGAACAGTTAATAGAAGCCTTATGGGCCTATAGAAAGACGTTCATAACTCATACGTAGTTTATACCTTATGCTCTTATGTACGGGTCCAAGGCTGTATTTCTGTTAATAGTTCAACTTTCATCTCTCAGAGTTGTCATCGCCAACAAAATCACTACCGAAGAGAATGCCAAATTACAATTGGAAGAGTTGGAAAGCTTAGAAGGAAAGAGACTATTAGGAAAACAAATTTTGGTCTGTATCAAGCCATGATGATCCAGGCCCATTAAAAACTAGTCGGCCCAAGAACTTTCATGCTGATTTAGTGCTTGCTCTTAGAAGACCTATTCTTGCACACCACAAAAGGTAAATTCAAAAATACTTGGGAAGGACCATTCATGTTTAAAAAATTCTACTCTGGAGTTCCTACTAACTTGTGGATTGCAAAGGAGAACGACCAATGCTTCCCATTAATGGACGATACTTAAGGAAGTGGTACGTGACGTGATGTTTTAAAGAACAAGCTCTAGAAATAGAGTTGTGTTTCTAGAACACCGACGTAGTAATTGTAGGCAACTGAGTCCAAACCCAAAAATTTTCCTAAATGAAAAGATAATTTTCAGATAATAAACATCGGAGATATACTAAGAAATAATATGTTTTCCCTTCCTTTTCATAAATAATAAATCTGACTTGTAAATAAAAATAATTGACTAATAATTAAAACCTTACTTTTCTTGCTCTTCTAGGTTTGGCCCCTGACTTCTTCCTTCTTCTTGTAGGAAGATGTCAAACCAAAGGCTGGTCCTTACCTTTAAAGATTGTGTAATTCTTGAATTGGATAAGGAGAAAATTGAAGAAGGGGTAGTGATCGAGTTCGACTTCAACTTTCCACAGGAATGGCTAGAATAAAAAAGAGAAGACTTGACTACCATGAGCCAAGAAGAGCTTCGTGACAGCAGGACAATGGTGAAATTCAAGAACAAGGGCAAGCAGATTTCCACATAGAAAATGAAATTTGAGTGAACTGATGAGACAAAGGCATATAACAGCTGGAACGCCGAGAGCAACAAATTGAACTCCTTGGAGATGACGACAGGAGGTGAGCTCGTTAGTGTCGAGCCTACAGATGTTCAGATTAAAATTAGAGCAACTCTCACCCTGAATTAAAGCTGAAATCGTAATCGTAGAATCTGCTAGTTATTGGCTAAATTGGCAAATGAGCAGAGCAAGGAAAGGGATGTTACGGATAGTACAATCGCTTCGGTGAGGATAGGTATGATGGCAACCGTGGCGCAGATTTTTCTCAGGGTGAGGGATCAGCCCATTGATGTTGATTTGTACATACTGCAGTTTGTCATTAGACCCCGCAATTGTAGATTATCCTAGAACACGAATTGGAAAGATTCCTGAAAGTACAGAAGCAGGATTTTGAGTATTTCCAGAGGATACAAGGGAAATATGTCAATATCTTAGAAGGCTTAGAGTACGAGAAAGTGAAGATAGTGGATTCTATATTCCACCTTAGGGGCATGGGTCGTGCAGGTTGTTTAAGGATGAAGACATAATCAGAGCCTTAAAAGTGGATGCAGGGCCGAGCAAAAGAAGGATCATGACACAATGTGGATGCTACTACAACATTGTAAAAGACAATGAAGGAAACATGCTAGGATTACTTCATCACGAAGAAGTCAATTTGATACCAGCAATCATAAAGAAGATGATCAAGTGAATGGTGGCCTTGCGGGTTTTTCCGCTGATTGCATTCCAAATAGCTGCATCATCAATATATATGAAGAAGAAAATTGCATTCCGCCTCACATAGATCTCCACAAATTTGTGTGGCTCTTCTGCACTTTGTTCTTCATTAACCTGTGCAAAATAATGTTTGAAACGGACCTCTGGATAGGCCCAGGAAATTCTGAGGGCTGGTAGAAATACCTTTACCAGTAGGTTCAGTCCTGATGTTGAAAGGCAATGGTGCAGATGTAGCCAAGCACTGCATTTTGGCAGTTTCTTACTAGAGAATCTCAATCACCTTCCAAAGAATGAACAAAGAAAAGAGGTCATTCAAGTAGTGCCAGATCCAGAACTAGAGAGCTTGCAACCTCTTGAGCTGTAAGCTACATAGAGATAGCACACCTCTATTGCATACCTATTGGAAATTTTGTTTCTAACAGTGGCTTAGAAAGTGATGTCTATGTAGTTTAATGGACAGAAATGGATGAAAAGGATGGTGGAAATGTTGAGAAATGATACAAAGATTCAGAATGATATCAACCTGAAGTTACAGTGTCTGAGTTTGATTTTCATAGGGATGTTGTTTGAACTCATTTTGGTCACATTATGTACATCTTTTAGCAATTAAATGGAAGTAGCTATGTCACATTTTACCTTCAATTTTTGTGCAATTGACTGTGAACGCCACTGAATTGAGCTTGGCTCAATATAAAGAATGTTGATCAAACATCGATCAAAATATAATGCAAATAAAAACAAAAAATAAATTCAAAAGATAAAAGGAAAATAAAACAAACAAACGAAAAATGAAATACGAATATGAAATTAATCAAAATCAGAAAACTTAAAATATAAGAAAATCTCTCAAATTCCAAACTCTCATGAAATCTCATGAACTTTCCACAATCTCTACAAATCCAAACCTTCTGCAATTCAATTTACAAACTATCATAAATTTTCACTGAATCTCTAAAATCTTTTATGAGTTGGAAAACAAATCCTTGGACCCTTTTCTCTCAAACGAAACTATTGTTTCGAGGTCAGTACCCAAATAATGAGTCTCACCCTTTCGAGGTCGGTACCTAAATTCTGATTCTCAGTCTGAGATTGGTACCCAAATTCTAATTTCCATCTCAGGACCAGTTACCAAATTATGATTCTCTCCTTTTTCGAGATCAGTGCGAGGCAACCTTAAATGGAGTAAGGCATTTGAATCTCATCATTCGAGTTTGGTACCCAAATTCTAATTCCCATCTCGGTATCAGTACCTAAATTATGATTCCTTTCTTTTTCAAGGTCTGTACCGGACCGCGACTTTATATATTAAGCAAGAATTTTTGAAGTTGAAATTATATATTTAGAATGATTTAGTAAAGTCACAAATTCAATGCAAGTATACATATCTTATCAAGTAATACAACGCTCTAATGGAGTCCTCGTTATCGATCCCACAGGGAGGTGAACGTTCTTTAAATCAGATAATATAGCACTAAAATCCAATACCCAATGTAACAATGACTTAAGTGTACTACCACTAGTTAATGCAAAGTATAATAAAGCTACTACAATTACTTCTAATTAATGAACTATATTAACTAACAAACGCACTAACTTATGTGATTTATAAGATACTTCTATATGAAAAGTGTCTTTCTTCCTGCATAAAGATTATTATGTGTGGATGATGAAGAATGGTAATTATTTGTATTGTGCCAAATAGAAGCATATTTGCTTCTTTACTTTTGAAAGAGTACCTCCTCTTCCAAGCAAGTAAAGAACATTGCCTATCTTAAGTTTAGTTACTAAATCTAAGGCTAGGCTGGGAGGATACCGGCTCTCACTTCGGAGCTCCCACTCACCCTTCACCCGAAGGCTAACCATACGCTTTAGTTACCAATCTTAAGACCAAATTGAGCATCCAATTATGTCACCATAAACCTCCAATTTGAAGTCCATCAAAACTCATTTCCCTATTTATTTGCACTTAATCCCCATGAACTACACAATTCATTCACGGACATTAAATGGTTTCTTCATTCTTGTTGTAGAACATTCAATTCTTTCGGAATTAATGTTCCTCACATGTTTTAATAATTCAATTGGCCAGATTGAAAAGTAAATTAAGTTCCAAATTAAAGAAACATCACAACTTTTATAACACTTAAAGGGCACATCATTTCCACATCACCACATCATAATTACTTCATGCAAGAAGAAAGGCAAAGGAGACTACTCACTAACCATGGAGAAGATATAAAAACACATGGATTTTATATATAAAAGAAAATTCATACAAACCACAAAAGTAAATACAACTTATCTGTTTCTCTTCCCCAAGCAAATTCTTCAAAGTCCTCTTGATTCATTTTCTCTTCCTTGCAACACTTGATTCTCTCCTTGGAACAAAGATGAAGAAGTAATCTCTCACTTTACTCCCTCTTCTCCCCTCCTCAGGGAAGAATTTCTCTTTAAATCACAAACCCTAACTCTCTCTCACACTTTCCTCACACTCTCTACAACAATTCTCTTCTCTTCCTCCTCTCTATTTTCATCTTGGACACTTAATTTAATGTTAGGAAAAAATTCTCCAAGAGTTTTTTCATGCACCTCTTCAAAAATCCGGCAAAACTTTTGAATTCGAAGTGAACCGACATAGGGCGCCGGTGGCGCCCGATAGTGGCGCCGGCGGTGCCCTATCGTGCTAATAAATTTTGGAGTTCTCTGAAATAGGGTGCCAGCGGTTCCCATTCTGGCGCCGACGGCGCGAGGACTGTTTTCCTCCAAATTGCTCCATTTTGCTCCAAATTCGTTCCTTTTTGCATCTTTTTGCTCCAATCACCTATAATCATCATACCTGCAACAAATCATGAAAATTACCTTCCTTTAAATGCAATATCACCAAAAATAGGTAAAAATATATAGCTAAAAGGGTATATTTTTTTTGTGCATCAAAATCCCCTAAACTTAAAGTATTACTTGTCCTCAAGTAATCCTTTTACTAGATAAAAATATAACTCTAGGCAAAGTACTTTTCAATTGTAAGAGACCAAAATTTTTCATTCCAAAGAATATAGTGTTTAGATTTTCAGAAAAAGTTTAGCAACTCAAGTCAACATTACAGGTATAAGAATATTAGTACTTAAGTATAAGAGTTCTAGTCTTCTATTTATTTCAAGATGAACCATAATTTGTTATCATAAGAGTGCTTCAAAGGACTATATGAAAAAGGAGTTCATGCAAACTTTATTAGAATGTAGGCTAGTACCTTAAGCATAAATTCAGAAATGAAATCAAGCTCTTCCTTTAAGGTGATTCATGTGAAGCCAATTTTTGTTTATGCATCTCCTCAAGCTTCTCCTCATAAATTTTTTTTTTCTTTTCTTTTTCTTTTTCTTTTTCTTTTTCTTTTTTTGTTTTTTCTTTTTTTTTCTTTTTCTTTTTTTTTCTGAGGATTACTATATCTGGATAGCCTTTAATGATTTTGAACTTCACTCTCCTCTTTATAAAGTTCAAACATAAATCATCTCTTTACTTTATAGTTAAGTACAAGCTTTATTATTCATCATAAAGTTACAATCTCTTCTTAACACGCAATACTTTAAATCCCTTAACATTTCAAAAATACAGTTTTCTTTACTTTAAATAGTTTACTATAATCAAATCCTTTCATACCAAATATCTTGCTTCTATAAAATTAACTTTTATCACTAAAAATTTTTATCCTTTCCTTCCATAATATTCAACTGAATTGAAAAATTTTAGTTATCTTATAATGATTTTCAACTGCCAAAAGTTATGCTAATAAATTTTGAAAATATAATAATTGAGAACAAATAAAAGTTTAGCATTTCTCTACCCTCCCCCAAACTTACACTTTTCAATAAATTTGAAATAGTTGAGAGTAAAAGAGAACTAACCTTTATGTTCTGAGATTTTTAAATCTTCATAATTTACCTGGTATTAATCAAAATTTACAGCTAGCAAGCATGAAACAATTAGTAGCAGTGATATAACAATTTAAATATTTGCATGGGTAAAGAGAAATAAACATTAAACAACTAAATATCCAACAAAACATTATAACATAAAGCAAATTATCACACCACATGGCATTACAACTAACAGTTCGACATGAAAAGTAAATGACACTACATCACACAGTACAACACAGATTACACATTACATAAAAAGTAAATGTCCACTACATCACATCAATACATCTCAAGAGACTAAGAACAATAGAAATAAAACAAATAAGCTATCAACCAGTCTCTATCACCAGGATCAGCAGTAGGGTCATCAGCAGGGTCAGAAGGTCCAGACCTGTACAGTGTATAACTAGGACAAGTAGGAAATGTCACATCGGACTCCCCCTCATAAATCTGACCTGAGCATCATAATAAGCCATATCAAACTCAACTATTCTCTGTAAATATTCTTCATTCACATCACTTCGGGCCTCAAATATATCCATCCTATGATGCATCCTATATATACTATCACTCTGCAATCTCAACTGCTGCATGATATCAGATAGTGTCGGGGGCTCAGAAGTAGATGGAACATCATAACTCGTGGTAGGAATATCATTACTCCTACTCTCCTCTCTTGCACCCACATGAGCCTCATAAGAACAAATAATGGTCTTTGTAATCAGCCTCAAAGGTATTGCCACTTCCTTAGAACTACTATATTCCACTCCAGACTGAACACAATGTGCATGAATCAGGGCAGGATGTCCTAATCCAGCAGTGGTTTCTCCTTTGGCAATAGAGTGAATGCTCTTAAAAATAATGGCTCCAATATTAATCTTCTTCATATTCTGGATGCAATAATTTAAAATAGCTAGATCCATAGTAACTTCACTGTGATGATATGAAGGCAATAGTCTTGTAGAAATGAAATAATGACATGCTTTAGAAGCAACATTTAAAGTAGAAGCAGGGAAGTTAATCATCTGTCTCTGATTCATCTTCCAGTCCCCTCTTCCATCGGTCAAATATGTGATTACACTCATCAAATTCCCCTCGCTAGTATCAAAATTCTCAAATTTACAAACAAAAGGTTCTCGAATTTGATAAAATGAATTGATACGTTGTGGGGTGAACTCAACCAGTTTCCCTCGGACTAGCACATATTCCATTTCAGACCAGAGCATGTTAGCATAAAATTCTTGGACTACTCCCAAAATAGCATTAGCAGAAAAGTAACAGAAATGTTCCCAATTTCGCTCATATATCAACTGTTCTATAGATCTACCAGGATTTTCCAACGCTCGATCCTGAATACACTTCTTGTTTTGGAATTGAGAGTTGAAGCGAAACTGAGCCTTAATATTAACAAATCTTTCATCGTTCCAATCAAACTTTTGCTTCACCTTACTCGTTCTAGGAGCCATGTGGATTTCTAGAAAAGTTGCAAAAATGTGCCAATAAATTCCAAATCCACAATATATTAACTCCAAGCATTAATCTATTCAAGTAAGAACAAATTCTATCATATGAAACTTCACTTTTTCTTAAAAATCTCCAAAAATATCATCCAACAATGTGAGAGTTTCACATGGCAAAAATCCAAAAATTTTAGGTTAAAGTAAAGCTCTTACCAAGAGAAGTGCAGATCCGGCCTTAGAAATCCTTGAAATCCTCTCTAATCTGAGATCTAACAAACCCTAAAGCTTTAAAATTGTGAAAATGGAGGTGGAAGATGAAAGAAATGGCGAAAAAATGGGTCCCACGCTATTTTTGTGAATTTTTAAGGTCCCGAGCTATTTTCGATGTTTAGGCGCCGGCGGTGCTCTATTCAAAATATTAGCCCACTCTCTAGATTTGGGCGCCGGCGGCGCCAGTCCAAAATTCTATTGGGTTTAAAAAATTTCGTCGCAAATTTAATCATTTTAACATATGCATTCCTATTTAACACATCAACAAGAATCTATTTCATCTAACAAACATTAAGCAACATCACTTCACAAAAACAACACATCACATTACTTTTATATATATATATAATCCACGATACAACGATTACACACATATGTTCATCAAATATAAGCAACACTCCTTAGATCCTTAGTGTTGTAAGCACACTACGATAAGCAAACACTAAGTCCTAAGTACACACAAGAAATCAAAGCAAAGTTCAAACACACCCTACTAAAACAAAGCAAAGCAAACAACATAGCAATCAAAGCAAACACTTAAACATAACAAAGCAACATATAGAACCTACTTTTTACTCCTCATCAGTCTCAGATGTCTCATCCTCTCTAATGTCTCACATTGATTTATGATGAACGAACAGATTGTAGAATGGACGATATGGGAATTCATCAGATGAATCTTCATCCACCACAGCATTCTTCTTCAACAAAGTAACCAAACCCAATTCAATTCGTCCAGTATGATCAAATTTCTCTTTCATCCTCCAATCAATGTGATCAAATAAATCAGAAATGTTATTAATAGCATTCATAATATTTTATACCTCATTTTCCAACTTCTTTAACTTCTTCAATATCACCCTTGAACTTTCAGAATAGTAAGGCTGAATAGGCTGTGAACTCTTAGTGGGCTGATCAACAAGCACATCCATGTCTCCTTCATCACCAACTGTTCTGTAGTCATAAAGATCATTGGGATCAATAGGTCTCCAGGGTAGAAGAACTTTCTCCCAACTTTCATATGGCACCTGTGATTGACTACATAACAAAAATATGGTGAACGGGTGTCCAAGCCCATATTTAGATCCATGCACAATCAATCCTAATAAAAATTTAGTAATGATTGATTCAATATCCACTGGCCTTCCAGTTTGTATGTAGAAATTCAGAATAACACTTTCCTTCGTCACCTTACTTATCTTCATAGTAGGAATTAATTTTGTCGAAATAAAGTAATGCCACTGCTTTGATACCAGATTCAAGGATGAAGAAGAGAAACTGACATATCCATTATCCCTTACTTCCCATTCTTCATTCTCATCCATCAAATAACGATAGATTTCATTCATATCATTGGTTGTAGCATTAAACAAATAGGTACACTTTCTATCATGAAGAGATCATTTATCCTCGCAGGAGTGAATGGTACATACCTTCCTCACACAAAAACACATCCTTGGTTGATCCCATGCAGATTTGTATAAAATTCTTTCACAACCGGAACAACCACTGCGGCGGTAGTGTAGCATAACACTTCCCAACATCTTTGCTTCATTATCTCTTCAACTCTTGTCGTCGGACTCTCCAAAACTCGATTCACAAAGCCTCTTTCCTTGATAATCCTTCTCTTCATCATCACTTTATGGAATAGACGTTGCGCCTCAAAACTAACGAACTTCTGTCAATTGTAGATACGAGATCTAGGGAGCTCAATGGAGTGGAAATCCATGGGATGCGAATTGAGAAAGGAAGTTTTCGTTTCTCTGGTGGTTATAGATTTAAAATGGGGTTTTAGGGTGTTTTAAGGAAGAAAATCCAGCTCAAAACCACCAAAAATTGCATTTTAAAACGTAAGAACCGTCACCCAGAATTTGGGCGGCGGCGGCGCTCAAACTAAAAATTTGGTTGTATAAAAGAATAGGGCGCCGGCAGCGCCGGTGACAAAAATTTTCACCGAACTTCGTTTGGCTCGAAATACTTCGTTTCCTCAATAGATCCAATATATTTTTAATTTTTAACTTATTTAGGGGTACTTAGGATTATTAAATATTACACTAAAAGTACAAACAATAATAAGTAAGCAAACTCAATATACAAACAAACATATGGTTGCCTCCCACAAAGCGTTTGGTTTAACGTAGTCAGCCCGACAAACCATTCAGTTAACTAGGATGACTTAGCAATAAAACCTCTTTGAAATCAGGTGAAGACCTTCCAAAGTAAGGTTTTAAACGATGCACATTAACCTTGAAAATATTTTCAGTTTTTGGATCCTCAATATCAATAGCTCCAAAAGAATGAACTTTTACTACAGTAAAAGGTCCTATCCATCTGGACTTAAGTTTTCCCGGAAATAATTTCAATCTCGTATTATATAATAAAACTCTTTGTACCAGTTCAAATAGTTTTTTTAATATCTTCTGATCATGCCACAATTTCATTTTCTCTTTATAAATCCTGTCGTTATGATATGATTCATTTCTAATTTCTTCCAACTCATTTAATTGCATAAATCTTTTTTCTCCCGCATTTCTCAAATTAAAATTCAACTCCTTGATTGCCCAATATGCTTTATGCTCCAATTCAACAGGCAAATGGCAAGTTTTTCCAAACATTAATCTATAAGGAGACATTCCAATAGGGGTCTTAAAAGCAGTCTTATAAGCCCATAACGCGGTGTCTAATCTAACAGACAAATCTAATTTATGAATATCAACTATTTTCTCCAAAATTTATTTAATTTCTTGATTTGATACTTCCACTAATCCAATAATCTGGGGATGAGAAGCAGTAGAGATTCTATGAATAATGTTATATTTTCCAATTAATATCTTAATTTGATTGTTTCTGAAATGGGATCCACCATCAGTTAAAATCACTCTCGGCATTCCATATCTTGTAAATATATTTTTCTTCAAAAATTTAGAAACACTCCGAGCATCACATCTTGGTAAAGCAATAGCTTCAATCCATTTCAAAACATAATCAACAGATATAAGTTTCCAAATGAAGGTGCAAATGGTCCCATAAAATCTAATCCCCATACATCAAAAATTTCAACTTCCAAATTGTAATTTAGAGGCATTTCGTTTCTTCTAGAAATATTACCTACTCTTTAACATCGATCACAAAATTTAACATATTTATAAACATCACGAAAAAGAGTGGGCCAATAAAATCCAGATTGTAAAATCTTATAAGCTGTTTTATCAACACCAAAATGACCTCCAAATTCAGAATCATGACATCTCTGAATGATTGGATTAATTTCTTCATGTGGCACACATCTTCTAATAATCAGATCCTTACACTGTTTATATAAATAGGGCTCATACCAAAAATAAAATTTAGCAACATATTTAAATTTTTTTTGTTGTTGCCTTGCTAAATCTGATGGTATAATATCACTTACAATATAATTCACAATATCAGCATACCAAGGAAAATTCTTTTCCATAAGAATATACAATTGTTCACTAGGAAACGTTTCTGCAACTTCCTTCTTAAATTCAAAAAATCTATCATATTCTATTCTTGAAAAATGATTAGCAATTTGATTATCAAATCCTTTCCTATCAACTATCTCAAAATCAAATTCTTGCAAAAGGATTATCCATCTAATCAACCTAGGTTTAGCATCCTTCTTTTGCATTAACAACTTGATAGCTGAATGATCAGTATGCATTATACTTTTAGTTCCAATTAAATAAGGTCTAAACTTATCGAAAGCAAATACTATAGCTAATAACTCTCTTTCAGTAGTGGTATAATTAATCTGAGCGTCATGAAGAGTTTTACTAGCATAGTAAATAACTTTGAAAGTTTTATCATACCTTTGCCCCAACGCAACTCCAATAGCATAATCACTAACGTCACACATTAATTCAAAGGGTTTCTCCCAATCAGGTGAAACAATTATAGGAGCAGTGATTAATTTTTCTTTAAGTAATTCAAAAGCACACAAACATTCATCATTAAAATCAAACTTCCTATCATTTTCTAGAAGTTGGCACAAAGGTTTAGTAATTTTAGAAAAATCTTTAATATAACGCCAGTAAAATCCAGCATGTCCTAAGAAACTTCGCACCTCTCTCACAGTAGTGGGTGGTGGTAATCTCTCAATCACTCAAATTTTAGCAGGGCCGACCTCCATACCATATTCAGAAATTTTATGCCCAAGCACTATTCCTCCTGCAACCATAAATTGATACTTTTTCCCAGTTCGGAACTAAATTTGTTTTCTCACAGAGTTCTAAAACTTTTGCGATGTTTTCCAAAAAAATATCAAATGAAGTTCCAAACATAGAAAAATCATCTATGAAAATTTCTATTCCATTATCTATTATACTACTAAAGATAGACATCATACATCTTTAAAAAGTTGCAGGTGCGTTACACGATCCAAAAGGCATTCTTAGAAAAGCAAATGTTCCATAAGGGCTAGTAAATGTTGTCTTTTCTTGATCCTCAAGAGCAATAGGTATTTGATGATAACCAGTATATCCATCCAAAAAGCAATAGTACTTGTGTCCAGCAAGTCTGTCTAACATTTGATCGAGAAAAGGTAGAGGAAAGTGATCTTTTTGGGTGGCAGCATTTAGTTTTTTTTAATCAATACAAATTCGCCATCCATTAACTTGTCTAGTAGGTAAAATTCCATTCCTTTCATTCCTTTCATCACTCCGCCTTTCTTTGGTACACAATGAATTGGACTTACCCAAGAACTATCCGAAATAGGATAAATAATTCCAACATCAAGCCATTTTAAAATCTCCTTCATAACTACTTCTTTCATTATAGGATTTAATCTCCTTTGCAGATCAATTTTAGGTTTATGTTCTTCATTTAATAAAATTCTAAGCATACAGATCGAATGACTGATTCCTTTGATATCTGCCAAAATCCATCCAAAAGATCTTTTGTATCTTTGTGAGATTTCCAATAATTTTTGTTCTTGATATTTAGTTAATTTCGAAGATACAATAACTGGTAAGTTAAATGATTCTCCTAAGAACATATACTTTAAAAGTTTACGGAGAATTTTCATCTCAAGTTCAGGAGGTTTAACAATAGATGAAATTAAACTTTTATCTCCACCTTCCATGGTATCTAACACTTCAAATTTCTCCTGAATATACTCCAATTCCTTATTCTTCTCATTATCTGAATCTGTTTCATTTTTAGTTTCATCTTCAATTATATTTTCATACTCCACTTTCTTTTCAAACATCTCTTTAAAATAATCATTTCTAAAAAATTTGCATACTTCCATCTTAAAACATTCATTATCTTTTTCAACTGAGGGATACTTCATAGACTTCAAAATATTAAAGGTCACCTCTTGATCATTAACTCTCATAGTTAATTCCCCTTTTTGAACATCAATTACAGCTCTTCCAGTAGCTAGGAATGGTCTTCCTAAAATAATTGGAATATCTTTATTTTCCTCCATATCAAGCACAATAAAATCCACAGGAAAGATAAATTTATTCACTTTTACTAACACATCTTCTACCACTCCCTTAGGATAAGTAATAGAACGATCAGCTAATTGAAGAGTTACAGATGTAGGAGAAATTTCTTCAATTCCCAATCTTTTGAAAGTTGATAAAGGCATAAGATTAATACTAGCTCCCAGATCACATAAAGCTCTTCCAAAAAACTTTTCACCTATAGCACACGAGATAGTAAAACTACCAGGATCTTTAAGTTTTTCAGGAAGCTTTTTCTGAATTATTGCACTACACTCTTCGCTAAGTGCAACTGTCTCATGATCCATGAACTTTCTCTTCTTTTTAAGAATATCCTTCATAAATTTCACATAATCAGGCATCTGTTCTAATGCTTCAACAAAATGTATATTTATTGTTAACTTCTTAAGGATTTCTAAAAATTATCCAAATCTATTATCCCTATTCTTCTGCTTCAATCTTTGAGGGAATGGAAGAGGTGGTTTCTCAACAGTAATCTTCATTGGTTCAAGAGGATATTCCAGGTCTGGATAAATCTTATTTGAACCTTTTTCAATATTCACCTTCTCCTTCTCTTCTTCAACTTCTTTCTGCGTTCTAATTTCTAATTCTTTTCCACTCCTTAATTGAATAGCCTTAAGTTGCTCCTTGTTTTCATCTTTTGGATTAATCTCCACATTACAAGGAAGCGTTCCAGAAGGTCTATTATTAAGCGCAGTGAAAATATGTCCTAATTGGCTTTCAATATTTATGATCACAACACCTTGAACTTGTAATTGGTTACCCATACTCAAAATCATTTCATCTATAGACAACTTCTTATCCTTAAACTATGGGTTATTACTAAATTCAGGAGGATAAGATTGTCTAAAGTTAGTATTTCCTTGGTTGGCTGAGTTTCCAACTGGGTTTATAGAATTGTGTCCCCATTGTGGGTTCACATTAGCATTATTATTATTCCAATTGAAATTTGGGTGATTCTTCCAACCAGAGTTATAATAATTCAAATAAGGGTTATTAGATCCATTAATCGCGTTCAAAGTTTCATAATGTGTTTGAGATTCAGTTATCTGCCCGAATGAATTTTCCTCTAACATTAGGGATGGTTGACAATAATTCATTTCATATTGATCTATTTTCTTAGAAAGTGCTGCTATTTGAGAAACTATCATAGTCATTATGTCAGAATAATGAACACTAGCTACTCTTTTAGGATTTACCCGTTTAGAAGGCCATTGAAAATTATTAGTAGCCATCTCTTCAATTAATGAATATGCTTCATCAAAAGGTTTTGACATTAACGATCTACTAGCAGCAGCATCAATAATTGATCTTAATGATCCCACTAATCCATTATAAAAAGTTTGAATTATTAACCAATCTGGTAAAGCATGATGTGGACACTTCCTAAGATGATCTTTAAACCTCTCCCAAGCTTCATATATTGACTCTCCTTCAAACTGACCAAATAATGTGACATCATTTCTTAATTTAGCAGTTTCGATGGAGGGAAATATTTTGATAGAAACTTCTGAGAAAGTTCTCCCCAAGTTTGAATAGATCCAGGTGCTAACGAGTTTAACCACACCTTAGCCTTATCCCTTAAGGAAAAAGAAAATAGTCTAAGTCTGACAACATCATTCGACACTCCGTCATACTTAAAAGTAGCACACTATTCTAAAAAACTAGCGAGATGTAAATTTGGGTCTTCATTAGGTGTTCCTCCGAATTGATTATTTTGTACCATTTGGTTAATAACAGGTTTAAGTTCAAACGAATTAGCAACAACATCAGGATTTTGAATAGTTATATGAATTTCATCTGCTGTTGGGTTAGCATAATCTCTTAAAGGTCTTGGCAAATTTCCAACATTAATATTCTGATTATCTTGATTATTTGTCATTTCACAGTAATTTTTAGTTTGTTTTTGTTGTTTTCTAATTTTTCTAATAGTACACTCTAACTCTGAATCGTAAGGTATCAAACCTACAGATCCACTAGTGCGCATATAAAATCAAACTACAAAGTAAAGGTTTTCAGTTACTACAATATCTATAAATAAGTACCGTTTATCTACCTGCCCGACAACGGCGCCAAAAACTTGACCGCGACTTTATATATTAAGCAAGAAATTATGAAGCCTAAATTATATATTTAGAATGATTTAGTAAAGTCACAAATTCAATGCAAGTATACGTATCGTATCAAGTAATACAGGGCTCTAATGGAGTCCTGGTTATCGATCCCACAGGGAGGTGAACATTCTTTAAATCAGATAATATAGCACTAAAATCCAATACCCAATGTAACAATGACTTAAGTGTACTACTACTAGTTAATGCAAAGTATAATAAAGCTACTACAATTACTTCTAATTACTGAACTATATTAACTAACAAACGCACTAACTTATGGATTTATAAGATACTTCTATATGAAAGGTGTCTTTCTTCCTTCATAAAGATTATTATTTGTGGATGATGAAGAATGGTAATTATTTGCGTTGTGCCAAATAGGAGCATATTTGCTTCTTTACTTTTAAAAGAGTACCTCCTCTTCCAAGCAAGTCAAGAACATTGCCATATCTTAAGTTTAGTTACTAAATCAAAGGCTATGCTGGGAGGATACCGGCTCTCACTTCGGAGCTCCCACTCACCCTTCACCCGAAAGCTAACCATATGCATTAGTTACCAATCTTAAAACCAAATTGGGAATCCCATTCTGTCACCATGAAACCTCTAATTTGAAGTCCATCAAAACTCATTTCCCTATTTATTTGCGCTTAATCCCCATGAACTACTCAATTCATTCATGGACATTAAATTGTTTCTTCATTCTTGTTGTAGAACGTTCAATTCTTTTGAAATTAATGTTCCTCAACATGTTTTAACAATTCAATTGGCGGGATTGAAAAGTAAATTAAGTTCCATATTAAAGAAACATCACAACTTTTATAACACTTAAAGGGCACATCATTTCCACATCACCACATCATAATTACTTTATGCAAGAAGAAAGGCAAAGGAGACTATTCACTAACCATGGAGAAGATATAAAAATACATGGTTTATATATATATATATATATATATATAATAAGAGTCATACAAACCACAAAAGTAAATACAACTTATCTCTTTCTCTTCCTCAAGAAAATTCTTCAAAGTCCCCTTAATTCATTTTCTCTTCCTTGCAACACTTGATTCTCTCCTTGGAACAAAGATGAAGAAGCAATCTCTCACTTTACTCCCTCTTCTCCCCTCCTTAGAGAAGAATTTCACTTAAAAACACAAACCCTAACACTCTCTCACACTTTCCTCACACTCTCTATAGTAATTCTCTTCTCTTCCTCCTTTCTATTTTCATCTTGGACACTTAATTTAATGTTAGGAACGAATTCCCCAAGTGTTTCTTCAAGCACCTCTTCAAAAATCCACCAAAACTTTTGAATTCGAAGTGAACCGACATAGGGCGCCGGCGGCGCCCGATAGTGACGCGGCGGCGCCCTATCGTGCCAATAAATTCTACAGTTCTCTGGAATAGGGTGTCGGCGGCACCCATTCTGGCGCTGATGGCTCCAGGGCTGTTTTCCTCCAAATTGCTCCATTTTGCTCCATTTTGCTCCAAATTCGTTCCTTTTTGCATTTTTTTGCTCCAATCACCTATAATCATCATACCTACAACAAATCATGAAAAATATATTCCTTTAATGTGCAATATCACCAAAAATAGGTAAAAATATATAGCTAAATGGGTATATATTTTTGGTGCATCAGTACCCAAATTCCAATTCTCATTATGGGATTAGTTCCCATATTCCAATTCCTATCTTTAGATCAGTACCCAAATTATGATTCCCTCATTTTTTTGAGATTGGTTTGAGGCCACCATGAATGGTGTAAGGAATCTGATTCTCATCTTTTTGGGGCTGGTATCCAAATTCTAATTCCAATCTCAGGGTCAGTACCCAAATTCTGATTCTCATCTTTTCAAGATAGGTATAAGACCACCTTAAATGGAGTAAGGCATCTATTCTCATCCTTCTAAGGTTGGTATCTTAATTTCAATTCCCATCACGGAAACAGTACCCAAATTTTGATTCTCATCTTTCTGAGATAGGTATGAGATAACCTTAAATGAAGTAAGGCATCATTTTCTCATCTCAACACCACTCGTTGATATACGTAAAATATATAATATTTTTAGATACATTTTTATACCTCATTTTGATGATATTGCACTTTAATGGAAGGTATTCATAAGTTTTTCTTTTAGGTACACTTAAATGGACTAACCATGTCAAAAGCAGTGAAAAAGGATCACATTTGAAGTAAAAATGAAGAATGTGTTAAAATGAACTAGGGTGCCTAACTGCCCACATCTGGCGCTTAAGCGCCAGAAGATAGAGAAGGCTACACCTAAGAGCCAGAGGCCCCACGCTTAAGCGTCGGGTAGTTACTTTGCAATTTCAAGGAATGTTTAGAGAATTTTGAAGAGGATTTTAAGGCATCCTTTGGTATAAACATGGGTAACTGATCAAGGGTGCAAAAATACATTCAAATTTCACTTGAAAAGATGCATTTCTTAGGTAGATTAATTGAATATAAACACATTTTGAAGAGACACCAAGGAACCTTTTAAGAAAGCATAAAAGAGAAGAATTAAAAGAGAGAAAAAGAGGCTATTATAAAGTAGAATTAGAGTAATTAGAGAGATTAGTTATTGTAAGAAGTTGTAAGATTCTTACTTAGAGTTTCTTCACACTTATCTCATTCCTAGTGAAAGGGAAGGTGAGTACAGCTTTCTAAGTAAATATCCATTGTTTTAGAGAGATTTAAACCCTCTTGGGTTGGGCGACCAGTCCTAGGGAGTCTTGTAAGAGAAAGGAAGAGATTCAAAGGAAGTTCAAGATTTTGGTGGAGAGGAACTTGAGATAAGTTATTATTTTTATACTTCATTTTGTTTTAATTGCATACTTCTTTTATTTTCTAACTAATTTCTACTTTTAAAATTACTTTTTGTTGTGTGTTCTCCATGAATTATGAGTAGTTTTCTTTATCTTTTTCATTGAAATGAAAAGTATTTAAGTGTTAGATGGAACTCTTGGAAGTATTAATCTTTAATGTTGGAAGAAGTTGTGTTGATTTAATCATTGCACTTCATTTACTTCTTAATTAGGCCAATTAAGATGTTAACATTTGTTGTAAGAACATGTAAGATCCTAGTAGGTATTGTCTCAATCAACAACTGATAGAAATCACATGAGATTGTATAGAAGAGAAAGCAATTCATATAATTTGTGTAAATAAATAGGGAAATATACTTTAGTGGGTGTATAATTAGAGGACTTTAGGGTGACAGACTAAAGCCCCCATTTTGTTTATTGTTTTAGATTTTGATCTGTAATGTTAACTCCCAGGTGGAGGGAAAGAAGGGAACTCTAGAGTGAGAGCTAGTATCTTCCCTACCTAACCCGTCTTCAAAATTATTCAAATTTTAAACTAGCCAATGATATCTACACCATCTCTTGTAAGGGTAAAGAAAATATTGCTCCTATTTGGCACAACACATTTTAAATACTTCCACAACAGAAATCTTGTACTTATTACTTATTCATGATAAGGAGAAAGATATTTTAATCTATACTTTTTTAATCTTACAAAAAACTCTTTGTAGTTAGTTAATTGTTCACTTTATTTCATAATTCAAGAAAAATCCAAAAAGATTCACATTTTCAAGTTTTCTATTATCTAAAACTAGTTAAGTAAGATTCTTTTTTTAAAATAGATTTTTTGTTCCAAAACCTTTTTATCTTTTAAATATTCAAAACTTTCTCTGTGGGGTCGATTTTTCAAGGCTTAGTCTGAAGTCTTATAATACTCGATAATGATACATATACTTATATAGAATCCCTAACTATAAATATAACAGTTAAATTCTTATTTTCATCAGAATCAATTTTTTTACTTCATTGTAAAGAAAGAAAATTCTATATCATAAATATAATTATAATCTTATTACCACAAGTATAAATATTTTCCACCATCGGAAAGTGTGAAGCTTATAAATGATATTACATCTTTTTGTCAGTTTTAAGGGGAATCTATTAATGAAGCTTGGGAATGATTTAAAGAACTTCTAAGAAAGCGTCCACACCATGTTGTTCTAGATTGGTTAATTAATCGTACCTTTTATAATGGATTAGCTGGATCTCTTAGATCTATTATCGATGCCACTACTGGTGGTTCATTGATGTTGAAACCATTTCATGAAGCTTATGCTTTAATTGAAGAAATGTCTACTAATAATTTATGAATGGCCTTCTAAAAGGGTATATCTTAAAAAGGTTGCCAATATTCATGAATCTGAAGCTTTTGCAATGTTAGCAAATTAAGTTGCTACAATTTCAAGGAAGATAAACCAATTTGAAATGAATTTTTCTCAACAAATTTCAATGATTGAAGAGAATTCATTATGACAAATGGTAGATTCTCAAACATAAATTGAGACTTTAAATTCTATAATTAATAAGTAAAATAACCCATGTTCAAACTACTATAACCCAGGTTGGAAAAATCATCCTAACTTTAACTGGAATAACAATTCGGGTGGTACTAATCAACAATGGGGGAACAACCAAGTAATATCATTGGGGAACTGGAACAAACAAGGTAATAGTAGTTATAGACCTACTTATCCTCCAAGTTTTCATAATAATCAATAATTTAAGGATAAGTAGTTATCTATAGAAGAAGTGGTGTTACAAATGAAAAATCAGTTACAAAGTGAAGGAGTACGCAATAAGAAATATTTACGAATCAGTTGGGACAAATTGAAAATTCATTAAGTAATATAACACAAGGAACACTTCCTAGTAATACATAAGTAAATCCAAAAGACCAGAATAAAGAGCAAGTAAGGTTGTTCAACTTAGAAGTGGAATAGAGTTGGAAGGTAGAGTTCAAAAAGAGATTGAAGTAGAGAAAGAAGAAATTGAAGAACTAAAAGAGGATGCTCCAAAAGGTTTTGAGAGACCTATTTCTCTACTTAAAATTGATTTCACCACCACTTCCATTTCCTCAGAGACTTCGTCAACAAAATTTGGATAAAAAATTTTCAAAATTTCTGAAAATCTTTAAAAAGCTTACAATTAATATTCCTTTTGTTGAAGCTTCAGAAAAAATGCCAAGCTATGTGAAGTTTATGAAGTATATTCTTAACATAAAAAGAAAGTTTGAAGATATTAAGAAAGTTGCATTTAGTGAGGACTGCAGTGCTATAATTCAGAAAAAGATCCTAAAGCTTAAAGATCCTAGAAGCTTCACAATTCCATGTGCGATTGGAGACAGATTTTTGGGAAAGCTTTATGTGATTTTGGTGCAAGCATAAACCTTATGTCATTACCAATATTTAAAAGACTAGGATTAGGAGAAATATCTCCTACAATTGTAACATTACAATTATTAGATCATTCTATAATGTATCCTAAGGGTTGTAGAAGATGTGTTGGTGAAGGTGGATCAATTTATCTTTATTGTTAGTTTCATTGTGCTAGATATGGAGGAAGATAAAGAGATTCCTATCATTTTGAGGAGACCTTTCCTAGCTATAAGAAGAGCAATGAAAGATGTGCAAAAAATGGAATTAACTATACATGGTAATGATTAAACGATTACTTTTAATATTTCAAAATTAATGAAGTACCCTACAAAAGGTAAAGATGATGAATGTTTCAGGACGGATGTAATGAGATATCTTAGTGAATGTCATTTCAAAACAACTTATGAAAAGAATTCAAAAATGAAAGAATTGGAGCACGAGCATGAAGAGGAATTAGAATATTTTAATGATTTTATTGAAGAAGATTCAAATTTTGTTCAAGAAAGTTTTAAAGTTTTGGAAATGACTGAAAAAGACAAATATTTCTGTCTATAAATTGAGAAACCTCCTAAACATGAATTGAAGTTACTTCTGAAACACTTAAAATATGTCTTTTTAGGTGATTCATCAACTGTTGGTTATAATTTCCTCGAACTTAACTTCAAAAGAAGAAGAGTATTTACTGAAAAATTTTGAAGAAATAAAAGAAAGCCTTTGGATGGAAAATTGCAGATATTAAAGGAATTAGTCCTTCAATTTGTATGCATAGAATTCTGATGGAAGAAAACTGCAAACACAGGGCTGATTTTTAAAGGAGATTAAATCCCATTATGAAAGAAATTTTAAAGTGGTTAAATGTTGGGATTATATTTCCTATTTTTGATAGTGCATGGGTTAGTACAATACATTGTGTTCATAAGAAAGGAAAAGTAATTGTAACTGTAATGAACATAATGAATTAATATCAATAAAGCAAGATACATTTTGGTGAATATGCATTGATTATAGAAAATTAAACCTTGCTACGATAAATGATCATTTTCTGTTACCCTTTATGGATCAAATGTTGATAAACTGGCTAGCCATAAATACTTTTGTTTTTTGGATGGATATATTGGTTATCACCAAATACAAATTTATTTGGGGGATCAAGAGAAAATAATGTTTACCAGTCCTTATGGTAAATTTGCTTTTAGAAGAATATCCTTTGGTTTATGTAATGCCCTGCTACATTTCAAAGTTGTATGATGGCTATTTTTTGTGATTTAATTGAAAAGGAATTCTAGTTTTATGGATGATTTTTTGGTGTTTGGAACTTCATTCGAATTTTGTTTAGAGCATTCGTCACGAGTTCTTAAATGCTGTGAAGAAACAATTTAGTCTTTAATTATGAAAAATGCCAGTTTATGATAGCATCAAGAATTGTTTTGGGACATCACATTTTAGAGAAAGGCATGGAGGTAGATCTTGCTAAAATTTAATTAAATGCTAATTTACCTTACCCAACTAATGTGAGAGAAATTAGCAATTTTTTAGGACATGTTGGATTCGACAAGTAATATATTAAAGACTATTCAAAAACTGCTAAGCCACTATCCCATTTGTTTAAAAAAGATATTATTTTTTATTTTCATAAGGATTGCAAAAAGGCTTTTGAGCTTTTAAAACAAAATTATTCATTGCACCAGTTATTGCTTCACCAGATTGGAAAAAACCATTTGAATTAATGTGTGATGCAAGTGATTGTGCTATTAGAGGTGTTTTGGAACAAAAATATGATAAAATTTTCAATGTAATTTACTATGCTAGTATAACTCTTAATGAAGCTCAAATTAATTATACCACAACTGAGAAAGAGTTATTACAATAGTATTTGCCTTTGATAAATTCATATCATATTTAATTGGAACTAAATGTGTGTTGCATACAGATCATTATGCTATTAAGTATTAATGAAAAAGATAGATGCAAAACTAAGACTGAAAAGATGGATTCTTCTTTTGCAAGAATTTAACTTTGAAATAGTGGATAGAAATGGAGTTAATAATCAAATTACTGATCATCTATCAAGGCTTGACTCTAACAAATCACTTAGTTCTGAAGAAGAAATTAATGAACAATTTGTAGATGATAAATTGTTTAATATTAATGAACAGCATGTTACATGATATGTAGATATTGTGAACTTTATTGTTAGTAACATTTTATCTTATGGTTTGACACGCAAACAAAAGTGGATATTTTTATTTGAAGCTAAGTCTTATTTTTTGGGATGACCCATTTCTACATAAACAGGGGAAAGATCTAATTATTCAAAGATGTGTGCCTTTAGAAGAGACTTTTAAAATTATCCAAAAATGTCATGATTCTGACTTTGGAGGAAAATTTTGGTTTTGATAAAACAACATACAAAATCTTGCAATCTGGATTTTATTGTCCTAATATCTTTAAAGATGTTAATGATTATATTAAAAATTGTGACCGGTTTCAACGAGTAGGCAATATTTCTAGAAGAAATGAGATGCCCCACAATTTTATTTTGGAAGTTAAATTATTTGATGCATGGAGATTAGATTTCATGGGACCATTTAAACCATCTTTTGGAAATTTATATATATTATTAGTAAGAGATTATGTGTCTAAATGGATAGAAGCTGTTGATTTACCTCGATATGATGCTCAAAGTGTTGTAAAGTTCTTAAAAATGAATATATTTTGCAGATTTGGAATGCCAAGAGTTATCATAACTAATAAGGGAGTCATTTCAAAAATTCGATAATAGAAAAATTATTAAAGAATATTGTATCAAGCATCGAATTTCCACTACTTATCATCCTCAGACAGGCAGTTTGGCTGAAGCTTCCAATTTAGAAATCAAAATAATTTTGGAGAAATCTATAAATCCAACAAAAATAGATTGGTCAGTCAAACTTGATTATGCTTTGTGGGCTTATAGGACTGCATACAGAACTCATATAGGAAGGTCACAATTCAAATTAATTTATAGGAAAGCTTGTTATTTACCAGTGGAACTTGAGCATAAAGCTTATTGGGCTATTCAGGAATTTAATTATAATTTGAAGGATGCTGGTAAAAAGAGATTATTGTAATTAAATGAGATGAAAGAGATAAGGAATGAGTTTTATGATAATGCTAAGATTTATAAAAATAAGACAAAAAAGTGGCATGATCCAAAGATTCTTACTAAGAATTTTGAGTTAGGGCAATAAGTTTTGCTTTATAATGCAAGATTGAGGTTATTTACAGGCAAACTTAAGTCCAAGTGGATGGGCCCATTTATTTTGATAAAAGTTTATCCCTATGGAGTTGTGGATATCAAAGATCCTAAAACCTTGAAAATTTTCAAAGTGAATGGGCATAGACTAAAACCCTATTTCTTAAGGGATCAGACTAAAGTGAATGATGTTTTGATGTTGGGTCACCCAGAATAAGCACTAGGTACGTCGGGCTGACGACGTAAACTAAGTGCTCTGTGAGAGGTAACCCATAGTTATCAGTGTGCTTTTATTATGAATGTTTTGTTGTTATGCTTGTTTTAGAGAATTTTAGTAGTATTTTGAACTTGTGGGGCTAATTTTATGACTTTATTTGATGTCTTAGATGTGTTAGAATGAGTATTTGGACGTTAAACTGACCTGTGCTAAAATGAGCATTGGCACCTAAGTGCCCAAATTTGGAGCTTAAGCGCCGGAGTTATAAAAACATGCCTAAATGATGTTCTAGAAGAAATAAACGTGGAAAAGTGGCTTTGAACATTATTTGGTGGTTTTTATATGTGGGAAGTGGGTATAGGCTCTAATAAAGTCTATAAATATCATCGTGATGAAGAGAATATTTGTCCCTTTCAAAATTTTCATTCTAAAGTCTAGGTGAAGAGTGATTTGAGTTGTAAGAGGTGTTAAGTTAGCAAAGATATCTTCTTGGGGTAATGAATTAAAGGAGAAGGATGAAGTTTTCAAATAGAAGTTTGTAAGTCAAAGGGTGCAAGAGTTACATAACGGATTCCTAGCCACTAGTATTGAAGGAATAGTGGAGAATATTGCAAAAATTATGACTGGTGTGGCTTCAATTGATGCAATGGTAAATGAAACTAACGCACATTTAGCGCATATTAGTTGGCAACTCAAAATACAATTCAGTCATTCAAGTCATATGAAGAAGCGGACAAGGCGATGTATCTGAAAAACAAATGGATTCAAGAGGATACTATCAGAGTTCTTCATCATCGTCCATTTTATCAAATCTATGTATCTGATGGTTCAAAAGGAACAAATGAAGGCTAGCGATATGTTCCACCTAAGAGGATGGAATTAAGTTCAGGGTCTAAGTTTATTTGCTTGTTTGTTTGTTTTAAGTGTTTAATGTAAGTTTTTCTTGTATTATGATGAATTTAGATATTATCTAATCCAAATTTTTTGGAATGGAGATTAAATATGTGATGTGTGTTTGTATTTTTTAAATATGTTAACGAAAGTGTTTATTTTGTGTTATATTTTTTTGTTATTGTTATCGAATCTGAGTTGTGAAAAGATAAGAATTTTTTAGAAAGAAGAGAGAAAAAGGGAAGAAATTTTATTATGATTTTTTAAGACTATGTGAGGGTGCTTGACTTAGGAAGATGTGCATTTTAATTATGGAAATATAAAAAATTCGTGCACTGGCGCTTAAGCGTCAATTCCCATGCTTAAGTGCAGACAAACCTGAGAGCTACACCCCTGAGCGTCGAACCTTTCGCGCTTAAGCATCGTTTCACGAAAACCGGTTCATAATGGTTTTAAGTGTCGAAAACCACAATTTTTTTGTTCATTTATTCTTCTTCTTCCTTAAGAGCTCGCGATTTTGAACTTATGGCACCCTTATAAGTGAAGAATACTTTGTAGATTTGAGCCAAATTCGTTGGATTTCTTCTTCTCAAGGTTAGAGCTTCTCTTTTATGTAAAAATATTTTATTTTCACCAAGGATTTGGAGTGCATTATGGAAAATCTGAAATTTACTATTCACTGTGAAAATTTGTGAAAATTGATGAATTTTACATGGAAAAGTGAGTTTAAGCTTTTATAAGTTAGATCTAGTGAGTTAGGGTTTGATTTTGGAATTTATTATGATTTTTTTATAATTTATAAAAATGGCACCAAGGTTGAAAAGGAGCAAGGGGAAGGCCACATTCGATTCGAGAAAGTTCGTTAGTTTGAAGGCTCGGGATAGATATACTGATGCACTACAATCAAGGAAATGGATTCCTGAGCGTTGTTTTAAGAATCCGGGGGGAGAAGTAGAAGAATTAATTGTCCACTGATAATGGGATCGATTCTGCTTTTTTCTGCTATTGCAATGATTTCTGTGGTTAGGGAGTTTTATGCTAATCTCCTTAAATCAGAGGACAATCTTGTGACGGTTAGAGGGAAGTCAGAAGCATTTACACCAGAGGTAATCAATTCTTTTTAAGAACTACCTACAGATACGATGTATTTTATTCTAATTACAATCCTACTGAGGAGGAGTTAGATGAGGTTATTTCTCGTTAACTGCTGAAGAGGCCTATGGAAGATTACCAGTGGTAGAAGAATAAACATTCCTGCATCGAAGATGGATGCCACAAAATAGCATGGCATTATTTTATTTATGCTCATCTACACCCTACAAATCATGTTAGTGAAATGACCCGAGAGAGGGCTACACTGAACTACTCCATTCAGCAGTATAAGCCGATTAATATTGGATCTCTCATTTTTCAGGTTTTCACCAGTTTTATCATTGCTTCCACTACTACAGGTTTAGGATTCTCTTCCTTAATCTTTTTCTTTATGTGAGAAAACTGGTGCTAGATTTGATAGTTGGGAGGAGATTCTTCAACCTCTAAAGCTCATTACTAGTTTGAATGTAAATAATTATTCTCAACATCCAAATTTTAGCTGGAGACGGGGATTTTCTAGAAGTTTTGGTGCTTCTACGTTGTGTGTTTCTACATCTTGTGCATCTACATCCCTTGGCAGATCCAGTCTTGGTTCTCAAACTTAAATGCTGCAAAGAATGATGAAAAAAATTGATTATGTTATGGATAAGGTATCGAATCTTAAAAACTATGCAGATCATATTGATTCTTATTTATGGAAGCATAGTGATTAAGAGGACAAATACAACACATCTATGGAGAAACTCGTTAGAGTTGATCAAAGTGTAGTATTTTCTCCATATCCACGGTACTCTCATTTTGATTCTTCTAGTTTTTAGGATATTGATGAAGATGGAGAAGATGACGATGGTGACAGGGATGAACAGAGATTGGGTGATGTTGTGTTTTGTTTGAACTTTTAATTGTATTTTTGTATGACTATTGTGTGTTTTATTATTTGTGGTTGTGGTGAACATGGTTGTTATGGTTCTCTGTTCTGTGTATTTATGTGATGTTGATGTGGTAGTAAGTATGTGAACTTTGTTATTTTAAATGTACTTTGTTAGTTTTATTAAACTTATTCCCGCTGCTTGAGGAAGTTTAGAATAGATCTAACCTTCATTTAAAGTTTTGCGTTTAAGTTTAAATTTGATCATTTTTACTCTTGTTTTTAAATATGATGTACTTGTATACTATAGAATATGAAAATTATTGTAAGTATAAGTTTTATTTTTCATTCCAGTCGTTATATATGTTATGCTAAAATGTTTAATCTTTGTAAAAATTTAAGTTTGGGGGGATGAAAAATCAATATTCAAAACTTGAAATTTATTTATTCTCAAATATACTAAAAATAAATTTGATTTTGATTTTAAAAATGATTATGTGTGTGCAGTTATATTAGGGTAATAAAAATTTGAATATAGAAATGTGTAAGAAAATTTAGTTAAAACTTTATAGTGATGAAGAAAATTTTCTAATTAAAAATTTCTTAGTGAAGAGATGTTAAATATGGTGTAACTATCTTTAGTAAGAGATATTTTATTTTTGAAGAATATAGAAGAATTAGACATTTATTGTCAATACTTAAATTTTTTTTATTAAAAGTAGTTTTCAAAACTATTATTATATTTTCAAGTAAAGGATATATATCAGACCTTTGTTTTAGGAAAAGAAGAGTGAAATTCAAAATTATTAAAGGCCTATCCAGATATAGTAATCCTTTCTAAAAAAAAGAGGAGAAGCTTAAGGATTAGTGCCTAATTAAAAATTGGTTCCACATCTGATCTTTTTAATGCATAAGATTTGAGAAACTTCTAAGCTTAAGGATATAATATTGTGAATATAATTATTTTTAAGGAATATTTTTATGTAAAGAAGATTGAATGCCTAAACTCTATATTTCAAAAATCTACAAGTACTTCTGAATTAGATAGGAGCTCACATTTTCATAATTTTTCACTTTAGAAATTTTCTAAACTATAAATTGGTCTCATTCAGTAAAGTTTTTTCTAAACTAGAATACTACATTTCTAGAACAAAATATTAGAATCTCCTAGAAAAACTCATTCACATAATTTGTTTATGTTGGTTTTGAAAGATTGTAGTGTTACTTTAGGACAAGTAACATTTTAAGTTTGGGGGAATTTAATTTACCTAAAATATATAATATTTTTATACACATTTATATACATATTTTTTATGATATTACACTTTAATGGAAGGTATTCGTGTGTTTTTCTTTCAGGTACACCTAAATTACGTCAAAATAAGTGAAAATAGATCAAATTTGGAGCAAAAATGAAGAAGGTTTTAAAATGAACTGGGGCGCCTAAGCGCCCAGATCCGGCGCTTAAGCGCCAGAAGACAGAGAAGGTCGTGCCTAAGCGCCAAAGGCCCCACGCTTAAGCGTCAGGTAGTTACTTTGTAATTTCAAGGAATTTTTGGTAAATTTTGAAGAGGTGATTGAGGCATACTTTGGTACAAACGTGGGTAACTAATCAAGGGAGCCAACCAAGACATTCAAATTTCACTTGAAAGGATGCATCTCTTGGGTAGATTCATTGAATATGGACACATTTTGAAGAGACACTAAGACACCTTTTGAGAAAGTATAAAAGAGAAGAATTAAAAGAGAGAAAGAGAGGATGTTAGAAAGTAGAATTAGAGTAATTAGAGAGAGTAGATATAGTAAGAAGTTGTAGGATTCTTACTCAAGGTTTCTTCACACTTATCTCATTACTAGTGAAAAGAAAGGTGAGTAGAGATTTCTAAGTAAAAATTCATTGTTTTAGAGAGATTTAAATTCCTAGGGATTCTTGTAAGAGAAAGGAAGAGATTTAAAGGAACTTTAAGAATTTGGTGGAGAGGAACTTGAGATAAGTTTTTATCTTTGTACTTTATTTCGTTTTAATTTGAGATTTCTTGTGTTTTCTACAAGATTTCTACTTTTAAAATTACTTTTTTGTATGTTTTCTGAATGAATTTTGAGTCGTTTTCTTTATATTTTTCCTTAAAATGAAAAGTATTTAAGTTTTGGATGGAAGTTGTGGAAGTATTAATCTTTAATGTTGGAAGAACTTGTGTTGATTTAATCTTTGCACTTCATTTACTTCTTGATTTGGCCAATTAAGAAGTTAACATTTGTTGTGAGAAAATGTAAGATCCTAGTAGGTATTGTCTCAATCAATAACTGGTACAAATCACATGAGATTTTATGGATGAAAAAGTATTTCATATAATTTTGTGCAAATAAATAAGGAAATATACTTTAATGGGTGTAGAATTAGAGAACTTTAGGGTGACAGACTAAAGCCTCCAATTTAGTTTATTGTTTTATATTTTTATGTGTGATGTTAGACCTCAGGTGGAGGGAAAGGAGGGAACTCTAGAGTGAGAGCTAGTATCTTCCCTACTTAACTCGTCTTCAAAATTATTCAAACTTTAAACTAGCCAGTGTTCTTTATAACATCTCTAGTAAGGGTAAAGAATAATATTGCTCCTATTTAGCAGAACACATTTTGAAAACTTCCACAACATAACTCCTATACTTACTACATATTCATGATAAAGAAAAAGATTTTTTCATATATACTTCTTTAATCTTACAAAAATCTTGTTATAGTTAGTTAATTGTTAACTTTAATTCATAATTTAAGAATATACAAAAAAGAATCACATTTTTAAGTTTTCTATTTTCTAAAACTGTTTACGTAAGAATCTTTTATTAAATAGATTTTGTGATCTAAAACCTTTTTATCTTTTAAATATCCAAGACTTTTCCCCATGGAATCGATATTTCGGGGCTTAATCTAAAAGTCTTATTGTACTTTATAATGATACATATAGTTGCGTAGAATCCCTCAATTTAAATATAACAGTTGAATTCTTATTTATATTGGAATCAAGTTTTTGGCACCGTTGTAAAGAAGAAAATTTAATACCATAAACATAATTATAATCTTATTACCACGTGTATAAATATTTCAGTATTCGTTTGAGGGATCACTCGTCACCTCAAAGGTTGGATGTGAGTCCCTATGCTTTGCTCTCTAATGTGACTTGTACCTTCACTAGCTTTTGGGTTGGATGTGAGTCCCTATGCTTTCCGTACACTTTTTCTCAATCGGTCTTCTGAGTTAGATGTGAGTCTCTGTGCTTTCCATCTCGAGCCAATCTCTTCACTTATTCTCATTTCCCAAAATTTCCTCGAAACGAAATCAAAACTAAAATTTCAACTAAAACAAATTAAATAAAATCAAACAGACAACACTTTGTGAGGGATTACAAACCCAAAATCGTGGCATGAATTTCAAATCCTCATTTGGAATTTGCTGATTAGAAGGTTCACCTGTTAATTCCCAACAATAGTTCTAGAATCTTCAGTCTTGATCAAAGGTTCACCTAATACTCCCCAGCATAAACCTTATTCACTCTTTCTGCATTTTGTTCTAAGTGTGTTGGCTTAGAATGTCCGTGTTGTTTTATTGATCTTTTTGTTTAAGGCCAATACATGCGGTGTGCACACCACACCTATTGGGATCCATTTCTTGACCTCAATTTTGGTTAGTTCTATCCTTCCTCTTAGTGTTTAGGATCTAGCTATAGGACTTTCCTTATGACTATCCTAAAAGGCTAGAGATGGAGCCCACCAACATAGAAATTTAAACCCACATGAATGATCATGAACCTCCAGCACTTCGAAGGTTGAGACCAACATGTGAGGATTCAAGGATGAGACCCCATAAGACTGTTGGACTTAGGAAAGTCCTGGGTGGCTAGGGTTTGGTCTTTCACACACTCAAGCATGTCACAACTCCTCACTTGTCCCAAAACCCTCAATCACACCCATTAGGTAAACCTCCTTTATGCTTTGAGAAACTCACATGGATAGTCCCAAACCTTTGGCCTTTGATTAAGATGGCAAAGACCAACATTTGAGGTTTCATGAAGGAGTTGCCATTGAAAAGGCTTGGTTCCAAGTTGCTTATGTGTGGTTAAGACCCATGACCAAATATCCCTAAGCCCTAAACCCAACTAAAATACCTAATTTTGCCAAAAAATACCAAAATTACTAAAATGCCCCTGAAACCCTAAATTTACAAAAGTGTCCCAAATCCTCAAATTATCTCCAAAAATCATGACAAACCATTTAAAACTATCCAAATTGATCAAAACAATTCAAATTTCCCAAAATTCCTAAAATACCCCTAAATTTACAAAAATTACCAATATACCCTTCATATTCCAAAAATTCCCAAAACCTCCCAAATAATTCTAAACCTCCCCTAAAGCAGTCCCAACCACTCAATGGGCCCAATTTGACCAAATTGACCAATTTTGACCAAAATCCAAAATTTTCCCCTAAAGGCCCTGTTGACCTCATTTTTGATGAGGTCTTCCCTTCTTCTTTTTAGTGCTTAGGATCTAGCCTTAGGCTTTTCCTTTGACTATCTTAGAGGACTAGAATTGGGACCCGCCTTTTAGAAATTCAAACCACTTCTAAACTCCCTGCAAACTCCACAAATTTGACTATAGACCCCTAATCACCTAGAGGGTTGAAATCGAATGTGGAAGTTTAAAGGATGAGTTCCTATAGGACTCTTTGGCCTTAGGACTACCACAGGTGGCTCAGGTCGATGAGGGGCTGACTTACATTACACTTACACACTACATTTCCACACACTTCCTAAAACCACACCCATACCCAACTTAACCTCCGACTCATGTGGGTGATTCACATGGATGGTCCTTAACCCCTAAGCTCTTGGCTAAGAGGGTTAGGAACAACATAATGAATGCCTCGAAATGAGTCCTTTCATGGCTCATATGGGCTTGAAATGGTTTCATGGCTCAACCAAAATGATTTCTTTCCACCTAAATTCACCCAATCTCCAATTTCCCAAATTTTCAATTTTTGATCCCGAGACCCTACACCTACTAAACTGCCCAAAACCCTTGAAATTACCCAAATTTTTGCAAAATTTCCAAATTACCCAAAATTTTCCAAAATCAATCTCAAACATCTCCACATCACTCAAATTGATCATCCATACCCAAAAATACCAAAAATTCCAAAAATACCTCTCAATACCCTCCAAATACCCAAAATACCCTTCTTGGCCTAAAAATCCAAAAATTCAGAAAATTCCCAGAAAATTCCAGAAAATCCTAAATATTCCCAATTTCATTTTGTCCAACTACACCATGGGCCAATTTTGTCAATTTACCCTACTTTTGTCAAAACCCCCAAATTGACCCATTTTAACCACTAAGTGAACCCGATGTCAAACCAAACCTACCCAATTGACCCCAATTTTGGTCCAATTCAATTCTAAACTTCAATTCAACATTCCCAATACCAATTTAGACCAAATCCAAGTCCAATTTGATTGACATTTGGATCCAATCTCACTTTTGGCCTTAAAGCCCAAATTTGGACCCATGACCCAGAACTTAACCCAAACTCACCCAATTCAACTCCAATTAACCTCAAATCTTTTCTAAATCTTCCTTAACATTCCCACAAACAAAACCCTAACATGATTTGCCCAAAATTTGAACCCAAGTCCCACTCGAAACTCAATCCAAGGTCAAAAGGCCCATTTTTTGACCTAAACCCAAACCTAACCCAAATTCAACCCAATTCAAATCCAAATCACCCCCAATTTGTTTCAAATCACTCATGACACATCCATGAGCTAAACCCAACAATTATTTGGCCCAAACTCTTTACAAAATTCCCATCCATAAATTCATTTTTAAACTTAAGGGCCCATTCCTTAAACCATTTTAAAAAAGCCCACTTCCACCAAATCCAAAACCCCAAAAAAATTCTTCCAAAGCCCATATGACATTTCCCCTCATCATATTTTCAATTAAAATCATCCCTAAGTCCTAAACCAATCATCAAATAATTCTAAATGAAGCTTCATCCAAATTTCCACCAAATTATCCAAAATCCTTAAAATCCTTTTTTATGAAATTGACGAAACCTTTTCCCAAGCCAAATGGAGCCATGGAGCCATGCACAAGCCATATGCAAGCCATGAGAGCCTCTTTACATGTCACCATGCCATTTTGGGCAAAAGGAGGAGGCTTTTCCTTAATTCTAAAGGTGATTAACCACTTCCATGATTCCACTAAACCATGCTTAAGCTCTAATTGTGCTTGGATGGTGACTTGACCCTACTGATTATGCTGAGCCAAATCACTTTTCCCTCAGCCAAAACCGAGGCCTTGGGTGGTGCACCTAGCCCAAATGGGTGGGTTGACCCATTTAGGTTCAAATTTAGCCATACCCCCATTCCACTTTGAATCAAAGCCTTTACACATGGCATTTGCCAATTATCTACACTAAACCCCGGCCACGACCCACCGACCAAGATGGTGACCATTGCACAGCCGGCCGGCCACCGGACCGCCGGAAAACACCATGGCCGAGAGCTCGCATGTGAGCCGACATTGAAATTCTCACTTGCTGAGTCGCCCCATCCCGAGTGGCTACCATGGGCGATCTTCTCCTCACTCGGAGCGGTGATCCCAAGCCCTAACTCCCCACGAGAGGCCTTCCGCCCTCTCCTATTTAAACTCCACCCCTCTCGGCCATGAAGGGAGCTAAGCACAAACCTTGCCAAAACTGCGCAAAATTGTTCCGAGACCCTTCTCCACCCTTAGAGCACTTGATCCCAGGTGGAATTCCCCTGCCATTTCTCCTCCGAAAGCTCGATTTCGAGTTGAAGTTCCACCCAAAACCGGGACACTTCTCCACGGTGAGCCAATTCTCAAATTGATTGGCTCTACACCTTCACCGGACCAAGGGAAGGTGTTCACCGGCAAAAGCCCCATCTCCGGACCACCCGAGTTGCTCCGGCCTCAAGCTTTGTGATCGGGCTTGGTCGAAATCATATCCGGACGATTCACCGGACCGGGAGACTCCATGCGGAGCTTGCTTAGGACCCAATCGAAGGTGCAACAACTCTCGGATTGAAGCCACACTTCTACGAGCCAAGGTATGAGCTAACTCTTCATCCCGAGCTTCGAAGATTCTCTATTTCAAATGCCTTAGTTTCAATGCATGTTAACCGTATAGATGCGTTCGTCTCTTCGAAGACGAATCCATAGAGTATAAGAACGTAAAAATCCATTGAGAATCGAGTGAGATCTTAGGGATTTAGTGTGGACGGCTCTCGGGTGAGAACACTTGGGGACGATGAACGGATGCCGTCCATTCAATACACGCGCGGACGAATGGCTCAGATGGCGTCGGACCAGGAAACGGTGCGAGAACCGCGGGGCCCGGGCTGGCGGCTCGAGTGGCGGCGTCGAATGGGAGCGCGCCGCGTGGCCTTTCGGAGCTGCCGAGGATGCGGCGGCGCCGCGTGGATAAATAGAAAATTAGGGTATTTTCTTATTTATTTAATTCCCTAAACTTCAAAATTCATATCTCCGTGTAGGAAAATCATAAAAATAAAATAAAAATACCCTCTTGCTCGGTGAACAAAGGAGAATAATGTGGAAAAGAAATCATTTAATTTCATCAAGTATTTTATTTTTTATAATTTATTTACTCTCTGCATTGTTTTAATTCTCCATGCATGCATACAATTCACCATGGCATGAGACTATAGGGCTTTTGAAGCCTCTGAATTTGGGAACATTCCCTGAATTTTCCAAAGTCGAGGCCATCCTATGAAGAGTTCTTGATTTTTCAAGTTCAGGTCACTGTTTTGAGTATTTTAATTCCAGTAAATAGCATGTTGTGAAATAAATTCTAGGAAAATTTGGTGATGTTCCTTATGACCAGAAGAACCCTAGGAAAAATAGATTTTGGCTTAGTTCATTCAAAACAACCCTAATTGACTTAAACACCCAAAATAGGTCTTTAATTAATTAGAGTTAACCAGGTATCAAATTGACTTGAAATTAATTCTCCACTGACCTTTAGGATCAGAGGAATCCACCATAAAAATTTGAGGTCAATTGGACTTGGTTAGCCCCACTAATTGGGTTGATTAAGTCACTTAGCCATTTTAAACTTTAAAAATTCATAACTTTTAAAATACTTTTCAAAAATTCACCAAATTGGTTTTGGAGCCTCTCGATATCGGGGAACCTAAGAAAATTAAAATTTCAATTTTCTAAAAAAGTTGATTTTTAATAATATTTTAATACTTTTAATAATTAAAAAATAAAAAAAATAATAAAAATCACAAAAATAATAAAATTCACCAAAATGTCACATTTTGAATTTTAATCACTTAGGAGCAAATCCCACATTTTTCCTAGGTCTATTTAGTGAGATATTGAATTTTAAAGCTTTAAGGTAATTTTAAAATTAAAAAAAAAATGTATTTTCTAGCATTTTCACTAAAATAATTATAATAAATCATAGAAAAATCAGAAAATTACAAAATTTGATTCTCTGGTTTCCTTGATATCAGAGAGATTTTTGAAAAATATAAAACCCACTTTTCAACATTTATTTTATTTTAAATTAATTAACACTCCAAAACTTAAAATAATTATAATAAAAATAATATAATTCAAAAAATCACCAAAATTGGTCCAAGTGCTTCTCTGGTCATTAGGAATGTCCCCTAATTTTCTTGAGGACAGAAACTTTCCTTTGGTCATGTTATCAAATTTTCCTTGAAAATCTCTATTTTCCACAAAAATAATTATATAAATAAATTTAATACAGAAAAATCACATTTTCTCCTCTCATGTCTTTATTGACATATGAGTGAAGTCACATAAAAATTTCAAGTTCATTTGAGTTCAATTTAGTAAGTTATGAAATTATTAAGCTTAAAGGGTAAAATGGTAATTATTTTTTTTTTTTTAACCCTTAATTAAAACTTTAGGTTTAATAAAAATTAACAAGTAAAATATTTGATCTTAATCTGATTTGGATGACTGAAATTTAAATAATTAAAGGGTAGAAACTCATTAAACAATTTTTTAAAATGATTAAACTTTAATTAAATAATGGATTAAATTTGGAAGAATAATAAAATTGGAATTATTAAAATAGGGATATTTTTAGGAAGAGATTTATTCTTTAATTTAAAAATCCCTAAACTAATTATATCATTAATACTCAATTTTTAATTAAAATGATAACTTAAAATTTAAAATATTAAAAGACTTAATTAAATTATTAAACTCTTTTGAAATTTCAATTAAAATTAAAAATAAAGTAAATTAAAGATAAATTAAATTAAAATTAAATTAAATTTAATAATTGAATTAAATTAAATTAAAACAAATTAAATTAAATTAAACTAAATTAAAATTAAATTAAATTAAATTAAATTTAATAATTAAATTAAATTAAATTTAATAATTAAATTAAATTAAATTAAAAAATTAAATTAAATTAAATTAAATAATTAAATTAAATTAAATTAAATAATTAAATTAAATTAAACAATTAAATTAAATTAATTTAAATTAAATAATTAAATTAAATTAAATCAAATCAAATTAATTAAACACCAAATCAAATTAAATTGAACTATGTTAAACTAAATTAAAACTCAATTAAATTAAGTTGAATTAAATATAACATCACCTAAGACATAAAGAATTCAAAATAAATGTAAAACGACTTGAACAACTATTCAAATTTAAACCCTTTAACTTAAATCAAATCATTTGAATACTTAAGTTACCCTTGAAAGCTTTGATTATTATAACTCCTAAATGGAACATCAAATGAAGTGTTATCTCACTCATAGGATATTCAAATGTCCTAGTTCACTGAAGCGAGTTAACAAGACTTGAAAACCTCGGATGATCGATTCATTTATATAATTAAATTCATTTGGACTTAGAACAATCACGAAAATATTGAAAAGATGTTTAAGATTCTTCTTAAGCACTTCCTCAATATGATAGGATATTTATAAGAACAATTGGACTTAATTGTCCTTTGATGAAGAAAATCGTCCTCAAACAAAAAAAAACACAAAGAACCTAGACGTCATAAGAGTTGACTAGCTATAGGATTAGGAATTTGGTAGAAAACCATAACACTTCCCTTAGCTTTACCTAGGGACTTGCTTAAATATTCTAATTGTGTTTTAAGTGCAGCTTGGGATGACGGGAAGACCCTCCGAGTACGTTTTTATTTTTTTATTGCAATTTGCTCTCTTGCAATTTACTTCCTCGCGATTTACTTTATTGCGGATGCACTTTACTTTTCTTGCATGATAAAACAACCGTTGCATGAAAACCCACACCTTTAGGATAGTCCCTAAAGCCGAAACCAAAACTAAGTTAAAAGTCATTGCGAGATAAAATTCACCGCCACAACATTTCAAAATATAAAACAACTCGAAATTTAATCACAAACGAACACAAAACTACAATTACAACTAAATTAAAACGTCCTGTTGGATGATCGGGAATACCTTGTATGATGTAACCTACGTGTTGCTAACGGGATTTCCCACGGTCTAAATGAAAGTGTGGAACTCATTCGGTTGAGTTTAGCAAATTCATCCGGACTAAGTGAATCCGATAAAAATAATGATGCGGAAGGATGGAACCGTGGGATCTTAGCCGGTGTCGTTATAATCAACTTTAAGATTTGTTTTAATTAAAACGTAAAAAACACTTGGAAATTAAGATTTTCTCTAAACCAAAACACTTTTCTCATCCACCGATTTATGATTTCTAAAACTAAACCTCTGCAACAACAAGGAGCTTGGAGCATGGTGGGCGACACGGCCATCGTCGTCAACGAAAACTTGAACCTATTTCAACAAAACTTTCCTAGAATTAAATAACCAAGCCATAGGACTTCGAGGTAGTTTGCCTAGTGCAACATAAATCCTCAACCTTTTCGTTAGGCACTTGCATAATCATTTTATGCAAATTAAGCCCTAACCGGTCTTAGGATTCCGAGGTAGTCATCCGATACGACAACAAACCCTCACATCTTCTAGGCTATTTGTTTGATTTTATCATACAAATATAAGCCCTAATTAATTAAAATTGGCAAGATCAAAACATTTAAATAAGTATTAGGACTTTCCTAAACTCAAGCCAAACGATAGGATAGTCGGGAAATTACCGAAGTTCACTTCGAATCAGTGATTTCTCCTACCTTTCTTCCTTTGGATTCACAAAACAAAATGTTCCAAAATTTGATCCATTCCCTATTGAAATTCCAAAATTCAATCTTTGAAAACCTTAAACTTTGAAATTCTTGAAAGCGAGTTATTGATTATTATCGAGAGTTTTCTTAGGTGATTCCCGTCACTTAAGATGTAATTAACTATAGGGGCTTGCCCTTATAGGGAATTTTAAAGAACCCGAGTAATATAAACCCTGTTTGATACTTTCATATTAAGCGGGGAATTTGTCGGCTTATAAAATTGGTTCGCGAGACCAAACGAATGTCACAAAACTTCGGTTTATTTGATCGAGCCCCACCATCGAGCGATGTGTCTATCCTTAGGGATAGATACACGGTTTGTGGTGCGGTGCTCGTTTATATAAACTATTTGGGATGTGAGATCGGTTTAATCTCATATCTTAAAACTTTCAAATTTAAAAATTATTTTCAAAGCCAAATACTACTTTCTAAATTATATATATATTTAAATCAAATTTAAAATTTAAATTCGCCGACAACTTCTGTTAGGCGACCCCCCTTTTAAAATACAATACAACCTAAAATATGCCGACAGGCCCAAAACCCCAAATTTGCACCCAGTTGATCAAATTGACCCCCAATTTTCATCTAATCCACTCCTAACCTACCCAAGTTCAATGTCCAAACTCAATTTCAATCAAACCCAAGCCCAATTTGATTAGCACATGATTAATTCCAATTTAAATCCTTCATGTATACTTTAAAGGCCCATACTCATATGCGTTCTCAAAAGCCCATGAAATCAATTTGAAAAGCCCAATTTGAGCTTCCATGACAAAGGATCAATTATTCATCATCTCATGGAACTTAAAGCACTTAACCATGGCATCATACCATACCTAGCCATGCAACATGACATTTTTACCAAAATTAGTCATTTTGGAAATTTTCATTTAAAATTCATAAAATCCTAATTCCTTTTGCATGAAACATTTCCATGAGCTCATACATAGCATGGCATGTCTCATGGAGTAATCCATGGGCACTATAAAGTCAAAATTACCAAATTTGTTAAGTGGATGTGACCACTTCCTCTTCCCTCTCCACTTAGGTTTACCCTTTTCATGCAAATTCTAGCCTTAGTTTTGTGCCCCAAACAAGTCATTTAAGTTCACCAAAACTAGCTTAAGTGTTTTAGAATCAACTCCAACCATCTTGGACCAAGTTTGGCCATGTGACCAAGGGGTTGAACCCAACCTAGACCAACTTAACCAAAACTCACTTCAAAACTCACATCCTCTTTGTACCTTAGCCTTAGAGCCTCCTTAGGATCGAACTGGCTTAACCACTCAACCTCCTTGGCCACCTTGAACTCGGACGTGACCTTTACTTGGTCGAACAACCACCTCAGCCATTGTAAAATGGAAAAACTGAGAAGCACCAATTAGAGAAAACCCAAAATTTCACCCCCCCCCCGAGCTGGTTCACTATCATTAGCCACTAGAGATCTTCTTCCCTCTACCTAAGCGGCCTCTCTGCCACCTTAGCTTGCCCTGTTGGCCACCGTGGCTATGGCTATAAGTAACATCACCCCCACAACCAAAGTATGAAGAGTGCTAAAACCTTAGCCAAAATCAACCAAAATTTCAACACACCCCTTTGCAACTCTGAGAAGACGATTCCCACAAGTTTGCTACACTAATTTCCACTAGTTAGCCTCAATTTCAAATTAAAAAATCAGAAATTTTCATGGTAATCCCTCCAACTCAATCAATTCCCAAAATTGACTCACTCTTACGATTCACAAGTGCAAGAGAGGATGTTCCCCACTAAAAGTACCCTCTCCCAAGCTCACTGTACCAGACTTATACATAGCTCGTGCCACGCTTAGGTAGAATTCCCACTTGGATCTCATAATAGAGGAAGGTGAGGCTTCGAGGAGGTTCGTGGGACTCCACTGAAGCTCATTCAACCATACAATTGAGGCTACACCTCTTAGACAAAGATATGGACCAGTATCCCCCAATTTTTCTCTCAGTTTGAGCCTTTGTGAAACAAACTTGTATTTCATGCTTGATTAACCGTATAGATGTGTTCGCCTTAAGTAGATGATGGTGTAGAAACAAACCCTGCATGATTTGGTTGAGAATCAAGAGAGAAATTAGGGTTTAGAAAACGAACAGTTTACAGGTTAGGGCAAATTGGAAATGATGACTAGAAACCATCGGATCGCGAGTGTATCACACAGACGGACCAGATTCCTTCAGATGAATATATGAAGTCGTAAAGGTGGGACGCGTGGTGGCTAACTTAGAAGGCAGCGTCGAATCAGTGTGCACCACGTGGAAAGCTTGACGGGTAAGATGTTGCGTTGGGGCTTACTAGAATATGTAGGAAATTAGTAATTTAATGACTTAATTAAATTTAGAAAACGTCAAAAATTCAAAACATGGTATAGTAGAAATATAAAAATAAAATAAAAATACCATTATGCTCAGTGAACAGAGGTGAATCATGTGGACCAAAAATCAAAATTATGTGACTTATATTTATTTTTAAATTAATTAAATACTCTAAACTTTCATTAAATCATAATTCATTAAATAGTAATCACCATAAAATGAAATCTCGAGGGTTTGTTCTATTTCTTATTAAGAATGTCCCTTGATTTTTTTCAAAGTCAGAGAGCTGGTGAATCCTAATTTCCAAAGTTAAGTCATCCTTTTGATTAAAATAATCATATAAAGAAAAGTAAAAAAAATATAGGGTTTGTTTTGGAGGTTCACTGTGGTCGGTGGAGTGTGAGAAAAGTAAAACTTGAGTGAAAAAGTTATTAATATACAAGTTCTTAATTTAAGTCATTAAAACCCATGAAAATTTAAATAAATAAAACATAATTTAAAAAATCATAAAATTTGATTCACATTGAAGAAAATGAACAAGCCTCTACAAATATTTGAAACCCATTTGAAATGTTTTTGGTATCCAAATGTATTTTTCAAAATAAAAAGGATTTTACACTAAAATAATTACAATAAATAAATAAAATTATGAAAATTATGAAAATTATGAAAAGTGGTTTGGAGTGATACTTGTGATTAGGGCACCTAAGAAAAGTGAAATTGGTGTTAAAATAAAATGTTCATTTTGAGCTATTTTTCAAATTAAAAATAGTTAAAAGATCAAAAAATACAAAAATGCACCAAAATGTCTCTAATTGTTCCCTGACCACTTAGGATCAATTAGATTTTTCTTATTCCTCTAAATAAAGTTATGTATTTTTAAATGCCTAAATATGTATTTTACTAATTTTTCACTAAAATAATTATAAGAAAATAAATATTTAAAAATTTCAAAATTATTTTGGTGAGTTCCTTGAATCTAGAGAGATCAATAAAAAATATAAAATTGATTTTTCAAAATAAAATGCATTTCCTATTAAGTTAACTATTAAAATAAACAAATAATTATAAAAATTAAAATATAATTCAAAAATTCATGAGATTTATCCCAAATGTTCCTCCGACCTACGGGAACCTCCAATAATTTTTTTAAGATACAAACTTTACCTTATTTGATAAAATCAATTAAATTTGGAAATTCCTATTTTTGGATTAAAGTAATTACAAAAAATAAAATAAAAATTAGAAAAATATGATTTCTTCTCTGCTACCTCAATTAATCCATGAAATAGGTCAGCAAATTTTCATGCCCATGTGAATTAATTTAAATGATTTATGAAGATAGGAGCCTTAGGGGTAAAGTTGTAATTTCCACATTTTCACCCCCTAATTAAAATTTAGGGTAAGCTAAGGGTTTAAAGGGTAATGTTTGAGCCTAAGAAATGTTCTAAGTTGGTTGAAATATGAGGGTAAGAGGTAGAAACCAATTAAACTCCTTTTTTTAGAGAAGAAGGGTATAAATGTAATTACTCAAATTGCTGAACATATGAAGATGAAATTTACTTGGATGGTTTAAAAGTTTGGGACGTAAGTCAGGAAGTCAATAATCCACTAATCTAAAATTCCAAACCAATGGTTGAGTCATAGGTTAATCTTTTAATTTAATCTTCTTGATATGACTTTTCCTAAATTACAATTTTACCCCGAGTGTCTTAAGAGCTTTATAGTGAGCTAAGTTTGATTTAAAATTACTTAAGGGTTAGTTGGAAGATAAACCATGATTAATCCCCTTAAAATACTACAAGCTCAAAATTGTTTATCCTTTCTCTCATGGATTAATTGAGATATAAAAACTGAGCACTCCTCAAACCCAATGAACCTCGATGTGATCAATTCAACAACAAAATAAATTCAAGTGAACTTGAAATGATTCAAAGGATTCATAAAAGTTGTTCATGGTTATATCTCGAACACTTTTATAATCTTTTGGATATTTTAAAAAATGATTGAACTTATTATGCTTTGTTTAAGAAAATCATCCTTAAACCTTTTAGGGACCCACCAAGTCATGAATTGTGGTTTCTTTTGAACTTAAACCATCAAGGCTTCATTGCTCGTAGTAGTTTCTCTTACTTTCACTTCGCATTACATACATGATTATGAATGCTAAAATATTAGCGGGAGCAACGAGAAGATGACAAGTATGCATTTACAGTTTAGTTATTATCATTTTATTACTGCGATTTACTATTGCTTTAATGTATTATGCATGCTTGGTTGAAACACTTTTCAAACAGCCAAAAAAAAACAAATTTAAAATAAACAAAAAACAACATAATACACCCACTTTGGACTACGGAAATCCCTCGAATGACGTAACCTGCGGCTGCTAATGAGATTTCTCTGGTTTAAATGAGCTCAATAACTCGTTTAAACTAAGTAAATCCGAAACAAAATAGTGGTGCCAGAATGAGGGAAATGTGAGATCCTAATCGGTGTCACTCTAATGAAATAAAAATTCTCCTTAACAAAACACTTGAACAACAACAACAAACCAAAGCACTGAAATATACATGGTAAACCTTTTGAACCTTAGACTTTAGGACTACTACTTCAACAAGGAGCTTGGAGAATATACCATAAACAACATGACGATGACCTGTAGAAGGACATATTCGAGAGAGCAAACAAGTCTACAATAGCACAATTCTTCATTTAATTTAAATAACGAGTCATAAGACTTCGAGGTTGTTTGTCTAACACAACGTAAATCCACACATTATCTTTATGTTTTTGCACAATAATTTTGTGCAATTAAGCCCTAATTAGCTTTAGGCTTTGAGGTTGTCATTCGTTACGACATAAATTCTCTTCTCTTATAAGCTATTTGTATGACCGTGTTATGCAAGTGTAAGCCCTAAATAATTAACATTGGCAAGATGGAACATTTAATAATCACTTCGAAATTGAAGCCAAACCATAGAAGAGTTCGGGATGTCACTGAGGTTCTCCTCAGGATCTGTAGCATCCCATAATTGTCTGCCTTTGGATTACGAAAATAGCTATTCCTATTTCTCTTTCCCATTTGATATTTCATTGTCTGATCCTAAAAAATTAAACTTTGAAATTCTTGAAGGCAAAACCACTAATCTGAATCGAGAGTATTCTTAAATGACTTCGGTCATTTTTTATGTAATTAACTTTAGAGGATTGCCTCTATAGGAAACTTTGGAATCTAGCTTAATATAAACTTTATTTAATCGTTTATATTAAATAGGAAAAGTTGTCAGTCAACATAAAGGTTCACAAAACAAAACCGATGTCATAAACTTTTTAGTTAATTTAATCGAGCCTTGATATTGAGTTGTATGTCTATTCCTTGGGATAGGTCCATCGCTAACGGCGTTGTGCTCGATTATTTAAACTATTAAATATATGAGATCGATTCGGTATTATATTTTGAAAATTAAAATGCTACTTTTCAAAATTATATATATATATATACACTAAATTAAATTGTATTTTCAAAACTACTGAAAACTTTCCATTTGGTGATCGACAATGACTTTGACACTCAAGACGGTGAAGGTGTAGCCGAGATGACTTCTTTGAAGGAGTCTATTACAGATATAATTTGCTGCTGTTGATTAACCAAATCTTCTTTATTTATCAGATTATATGTTTTTATTCATATGTATGTCGTTGTATTATGAATTTGAAATTTATGATTTTATTTTGTATTTTGTTTATTTTGTTGATACTTTCGAATATATAGTACTAATATGTTTGAGATTTGTTATTGTTTGTTTGTTTCATTTTTTTTTTTGGTTTGTTGATGTCAGTGAAGAATGATAAATAATATAACATGATGAGTTCTTTTGGATGGCCAGTTTGTTGTTGTTATTTTGTATTGGATGTGCATTCCTAATGAAGACAACCGATGTCCCCTCTTCTTTTTCGTGCACCGGATTATGAGGTTTTACTTGGATGGTTTTTTTTTTGATATACACATCTGACACAAGACGATCATATCCTGTTGGTATTGCATGTAAAATCCTAAATAAGGCACCCTAGGTCCTCTCTTCTTTTAAGTTCATCAATATATTAGGATCTACTGGATGACTTTTATTGATAATAAACACATGTATTCCAGGACGATCGTCCCCCGTGGACTAAAGGGAACTAAGAACTTATTTTTTTTTCAAGTTACACTGTCTCTTTGTAGTGACAGACTCGTGGGTTAGTATAGTTAGTTGTCTGAGACTCCATACTCATATTTTTTTTTATTTATGTTTTTTTGTTCGATACGGCTTTCATTTAATTTAATTCTAATGTAGATATCTAAAACTTAATTTAATTTTCTGATCGGACAAATGATGTTTGTTTTTTATCTCTATAGCAACATGAGCTCTAGGATTTCAGGGACCACTCGAGTTGTGTTGTGTTACTGCGGATTAAAGGCTCTCATACTCACGTCGTGTCAGCCTCACAGCTATGGGAGACAATCCTACAGTTTTCGCAGAAGCGTTTCAGCGCGGTGTTGTTTCTTATATCGGGCTAACATTCCGACATATTCTACTGCCAACAGTGATCGGGGTACAATAGTTTCCCAGGAGGACGTGAAGCTGAGGACATGTGTCGTTATTATCTTTATTTTATTACTTTTGATACTTACAAGTACGACAGGACTCTATCTTATTTTTTAAACTGATATGTTATGGTTGGCTGCTTCTGATTTATTAGTTATTTTGCCCAGACAGTTCTGTTGCAAACAAAATTACATAACAGGGACAGAATAACCATTTATCCAGAAACATTTATCGAAATAACGCATTACGAATAAGCTCCCCCAAACAACCAATCAGTTTATCAAGACAATATGCAGATTATCAGATTGTCAGGAAAATATGCAAATAAACAGATTATAAATAATCTACAGCTGCTCCAAACAGACCCTAAATATATATACAAAAATATGTCAGTACAAATCTCGAGACAATCTAATAGTCAAACATAATGATGGCGGACGGAAGGACTCACAGAGCCCGATCATCGATCTCATACCACAAAAAGCACGAATGATCGGGCGGGAGATCGGTCGGCTAAGAGACAAGATGATTGGCCTAGATCTGACTTATCAGACCGATATGCAGCGTTCGGTTTTATACACACCGATTGGTAGTATTGTACCGACCGGACGAACCTACATTAACTAGTGTATTTGACACACGTGTAATGTACCAAAATAACATTCACAGAAACAAATGTGGAGGGCATACTTGTAATCTTAGTTCCATGCCCCATAGATCTATAAATAGGGGTCATTTCTTGGATAGAAGTTATGTGCTTTTAACTATTCATTATTGTCTCTCTCTATGTCCCTCTCTCCTCTCCCTCTATGACGCTATATAACTTAGGCTTGCCTATCGGACAATTTCAAATTTAGCATGATGGCTTCAATTTTAAACCATGCAATTGAATCATTCATGTAAACAAATATGAAATATGTATTGTTATACTGAATGCATTCTTTCGTTTTTCAAACTCCTCTTCATCCTAAGTACAATATGAGCTAGATCTTGCTTACACTCTCTATTTAATCCATAATAAACAGTCCTAAAATTGATTGCACTAGGAATTATCTTGCACTCCAACATGTCTTGAATAAGTTTTAATGCATCTTCAGACCTGCCTTGTTTACAGAGACAATTCATGAACATCAAGTAAGTCTTAAAATCAGGAAAAGGCCCTTTAACTTTCATATGAAGGAAGATGTTCCAGGCATCTGAGAACATCCCCATGTTCACGTACCCACGAATTAAAGCTGAGTATGTAATAACAGTTGGCTCACAACCTTCTTCTCTCATCTTCTTATATATCTCCACTGCCCTTTTGATCTGCTGCTGTTTGAAAAAATAAGCAATCAATGATGTGTTTATCTGCACTGACTGTGGAATTCCAGCTCTTTTCATGTCTTCCAATTTATCTAAGGCCGCATCTAATCTGCCATAGCTTAAAAGTGCCTGAATCATGCTTGCATATATGTACTGATCTACCTTACATCCAAGCTTTTCAAAATCATTGGTTAGACTAATAACTTCCTCAATTTTCCCAGCCCTGCATAAAGACTTGATGAGAAGAGAATAACCAATCTGGTTTTGAAACCCTCTTCTGCATAAAGAATTAACTGCTCTTCTTGCTTCTGCAAATTTTCTTGACCCACATAAGGAAGAAAGAAAAATGTCAACCATCTCATTATCAGGCATGAAGCCTGAAGACAGCATTTGTTGGAATAGTTTGATTGCCTCATCCAACTTTCGGCCTTTCTTTCCACAAAGAAAGATAATCAGATACTTGAAGGTGGCGCCATTTGGTTGATAACCTTCAGCTTTCATCTCCTTGAAGGTATTCAAAGCAATTTCTGTAAGACCAGCCTGACCATATTGAGATATCATGATTGTCCATGTATTCGGCTCTATCGAGCAACGCCTTCTCCTCATTTCCTGATAAAGGCTTCTCATATGCTTAAAATCTTTCCCACTGCCAGAGATTTTGATAGCCATATTATATGTTTCAGGGGTGTGGCTGTAATTGGGCTGCTTACCAACCCAAGAAAAAAATTGCAAAGCAGCACAGCCATGTATCTGAGATCTTCGCAGAACAGCCAGTACAAGTTCGGGTGTGAAGGTAATTTCAATTCTATCCAGTTTTTGTAGCAAAAGATCACTATTGGTTGATGAGGATAAGATTCTGACAAGTTCTTCTGCATCGTTCTCATCAAATGTGTTTAGTGGCTGTCTGCAAACCAAATTCTGATCAGACGAGCAGACTGAAATCTCCTGACCTTCACCAAAAGGTTGAAGCTCAGCTAAATGGTTTAATTGTTCACTATCTCTGTGAATGAGTTTGAAGGATCTGCATTGCTGCTCAACTATTCTTGCTTTCTCCAGTTCACCATTTCTAGTTAAGGATCTGATAACCAGCCTAAGAATATGATCAGTTGGATATATCTCACAAGCAGTCATTTCACGTAGTAGCTTCAAAGCTTCACTGGGTTTTGAAGCTTTGCAAAGTTCTTTAATGAAAACCGAATAAGCCTTCCATGTAGGCATCATGCCTTTACTTTTCATGTCATTGAAAACCCTCCATGCTTCAGAAATGTTGTTATGTTGGACATGACCAGCAACCACTGCTGTGGTTGCCACAATATCAGACTCAATACCATTCTCCAACATTTCCTCATAAATCTCACAAGCTTTTCCATATTGATCTAATCTGAAAAGATGTTGGAGAACTTGAGTATAAGAGGAAACCATTGGTAAACAGCCATGTTCTTGCATACTATGCAACAGTTCCAAGGCTTTCCAAGTTTTGCCTTTTCTCAAGAATCCATCAATTAAAAACCCATAAATCCTATTACCAGCATTGAAAATATTCTTCATATCACGCACAATCTCCATGGCTTCATCCATTCTTCCAGCTCTACACAATCCTTTCACTATAACCTCATAAACATTTGAATCAATATACATATTTCTCGCTTTCATCTCCTCCAACAACTTCTGGGCTTCATCTACATTCCCAGAAATGCAGAAGCTCCTCATCATGATTGTAAACACTTCAGTCTCTGGCAGCTCTGCAATCTTCATCATATCGTCTGCAACCAACCTTACATTGCCAATATCACCAGCAACAGACAGACAATCCATTAGCATTGCATAAATCTTAATATCCACTTTCAGGTTTTTCAAAACCATCTCTTTGTAGAACTCAATTGCTAGTTCTGCCTTCCTGGTACTGAAAAGTCCCCTAAGAATTGCTTCATAAACGCCATTATCAAGCTTGCATCCTGATTTCCTCATTTCCTCAAAAGTCCACAGAGCTTTACCAATCTTCTTCGCATTTGCATAGTGCGAAATAAGAATTGTCCACGTCTTAATGTTCTTCAAACACAAGTCAGCATCCATATCCTCCATCAGCTTCTCCATCAAATCAAATTCTCCAGCTTCACCTGCAACGTACGTCATGGTATTGTATGTCTCTGTTGTGTGGCGAAATCCAGGCTGCAGCTTCATCCAGTGGAAGAATCTAAGAGCTATACGGCCTACTTTGAAGCATCTCTTCAGCACCATATCCACAATCTCAGGAGTGAAGGCAATTTTCAATTCACTCAACCGCAGTTCCATGGGAATTTGGTTGTCTGACCGGATTGTTTCAGTGACCTTTCGAACGACCGAGCTAATTTCTTCCAATTCGTATGCTTTCGGTCGTGTCTTTCCTCTTTCAATGGTTTGAAAAGTTCTGTTACTTTCTGGGACATTTTGACAAACATCTTGCGTGTTTGTATTGGCTTGCGGATCAGCGTCCCTGTTTTGAATGGGAAAAATCTCTGTGATCATTTGATAAAGGGAAGGAGGAGAGGCTGAGGGTGGGTGTCGCGGGGAGGAATTGCAACGGGAGAAGAAGCTGCCGGCGGTTGATGGGCGGGGAAGAGGGTGGGGTGACAAGAGCTTGGATGCGCTCCTCATATGCTGGAAATCGGAACACCTTATTATTCTTATCGGATTTCAGAAAGAAAATACAGATTATTACTCAAATGTCAAGATTTATACAGACCATCCGAGGATTCCTGTCCACAAACAAATCAACCAATCTATTTCATCCATTTCTTCAATTCTTAATTCAATATCAAAATTCATTGTAAAACCTCAACTCAATACTTTTATTTTATCAAATTTTAAATAGTTGGATGGTGACATGTCTAAATAAATATCTATTTTATTTATTTTAATATAAACTATTTAAATCTATTTTAATAAAATAGGTTAAAAACATCTGTAATATTAATATATCCAAAGTAAAATACATGTACATATTTTGGTGTGACTTACATATTTAAATGTTATATAAATGAATAAATAAATTTAATTTTTAGATATAATTTATGTAATAATTTTGTGATTAATATTTTTTTATTATGTCGACGTCAAAATTATTAAACCTCGATTAAAACAAAATTTTCCCATCATACATACACATTATATATAAAATAAATTAAAAGCTTGTGCATTCTAAAATCCTCTTTGGTCATTTCCAATTGATATTGTTGTTTAAATAAAACTTTGGGTTAGTAGGTCTGGCCAAAATGAACAACTCATCAAAGATGGCTAACAAATACTAAACGTGTGTTGGTTCCAAGTCGGCCAAAACAATCTAATAAAGACACTTCATCCCTAAAACCGAATAGCTCAAGGCACACAAACTCATTAACGTTGCTTGCCCAATTCTCTTTGTTATTTGTCAAGAGGGCTTCTAGCAAAAATTTAAAGCTTCGAAAAAGTCGACATGTAGTATCACACGAATAATTTTTGAATTAGTATATATCAAATATTTGATAAGTATTCTATATAACTATACATGCATTACTCAATCGTAGCATTTTTTACATGCATTACTTATAGAAAATTATATCTATGAGGCACTGATAGGTTACCTAGGTATTTTTTTAGCACAAAGGCCAATACTTCAAAATAGAATACACCTTGTGTCAGTAATAAAAGAGGACTTATCCGTGTCACGTGTCAGCATGCTTCATCATAATCTAATGGTAGCTCGAGAAAGCATTGAGGAAACTCATCACAGAGTACTCAACGTCTACATCCACCAGTGTATCAATCTTTGGCAATGGATAGATGTCATTCGGTCAAGCAAAATTATGGTTCGTGAAGTCGACCCATATTCTCCATTTACTATTAGCCTTCTGGACCATCACTATGTCAAGAGCTAGGATGGGTACTGGACCTCTCGGATATAGCCAGCCTCCTTCAACTTTTGCACCTCTATCGCTATTGGCTCCTCCAAAGTTCTAACGGTCAATCTCATCTTCTGCTACACTGGTCGAGCAGTTGGGTTGATATTCAATTGATGGCAAGCAACATCGATCGAAATCACAGACATCTTTGTAACTGTCCATGCGAAGAAATCTTGATGCTCGTGGAGGGGTCAAGATTAGCAAAATCACGCACCCTGCATCAATGCTTTCACTAATAAGAAAACTTTATCAGGTTCTCCTTCACTGGATGTTGGTACTTCAAAGATGGTTTCCTTGGTCTCTAGACCTCCTTACCTTTGAATCTGAATGTCAAGTGGCTCAATATCAATGTTGGTGACCGCTTGAAGGTAACAGCTCCTTGGCTACTACAAGTACCCCCAAATCATGATAATCTCTGCATCGCAACAAACTTCACAGCCACACGGTAAGTCAAAGCCACTGCTCAGTAGTTGTTCAGCAAAGGTCGGTCGAATGTTGCAATGCAAGTTGAAGGGGCCTCGACCACCAAAAATTTCTCCATGGTGGTGTATTGGTTCTCTAACTCACCCCATGAGATGCCTAGAGCAATGAGAGCCAGGTCCTAATTTCTCTCGCAAGAAAAACCAAACAATTTTCTAGCCATTGCAGTAAATAGGCCAGTTTTTAAACCGACTTTGTCAAACGTTATTTTTAATAGTTCATTCACAAAGCTTATGGTGTCGACTGAAATACTACCCACCCGGTAATTCTTGATCAGTGTAGTAATGATGATCACATTGTTATATGGGTTTCCTTTCGGTTGAAGATCTACATCTGTAAAAATAATAGGAGGATTAATGTGTGTAATAGAAGTTGCACAAGATAACTCCCTCGATCGATGCCTCTTCTTGCTAGACCATTCAGAGGACTCTCCACCTCTTTTGATAATAACTGGGATAATTCAAGTGATATGAACTTTGCTCGCTCAGATTTGTCAATCTGACTAGTCCTTAATAGATGCCTTCCCCTATCGTTGGGAAAGTATCTGTTGACTCAATTTTTGGTGAGGTTCGTTTCTCTCTATAAAACCTAGGATCAAGCCACAAGACTTCCCTATTAACTCTTCTAGAGGACTAGTATTGTGACCCACACCACTCAGAAATTCAAACCACTTCTTGACTCCTTGTAGTCTCATGTGTATGGTCTTGAATCCTCAACTCGTAGTTGAGTCTATTGAGACCAACACAGTGAAACTCAAAATGTGTTCCCATAAAGATTGGAGATGCCCTATGTGGACCTTTGATTTATGGTTTAATTTTTTGAAGCACCACAATTCTCACCAAATCACAATTCAAATTACACCACACACACTCACACCATAAATTACATCACCCACACTGTAATTCAGATACATTCCACCATCAAAAATTAAAATCAATTATTCAAAATACCTACAAACCGAAATCCAAAACCAAAATTAATCCATTTTGACACCCAATTTAAAGTCACATTCAAGGCACAAATTCAATACCTTCCTGAGCCACTTTTCATGAAAGATATTCCAACATTAAATCTCTTCATTTTATGAGTTTAACTTGAATTAACCATGAGTTAAATTCAAGCCCAAACCTAAAGCCCAAAAATCAATTCCAAATTCATCATCATATATTCAAAAGCCCAAAGTCCACCAACCTAAAATCAAATCTAAGTTAAATAAAACAAAATTAACTTCATGACATAAATTTAAACACTCTCATCAAATTAAAATAAATCAATCCTATGCTGTAAAGTTTCTTGATGAAAATGTCCATACATAGGCTCTTGACCGAATGAAGAGAAAATCCAAAAAATCACCAAAATGTGTTTGCATGATAAGCCATATTAAGTCACCAACCCACATCGAAGCCACATGCAAGCAACCAAGCTATGTCAAGCTTTATGCAAACCACCATACCACTTTTAGCCTAAATATTACCACCTTTTTGGGTTTGCCAAAAAGTGGTTAACCATTTTAATGTCTCACCTAAACCTATACTTAAACCAAATCCCCATGATTAGGACTTCTCCACCTATGCCCCCATGGAACCCAATCTTTATGATGGGTGAGTATAACCCATTTTCACGATAAGGACTAAAAAGTACACAAAAATGACCTAATTCTTATTCCCTTTAAATGATGTCAATGTACACATAACCCATCCTCACTAGCTACTCCATTCATCAACAGTGACCTTCCATAGAAAGATAGTGACTGCCCAAGCCCTTCTCATTAACCATGGTTGGTGGTGAGAGCTTGCCCGAGAGCCACCCATGAAAAAAAAACCAAAAATTGAACCCAACAAATGTTGTTCATCCTTACTAGCTTACCTCCTCTACTAAAGCTCCACCTAAGCATCCTTTTGAAACTTTAAGCCAGCCAATTGGAGCTCCAACCTTCTTTCATGGCACTGGACTATAAATATGGCTAGTTCACGGCCAAAGGGAGATGTGGAAGAAAACTTTTGTGAAGCCCTACTAAAATGCTCCCAAACCATTCCTACAATTCTTAGCAGCCCTTCCCCATTGATCCCATGCCAAAATCCTCTCCTCACTAATTCGTACATATCATGCCTAATATTACTGGACTGCTCCTCATTTTTCACTGTCCTGCACATCCGCTTCGCATACTGCTCCTACACAAACCACATGTAAGCCCCACTCTATCTCTCTTTCTCACTCTCGCCTTCTCGTATCAAGCAAACCACACAATAATGATGGCGATGAAATATATGGATCGTATGTCGTCGCCGTCAATTCCTATATCATTTCAATGTTAAGGAGTCACCACTCTCTTTCTCTATCTATCGCCCTAATTCTTTTCCTTCCTAGATTTATTGTCAGAATTCTTTGGAGAATTTGAAGAAGGATTAATCAAGATAGAGATTGAGAGAAAAGGAGATCAAATGATAATCTCATAGAACAAATCTTCAGATTGGGTAATTGTTGAAGTTTTTCATATAAGAAAATCATATGAAGATCTTGGGTAACCAGAGAGGTTTTAGGTGAAATATCTATCCTGAGTTCTTTAATCTCCTATAGGAGCAAGCTCCTATAGTTAATTACATCCTGAGCAATTAATACTGCCTAGGAAAACTCCAGATTAATGTTAACATTTATCCTCAAAAAAGTGTAAGTGTTGTCGTGGCAGTGCGTTTCTAAAGAATTGATACTACCAGAAAATTTTGTTTATATTTAATGTTTGTCATTTTGTCATTTTGTATGTCATGTCGAGTGTCATGTCAAGATGTCTTAATATGTGTGTGTCGGCAAAATTTTAGGTTGAGTGTTGCATTTTGAAAAGGGGTCGCCTACAGAAATTGTCGGCGAATTTTAGATTTTAAATTTAATTTAAATATATATATATAATTTAGAAAGTAGCATTTGATTTTGAAAATAATTTTAAGTTTGAAAATTTTAAGATATGAAATTAAACCGACCTCACATCCCAAATAGTTTATATAAACGAGCACCACACCGCAAAACAGGTATCTATCCCGAAGAATAGACACACTGCTTGATGATGGAGCTCAGTTAAATAAACTAGAAGATTTGTGACATTCGTTTGGTCTGCGAACTAATTTTATAAGCCGACATGTTCCCCTGCTTAATATGAAGGAATTAAGCACGATTATATTACATGGGTTCTTAAAGTTCCCTATAAGGGCAAGCCCCTATAGTTAATTACATCTTAAATGACGGGAATCATTTAAGAAAACTCTCGATAATGATCAGTGGTTTTGCTCTCAAGAATTTTAAAGTTTAAGGTTTTCAAACAATTGGATTTTAGAAATTTCAATTTGGAATGGATCAAATTTGGAACAGTTATTTTAGGAATCCAATGGTGGAGAAGTAGGGGATTCACAGATTCGAGATAAGTCTCGCTGACTTCCCAACTATCCTATTTGTTTGACTTCAATTTGAGAGTATATTTAATGTTGTAATCCTGCCAATTTTAGTTAATTTAAGACTTATATTTGTATGACATGATCATACAAATAGCCTCGAAGATGTGAGGGTTTATGTCGTACCAAACGACTACCTCAGAATCCTAAGATCGGTTAGGGCTTAATTTACATAACATGATTATGCAAATGCCTAAGAAAGAGTTGAGAATTTATGTTGCACTAGGAAAACTACCTCGAAGTCCTATGACTTTTTTGTTTAATTCTAAGAATGGTTTTGCTGATGTAGACTCAGGTTTTACTGATGACGATGGATGTGCTGCCTACTATGCTCCAAGCGTCTTGTTGTTGAAGAGGTTTAGTTTTAGAAGGTGAAAATCAGGGGATGAGAAAAGTGTCTTGGTTTAGAGAAATCTTAAAGTCCAAATGTATTTAGTGTTTTAATTAAAACAAATCTTAAAGTTGATTATAACAACACCGGTTAAGATCCCACGGTTCCATTATTCCGGCACCGTTATTTTAATCGGATTCACTTAGTCCAGATGAATCTGCTAAACTCAACTGAATGAGTTCCACACTTTCATTTAGACCGTGGGAAATCCTGTTAGCAACACGTAGGTTACATCATCCCAGGTATTCCCGATCATCCAACAAGACGTTTTAATTTAGTTATAGTTGTAGTTTTGTGTTCTGTTTGTGATTAAATTTTGAGTTGTTTTATATTTTAAAATGTTTTGGCGGTGAATTTTATCTTGTTGTGTCTTTTAATTTAGTTTTGGGTTTCAGTTTTGTGGCTATCCTAAAGGTTTCAGTTTTCATGCAGGGTGTCAATCTTGTTTAACATGCAAGAAAAGTAAAGTACAGTGCAGGTAAATAAATTGCAATAAAATAAAAGCGTACCTAGAGGGTCTTCCCGTCATTCTAAGCTACACTTAGAACGCATGTTAAGGCATTTATATATTTGCAAGAAAACACCTAGGTAAAGCTAAGGGAAGGTTTTGGTTGTCTACCAAAGTCCTAATCTATTGCTAGTCAATCCCTATGACGTCTAGGTTCTTTTGTGTTTTTTTAAGGATGATTTTCTTCATCAAAAAATAATTAAGTTCAGTTGTTCTTCTAAAACATCTCATCATATTGAGAAAGTGCTTAGGACGAGTCCTAAACATCTTTTCAATTCTTCTGAGATTATTTTGAGTCCAAATGAATTTCATTGTACAAGTGAATTAATCATCCAAAAATTTAGTTAAGTCTTGCTTCTTGCTCAATAAACTAGGATGTTTGATTAACCTATGAGTGAAGTGACATTTCACTTAATGCTTTATTTAAGAGTTATGATAATGAAGGCCTTTAGGGTCAAATTAATTTGTTGAAGATTTTAATAATTCTTAATTAGAAAATTGAAATTGATGATTTACAGTGATTTGATTCAGTTATAATTTTAAGTTTGGAATAGTGTTAAAGTTGTTTTATTCTTAAGTGTTTTAAACTATTTGAATTGAAAGAGGAGTTTAAATTATTTAATTTTGACTTTAATGATTTAATTTTAATTTAATTGGAATATTCTAGATTAACTTTTAAATGATTTGATTTTTTTTAATTAAGAATTATTTTTTGAAATTGATTTTGATGTTTCAAGTTTGTTTTAAATTTGTTTTCAAGTGATTTTTGAAATTAATTTTTTTTATGTTTTAAATTTATTTCAATTTAATTATCAATTTATTTAATGTTTTAAGTTTGAATTTAATTAAGGGTTACCTTTTCTTTATTATTAATTTATTAATTTCAATTATCATCTTAAGTTTAATTAAGAGTTAAATATAATTAAAGTGATTCATTTGGGGATTTTAGTTTAAGTGATTATAGTCTCTCTAAATTATATCCCCATTTTAATAATCCAATTTTTTAAATTATTCTTCCAAAATTTAAGTTATTTAATTAATTAAGGTTTCATTTTTTGGTTTATTAAAAGTGATCAATGAGTTCCTACTCTTTTATTTTCCAAAGTTTCAATCATCTAAGAAAGAATTAAGATCAAATATTTTACCCCCCATTTTGATTAAACCTAAAGTTTTAATTAGGGGTTAAAATTCTTAATTATTAATATGCTCTTTTAAGCTTAATTATTTCATAACTTATCAAATTGAGCTCAAATGAGTTTAAAATTTTTTTTATGTCTCTTCACTCACATGTCAATTAAGACATTAGAGGAGAAAATGTGATTTTTAAGTTTTTTATTTACTTTATAAATTTATTTTAATAGAAATAAGGATTTTCAATGGAAATTCAACAACATGACCAAGGTAATATTTCTGCCCTTAAGAAAATTATGGGATGTTCCTAATGACTAGAGGACCACTTGGACCAATTTTGGTGATTTCTTGAATTATATTTTATTTATTATAATTATTTTGACTTTTAGAGTATTAATCAATTATAAAAAAAAATTAAAGTTAAAAATGGATTTTATATATTTTTTTAAATCTCTCTGACCTCAAGAAGTCCAGAGAAACAAATTTTATAATTTTTTGATTTTTCTTTGATTTATTAGAATTAATTCAGTGAAAATGTTGAAAAATCCATTTTTAATATTAAAAATTACCTTAATGTTTTAAAATTCAATATCTTTACTTTGAGGCTTAGGAAAAAAATTGGTTTGTTCCTAAGTGATTAGGAGGTGAAATATGACATTTTTATGATTTTTAATATTTTTGTGATTTTTATGATTTTTTTAATTATTAAAATATTAAAAATATGATTAAAAATAAAAATTTTTAGAAAATTCCAATTTTAAATTTCTTAGACTCCTATGTTACCAGAGAAGTCCCAATACTAATTTGGTGAAATTTTAAAATGTATTTTTGGAGTTATGAATTTTCAAATTTTATTTTTACTCATGTGACCTAATTAATCCATTTAGTGGGATTAAACATTTGCAATTGATTTAAAATTTTTATGTGAGGTCCCTTTGATCCTAAAGATCAGTGGAGGATTATTTTCAAGTTCTTTTGATGTGTGGTTAACCCTAATTAATTAAAGTTCGGTTTTGGGTAATTAGGCCGATTAGGGTTATTCTTAATAAATTAACTCAAAACATAATTATCCTATGGTCCTCTGGTCCTAAGAAACTTCCCCAAATTTTGCTAGAACTTACTAAGCAATATGCTAATTAATGGAAATAAAATACCAAAAATAATGACATAAACTTGAAAAATACATAACTTGCCATAGAGATGGCCTCTGACCTTGAAAAATTCAGGGAATGTTTCCAAGATCAAAGACTTCAAAAGCCCTATGGTCTCATGCCATGGTGAATTGTTTATGCAAATGGAGAATTAAAATACTTAAATGAGTAAATAATTATTTAAAAATAAAATACACTTCAAATTAACTCAATTCTTTTTCCACATTATTCTCCTCTATTCACTGAGCAAGAGGGTATTATTTATTTATTTTTGTGATTTTTCTACACAAAGATATGGATTTTATAAGTTTCAGGCATTTAATTAAATCATAAATTCCATATTTTCCTACTTACCCGACTCAGCGCCACGGCAACCTTAGCGTCTCCGAAGCTTCACGCGGCGCGCTCCCATTCACCGCTGCCATCCGACTCAGTGCCACGCGGCTCGCAGTTCATGTACCACTCCTTGATTCGACGCAATCTGAGCCGTCCATTCGATACACGCTCGATCCAACGGAGGCAGGTCGTTGTCTCCGACTAGTGTGCACCCGTGACCGTCCACACTTAAACCCTAATATCTCCCTCATTTCTCATAGATTTTCGTGCTCTTATACTCTATGGATTCGTCTTGAAGAGACTAACACATCCATACGGTTTACATGCTATGAAGTTAACTCAAACGTAATGCAGAATCGCTAGGAGCTCGGGTCAAAGAGAAGTCTCCATACCTTGGTTCAAGAGGTACTCAACTGAATGTGCTCGGCACGTTCGTTGGAGCTGGAAGAGCCTAGGGATGAAGCCTCTGGCCCTGGTGAAAGATCTAAGTATCAAAGTGACCAGGCCCGATTTCAGACTTTGGAGGCTAGAGTAATTGGGTGGCCTGGAGAGGGGGCTTTCACTGGGAAACTCCTTCTCTTGGTCCTGTGTAGGTGTGGGTGAGTTTAATTTGATTTTGGTGGACGTTTGGGAGATGTCCCGTTCGGCTCGAGAATCGAGCTCCAAAATCGAGCTCAATCAATGGGATTTAGGGCAGGAGAACAGTGGGGATGGATTGCTCTTGGCTAGGGGAAGCTCTGTGAGGAGTTTTGAGGGATTCTATGAAGGTTGATGTCAGCCAACCTTTTAGCCGAGAGGGGGTGGCTGGTTTAAATAGCCATGGCCAGGACTTCCTAGGGGTAATTGATGGCTGGGATCAGCTGCCTAGGGGAGGAGATGGGCTGTGGTGGCCAATTGGAGTGGGGCAACTCAGCAGGTGAGAATTTGAAATTTGGCTCATTCCAAGCTCCTCAGCCATGGCGTTTTCCGGCGGCCTAGTGGCTGGTTGGCCAGAGTCAGGTCACCATCTGACTCAGGGGAGTCAGGGCTGTGGTTTGGTGCAGTCAATTGCCTTTGGACATGTGTAAAGGATTGGATTTAAGTGGCATGGGGAGAGGGGTGATTTTTGGTCCAAATGGGTCAACCTATGGATTTGGGTTAGGTTCGCCCCCCCCATGACTTGATTTGGGCTGAAGGGGATCAGTTAGGTCTGCCTCACATGTGTGGTGAAGTCCTCATCAAGGATTATTTGGATTAAATTTAGGTTAAGGGGAATCATGTAATGGGTTAATGAATTTTAGGGAGTGCATAAAGGATCTCCTCCATTTGCCATTTAGGGAGTGATGACAAGTCTATGGCTCCTCATGGCTTACATATGGCTTGGGCATGGCTCCATGGCTTGGCTCATGGCTTGGCCCATTTACATGAAAGTGGGTTAGTTGGAATTTTGAAAACTTTGGATTCTTTTGATGGGATTTGTCATGATGCTAAAAATAGGTTGATTTCATGATGATTTAAGACTTTAGTCAAATAGTATTATCAAAGGAATGATGAAGAAAAGGTTTCATGTGGGCTTGGGAATGGATTTTTGGGCTTTTGGATTTGATGAAAATGGGCTTTCAGAATGGTTTAAGAAAGTGGGCCTTTAGCTTTGAAAACAAATTGGTGGATGGAAATTTTGTGAAGGATTGGGCCAAACAAATGTTGGGTTTAGTTTAGGGATGTGTCATGAGTGATTTGAAACAAATTTGAGGTGATTTAGAGTTGAATTGGGTTTGATTTGGGACTTTTTTTGGTAAAGGGGCCAAAGTGGGTCAAATTGGGCTAACTTGGGCTAAAGTTGGGCTAATGTTAGATTTGATGTAAAATTAATGTTGAGAAATGTTTATGGGAGTGTTACAAAGAGTTTTCAACTTTGGTTGGGCTTTGATTTTGTGATTTGGGCCCATTTGGGTTCATGGTGGGTTTAGGCCAAAATTGGGGATTTTTGGTTTGGGTTAGGTTTGGGTAGTGTTTGGGTTTAAATTTGGGGCAAATAAAGTTAGTGTTTTGTTTGTGGGGATGTTAGGGAAGTTTTAGAAAAGGCTTCGGGCTAGTTGGGGTTGAGTTGAGTAGTTTGGGTTAAGTTTAGGTTATGGGCCAAAATTGGGTTTTAAGCTTCAAATTGAAATTGGATCCAAATGTCAATTAAATTAGACTTGGATTTGGTCTAGATTGATATTGGGGATATTGAATTGAAGTTTAAGACTAAATTGGATCAAAATTAGGATCAATTGGGTTGATTTGGTTTAACATTGGGTCCATTTGGGTTAAAAATGGGTCAAATTAGGAATATTTGGGATTTTCTAGAATTTATTGGGAATTTTTGGATTTTTTTGGTTAAAAATGACATTTTGGGTATTTGGTGAGTATTGGGGGGTATTTTTGGAAATTTTGGTATATTTGGCTAAGGATGATCAATTTGAATGGTGGTAAATGTTTAGGATTGGTTTTGAGGAATTTTGGGCAAGTTAGGTGATTTTACAAATTTTGGGTAGTTTCAAGGGCATTTGGTAGGTTTGGTGGGTGTAGGGTCCCAGAGGTCAAATATAGAAATTTTGGAAAAATAAAAATTGATCAAGTTTGAGTAGAATGGAATCCCTTTGGTTGAGCCATGAAGTCATATCAAGACCATAAGAGCCATGAGAGGACTCATTTGAGGCATTCACTATGTTGTTCCTAACCCTCTTAGCCAAGGGCCTTGGGGTTAAGGTTCATCCATATGAATTACCTACATGAGTCAGGATGTCAGGCTAGGTATGAATGGTTTTAGGATTTGGAATGTGTGTGAAAGTGTAATGTGTGCGAGTCAACCCTCACTGACACTGTGCCACCTGGGTAGTCCTAAGGCCAAAGAGTCCTATAGGAACTCATCCTTTAAACCTCCATATTCGATCTTAACCCTCCAAGTGACTTAGGGGTTTACAATCAAACTTATGGGGTTTGCAGGGAGTTAAGAGGTGTTTGAATTTCTAAGTGGTGGGTTCCATTTCTAGTCCTCTAAGATAGTCAAAGGGAAAGCCTAAGGCTAGATCCTAAGTACTAAGGAGAGAGAAGAGAAAAGACCTCATAAAAAATGAGGTCAACAAATGGACCCCCAATAGGTATGGTGTGCTAACTAAGCACATCGAGCGTATTGGCGTTGACCAAAGAGATCAACAAAATCAACACAGACATCTAAGTGACACAGTTAGAACAGAGTAGAAACAAATTTCCGCTGGGGAGTATCGAGTATATCTCCAAGACTGGAGATCCCCGAACTCTCGATGGGGAAAAGAAAAGGAGGTGAATTCTAGATCATAAGATATGGGGAAATTTGATTTAGATTTTATTTCATTTTCTATTCCGAGTTTTTTAATGTGTGAGTTTAGATTTCAATTTTTTTTGAGTTTCAATTTCGATTGAGGTTTAATTTAAAATCAATTCAAGGAAATCTGGATTTGAAATGATAATTGTAACCTAGGTTCCAACCTCAGGATTATGAAGAGAACTGGAATTTAGGTACCAGCCTCGGAGTGAAAATCGGAGTTTAAGTATCGATTAAAAAGGATGAGAATCAGAATTTAGGTATTGATCTCGAAATAAAATCTGGAATTTGGTATCAGTCTCCGAAGGAGAGAGTTGAAATTTGGTATCAATCTCGGAAAGAGAGTCAGAATTTGGTACGGACCTCGAAAGGAGAGAACTGAAATTTGGTACCAATCTCAAAGGTTTAAAGAGTTGAAATTTGGTATCAACCCCAAAAGAGAGTCGAAATTTGGTACCGACCTCGAAAGGAGAGAACTGAAATTTGGTACCAATCTCAAAGGTTTAAAGAGTACTGGAATCTGGTTCCAGTCTCGAAGGTTTAAAGAGAACTAGAATCCGGTTCCAGTCTCGAAGCTTTAAAGAGAACTGGAATCTGGTTCCAGTCTCGAAGGTTGAAATTTGCTGTGGAGATTTGAGTTTAGCGGAAGATTTGGAATGAGATGTGAAAGTGTTTCTCATCCCACGAGGATCGATCAAAGTCTGATTATTTGGCGAATGATATGAATCCATGCCATCATAACCAAATCGAAAATTTTCGGAGTTATGTGTCAGTAGATTCAGTCGACCTTCTCGAAGGAGGGAAGGAAATATGGAGAGTCAAAAAGAGATTTGAGAATAGCCGAAGGCTAGGGATTTCAGATTCAGGAATTTGTCTTAGTCGCTTGTTGTGATTTGATTTTAGCTTGTTATTTGGGGTTTGTTTTGACATTCAGATTTTTAAAAGAGTTCTCATTTATTTTTATTTTCCCTTTGTTCTTTGTTTGAAGTTCATTTAACTTAATTACATTTCCCAGTCAATTTGCACAAAAAGAGGTGAAGGCAAAACATGACATGGTCGTTTTCATTCCAATCTCGTCGAAAATATATCATACATCTTGCTCCAAAACATGATATTTTCCTTGAGAATTCAATATCTCATATAATCTATAGAAATACAACACAGATTGTGTAAGATTCTTCAAGTTTCTTTTAAAAGTAGCTGTCAAAATCCATGTCTGAATAGTGAGATACATGGACAATAACATCACCTTCCAAGTCATCCTTGGCAGGAATGCCGCATGGTTATGCATTGGAGGTGTGATATTTCCCATGTAAATCACAGCTTGTAGGGCATGAGACTCTCTAACTCTGGATCTAGCTGAAAGTGGAAAGGCATTTTTCTATCATACATTCTCCTTAAAGTGACGGAGAATCGTTCCACAGGCACTCCTGGAATACAATGTTTTGCGATGTCTGCTCCGTTTCCTTTCAACACCAGAACGGAACCTACCGGTAGTGGTATCTCCACAGGCCCTCGGAACTCGCCGGGGCCTGCAATCCGGAGCTCAGATCCGAACATGATGTTACATTGGCTTGTTGACCTCATTTTTGATGAGGTCTTTTGCTTCTCTCGTTAGTACTTAGGATCTAGCCTTAGGCTTTTCCTTTGACCAATCTTAGAGGACTAGAAATGGAACCCACCATTTAGAAATTCAAACTACTTCTTAACTCCCTGCAAACTCCACAAGCTTGATTGTAGACCCCTAATCACCTAGAGGGTCGAAATCAAATGTGGAGGTTTAAAGGACGAGTTCCCTATAGGACTTTTTGGCATTAGGAATACCCTGGATGGCCTGGTCTGGTGAGGGTTGACTTGCACACACCACAGTCTCACACACATTTCAAGCCCTAAAACCACACTCTCACCCAACTTGACTACCTGACTCATGTAGGTAATTCATATGGATGGTCCTTAACTCCTAAGCCCCTGGCTAAGAGGGTTAGGAACAACATAGTGAATGCCTCAAATGAGTCCTCTCATGGCTCATATGGGCTTAATATGGCTTCATGGCTCAACCAAAGTTATTTCATTTCACTCACACTTGATCAATCTTCCTTTTTTCAAAATTTCAGTTTTTGACCCCCGGGGCCCCGCACCCACTAAACCTACCAAATACCCTTGAAATGACCCAAAATTTGCAAAATTACCTAAATTACCCAAGATTCCTCAAAAGCAATCCCAAACACTTCGCACCACTCAAATTGATCATCTTTGGCCAAAAATACCAAAATTTCCAAAAATACCCCTAACCCCCCCCCAAAATTACCAAAATACCCTTTTACTCCAAAAATCCAAAAATTCTAAAAATTCCCAGAAAATTCCAGAAAATCCTAAATATTCCCAATTTCATTTTTTTCAACTACAGCATGGGCCAATTTTGCCAATTTACCCCACTTATACCAAAACCCCCCATTTGACTCATTTTTAACCCAAGTAAACTCAATGTCAAACCAAATTACCCCAATTGACCTCAATTTTGGTCCAATTCAATTCTAAACTTCAATTCAATATCCCCAATATTGATTTAGACCAAATCCAAGTCCAATTTGATTGAAATTTGAGCCCAATTTCAATTTGAAGCCTAAGGCCCAATTTTGGCCCATGACCTAAACCTAGCCCAAACCAACCCAACTCAACCCCAATTGGTCCCAAATCTTTTCTAAAGCCTTCATAACATCCCCATAAACAAAACACTAACTTGGTTGGCCCAAAATTTAAACTTAAACTCCACCCAAACCTAACCCAAAACCAAAATCCCTTAAATTGACCTAAGCCCAAACCTAACCCAAACGGGCCCAAATCCCAAAATTAGAGCCCAACCAAAGTTGAAAACTCTTTGTAACACTCCAATAAATATTTTTCAACATTAATTTTACACCAAATTCAACCTTAGCCCAACCTTAGCCCAAGTTAGCCCAATTTGGCCCACCTTGGCCCCTTTACCAAAAAAGCCCAAATTCAACTCAATTCTACTCCAAATCACACCAAATCTCTTCCAAAATCTTCATGACACATCCCTAAACCAATTGAAACATTTATTTGGCACAATCATTTACAAAATTTTCATCCTAAATTTACTTTAAATCCAAAAGCCCACTTCCTTAAACCACTTTAAAAGCCCATCCAAAATGGTCTCAAAAAGCCCAAAATTAATCTAAAGCCTACATGACACTTTCATCTCATCATCCATTTAATTAAATCACTCCCTATGTTTCAAATTCATCATTGAATTTTTCTAAACTAAGTCATGTGTCAAATTACCCATAAATACCAAAAATCCTTAAAATCCTTTTTCATGAAACAAGCCAACCTTTTCCAAGCCAAATGTAAGCCAAATGTGAGCCATGTACAAGCCATATGAAGCCATGAGAGTTTTTGACACCTCACCATGTCATTTATGGCAAATGGAGGGGCCCCTTTCTTAAGCCTTCCTTAAGCTTTTTTAACCTCATCCATGATACACACTAAACCATGCTTAGCCACCTCACCATGGATGGAGAATTCTCCACTCCAATTCAATTCGAGCCATATGATTCCCTTCAGTCCAAATCAGGCCTTGGTGGGTGCACCAAACCAAAATCCATGCATTTGACCAAACCAAGCCCAAAATGAGCCCTTCCCCCTTCCACTTTGATTCAACTCCTTTACACTTGGCATTTGCTAATTGAACTCACAAAGCTCAAGCACTGACCTCCCTGACCCTGAGGGTGACCCATGCCTGGCTGACGAGCCACCACAGCCGCCGAAAACCACCAGGCCGAGAGGCTTAATTTGAATCAAAAATTCAATTTGAATAAGCTGACTTGTCCCAACCTAAATGGCCATTGCAGCTGTTCTTCCCTTGCCCTGAGCAGTTGATCCAAGCCTCCAATTGCCCCTGGGAAGCCCTCCAGCCACCTCTATTTAAACCCACTCACCTCTCGCCAAACAAGGTGATGAATAAGACCTTAAGGGAACTCTGCCAAAATTGCTCTAGGACCTTCTCCTAACCCTGAGCAGTTGATCCCTAGTGTTCCTTTACCCTAAACCCCATTAACAGAGCTCAATTTCTGAGTTGAAAATCCACCCAAAAAATAGGACATCTCTGAAACGTCCACCAAATCCAAATTAAACTCTCCCACACCTGCACAGGACCAGGAGAAGGAGTTCCCCACTGAAAGCCCACTCTCCAGGCTACCCAGTTGCTCCAGCCTTCAAGCTTTGAAATCGGATCTGGTCACTTTCATACTTAGACAATTCCCCAGAGCTAGAGACTTCATCTGGAGCTTGCTTGGACTCAATCAAAGGTGACACAACCCTCAGATCGAAGGTTCACTTCTCTGAGCAAAGGTATGAACTCACTCTTCCTCCCGAGCTTCCAACAATTCTCCATTTTTTCGGGTTAATTTCATAGCTTATAAACCATATGGATGTGTTCGTCTCTTCAAGACGAATCCATAGAGTATAAGAACTTGAAAATCCATTGAGAATTGAGAGAGATATTAGGGTTTGAGTATGGATGGTCACGGGTGCACACCAGTCGTAGATAATGACCAGGAGCCATTGGATCGCGCGTGTATCGAGCGGACGGTCGAGATCAAGCCGGACAGCGGAATGTTATGTGAACCGCGGGCCCCTAGATTGCTGAGTCAGATGGAGGCACCGAATCACAGAGCGATGCGTACGCTTTCGATCTGCCGTAGGTTAACGCGGCACTGAGTCAGATAAGTAGATAATAGGATATTTTGCATTTATTTAAATACCAGAACTTCAAAAATTCATATCTTTGCATAGAAAAATCACAAAAATAAAGTAAAAATACCCTCTTGCTCAGTGAATAGAGGAGAATAATGTGGAAAAGAAATCAAGTTAATTAGATGAGTATTTTATTTTTCATAATTTATTTACTGTTTCTAATGTTTTGATTCTCCATTTGCATAGATAATTCACCATGGCATGAGACCATAGGGCTTTTGAAGCCTCTGACCTTGGGAACATTCTCTGAATTTTTCAAGGTCAGAGGCCATCTCTGTGAAGAGTTATTCATTTTTCAAGTTCATGTCACTGTTTGAGGTATTTTAATTCAAATAATTAGCATGTTGTAAAATAAATTCTAAGAAAATTTGGTGGTATTTCCTAAGATTAGGGGACCTATGAAAAATATATTTTGAGTTAATTCATTCATAATAACCTTAATTGGCCTAAACTCCCAAAATTGAATTTGAATTAATTAGGGTTAACCACACACTAAATTGACTTGAAAACAATTCTCCATGGCTCTTTAGGGTCAGAGGAACCTTACATAAAATTTTAAAATCAATTGGACTTGATTAACCCCACCAAAAGGATTGATTAAGCCTCACAAGCAAAATGGAACTTTAAAAATTCATAACTCCAAAAATACTTTTCAAAAATTCACATAAATGGTTTTGGAGCTTCTCTGATATCAGGAGAGTTTAGGAAAATTAAAATTGTAATTTTCTAAAAAGTTGATTTTTCATAATATTTTAATATTTTAATAATTAAAAAATAATAAAAATCACAAAAATATTAAAAAACATAAAAATGTCACATTTTGACTCCTAATTACTTAGGAACAAACCAAATATTTTTCCTATGTCCCTAGGATAATATATTGAATTTTAAAGGCTTAATGTAATTTTTAATATTAAAAAAATGAATTTTTAACCTTTTTCACTAAAATAATTCTAATAAATCAAAGAAAAATCAAACAATTATAAAATTTGTTTTTTTGGACTCCATGAGGTTAGAGAAATTTAAGAAAAATATAAAATCTATTTTTATATTTTTATTCTATTTTAAAATTAATTAATACTCTAAACTAAAAATAATTATAATAAATAAAATATAATTCAAAAAATCACAAAAATTAGTCCAAGTGGTCCTCTGGTCATTAGAAATATTTCATAATTTTCTTAAGGACAGAAACTTTATCTTGGCCATGTTGTTGAATTTTCTTTGAAAACCCTTATTTTCTACTAAAAATAATTATATAAATAAATTAAAGTCAGAAAAATCACATTTTCTCCTCTAATGTCTTAATTGACATATGAGTGAGGTGACATAAAAATTTCAAATTCATTTGAGCTCAATTTAGTGAGTTATGAAATAAATAAGCCTAAAAGGACAAAAAGGTAATTAAAAAATTTTAATCCTTAATTAAAACTTTAGGTTTAATCGAAAGGGAGGGTAAAATATTTAATTTTTAACTTTCTCTTGGATGATTGAAACTTAGGGAAATTAAAGGGTAGAAACCCATTAAGCACTTTGAAAATATCAAAATGAAACTCTAATTAATTAAATAATTTAAATTTTTGGAAAGAATATATTTAAAATTTAGATTATTAAAATAGGGATATTATTAAGAGGATATTTATTCTTTAATTTAAACATCCCTAAATAAGTCACTTCAAAAATATTTATTTCTTAATTAAAAATTAAAATAATGATCCAAATTAAATAAATTAAAAATTAAAAGAAGATAACCCTTAAATGACTTAATGCTTAAAATGTTAAATGGTCCAATAATTAAAATCAAATTTAAAATCTTGGAGTTAAATTAAATTAAATTAAATTAAGTTAAGTCAAAGTTTAATTTAAATTAAATTAACACCTTAACAATTAAATTAAATTAAATTTAAAATATTGAAACTAAAACTAAGTTAAATTAAAATTAGATTAAATTTAAATTAAATTAAATTAAAATTAAATTAAAATTAAATTAAAATTAATTTAAAATTAAATTAAAATTAAATTAAAAATTAAATTAAATTAAATTAAAAATTAAATTAAATTAAATTAAAAATTAAATTAAATTAAATTAAAAATTAAATTAAATTAAATTAAATTAAGTTAAATCAAATTAAATTAAAATCACTTAACAACAAACCTAAATGAAATCATTAAGAGTTAAATCAAAACATATCAATAATTTCAACATCTCTTTCTATCTAAGGAAAACTAAACATGAACGTCAATCTGAAATACTGAGATAATTGAAAGTGTAACGATTTAAATTAAATCTAAAATAACTTGAACACTATTCCAAACTTAAAATTATTAATTAAAACCTCATAATTAAATTAAATCACTTTAAATCATTAACTCAAACTTTAAATTAAGAATGATTAAAATTCTGAATAACCAACTTCCCCTTAGAGGCTTTAATTATTATAACTCTTAAATAGAGTATTAAGTGAGATGTCACTTCATTCATCAGGTAATTAGATACCCAGGTTCACTAAGTAAGAGACAAAGTTTAACTAAACTCCTAGATGATTAATTCACATGGGCAACTAAACTTACTTGGACTCAAAATAATCCCAGAAGTATTGAAAAGATGTTTAAGACTCGTCCTAAGCACTTCCTCAATATGACGGGATGTTTTAGAAGAACAATTGAATTTAATTATTCTTTGATGAAGAAAATCATCCTTAAACCAAACCAACAACCTAGGCGTCATAGGAGTTGATTAGTTATAGGATTAGGATTCTGGTAGATAACCAAAACCCTTTCCCTTAGCTTTACCTAGGCATTTCTTACAAAAATATGTTTAAATGCTCTAACATGTGTTTTAAGTGCATCTTGGGATGACGGGAAGACCCTCCAGGTACGCTTTTATTTTATTGCAATTTACTTTATTGCAATTTACTTACATGCATTGTACTTTACTTTTCTTGCATGATAAATAAGACTCTTGCATGAAAACTAAAACCTTTAGGATAGTCCCTGAACTGAAACCAAAACAAAATTAAAAGTCATTGCAAGATAAAATCCACCGCCACAACATTCCAAAATATAAAACAACTCAAAATTTAATCACAAACGTAACAACAAAACTACAATTGCAACTAAATTAAAACGTCTCGTCGAATGATCTGGAATACCTCTGATGATGTAACCCACGTGTTGCTAACGGGATTTCCCACGGTCTAAATGAAAGTGTGAAACTCATTCGAGTTGAGTTTAGCAAATTCATCTGGACTAAGTGAATTCGATGAAAATAACGATGCTTGGGATGACGGAACCGCGGGATCTTAATCGGTTCTATTTAAACAACTTTAAGATTTGTTTTAATTAAAATATCAAAAACACTTGGATTTTAAGATTTTCTCTAAACCAAAACACTTCTCTCATCTCTCGATTTATGACTTCTAAAACTAATCCTCTACAACGACAAGGAGCTTGGAGCATGGTGGGCAGCACAGCCATCGTCATCAGCAAAACTCGGGTCTACTTCAGCAAAACCTTTCTTAGAATTAAATAACGAAGCCATAGGATTTCGAGGTAGTTTACCTAGTGCAATATAAATCCTCAACTTTTCTTTAGGCATTTTCATAATCATGTTATGCAAATTAAGCCCTAACCGGTCTTAGGACTCCGAGGAGGTCGTTTGGTATGACAATAAACACTCACATCTTCGAGGCTATTTGTGTGATTATGTCATACAAATATAAGACCTAAATAAATAAAATTGGCAAGCTTATAACATTAAATAAACTCCCAAATTAAAGCCAAACAATAGGATAGTTTGGGAAGTTACCAAGATTCTTCTTGGATCCTCAGCTTCTCTTATTTCTCTTCCTTTATATTCTTGAAATAAACTGTTCTAAATTTGATCAATTCCCTATTGAAATCTTCAAAATCCAAATCTTTGAAAACCTTAAACTTTGAAATTCTTGAGAGAAAAACCACTGATCATTATCGAGAGTTTTCTTAAGTGATTCCCGTCATTTAAGATGTAATTAACTATAGGGGCTTGCCCTTATAGGGAACTTTAAGAACCTAGGTAATATAAACCCTGCTTAATTTCTTTATAATAAGCAGGAGAACTTGTCGGCTTATAAAATTGGTTCGCAGACCAAACGGATGTCACAAATCTTCTAGTTTATTTAACCGAGCCCCATCATCAAGCAGTGTGTCTATTCTTCAGGATAGATACACAGTTTGTGATGCGGTGCTCGTTTAAATAAACTATTTGGGATGTGAGATCAGTTTTTTTTCATATCATAAAATTTTTAAATTTAAAATTATTTTCAAAATCAAATACTACTTTCTAAATTATATATATATTTTTAAATTAAATTTAAAACCTAAAAATTCGTCGACAATTTCTGTAGGCGACCCCTTTTCAAAAATACAACACTCAACCTAAAAATATGCCGACATGGCTGACAAAAGACACTGTGCAGAAAGGTCTGACGAAGTCATGATGGTCTATGTGTGAAGGTATGTAGTCGCCCTCTTTGTAGATGTTAATGATGCACTGCGTTGGGTATGCGACCGCAGGCAATACCCTCCATGTTATCATCCTTTTTACCATTCTCTTGATAATTCTTGGCATCGGATCCACCTCACTGTGACGGAGTATTCCTGGTGGATTCCCTTTTCTGTCTATCGCAAAGTTGTAGTAAGATCCGTATTGGATTGCAATTCTTTCTTTTCCTGACATCCATCTTTGGGGTTCTGAATAGGTCTTTTCCCTCAGGCTGCCGGCTCGGCCCATTTTCTGAAGTTCAACGACGTAATCTATAATTTGTTGCTGCTCGTAATCTGAGAATACATCTGTATGCAGCTCGAGGCCTTCTAAGATATTGATCCTCTTGCCTCCAATTCTCTCAAAGTATTCAAAAGTTTTCTTTTCAACATTCTGCATTCTTTCCAATTCATATTCCGGAATTATCTGCAATCGGCGAGGTCTAGTAACGTACTAGGGAATGTATGGTTCAACCCCGGCACGCTCTCCTGCATAACTTGGCTCCTCGGGGATAGTCTCTGTCGGGACATCCTCCGAGGTTGCTTTTGTAACAAGACTCTTCAGAACTGGTGCATCTGCTTGGAGTCGAGGCGCTGATTCTATTTCTGCTCTTCTTGAAATTTCCTTTATCTGTTCTACTTTCCTTGGAGTTAATCTCCTCCTTTCTGGTTCCTGAAGAACAAATTTCTTTGGAGTATTTGTATTGACGATAGCAACTGTCTCTTCATGTTGAGCTACTGCTAACTTGGTTAACATCTTGCGAATGCGGCGATTCTTGTTCCTCCACTGGGTGGCAGTGAGAGTAGCTCTCCTTACCCCTCGGACTTCTGCGGGCATGGCGCTAACAAACCTGCCCTCTGCTGTAGCAACAACGGACTTAACTTTCTTATCTTCTCCTGTTGCATGAGCGGCGTTTGCTTTCTCTTCTTGCTTGCGGATTGCTTACTTGGGCCACCCACTTTCATCACTGTCTGGCTATGGAACTCTTCCCGATCAATCGGGGTCCAATCATTTTCTTCATATTGTAGCCTGGCTGGTGTGAAGTTAGAGTCAATCTCGATCACAGCTCCATCCCTCACCATCTTTTCATCAAGTGCTAGACTCATGCCATTTATAAAGTTCAGAACAACCGCCCGTTCGACATTTCCCTGCAAAAAAATAAGGAAATGATCAGGGGCTGTACTAAGAACAAGAACAATAAGAAAAACATTTGTTAATGAAAAATTCTTATTAATCTCTTTTAATTTTTAAAGAAAGTAGGAAGATATGAGGGAAAGATCAGGAATAAATTGATTTAAAAGGAAAGATTGACATTTTATTATTACAATTTCACACGTTTTTTTAACACATTTTTTGTTAATGATTTTCTTTTTTATCATCCATTTTTTTATGTTTTGGGTTCGGACCCAGTCGCAAATGATTACTCTACCCATGCTTCTAGGAATGAGACCTCATTTTTAAAGTTCATCCGTCGAAACATCAGGTTGCGTAATACTTCTTCAAATATCATCCATTGATTGGAAGCATAGGTCATTCTCCTCTGCAAGTCACCAGCTTGTAGGAACCTCCTGAGTAGACTGTCTCGACCATGAATGGCCCTTCCCATGTTGGTTCAAATTTTCCTCCTATCTTACGGTGTGCAAGAATAGGTCTTCTAAGAACTAGAACCAAGTCACCAACTTTAAATGTCCTTGGATGGACTAGTTTATCGTGGGCCTGGATCATCTTGGCTTGTTACAGTTCCAAATTCTGCTGTGCTGAAAGTCTTTTTCCTTCCAAGCTTTCCAATTCTTCCATTCGTAATTTGGCATTTTCTTCTACAGTGATTTTGTTTGCAGCTGCAATTCTGAGTGAAGGAAGCTGTATTTCCAAGGGTAAGACGGCCTCAGACCCGTAAACTAAAGCATAAGGCGTAGACTGAGTAGGAGTTCTGAAAGTCGTCCTGTAGGCCCATAAGGCTTCTAACAACTTCTCGTGCCAATTTATTTTGTTGTCGTCTAAGGGTTTCTTTATGATTTGGACGAGAGTTTTATTAGAAGCCTAGTCCAAGCCATTTGCTCTTAGGTAATATATCGTCGAATAACGCCAATCAATCTCGTGTCTTCTTGACAAAATTGTTGATCTTCGTACTTCTGAATGTAGACCCATTATCTGAAATGATTCTCGCGGTACCCCGAAATGGTAGACGACCTGATTCTTAAAAAACTGCAACAAATGGTGCACTTTCACTTCTCTGAGTGGTATAGCTTTTGCCCATTTGGAAAAGTAATCTATAACTGCAAGGATAAAGTGATGTCCCCTTGAAGAAGGCGGTTCTATCGGACTGACAATATCTGTGCCCCAACATTCAAATGGCCACGACACAATTGTCGGAATATTTGGAGGTTGATGTAGAACCACTCCATGTACTTGGCACTGGTGACAACTTTTGGCAACCTTCATGCAGTCGGTTATCATCGAGGGCTAGTAATACCCTAGTCTTTTAATCTTCATTTTCATCTTCAGACCCGATTGATGAGCGCCACAAAGTCCTGAGTGTACTTCTTTGACAATTTCACGAGCCTTGGACCCGCTCAGGCATCTTAGCCACATCTGATCAAAAGACCTTCTGTATAAGGTGTTGTTTATTAATGCGTAAGACAGAGTTCTTTTCTTGATTTGATGGGCTATCGACTTATCGTCCGGTAGGTTTCCTGTTTGCAAGTAGTCTATTAGTGGCTGTCGTCAATCTTTTGTATTTTCACGTCACTCGCTCGCAATTGTTTCTTCGCTTTTTCGATTTGTGTATTGTATCCATGTCGAGCAGTGAGAGAACCTGTCGTCCCTGAACTGACATTTCAACTGACTCATCATGTAAGCAGGCAAATTCTTTTGTAAGGTGGGCTAACGCATCTGCAAGAGTATTTTCTCTCCTGGGAATCTTGTAGATCGTTACATTTAGAATTTGCTCCAACAGTTTCATGGAGAACTGAAAGTACTGCTCGAGTCTTGGCTTCAGAATTATGTACTGTCCCGCAACTTGCTGAAAGATCAACTGTGAATCTCTGTAGATATTGATATCTATTATTTCCATCTACATGGTTAATTCCAATCCTGTTATGAGGGCTTCGTATTCAGCCTCATTATTCGTACATGGTTTTGTTAAGTGATAGGAATACCTTAACATCCCCCGCTCCAGTTTTATAAAGATTAGTCTGATTCCTGTCAACCCGGGCACTATCGTTTGTGATTCTTTATCTTTCTGTGCTGAAGATGCTCCGTCGAAGTACAGTTCCCAACGCTGATCATCAGGGTCTTCTAGGCTCATTATCTGCTTGTCTGGCAAGTCGTCGTTGAGAGGCGATTTTACCGGTAAAGGGTGTGCTGCAAGGAAGTCTGCTAGGACTTGTCCCTTTATGGCACGAAGAGGAACGAATGTTATATCGAATTGCAATAGTATCATTGACCACCTAGCAAGTCTGCCGGAAAGTGTCGGACGGGTCATCAAATATTGCAACGGATTAAACTTCGAAATAAGGTTGACCTTATGAGAAAGCATGTAGTGCCTGAGCTTCTATGCGGCGAAGATCAAGGCCAAACAGTGCTTCTCAATAGAAGGATACTTTAATTCCGTCGGAATTAGACGACGGGTTAGGTAATAGAGCACATTTTCTTTTCCCTCATCATTTAATTGGGCTAACAGGGCTCTGAGAGAGTCGTTTAAAGCTGTGGTATAAAGTATCAACAGTCGTCCCGAGACTGGGGCTGCTAAGATAAGAGGTGTCATTAGGTATTGTTTGATGTCATCGAAGGCATTTTAACATTTGGAGTCCCAAGTAAACTTGGCATCCTTCTTAACTAAAGTAGAAAACGACTGACACCTTCCTGACAAATTCGAGATAAAGAGTCAAATATATGCCAATTTCCCTTGAAAGGACCGTAGTTGTTTCAAGGTTTTAGGTGGTGGCATTTCTAAGATAGCTTTAATCTTCTCCGGATCGATTTCAATTCCACGATGTAGGACAACAAATCCTAAGAATTTCTCAGAGGTGACGCCGAAGGCGCATTGCAGGGGATTCATCTTAAGGTTAAATTATCTTAATCACTCGAAAACAACTCTCAAATCATACAAGTGATCTTCCTTTAATTGGTTCTTGATGACCACATCATCCACGTAACACTCAACTTGGTTGTGAATGAGATCATAAAAAATCCTTGCCATTGCTCTTTGGTAGGTTGCTCCTGCATTCTTCAATCTAAATGGCATCACTGTGTAGCAGTACACTCAAATTGGCGTTCCGAAGGCTGTGAGCTTTTCATCTTCCGGTGCTATCTTTATCTGGTTATATCTCGAAGATCCATCCATGAAAGAAAAAATTTCATGTGTTGAAGCAGTGTCGATCATCAATTCTGGAATTGGTAGTAGGAATTCATCCTTTGGACATGCTTTATTCAAATCTCTGAAATCCACGCAGATTCTGATCTGACCATTCTTCTTTCTGACTGGTACCACATTGGCTAACCAAGTCGGGTATTGCTCTTCATGGACAAATTTAGCGTCTATTAGCTTCTTAACTTCAGCTATTACTTGTTGTTCAATCTCTAGACGCATTCTTCTCGAAGCTTGTCTGACTAGAACAACAGTGTGATCCACTCCTAGCCTGTAAACTGCAACCTCTGGAGCTAATCCTGGCATTTCATCGTAACTCCAAGCAAAACAGTCGTTCAACTCCATTAATAGCTTGATTATGTTTTCGGAGTCTTCTTTATTGAGTAAGGAGCTAACAAAGGTCGGCTTAGGCTCTTCGCTAGTACCTAAGTTAACTTCCATTAACTCGTCTATTGTAGATTTAATTTCTTCTTTGAATTCTGGAGGAGCATCTCCGATTGGTAGATCTTCAAGATCTTATGAAGGTTCCAAGCAGTCTTCATTAGGCTCGCAAGTGACAACCAAGAAAAATCCCGTATCGTTAACTGATCCTACCATGCTGAATCCGAGACCATGTTTTGAATTGGGAGGATGGCTGGCATTATTCCATTATTTTTCAAAATGTTGTGATTGACCCTTTGTCCATCGTCGGGGTAAGACACTACGTTGAATTAAATTTTGAACACAGGGAGAGTACCACTCAAAAGGCAGTTTCATTAATTCGGAAGAAGTAACATCTTCAAATCGTACATCATTTTCAATTCTAGAAGAAGAAGCACCACGGTAGAATTTGATCGGTTTAGTACCGCCACCATGCACTTCCTTGACCACCATACCCTTGACCTTATTAGAATGGATCGGGGTTAGGGTCATAGTATGTACATGATGGTTAATCTTCTCGAACATTGATTTATATTCTTTGTTCTTTTCATCTTCGAGAGAGATCTTGGACTGTGGTTTCTTCTGACTTATTGTCACTACTTCTTTCTTGATTTCTTCTTCTTCGGAACTGTTCTCCCAATCAACGTTGATGACTGGTTTCTTCTGTCTAACTTTTCCAACGTCTCTTCCACGACCTCGTCCCCGGCCTCGACCTCAGGTGTGAGTTCTGGAGAAACCTTCACCATCTCGCCGTAAGGGAGTGCTGAGTAACTGTTGGACTAGAATTTCAGGCTCTTCGTCGCCCCGAACTTCTTTTGCTTCATTTGGTACGATATTTTTGGAGAAGATTGTTTTCTTCGGAGGCGCGTAATAGGTTGCATCTTCATGAATTCCAATCTCGTGTATGGAGAATTGTTGCAATTCACCATTAATACAATATTCTCCTCCTCCGTAATACTTTATGCACTGATGCAGAGACGACGATACCATCCAGTTTTCATGGATCCATGGCTGACCCAGTAGAGCATTGAACGAAGTCTCAGAATCAATTATATGGAATTTGTGGTTGTCTTTTCTAAGTCACCGGTCTTCATTAATAGTGTTATCAATCTGAGAGCTCTCTCTCATTTCTGATTAAAGCCTCTCAATAACAACTTATCTGCTTCAATCTCACGAGCATCAATTTCCAAATATGCTAGCGTCCGAAGATTCATTATGTTGATTGATGCTCCCGGATCAACCAACACTCTGGAGAGCATAAACTTTCCAATAGTGACTGAAAAGTACAACAGTCAGTTGTGATCAGTTGTTCCTAGTAATAGATCATTGTCCGTGAAGGTAACACCTCGCTGTTCTTTTAACGAGCAAACCTCATTGAAGGAATTATCAGCCATTTGAGCTAAGAAAATCTCTGGATCAAGTAGAGCCTTGATCAGAGCTTCCCTCATCTCCTTTGACAGGATCAGAGCGTCGTATATGCTCGGTCGTCGGTAGCTTCCTAAGGTGGGCTAGCACATTATAGTCCACTTTATTACCATGTTCCTCGGTTTCTTCCCTAATGGGAAATTCCTCTGCTGAGGTTGGCTCCTCCTGAGCAACCACCTACTTTCCTTTATCCTTTGGACCCATTCTCGGAGGTAGAACTTTTCTGCTTCTTAGGTTGACTTCAGTTACTTGTTCTGAGTCTGGTGCTGGATCTACTGATGTTTCCCCTCGAATTCGAACGACCGGCTCTTTCGGAGTTGCTTCGTGAATCCGATAACTCTAATTCTATCGCGATTGGAGCTCCTCAAAATTCAAAAATGGACTCGTTTCTTGTTGCACTGTCATAGCCTCCTTTGTGAACATCTTCTTCGTCGTTGTCATTGAGGTTGTGTATGATTTGAGAATCATTATTTGTATTGGAATCGAGATTTGGATTAAGGCGGTTGTCGCTAGTTACGTAATAGTGGGAAACAGTCAAAACGTAGCCAACGCCATAACTCTTATCATTATAAGATCCCGCCGGGGCGAGCAAATAATCATACAGAGTCAGAAGTTTGAGGGATTTCTCTCTCTAATTGGAAATAACCATCTTAGGATAAGCAGCCCCAAGTCTACCCTTCGGAGCCTCGATCTTCTTCTCTTATACGATCTTCTCCTCCTTCTGAGGCAGTTCTTCGATCGCAAGCGATAGCACCGGCTTGGCAGGTTTCAAACTCTGAGTTGAAGCGCGTACCGAAGCGATCTGGATGTGATCCAAAATTTTCTTTGAAGTCTTTGTCCAAACGGTACTCCATCCATCATCAGTCGTATATGGGTTTATTGGAACAATAGGATCCGTCGAGATAACATTGATGGAACCTCCTTTTTGGGATTCCTTCCTTCAAAATCGTTATGTTCCCTTTCTGGAGATTGTCATCAAGCAATCTCTTGAAAGTGATGCAATCCTCTATCTTGTGTTCGAGCATTAGGTGGTAAGGGCAATAGTTCAGATGATCTTTCTTGTTGACTTTTTTCGGCCTCTTGGGCTCCGGTAGCTTAAAATCTGGTGTCTTCATTAAACAGCAAAACATCTTCGCTACTGCTTCAGTTTTGAATGGATATTCCTTATTCAGAAAATCTTTTAGGGTACACTGTGGACGAAGTGGTTGTTCATAATGCTGAGGTGGCTGATAGCTCAGTCGAGGCTGTTGATAACTCTGCTGAGGTTGCTGATAGATCTGTTGAGATTGTTGGTATGTCTGTTGCGGTGATTGACAACTAGACTGTGGCCACTCTGGTTGTATCTGAACTGGCTGCTTGCCCTTATCTACTACCACGATGATTCTGGATTTCTTTTCAAATGCTTTTACGGGCTTCTGCTTATCGTACTTATCCACGAAACTTAACTGCTTTGCATCTTCTTGCAAGCTCCCGGCCTTGCTAAGCAACTTCTCAAAAGTCTTGATTGTAAATCCTTTAAGGAGAAGTGTTATCGGGCCATGGATACTCTTAACAAAGATGTCGAGTGCATGATGTTCTTGAAGCTGTGGTTCACACTTCATGCTTAAGTTCCTCCATCGAAGTATGTAATCCACTAAAGTCTCGTTCGGTTTCTGGTGCTCCACCACTAGATCACCGATGGTGATGTGGAGTCGAGCCCCGACAAACCACTTAACGAAGAGGTTTTCCAATTCTACAAAGGTCTTAACAGAACCATTTGGCAGTTCTGCGTACCAGTCGAAGGCGATCCCTGACAAACTGTTGACGAACTGACGGAAGACTAAAGCGTCACTCCCACCGGCATTACAACAACTAGCACAAAAATGTTCGACATGCTGCCGGGGGTTTCCCGTTTCATCAAAAGTCTTAAACAGAGGTGGTACAAAGCCTTTCGGGTATTGGACTGCATCGAACTATTTGGGGTAAGGTCTACTCGTATGAATAGATGCTCCGCTCTTAGATTGTGCTAAGGCTTCTCGCACCTGCGTTCTACTATGCTTTTAATGTCCTTTTCGGGAATCATATTCTGTGTAGAATCCTTCTTTGGTGGCTCATCTGCGTTGACGGATGTGATCTCTTTTCCTCCATCTGCAATATGGATGATCTCTGGGGGTGTTTCTTTTTGAGGTTGTACCTGACTCTGGAGAGTGGCTAAAGCAGCAGCCATCTCATTCATCCTCTTTGCCATCTGGGAAATTCTGTCATCTCTTTCCTGAAGCTGTGCTCTCATCACCCCTGTTCATGTCTTTCCACAACTGCCGAAGCTCCTTGCGAAACTGATGATGCTAGTGTCTCAACCATATTGATCTCAGCATACCCCTCATCCATGAACTCTGATGAACTAATCTCATTTTACAAATTTTCTCCTCATTCTTTCGCCAACCGTCGGATATCCGTCCTTAGCTTTCTTATAGCATCCTCGAGGGGTCACTTCCAGACGGTCTCGCAGTTGTCGTGTGATGGCTGTTGAACTTCGTTTTTGGGAGTTTCTTTTACTGCAATAGCACTTTCTTCTGATTCAGGCTTTTTGACGAGGCTTTTCTTCTCAAGACGTTGTGTTGGTCTCGGCTCGGTAATAATATGTTGCCACACCATCCTTCTTGCAGCAGAAGGCCTAGGACCGGACGGTCTGTCGGCTATATGCTGGTAGGTGGTGCCCTCCCTAATATGATGGCCCGATACAACAACGAGTGAACTAGCTCTCATTTTCTTCCTTGGTTTCTCTACGGCGAGTCGATGTGCTCTACTCGCGGTCTGAGGCGGGATCTAGCTGGCACTCGTCCCATTCTTCTTAGGATTTCTGACACGGGGCATCTTTCTTTCTTTGTGAATTTTTCTATCACATCTTGTAGCGGAGCAAATGGCGTAGTCTTAACCCTTTTTCTTTTGTAGTTACTATAGTATGCAAGTGAGGGTTATGTAGTGGCAATCCTTCGGACGACTTCTTCATCTGATGCAGTAGAGATGGGGTGAAACCTACTTCTTTCCAACAGAGTTGTATACTCAGGCAGTCAGGGATCTCTTCCAGGAAAGCAACTTCAGCAGCCTTGGCTTTCTCAATCCTGGCTATCTTTCTGCTTCTATTTTTCCTTTTAGTCTGAGTTAGGGGTGCAACTCTTAAACTGGACCCAATCTCAAAAACAGATGGTATTGTAGCAAAATCTGTACCCTCCATGGTGACAGGCTCATCACAGACTTGGATTTTCTTCCCCTTCAGTTTGGCAGAAGCCAGGGTAGGTGCAGAGATGACTAGACCAGTGGGGGTAGAGACAATAGTCCTCCTACGAATAGCAGTACTTCTTTCAGCTGGAACCCTTTGGAGGGGAAGGAATTCTTGAGTCAACTTCAGGTTGAAGTCAATCAGGGGTTTCTCAGTTTCTGGCACTTTGTCCATTAGTGCGAAGAGAGTGACATCATCGAACTTGATATCTGTATTACCCAATCCTTATCTGAAACGAATGATCCCATTGTCAGGAAGCTCATCCTTGTAGACAGCCAAGTCCAGTCTGTTGGTGAAGGAGAATATTAACTTTGGGGCAGTCATTTTCTGCAGGGCAGATTCCGAACGCCAGACCCAAATTATGCTTCCCTTTGTCGCGAAACTTAGGACGAAAAAGAAAGAGTCCGAACACATTTTCATTTATCTTAGTGTATTTATGATTTATAAGAGAATTCATTTATTAAAAAAGTCATTTGTTAAGGGATTTGTTTTTTAGGAACAAAACAATTAAAGGAGGAAGGTTATAGAAAAGGTAAAGGACCCGATCCAAAATTGGAAAGGAACAGAAAGTCTCGCAAAACTTCTCAACCCGAGGGACCGCTCCTAAGCTAACACCTATTGGGGTCCACCCCACCTCAAAAAAGAGGTAAAAGGATTTTGGAACCTCTCTATTTAGGGGTGTCTAACAGTGGCTCCTAAATCCGAGAGAAGTTGGCCATATCCGTTCAAGATAGAAATGAACGTGGTATGCCAATGGAAAGAATTGTAGTTTGCTCCACTAGGGACATGGATACACTACCGATTTATGAAAGCAAAACCATCTGATCAAAATGGAGAGAGGAACCAATCCCAGCGGAGTCGCCAAAAATTTGTCGGCATACTTTTAGGTTGAGTGTTGTATTTTGAAAAGTGGTCGCCTACAGAAATTGTCTGTGAATTTTAGATATTAAATTTAATTTAAATATATATATAATTTAGAAAGTAGCGTTTGAGTTTGAAAATTTTAAGATATGAAATCAAACCGACCTCACATCCTAAATAGTTTATATAAACGAGCACCACACCACAAACCATGTATCTATCCCGAAGAATAGACACACTGCTTGATGATGGGGCTCGGTTAAATAAACTAGAAGATTTGTGACATCCGTTTGGTCTGCAAACCAATTTTATAAGCCGACAAGTTCCCTTACTTAATATGTAGGAATTAAGCACGGTTTTTATTATCTGGGTTCTTAAGGTTCTCTATAATGGCAAGCCACTATAGTTAATTACATCTTAAATGACGGGAATCATTTAAGAAAACTCTCGATAATGGTCAGTGGTTGTGCTCTCAAGAATTTCAAAGTTTAAGGTTTTCAAACAATTGGATTTTGGAAATTTCAATTGGGAATGGATCAAATTTGGAACAGTTATTTTAGGAATCCAATGGTGGAGAAGTAGGGGATGTCACGGATTCGAGACAAGTCTCGGTGACTTCCCAACTATCCTATTTGTTTGGCTTCAATTTGAGAGTTTATTTAATGTTGTAATCCTACCAATTTTAGTTAATTTAGGACTTATATTCGTATGACATGATCATAAAAATAGCCTCGAAAATGTGAGGGTTTATGTCGTACCAAATGACTACCTCGGAATCCTAAGACCAGTTAGGGCTTAATTTACATAATATGATTATGCAAATGCCTAACAAAGAGTTGAGGATTTATGTTGCACTATGCAAACTACCTCGAAGTCCTATAGCTTGGTTGTTTAATTCTAAGAATGGTTTTGCTGATGTAGACTCAGGTTTTGCTGATGACGATGGTCGTGCTGCCGACTATGCTCCAAGCTTCTTGTTATTGCAGAGGTTTAGTTTTAGAAGGTGAAAATCAGGGGATGAGAAAAGTGTCTTGGTTTAGAGAAATCTTAAAGTCCAAATATCCTTAGTGTTTTAATTAAAATAAATCTTAAAGTTGATTATAACAACACCGGTTAAGATCTCACGGTTCCATCATTTCGGCACCGTTATTTTTATCGGATTCACTTAGTCAATATGAATTTTCTAAACTCAACCGAATGAGTTCCACACTTTCATTTAGACCGTGGGAAATCCTGTTAGCAACACGTAGGTTACATCATCCGAGGTATTCCCGATCATCCAACAAGACATTTTAATTTAGTTATAGTTGTAGTTTTGTGTTTTGTTTGTGATTAAATTTTGAGTTGTTTTATATTTTAAAATGTTCTGGCAGTGAATTTTATTTGGTTGTGACTTTTAATTTAGTTTTGGGTTTCAGTTTTGTGGCCATCCTAAAGGTTTCAATTTTCATGCAGGGTGTCAATCTTGTTTAACATGAAAGAAAAGTAAAGTACAATGCAGGTAAGTAAATTGCAATAAAATAAAAGCGTACCTGGAGGGTCTTCCCGTCATTCCAAGCTACACTTAAAACGCATGTTAAGGCATTTATATATTTGCATGAAAACACCTAGGTAAAGCTAAGGGAAGGTTTTGGTTGTCTACCAAAGTCCTAATCCTATTGTTAGTCAATCCTTATGACGTCTAGGTTCTTTTGTGTTTTGTCAAGGATGGTTTTCTTCATTAAAGAACAATTAAGTTCAGTTGTTCTTCTAAAACATCTCATCATATTGAGAAAGTGCTTAGGATGAGTCCTAAACATCTTTTCAATTCTTCTGAGATTATTTTGAGTCCAAATGAATTTCATTGTACAAGTGAATTAATCATCCAAAAATTTAGTTAAGTCTTGCTTCTTGCTCAATGAACTAGGATGTTTGATTATCCTATGAGTGAAGTGACATTTCACTTAATGCTTTATGTAAGAGTTATGATAATAAAGGCCTTTAGGAGCAAATTAATTTGTTGAAGATTTTAATAATTCTTAATCAGAAAATTGAAATTGATGATTTAAAGTGATTTGATTCAGTTATAATTTTAAGTTTGGAATAGTGTTCAAGTTGTTTTATTCTTAAGTTTTTAAACTATTTGAATTGAAAGAGGAGTTTAAATTATTTAATTTAGACTTTAATGATTTAATTTTAATTTAATTGTAATATTCTAGATTAACTTTTAATTGGTTTGATTTTTTTAATTAAGAATTATTTTTTTGAAATTGATTTTGATATTTCAAGTTTGTTTTAAATTTCCTTTGAAGTGATTTTTGAAATTAATTTTTTTTATGTTTTAAATTTATTTCAATTTAATCATCAAGTTATTTAATGTTTTAAGTTTTAATTTAATTATGGGTTACCTTTCTTTATTATTAATTTATTAATTTTAATTATCATCTTAAGTTTAATTAAGAGTTAAATATAATTAAAGTGATTCATTTGGGGATTTTAGTTTAACTGATCATAGTCTCTCTAAATTATATCCCCATTTTAATAATCCAATTTTTTTACTTATTCTTCCAAAATTCAAGTAATTTAACTAATTAAGGTTTCATTTTTTTGGTTTATTAAAAGTGATCAATGAGTTCCTACCCTTTTATTTTCCAAAGTTTCAATCATCTAAGAAAGAATTAAGATCAAATATTTTACCCCCCATTTTGATTAAACCTAAAGTTTTAATTAGAGGTTAAAATTGTTAATTATTAATACGCCCTTTTAAGCTTAATTATTTCATAACTTATCAAATTAAGCTCAAATGAGCTTAAAATTTTTTATTTATGTCACTTCACTCACATGTCAATTAAGACATTCGAGAAGAAAATATGATTTTTCTGTTTTTAATTTAATTTATATATTTATTTTAATAGAAAATAGGGATTTTCAATGGAAATTCAACAACATGACTAAGGTAAGGTTTCTATCCTTAAGAAAATTATGGGATGTTCCTAATGACCAGAGGACCACTTGGACCAATTTCGGTGATTTTTTGAATTATGTTTTATTTATTATAATTATTTTGAGTTTTGGAGTATTAATCAATTATAAAATAAAATTAAAGTTGAAAAATGGATTTTATATTTTTTATAAATCTCTCTGGCCTCAAGAAGTCTAGAGAAATAAATTTTATAATTTTTTGATTTTTTTTGATTTATTAGAATTAATTTAGTGAAAATTTTGAAAAATCCATTTTTAATATTAAAAATTGTCTTAAGGTTTTAAAATTCAATATCTTTACTTTCAGCTTCTGAAAAAAAATTGGTTTGTTCCTAAGTGATTAAGAGGTGAAATATGACATTCTTATGATTTTTAATATTTTTGTGTTTTTTATGATTTTTTAATTATTAAAATATTAAAAATATGATTAAAAATGAAAATTTTTAGAAAATTCCAATTTTAATTCTCATAGACTCCTTTATTACCAGAGAAGTCCCAAAACTAATTTGGTGAATTTTTAAAATGTATTTTTGGAGTTATAAATTTTCAAAGTTTAATTTTACTAATGTGACCTAATTAATACATTTAGTGGGGTTAAACATTTCCAATTGATATTAAATTTTTATGCGAGGTTCCTCTGATCCTAAAGATCAGTGGAGAATTGTTTTCGAGTTCTTTTGATGTGTGGTTAGCCCTAATTAATTAAAGTTCAATTTTGAGTAATTAGGCCAATTAGGGTTATTCTTAATGAACTAACTCAAAACATAATTATCATAGGGTCCTCTGGTCCTATGAAACTTCCCCAAATTTTCTTAGAATTTTCTAAACAATATGCTAATTAAAGGAATTAAAATACCAAAAACAAAGGCATAAACTTGAAAAATACATAACTTGCCATAAAGATGGCCGCCATAAAGATGGCCTCTGACCTTGAAAAATTCAGGGAATGTTCCCAAGATCAAAGGCTTCAAAAGCCCTATGGCCTCATGCCATGGTGAATTTTCTATGCAAATGGATAATTAAAATACTGTAATGAGTAAATAATTAATTAAAAATAAAGTACTCATCAAATTAACTCAATTCTTTTTCCACATTTTTTTCTTCTGTTCACTGAGCAAGAGGGTATTTTTATTTTATTTTTGTGATTTTTCTACAAAAAGATATGGATTTTCTAAGTTTCAGGCATTTAATTAAATCATAAATTCCATATTTTCTACTTACCCAACTCAGTGCCACGGTAACCTTAGCGTCTCCGAAGCTCCACACGGCGCGCTCCCATTCGTCGCTGCCACCCGACTCAGTGCCACGCGGCCCGCGGTTCACGTACCGTTCCCTGGTCTGACGCAATCTGAGTCGTCCATTCGATACACGCTCGATCCAACGACGGCTGGTCGTCATCTCCGACTGGTGTGCACCCATGACCGTCCACACTCAAACCCTAACATCTCCCTCGTTTCTCAATGGATTTTCATGTTCTTATACTTTATGGATTCCTCTTGAAAAGACGAACACATCCATACGGTTTACATGCTATGAATTTAACTCAAACAAAATGGAGAATCGCTGGAAGCTCGGGTTAAAGAGAAGTCTCCAAACCTTGGTTCAGGAGGTGAGGCCTCAACCGAATGTGCTCGGCACGTTCGTTGGAGCTGGAAGAGCCTAGGGATGAAGCCTCTGGCCCTGGTGAAAGATCTAAGTATGAAAGTAACTAGGCCCAATTTCAGACTTTGGAGGCTAGAGCAATTGGGTGGCCTGGAGAGGGGGATTTCACTAAGAAACTCCTTCTCTTGGTCATGTGCAGGTGTGGGTGAGTTTAATTTGATTTTGGTGGAGGTTTGGGAAATGTCCTGTTCTGGCCTGAGAATTGAGCTCCAAAATTGAGCTCAATCAATGGAATTTAGGGCAGGAGAACAGTGGGGATGGATTGCTCTTGGCTAGGGGAAGCTCGTGCGGAGTTTGGAGGGATTCTATGAAGGTTGATTTCAGCCCAACCTTTTGGCCGAGAGGGGGTAGCTGGTTTAAATAGCCATGGCCGTGGCTTCCCGCAGGCAATTGTTGGCTAGGATCGCCGCTCAGGGAGGAGATGGAGAGCCGTGGTGGCCAATCGGAGTGGGACGAGCTCAGCAGGTGAGAATTTGAAATTTGGCACATTCCAAGCTCCTCGGCCATGGCGTTTTCCGGCGGCTTGGTGGCTGGCAGGCCAGAGTCAGGTCACCATATGACTCAGGGAAGTCAGGGCTGGGGTTTGGTACAGTCAATTACCTTTGGACATGTGTAAAGGATTGGATTTAAGTGGCATGGGGAGAGGGGTGATTTTGGGTCCAAATGGGTCAACCAATGGATTTGGGTTAGGTTCACTCCCCATGACTTGATTTGGGCTGAAGGGGATCAGTTGGGTCAGCCTCACTTGTGTGGTGAAGTCCTCATCAGGGATTATTTGGATTAAATTTAGGTTAAGGGGAATCATGTAATGGGTTAATGACTTTTAGGGAGTGCTGAATGGATCTCCTCCTTTTTCCATTTAGGGAGTGATGACAAGTTTATGGCTCCTCATGGCTTACATATGGCTTGGGCATGGCTCCATAGCTTGGCTCATTTACATGAAAGTGGGTTAGGTGGAATTTTGAAAACTTTAGATTCTTTTGATGGGATTTGTCATGATGCTACAAATGGGTTGATTTTTTGATGATTTAAGACTTTGGTCAAATAATATTATCAAAGGAATGATGAAGAAAAGGTTTCATGCGGGCTTGGGAATGGATTTTTGGGCTTTTGGATTTGGTGAAAATGGGCTTTTAGAATGGTTTAAGAAAGTTGGTCTTTAGGTTTGAAAACAAATTAGTGGATGGAAATTTTGTGAAGGATTGGGCCAAACAAATGTTGGGTTTAGTTTAGGGATGTGTCATGAGTGATTTGAAACAAATTTGAGGTGATTTGGAGTTGAATTGGGTTTGATTTGGGACTTTTTTGGTAAAGGGGCCAAAGTGGGTCAAATTGGGCTAACTTGGGCTAAGGTTGGGCTAATGCTAGATTTGATGTAAAATTAATGTTGAGAAATGTTTATGGGAGTATCACAAGGAGTTTTCAACTTTGGTTGGGCTTTGATTTTGGGATTTGGGCCCATTTGGGTTCATTGTAGGTTTAGGCCAAAATTGGGGATTTTTTGTTTGGGTTTGGTTTGGGTGGAGTTTAGGTTCAAATTTGGGGCAAATCAAGTTAGTGTTTTGTTTGTGGGGATGTTAGGGAAGTTTTTAAAAAAGGTTTGTGGCTAGTTAGGGTTGAGTTGGGTAGTTTGAGTTAAGTTTAGGTTATGGGCTAAAATTGGGTTTTATGCTTCAAATTGAAATGGATCCAAATTTCAATCAAATTGGACTTGGATTTGGTCAAAATAGATAATTTTTGACCTAATGACCAATTATTGACCCAATAAGTAAATCTCTGATCAAAAAGTCAACTTTGGTCATAATTATCAATCCTTGACCCAATGAGAATCCCATTGACCCAACATGTCAACCTTTGAAAAAAAGATAACTTTGGTCAAAATGGTAAATCCTTGACCCTATGACAAAAGTAGACCTATTGGGTCAATGGGTTGATCATTAGGTCAAAAATTGACCATTTTAACCAAAGTTAACTTTTTGGTCAAAAGTTGACCTATTTGGTTGATGAATTGGTATATTTATGTATATATACATAAATATATATATTTTAATATATGTATATATATATATATATACATACATAAATTTACATATATATATAAAATTATTTTTTTAATTTAAATATTTTTAGTAAAGTATATTATTTATAAATAAAATTTAATTATAAAAAGATTTAATAGTAAAATAAATTGTAAATAAATAAATATATATGCGTTTATATATATATATATATATATATATATATATATAAATTTATATAAAATTATTTTTTTATTTTAAATATTTTAAGTATAGTATATTATTTATAAATATAATTTAATTATAAAAATATTTAATAGTTAAAAAAATTGTAAATAAATAAATAATATACTTTTATTTCTTTGTTTTAAAAATTTTAAGTATAGTATATTATTTATAAATATTATTTAATCATAAAAATATTTAATAATTAAAATAATTATAAATAAATATATATAGGTATATATATATATATATATATATATATATATATATATATATATATATATATATATATATATATATATATATATATATATTATTTTTTTATTTTAAATGTATTAACTATAGTATATTATTTATAAATAAAATTTAATTTAAAAAGTAATTAATAATTAAATAAATTATATATATATATATATATATATATATATATATATATATAGTTATATATAAATATATATAAATTTATCTAATATTATTTTTTTATTTTAAATGTTTAAAGTATAGTATATTATTTATAAATATAATTTAATTATAAAAATATATAATAATTAAATAAATTATAAATATATATATATATATATATATATATGATATATATATTTATTTAATATTATTTTTTTATTTTAAATATTTTAAGTATAAGTATATTATTTAGAAATATAATTTAATCATAAAAATATTTAGTAGTTAAATAAATTATAAATTAAAAAATTTATATCCGTATATATAAATATACTTTTATATATATATATATATATATATATATATAATATTATTTTTTTTAAATATTTAAAGTATAGTATATTATTTATAAATATAATTTAAATATAAAAATATTTAATAATTATGAAAATTATAAATAAAAATATATATATATATACGTACATAAATATATATTTATATATATAAAAAATTTATTTAATATTATTTTTTTATTTTAAATATTTTAAGTACAAGTATATTATTTATAAATATAATTTAATTATAAAAATATTTAATAATTTAAAAAGTTATAAATAAAAAAATATATATATAGTGGTACATAAATATATATTTATATATATAAAAAAAATTATTTAGCATTATTTTTTATTTTAAATATTTTAAGTATAATATATTATTAATAAATATAATTTAATTATAAAATTATTTAATAGTTAAAAAAATGATATATATATATATATATATATATAATTTATTTATATATATAGATTTATTTATTTTATAGTATTTTTTTATTTAATATATATATAGGTATATATATATATATATATATATATATATATATATTTATTTAATATTATTTTTTTATTTTAAATATTTTAAGTATAGTTTATTATTTAAAAATACAGTTTAATCATAAAAATATTTAATAGTTAAATAAATTATAAATAAATATATATATATAATTATTTTTTTATTTTAAATGTTTTGAGTATAGTTTATTATTTATAAATATAATTTAATTATAAAAATTATTAAAAGCTTAGTAAATTATAAATAAATATATATATAGTATATATATAAATATATATATATATATAGATATATATAAATTTATTTAATATTATTCTTTTATTTTAAATATTTTAGGTATAGGATATTATTTATAAATATATTTTAATTATAAAAATTTTTAATAGTTAAATCAATTATAAATAATTAAGTATATATGTATATATATATATATATATATATATATATATATATATATGTATAATTCTATATAATATTATTTTTTATTTTAAAATTTTTAAGTATAGTACATTATTTATAAATATAATTTAATTATAAAAATATTTAATAGTCAATTTTTGACCTAATGACCAATTAATGACCAAATAAGTCAATCTCTGACTAAAAGGTTAATTTTTGTCAAAATAATCAATCCTTCACCCAATAACAAGCACCTTGACCCGACATGACAACTTTTGACCAAAAAGTCAATTTTTAACCTAATGACCACCCATTAACCCAATAGGTTAACTTTTGACCAAAAAGTCAACTTTGGTCAAAATGGTCAATTTCGACCCAATGACCTACCCGATCGACCGAATATATCAAATTTTGATCAAAAAGTTTTCTTCAATAAAAATGGTCAAATCTTGACCCAATTACCAACACATTGACCAAATAGGTCAACTTTTGGCCAAAAAGTCAACTTTGGTCAAAATGGTCAATTTCTGACCTAGTGCCGCCTCGTTGACCCAATAGGTAAAACTTTTGACAAAAAATTTAATTTTGGTCAAAATATTCAATTTTTGACCTAATGACCAATTTTAGACCCAATAAGTCAATATCTGACCAAAAAGTCAACTTTGGTCAAAATGATCAATCTTTGACCCAATGACCAACCCATTGACCCAATAGGTAAACTTTTGACCAAAAAGTCAACTTTGATCAAAATGATCAATTTTTGACCCAATGACCAACACATTGACCCAGTAGGTCAAAGGTTGACCACAAAATCAATTTTAGACAAAATAGTCAATTTTTGACTTAATGACCAATTATTAACCCACTAAGCCAATCTGTGACCAAAAAGTCAACTTTGGTCAAAATGGTCTATCCTTGACCCAATGACCAACCCATTGACCCCATAGGTCAACTTTTGACAAAAAGTCATCTTTGGTCAAAATGGACAATTCCTGATCCAATGACCACCCCATCGACCCAATTCCGAGGTTAGAACCTAGGTTCTGATTCTCATTCCAAATTCTGAATCTTAACGAAATCCACCTTAAAATCAATCTTAAACCGAACTTTAACTAAAATTGAAACTCGAATCAATTTGAAACTCGAAATTGAAACTTGAAATAAAATAAAACGAATCTAAATCTAATCTCTCCAAGTCTTGTGATTTGGAATTCACCTCCTTCTTCCCCTGTGAGAGTTTAGAGATCTTCAGTCTTAGAGATCTGCCTGACACTCCCCAGCGAAAATTTTCTACTCTGTTCTAAGTGCGTCACTTAGACATCTGTGTTGGTTTTGTCGACTTCTTCGGTCAATGCAAATACGTGCGGTGTGCTCTGTCAACACACCACACCTATTGGGGGTCTATTTGTTGACCTCATTTTTGGTGAGGTCTTTTCTCTCCTTAGTACTTCTTAGGATCTAGCCATAATGTTTTCTCCTAAACTATTCTAGAGGACTATAATTGGGACCCACCCTTTAGCAATTCAGCTACTTTTTGACTCCACTTGGGACCCCACTTGGATTGTTGCAAACCTCTAAATCACCTTAGAAGGTTAATACCACCATATGGGGAACCAATAGTGAGCTCCTATAAGGTTGTTCAAGCCTTAGGACTACCCTGGGTGTTCTGATTCTAGTGAAGTCTGGCTTACACACTCTGCACTCTCACACACACCATCCTTACCCATTTCTCCCCCTGGTTCATTTGAGCACTCATGTGGCTAAGTCCAAACCCCTAGATCTTTGGATAAGAGGGTTGGAAACAACCCATGAGATGTTCAAGGTGGACATTTCTTGGTTCATGACTCACTTTAAGCTTCATTATAATCAAAATTCAACTTTTGCCAAATGCCTAGTTGTGACATTGGGTCCTTCAAACCTACCTAAAATTACCTAATTGCCCCAAATTTTTCAAAATTCCCCAAAAATTACCTAAAATTTCCAATAATCCTGAAAATCATTTTGAAACAACCCCCACCTTTTAAATTTACCAAAATACCCCAATACTCTCCAAATAACCTCTTGATACCCTAAAATACCCTTTTGGCACAAAATTCCAAAAATTCCCAGAAAATTCCAGAAAATCCCAAATATTCCCAATTTCATATTGTTCGACTACACTATAGCCCAATTTTTTCAAAATAACACACTTTTATCAAAATCCCCAAATTGACCCATTTTTAACCTAAATGGACCCAATGTCACACCAAACCAACCCATTTGACCTCAATTTTGGCCAATTTCAATTCTAAACTTTGATTAAACATCATTAATATCAATCTAAACTAAATCCAAGTCCAAATCGATTCACATTTGAGTTCAATCCCATTTGAAATCCAATACCCCCATTTTAGCCTAAAGTGAACCCAAGCCCTAAACTTACCAAATTGATTAGCCAAACCCTAAAATTTCTTCCCAATTGATGTTGGTAACTCTTCAATACATTCCCTTAAGCCATTTGAAACTTTCACATGAGTCTAAACCCCACATTAACCCAACTTGGATCCAAGTTGATTCAACCCTCCCCAAATTAACCAAAATACCAAAATCCACCAAATTGACCTTCCAATTGAACTCAAAACCTCCCCATGCCTTCATGAAACTTCTTCATGGCAATCACCTCTTCAAAATTCATCAAGATATTTGGACCCAAATCAAGACCTAACTCAAGTTAGCTCAACCCAAACCCAAATGAGTCAATTTGAACCCATGACCGTACAAAACCAAATTGAACCAAATGTGGCTAAACCAACCTATCCACAGCCACTAAGTGAACCCTAGGAACCACCCTAGATCCACCTAGCCCAAGCTAAGTGAGCCATGGACCAAGGGTTCCTCATTTTAATGGATCTCTTCCCTTAAAAGGACAAATCCTCTTTTGCCTCACCCAAAATCCCCCCTTTCCTGGTTTATCACCATTAAACCCTACTCCATGGTTGACCTGACCCATGGCCAGCTCCCTTGTCCTTGCCGGCCGGCCTAGCCACTGGAGGGAGTCAAAACTGAGAGCCACCACCAAGTGAAACAAACCCAAACTCACCCAATTGGGCACCTCGGCCAAATCAAACTTTGGAGCTCCACTGCCCTCCACCTAAGCTGTGGAATCCACCCACCAATTGAGCCCTAGCTCGGCCCCAATGGCCCTAGCCATTTAAACACCTCTTCTCGGCCATGAGAAAGGTGCTGAAGGGTGTTGAAATTTTTCTCAACCAAACCTCACCAAATCACTCCCAGAGCTTCTCCCAGCCTAGAGAAGAAGAATCCCACTGTTCTCCTGCCCTGAATTCTCCCAGCTGAGCTCAATTTCTCAGCTGAAAATCAGGCCAAAAACAGGACACTCTTTGAAACTTCCCCAAATCCAAATTAACTCTTCCCACAACTTCATCAGAGGTAGAGAAGGACTTCCCTAGTGAAAGCCCCCTCTCTAGACCACCCAGTTGTTCCAGCCTCCAAGCTTTGTGATCGAGCCTGGTGGAAGTCAAGCCTAGACATTTCACCACAGCTCCAAGCTTCATCCCTAGCCTCCTTGGACTCCAACGAACATGCCAAGCCCCTCTGATAGAAGCTTCACTTCTTAGAGCTAAGGTATTACCTTCTTCTTCTTCCCGAGCTTCCGACGATTCTTCACTTTATTTGAGTCAATTTCAGTGCATGTTTACCTTATGGATGTGTTTGTCCTTTCAAGATGAATCCATAGAGAATAAGAACTCAAAAATTCGTTCAGAATCCACGGAGATATTAAGGTTAGAAGGTCGACGACTCACGGGACGCACCAGTCATAGACGATGACCAGGAGCCATCCGATCGATTGTGTATCGGCTGAACGACAGAGATCAAGTCAGAGCTGACTCAGGTGGCGGCGTCGAATGAGAGCGCAACACGTAGAGCTTCGGAGCCGCCGAGGTTGACGCGGCGCTGACTGGTTTAAGTAGGAAAATCTGATTTTTCTTATTTATTTAAATACCTGAAACTTCAAAAATTGATATCTTTGCATAGAAAAATCATAAAAATAAAAGAAAAATACCCTCTTGCTCAGTGAAAAGAGGAGAATAATGTGGAAAAATAATTGATTTATTTTGTTGAGTATTTTATTTTTAATTAATTTAATCCTATTTTAAGCATTTTAATTCTTCATGCATGTATACACTTCACCATGGAATGAGACCATAGAGCTTTTGAAGCCTCTGATCTCGACAAAATTCTCTGAGTTTTTCAAGGTCAGAGGCCTTCCCTGTGGTAGGTTATGCATTTTTCAAGTTTATGTCACTGTTTTTGATATTTTATTTCCAAAAATTAGCATGTTGTTCAGAAAATTCCAGAAAAATATGGCAAAGTTCCTTAGGACTAGAGGACCCTAGGATAATTATGGTTTGAGCTAGTTCATTAAAAATTATCCTAATTGGCCTAATCACTGAAAATTGAACTTTAATTAATTAGAATTAATCACAAATTAAAATAACTTGAAATCAATTTTCCACTGATCTCTAGGGCCAGGGGAACCTCACATAAAAATTTGAAGTCAATTAGAAATGTTTAACCCCACTAAATGGATTAATTAAGCCACATAATCAAAATTAAGATTTAAAAATTCATAACTCCAAAAATACATTTCAAAAATTCATCAAATTGATTTTGGGACTTCTCTGATATCAGAGGAGTCTAAAAAAAATAAAATTGAAATTTTCTAACACTTTTCATTTTTGAGCATATTTTAATATTTTTAATAATTAAAAAAATAAAAATCATAAAAATAATAAAAATCATAAAAATATCATATTTGGTCCCCTAATCACTTAGGAATAAACCAAATATTTTTCCCAAACCTCAAAGTAAAGATATTGAATTTTAAATGCTTAAAACAATTTTTGAATTAAAAAATTGATTTTCCAACCTTTTTAGTAAATTAATTCTAATAAATCAAAGAAAAATCATAAAAATATTAAATTTGTTTCTCTGACTTTCTTGAGGTCAGAGGATTTTTGAGAAATATAAAATCCATTTTACAACTTTTATTTTATTTTATAATTAATTAACACTCTAAAACTTAAAATAATTCTAATAAATAAAATATAATTCAAAAAAATCACCAAAATTGGTCCAAGTGGTCCTCTAATCATTAGGAATGTCCCATAATTTTCTTAAGGACAAAAATTTCACCTTGGTCATGTTGATGAATTTTCTTTGAAAATCCCTATTTTCCATTAAAAATAATTATATAAATAAATTAAATTCAAAAAAATCACATTTTTCTCCTCTAATGTCTTAATTGACATGTGAGTGGAGTGGCATAAAAATTTTATGTTCATTTAAGCTTAATATTAATGAGTTATAAAATAAATAAGCTTAAAGGGGCATAAAGGTAATTAAAAGATTTTAACCCCTAATTAAAACTTTAGGTTTAATCAACATGGGGGTAATGTATCTGATATTAGTCTTTTCTTAGATGATTGAAACTTTGGGAGCTTGAAGGGTAGAAACCCATTGATCACTTTAATAAACCCAAAAATGAAATTTTAATTAATTGAGTAATTTAAATTTTGGAAGATTAATTAAAATTGGATTATTAAAATGGGGATATAACTTAAGAAGATATTAATTATTTAATTTAAAAATCCCTAAATAAATCACTTAATAATATTTAACTCTTAAACTTAAGAGGATAAGTGGAATTAATAATTAAATGAATAAAAATAAATAATTCTTAATTTGACTAAAACCCACACCATTAAATAATCTAACAATTGGTTAAAACCTAAAATGTTAAATAATTAAAAAACTAAATTAAAATATTTGGAACTAATTAAGAATCATTTCAAAACAAACTTAAATCAAATTTGCAAATTTTAAATAATTTTAAGATAACTTACCTTAAAACATGATGTAAAAATTAAATTAATTGATATCATTTATAAAAAGTTTAACTTAAATGAATTAAACACTATTCTAAATTTAAAATCATTGATTAAAATTTCATAATTAAATCACATTAAAATAAATCATCAACTTTAACTTCAAATCATTAAAAAAATCTTTAACAAATTAACTTGCCTCTAAAAGCTTTAAATTATTATAACTATTAAATGAAGCGTTAAGTGACATGTCAGCTCACTCATAGGATAATCAAACATCCTAGTTCACTGAGCAAAGAAACAAAACTTAACTAAATTAAAACGTCTCATTGAATGATAGGGAATACCTCGGATGATATAACCCACGTGTTGCTAACGAGATTTCCCACGGTCTAAATGAAAGTGTGGAACTCATTCAGTTGAGTTTAGCAAATTCATCTGGACTAAGTGAATTCGATGAAAATAACGGTGCCGGGATGACGGAACCGTGGGATCTTAATCGGTTTTGTTTAAACAACTTTAAGATTTGTTTTAATTAAAACACTAAAAGACATTTGGACTTTAAGATTTCTGAACCATAACACTTCTCTCATCTCTTGATTTTCATCTTCTAAAACTAAACCTCTGCAACAACAAGGAGCTTGTAGCATAGTGGGCAGCACAGCCATCTTTGTCAGCAAAACTTGTGTCTACTTCAACAAAACATTCCTTAGAATTAAATAACCAACCTATAGGTCTTTGAGGTAGTTTGCCTAGTGCAACATAAATCCTCAATTTTTTCGTTAGGCATTTGCATAATCATGTTATGCAGACTAAGCCTTAACCGGTCTTAAGAGTCCGAGGTAGTCGTTTGGTACGACATAAACCCTTACATCTTCGAGGCTATTTGTATGATTGTGTCATACGAATATAAGTCCTAATTAACTAAAACTGGCAGGATGAAACATCAAATAAATTCTTCTCAAAATCAAAGCCAAATAGTAGGTTAGTTGGGAAGTCACCGAAGTTCACTTCAGATCCGTGACATCCACTACTTCTCTTCCTTTGGATTCCGAAAAATAACTGTTCCTAATTTGATCCATTCCTAATTGAAATTTCCAAAATCCAATATATTTGAAACCTTAAACTTTGAAATTTCTTGAAAGCATAAACCACTGATCTTTATCAAGAGTTTTCTTAAATGATTCCCTTCATTTAAGATGAAATTAACTATAGGGGATTGCCCTTATAGGGAACTTTAAGAACCCAGGTAATATAAACCCTGCTTAATTCCTTTATGTTAAGCAGGGGAATTTGTCGGCTTATAATATTAGTTCGCGGACCAAACGGATGTCACAAATCTTCTAGTTTAATTAATCGAGCCCCATCATCAAGCAGTGTGTTTATTCTTCAGAATAGATACACGGTTTGTGATGCGGTGCTCGTTTATATAAACTATTTGGGATGTGAGATCGGTTTGATTTTTCATATCTTAAAATTTTCAAACTTAAAATTATTTTCAAAAAAAATCAAATACTACTTTTCAAATTATATATTTAAATTAAATTAAAAAATTTGCCGACAACTTCTGTAGGCGACCTCCTTTTCAAAATACGACACTCAACCTAAAAATATGCCGACAACTTTCTGGCGACTCTGCTGGGGACTAGTTCCTCTCTCCATTTTGATCGGATGGTTTGATTTCATAAATCGGTCGTAATTCCATGCCCTTGTGCGGCTTATTTTTTTAGGTCGTATGTTTTATTTTGAAAAGGGGTCGCCTAACAGAAGTTGTCGGCGAATTTAAATTTTAAATTTAATTTAAATATATTTATAATTTAGAAAGTAGTATTTGATTTTGAAAATAATTTTAAATTTGAAAATTTTAAGATATGAAATCAAACTGATCTCACATCCCGAATAGTTTATATAAACGAGCACCACATCACAAACCGTGTATCTATCCCGAAGAATAGACACACTGCTTGACGATGGGGCTTGATTAAATAAACTAGAAGATTTGTGACATCCGTTTGGTCCGCGAACCGATTTTGTAAGCCGACAAATTCCCGACTTAATATGAAAGCATTAAACGAGGTTTATATTACCCGGTTTCTTTAAAATTCCCTATAAGGGCAAGCCCCTATAGTTAATTACATCTTAAGTGACGGGAATCACCTAAGAAAATTCTCGATAATAATCAATAATTTCGCTCTCAAGAATTTCAAAGTTTAAGTTTTCAAAGGATTGAATTTTGGAATTTCAATAGGGAATGGATCAAGTTTGGAACATTTTGTTTTGAGAATTCAAAGGAAGAAAGGTAAGAGAAATTACGGATTCGAAGTGAACTTCGGTAATTCCCCGACTATCCTATTGTTTGGCCTGAGTTTAGGAAAGTCCTAATATTTATTTAAATGTTTTGATCTTGTCAATTTTAATTAATTAGGACTTATATTTGTATGATAAAATCACACGAAATAGCCTCGAAGATGTGAGGGTTTATGTCGTATCGGACGACTACCTCGGAATCCTAAAACCGGTTAGGGCTTAATTTACGAGTGCAAATGCCTAACAAAAGGTCGAGGATTTATGTCGCACTAGTGCAAACTACCTCGAAATCCTATGGCTTGGTTGTTTAATTCTAAGAAAGTTTTGCTGAAGTAGACTCGGGTCTTGCTGATGACGATGGTCGTGCTGCCCACCATGCTCCGAGCTCCTTGTTGTTGCAGAGGTTTTAGTTTTAGAAGTCATAAATTAGGGGATGAGAAAAGTGTTTTGGTTTAGAAGAAATCTTAATTTCCAAGTGTTTTCAATACTTTAATTAAAACAAATCTTAAAGTTGATTATAACGACGCCGGTTAAGATCCCACGGTTCCATCCTTCCGGCATCATTATTTTTATCGGATTCACTTAGTCCGTATGAATTTGCTAAACTCAACTAAATGAGTTCCACACTTTCATTTAGACCGTGGGAAATCCCGTTAGCAACACGTAGGTTACATCATCCGAGGTATTCCCGATCATTCAACGAGACGTTTTAATTTAGTTGTAATTGTAGTTTTGTGTTCTGTTTGTGATTAAATTTTGAGTTGTTTTATATTTTGAAATGTTGTGGCAATGAATTTTATCTTGCAATGACTTTTAATTTAGTTTTGGTTTCAGTTTTAGGGGCTATCCTAAAGGTGTGAGTTTTCATGCAACAATTGTTTATCATGCAAGAAAAGTAAGTGCAATGCAGTTAAATAAATTGCAATAATGTAAATTGCAAGAAAGTAAATTGCAATAACATAACGAGCGTACTCGGAGGGTCTTCCCGTCATCCCAAGCCGCACTTAAAACACAATTAGAATATTTAAGCAAGTTCCTAGGTAAAGCTAAGGGAAGGGTTATGGTTTTCTACCAAATTCCTAATCCTATAGCTAGTCATTTTCTATGACGTCCAGGTCTTTGTGTTTTAGTCTGAGGACGATTTTCTTCATCAAAGAACAATTAAGTCCAATTGTTCTTATAAATGTCCTATCATATTGAGGAAGTGCTTAAGAATAATCTTAAACATCTTTTCAATATTTCTAGGATTGTTTTAAGTCCAAATGAATTTAATTATATAAATGAATTAATCGTCCGTGGATTCAAGTTTTGTTAACTTGCTCAGTTGAACTGAGACATTTGAATATCCTATAAATGAAGTAACATTTCATTTAATATTCTGTTTAGGAGTTATGATAACTAAAGCTTTTGAGGGTAAATTGGTGTTCAAATGGTTTGTGATTTAGTTTAATTTCCATTAATGGGTTTAAATTTGGAATAGTGTTCAAGTTATTTTAGATTTATTTTGAATTCTTTATGTCTTTGGTGATGTTATATTTAATTCAACTTAATTTAATTTAATTTAATTTAATTGAGTTTTAATTCTATTTAATTCAATTTAATTCAATTTAGTTTGATTTGATGTTACATTAAATTAATTTGATTTGATTTAATTTTAATTTAATTTGATTTAATTTAATTTAATTTTTAATTTAATTTAATTTAATTTAATTTAATTTGATTTAATTTAATTTGTTTATTTAATTTATTTTAATTTGATTTATTTAATTTAATTTAATTTAATTTGATTTAATTTAATTTAATTTTTAATTTAATTTAATTTAATTTAATTTAATTTAATTTAATTTGTTTATTTAATTTATTTTAATTTGATTTATTTAATTTAATTTAATTTAATTTGATTTAATTTGATTTAATTTAATTTGTTTATTTAATTTATTTTAATTTAAGTTAATTCAATTCAATTTACTTAATTTAATTTAATTTTTTAATTTAATTTTTATTTTTTTTAATTTTAATTAAAATTTTAAAAGAGTTTAATAATTTAATTTTAGTTTAATGATTAAGTCTTTTAATGTTTTGAATTTGAGTTATCATTTTAATTAAGAATTGAATATTAATGAGATGATTAATTTAGGGATTTTTAAATTAAAGAATAAATCTCTTCCTAATAATATCCCTATTTTAATAATTCCAATTTTATTATTCTTCCAAATTTAATCAATTATTTAATTAAAGTTTAATCATTTTAAAATTGTTTAATGGGTTTCTATCCTTTAATTATTTAAATTTCAATCATCCAAATTAAATTAGGATCAAAAATTGTACTTGCTAATTTTTTTATTAAACCTAAAGTTTTAATTAAGGATTAAGATTTTTAAATACCATTTTTTTACCCTTTAAGCTTAATAATTTCATAACTCACTAAATTGAACTCAAATGAACTTAAAATTTTTATGTGACTCCACTCATATGTCAATAAAGACATGAGAGGAGAAAATGTGATTTTTCTGTATTTAATTTATTTATATAATTATTTTTGGTAGAAAATAGAGTTTTTCAAGGAAAATTTAAAAACATGACCAAGGGAAAGTTTCTATCCTTAAGAAAATTAGGAGATATTACTAATGACCAGAGGACCACTTGGACCAATTTTGGTGATTTTTTGAATTATATTATTTTTATTATAATTATTTTAAATTTTAGAGTGTTAATTAATTTAAAAATAAAATAAATGTTGAAAAATGAATTTTATATTTTTCAAAAATCTCTCTAATATCAAGGAAATCAGAGAAGCAAATTTTGCAATTTTCTGATTTTCTATGATTTATTATAATTATTTTAATGAAAAAGCTAGAAAATATATTTTTTTAATTTTAAAATTACCCTAAAGCTTTAAAATTTAATATCTCACTAAATAGACCTAAGAAAAATATGGGGTTTGTTCCTAAGTGATTAAAATTCAAAATGTGACATTTAGGTGAATTTTATTATTTTTGTGATTTTTATTATTTTTTAATTATTAAAATATTAAAATAATATTAAAAAATCAACTTTTTTAGAAAATTGAAATTTTAATTTTCATAAATTCTCCTAATATCAGAGAGGCTCCAAAACCAATTTGGTGAATTTTTAAAAAGTATTTTGAAAGTTATGAATTTTTAAAGTTTAAATTGACTAAATGGCTTAATCAACCCATTTAGTAGGGCTAACCAAGTCCAATTGACCTCAAATTTTTATGGTGGTTTTCTTTGATCCTAAAGGTCAGTGGAGAATTGATTTGAAGTCAATTTAATATATGGTTAGCTCTAATTAATTAGAGACCTATTTTGAGTGTTTAAGCCAATTAGGGTTGTTTTAAATGAACTAACTCAAAACCTATTTTTCCTAGGGTTCTCTGGTCATAAGGAACATCATCAAATTTTCCTAGAATTTATTTCACAACATGCTATTTATTGGAATTAAAATACTCAAAACAAGTAACATGAATTTGAAAAATCAATAACTCTTCATAGGGATGGCCTCCGACTTTGGAAAATTCAGGAATGTTCCCAAATTCAAAGGCTTCAAAAGCCCTATGGTCTCATGCCATGGTGAATTGTATACATGCATGGAGAATTAAAAGTATGCAGAGAGTAAATAAATTATAAAAAATAAAATACTTGATGAAATTAAATGATTTATTTTCCACATTATTCTCCTCTGTTCACTGAGCAAGAGGGTATTTTTATTTTATTTTTCTGATTTTTCTACACAAAGTTATGAATTTTTGAAGTTTAGGGAATTAAATAAATAGAAAAAATCCATAATTTTCTATTTATCCACGCGGCGCCGCGTCAACCTCGGCGACTCCGAAACGCCGCGTGGCGTGCTCCCATTCGACGCCGCCATCTGACTCAGCGCTCCCGGGGCCCGCTGTATCGTTCCTTCTTCTGATCCGACGTGATCCTGGCCGTCCGTCCGCGCATGTATTAAATGAATGGCATCCGTTCATCGTCCCCAAGTGTCCTCACCCGAGAGCCGTCCACACTAAATCCCTAATATCTCACTCGATACTCAATGGATTTTCATGTTCTTATGCTCTCATGGATTCGTCTTGAAGAGACGAACACATCTATACGGTTATCATGCATTGAAATTAAAGCATTTGAAATGGAGAATCTCCAGAAGCTCGGGAAGAAGAATTAGCTCATACCTTTGCTCAGAGAAGTGTGGCTTCAATCTGAGAGTTTTTGCACCTTCGATTGGATCCTAGCAAGCTCCAGATGAAGTCTCCTGGTCTGGTGAATTGTCTAGGTTGGATTTCGACCACAGCCGATCATAAAGCTTGAAGGTTGGAGCAACTGGGAGGCCTGGAGATGGGGCTTTTACTGGTGGACACCTTCCCTTGGTCTGGTGAAGGTGTAGAACCAATCAATTTGGGGATTGGCTCACTGTGGAGAAGTGTCCTGGTTTTGGGTGGAATTTCAGTCGAGAAATTGGGTTTGTCGATGGGGATCGGGGCAAATCGACACCGGGGATCAACTGCTCTAAGGGTGGAGAAGGTTTGGAACAATTTTGCGCGAGTTTCGGCAAGGTTTATGCAACTCTCCACTCATGGCCGTGAGGGGGTCGGGTTTAAATAGAGGTGGCTGGAGAGCCTCCCAGGGATGGCGAAGGGTTGGGATCAACTGCTCTGGTCATGGGAAGAACAGCCATGGTGGCCATTGGGCATGGGGCAGCTCGAGCAAGGTGGAATTCCAAAGTTTGGCTCCTCCCGAGGTCTCGGCCATGGTGTTTTCCGGCGATCCGGGCGGCTGGCCAGCGAGCATGGGTCACCTTCGGGGTCGTGGAGTCCGGGGCTCGAAGTTGGTGAAATCAATCGGAGTTTGACATGTGTAAAGGCTTTGAATTAAAATGGAATGGAGAAGGGGTCATTTTGGCTTCAATTTGGTCAAGCCATTGGTTTGGGTTGGGTGCACCTCCCCATGGCCTCGATTTTGGGCTGAGAGGATCGGTTGGGTCGCCAAGAGAGAATGGTGTGGTCTCTATCCATGATGAGGTGGCTAAACATGGTTTAGAGTGTGTCATGGATAAGGTTAAAAAGCTTAATGAAAGATTAGGAAAGGAGCCCCTCCTTTTACCATTAATGGCATGGTCACATGCCAAACTTTCATGGCTCCATATGGCTTGTGAATGGCTCATCCTTGGCTCCATTTGGCTTCGGGAAAAGCTTGGGTCAATTTCATAAAAAGGGATTTAAGAAAATTTTGATATTTTGATGGGAATTTGTATGTGGCTTGATTTGGAATTGTTTAATTGATGACTTTGAAACTTAGGGGCAATTTTGATTAAATGGATGATGAGGAGAAGTGCCATGTGGGCTTTAGATGAATTTGGGCTTTTGAATTTGAAGGAAGTGGGCTTTTAGGAAAGTTTAAGGGGAATGGGCTTTTTGATTTTAGGATGGGCATTTGGGTGAAGATTTTGTGAAGGACCTTGTCAAATAAGTGTTATAATTGGTTTAGGGATGTTCTATGAAGGGCTTGGAGTCAATTTAGTGTGATTTGGGGTTGAATTGGTTTGAATTTGGGTTTATTTGGTAAGTGGGCCTATGTAGGTCAAATTGGGCTAACTTGGGCCAATATTGGGCTAGGGTTAAAATTGATGTAAAATTAATGTTGAGAAATATTTATGGGAGTGTTTCAAAGAGGTTTTGACTTTGGTTGGGCTTTGATTTTAGGGTTTGGGCTCATTTGGGTTAGGTTTGGGTTTAGGTCAAAAATGGGCCTTTTAGCTTTGGGTTGAATTTGAGTGGGGTTTGGGTCTAAATTTTGGGCAAATAATGTTAGTGTTTTATTTGTGGGAATGTTAAGGAAGGTTTAAAAAAGATTTGAGGTTAATTGGAATTTGAATTGGGTGAGTTTGGGTTAGGTTTGGGTCATGGGTCCAAATTGGGCTTTAAGGCCAAAAGTGAAATTGGATCCAAATGTCAATCAAATTGGACTTGGATTTGGTATATATTGGTATTGGGAATGTTGAATTGAAGTTTAGAATTGAACTGGACCAGAATTTGGGTCAATTGGGTAGGTTTGGTTTGACATTGAGTTCACTTTGGGTTAAAATGGGTCAAATTGGGGTTTTTTATAAAAGTGGGGTAAATTGACAAAATTGACCCAAGGTGTAGTTGAACAAAATGAAATTGGGAATATTTAGGATTTTCTGGAATTTTCTGGGAATTTTCTGAATTTTTGGATTTTTGGGTCAAGAGGGGTATTTTGGGTATTTGGAGGGTATTGGGAGGTATTTTTGGAATTTTTGGTATTTATTGGTATGGATGATCAATTTGAGTGATGTGGAAATGTTTGGGAATGATTTTGGAGAATTTTGGGTGATTTGGAAATTTTTGAGAAATTTGGGTAATTTCGAGGTTTTGGGTAAAGTTAGGCGGGTGTAGGGTCCTGGGGTCAAAAATTGAAAATTTGGGAAATTGAAGATTGGGTGGATGTAAGTGGAGTGAAATCATTTTGGTTGAGCCATGAAGCCATATCAAGCCCACATGAGCCATGAAGGGACTCATTTGAGGCATTCACTATGTTGTTCCTAACCTCTTGCCGAGGGCTTAGGGGTTAAGGACCATCCATGTGAATCACCTCCATGAGTCAGGAGGTCAAGTTGGGTATGGGTGTGTTTTAGGAAGTGTGTGAAAGTGTAGTGTATAAGTGTAGTGTGTGTGTAAGTCAGCCCCTTCACCATACCAGGCCACCCAGGGCAGTCCTAAGGCCAAAGAGTCCTATAGGAACTCATCCTTAAACTTCCACATTTGATTTCAACCCTACTAGGTAATTAGGGGTCTATAGTCGAGTTTGTGGAGTTTAAAGGGAGTTAAGAAGTGGTCCGAGTTTCTAAAAGGTGGGTCCCAATTCTAGTCCTCTAAGATAGTCGAAGGAAAAGCCTAAGGCTAGATCCTAAGCACTAAAAAGAAGAAGAGAAGACCTCATCAAAAATGAGGTCAACAGCCCCTAGTGGATCAAACTACCATTCTTCCGTTGACGTATCTTGCTCATTTCTTTCTTGAACAAATATGATCGACTTTTATCGGATTTTGGAGCCACTGTTTAGACACTCCTAAGCAGAGAGGTTCCGAAATCCTCCTTTTGATACCTCTCCGGAGAGGCGAGGTAGACCCCCAATAGGTGTTAGTTTAGGAGTCGTCCTTCGGGTTGGGAAATCCTACTAGATTTTCCCTTCCTTTCTGAGCTCTGGATTGTGACCTTTACCCTCTCTAATCTCCTCTCGTTTTTAATGAAAAAACTAACTGCCCAACAAACAAAATCTCTTTTAATTAAACTTAAATAAATTGTGTTCGGACTCTTTTTCTATTTTTTTCTTTTCGTCCTGACGAAAGAAGCATAATTCAGGACTGATAGTCAAAACTTGCCTTACACAAGATGCCTGCCCTGAAGATGATCTTCTCTTTCACCAACGGACTTGACTTAGCTGTCTACCAGGAAGAGCTGCCTAGCGATGCAATCATCTGCTTCGGACAAGGGTTTTACAATACGGACGTTCAATTTACCGATGTTACACTTTTCACACTGATGAACAAAGTGCCTGAGACTGAAGAACCTATGATTAAGTTTAACCTGAAGTCAGCTCAAGATATCCCTCCCCTGCAGAGAGCACCAGTTGAAGGGAACGCTGTTGTTTACATAAAGTTGACTGCTACCCCCGTAAGCTGTCGTCTCGACCCCACAGATCTGGTCATTACTGCACCTACCCCGGTTCCTGCCAAACTGAAAGGAAAGGAAGTACAAGTCAGTTATGAGCCTGTCACCGTGGAGGGTTCAGACTTCACTGAGTTACAGTCTATTTTTGAGATAGGGTCTGGTTCAAAATATAGGCCCTTAAACCGAACACAGAGGAGGAATAAGAACAGGAAGTTTGCTAAGATCAAGAAGGTCAGAGAAGCTGAAGCCGCCTGTCTTGAAGAAATCCCCAAAGAGAAGGAGGAAGAACTGCCAGAATACTCACCACTGTTGGAAAGAAATAGAGTCCACCCTCTCTCTGCTACATCTGATGAAATAGATGCCAGAAATATCGTCGTTGTGTTTCCCCAGCCTATATATTACAGTGATAGTCAGAGGAAGAAGAGCAAGGCTACACAGCTCACCCGATTGCGTGCGGTGGTCGAGAAATTAGCCAGAAAAGAAGGAGGTCCTGTATCAGAGATTCTGAGAAGAATGGGACGAGTTCAGGTTAAGTCTCGCCTCAGTCCTCGAGTAGAGTCCACTACAGTACCTGAAAGACCAAAGAAAAAGGTACGAGCTAGAGAGGAAGACTCACCTGTTGTTGTATCGGGTCTCTATATTAGGGAGGACACCACCTACTTACGCACTGTCGACAGACCAGCCAGTCCTAGGCCTTCTGCTACAAGAAGGATGGTGTGGCAACCTATTATTGCTGAACCAATACAAACACAACTTTCTGGAAAGAGAAATCTCACTGAAGATCCCAGATCTGAAGAGAGTGTCGCAGTAAAGGAAACTCCTGAAAGAGAGGTTCAACAGTCGTCTCCTAACGACCATGAGATCACTCAGAAAAGGCTACTTGAGGATGCCATAGGGCAGCTGGCCCACTTTTTAATGTTTACAAAAATATCAATGACACCAAAAACTTGATCCCGTTTAATATATATTTAATTTTATGATGGAATGTATAATGTGGATTCTACGCAAGTAGACGTATCGTATCAAGTAATACAGGGCTCTAGTGGAGTCCTGGTTATCGATCCCACAGGGAAGTTTTAAAAGATTTGTAACAGCTAAATTTAAAAGGATTTACTTACTAATATAGAATACAGAATTTGGAATACTTAACTAAAGCGATCTAAAGTAAACTAATGCTTTAAATAAAGTTGATTTAAAGATTTCAGAAAAAAGCATCATTCCCCTTGTTTTTAGAAACTTATGTGAATGATGAATTCAAATAGATTTTTTTAATGTATTGTGAGAAATAGGAGCATTCCTATTCTTTACCCTTTGGTTCAGGTGCAAAGAACATTGACTAGTCCTATCTTGATTACTAAATCGCGGCTAGGCTGAGAGGATACTGGCTGTCACTTCAGAGCTCCCACATTCCCCTCACCTGAGGGCTAACATCTACACTTCAGCTCTCAAACAATAGGACCAAATTGAATATTTTAGTCTGTCACACTAAAATGTTCAATTCTACGTCCGATAAATTATATTTCCCTATTTATTTGCACCCTCCTTCTAAGGCTTTTGACTTCCCTGAATATTGGATGTAATCTTTACTATAGTTGATAATTCAACATATTTTAACAATTCAATTGGCCAGATTGAAAGTAAATTAAGTTTTAAGTAAAAGATTATCACAATTTATTTTAATATATTAGGCACTTCTATTTAATTTCATCAATTCACATAATTTCATAAACAAGGAGAAAGACTAAGTAAACTACTCAGAATGCATGGAAATTAAACAAAGCATGGATTTCATATAAAGTTAACAACAATAAATAAAGATACTTATCTCAATTTCCTTCCCAAGCAGACTCCTTGAAGTTCCTTTGACTTTTCCTTCTAGTACAACACACTTCTCAACTCACTACTTACACTTACTCACACTAAACTTCAACTTAGACTCGAAAGCACACTAATAGAATGCTCTAAGTCTCCTAAAATAGACACACCACATACTAAAATTCGTCCTCTATTTATAGAGGTAGACAAAGGTCCAGGGGGTACTTAAGCACCTCTTTAAAAAGCGTCCAGGTTCAATGTATCTGGCATTTTGAATTGTCTCACCGTCGGCGAGAAACGACCTCGCCGTTAGCGGGGCTTCTAGAAGGTCTTCAACCGCGCGATCTCGCTGTCGGCGGGCTCGGGCTCGCTGTCGGCGAGGTAGTTGCAAACCTTTAATAAATCCTCTTTATAATCTCGCCGTCGGCGGGCTCGATTTCATCGTAGGCGACTTAGTTCATTTTGCATGTATTTCTTCCTTTTTGATCCAAATTTGCTCTATTTTATGCTTTTTTTCTTCCATCACTTATAAATCTTCGTTCCTGCAATAAAATAGAGAAAATACCTTTCTTTAAGGTGTAATTTCATAAAAAATAGGTATGAATTTCTTAACATATTTTTCTGTGATCAAAATCCCCTAAACTTAATTATTACTTGTCCTCATGTAATTTTTATACTAAATAAAAACAATGATTTTTGTAATAGAATTTTTTTTAATTCAAATAAACTATGAATTAAATTTAAATAATACTATAGTAAAGTTAAATAGAAATATTTTTAAGTAATTAAATTAACTTTATATATATAAGATTATTTAGTTATTAGATCTAAGATTTCTAGCTCGCTATTTATTTCAGGAAAAACTATATTAAAAAGAGTAATTTACTTAAGATATTTAGATGATAGGAAGTTAAAGAAAACACTATTTAGTAAAATATTAATCCATATATATAAGTTTAGAAATATATTTGAGTTTTACCCTTTAGGTTGATTCCATTGAAGCCAATTTTTTATAAGGCATCTTCTCAAGCTTCTCCTCACTTATATTTTTTTTCTTTTCTTTTCTTTTCTTTTTTTTTCTTTTTGGATTGATTTTCAATCCTTCTCTTTTTCTTTTTCAAGTGAGAATTACTATATCTAGATAGCCTGTTAATAATTTTGAACTTCAACTTTCTCTTCATAAATTTGAAACTTAAAATATTTCTTTGCTTATATGTATTTTATAGCCTTTACTTCATTGAGTTTCAATCTCTTCTTTTTCACCTAAATTCTTAAGAATTTCAATTTTATAAAATAGTTTCCCTTACTTTAAATAGTTTACTATATTCTTATTCCTTTTAACCAAATATCTTATTCTATTAAATTAATTTGGATTTCTTGAAATATTCTATTCAACTTTCTATAATAATTATATAAATTAATTCAAGTTACAAAATTAAAAATTATTACAGAAAATCAAATAATAATAATGTTTTTAAACATAGAAATTGAGAATAATTTAATAATTAAATTTGTATTTTTCCTCCCCCAAACTTAAATTTTTCTATCTATTTCTAAATGGTGAAAAGGAAAATATACAATGAATCATACCTTTGAGCTTTAAGTATTTCTTTTCCTTGAAATTTTTGTAGGCTTTTTCATTATTTAAAGAACCTGTATTGTTAGTAATCTTCCATATATATAGTATTTAAAAGAGAGTGCTGGGTAAAGAAATTTTTAAATAAGTATAAAAACACAAATAGATTAAAACTTATTCTACTATTACACATCCAATCAACTGGTTTACTAAAATAATCTAAAATTAAAGTTCACAATTTATAAAACTTAAACAACACATTTAAAGAAAAACTAACATACTACCTTAAAGAGAATTTGCATACTAATTTAACATATATAAAAAGTCTAACATAACAGCTTAAGTAATTTAAAACAAATACACCAACTCCACAGTCCACATAAAGTACATAACAATTACACACAAAGTAATAAAGTTCTTAAAATAACAATTAACCTAAACAAACCAAATAAAGTCTCTAATCTTCATCATCAAAATCCCAAACTATATCATCTCACTAATCTCCAGGCTGAGAAGGCTGAGCAGGCTGATATTGTGTGTAGCGGGGGCATTCAGGAAAGACAACATCTAATTCACCTCTCCTGTAACGACGTTTAGCCTCATAATATGCTATTTCGTATTTTGAATGTCGTTGGAGATATTCACTATCATAATCATGTCTTCTCTCCAAGCCTCCAATCCTTTGATCAATATGCTCCAGTTTTTCTTCTACTTTCTCAAAAATTTTTTGCTGTAGAGTCATCTCATTCATCAAATCTTGAAGGGTAGGAGTACTATAGGGAGGTGGGTCAAACTAGTAGAGGGAATATCTCTACTTGAAGAAGGTCCATAGTTCCTTGTCCTAGATCTCCATCCTTCGTGGGATTCATATTTCTTAATATTAGCCAGAGTAATGGGTTTCATAGGCTCAACCCATTCCTCATCATCTCTTGCCACTACCCCAGATAATTGGCAGAGTGCATAGATAAGACCAGGATGTCCTAGTCCTCCTCCACTTTCACTTCTTGAGGTGACTAATATATTCATATAAATTATACTTCCCACATTAATACCTTTTTGGTTCTGAATACAGAAATTCAGAACTGCTCTATCTCTTGTGACCTCACTATGGTGGTAAGTAGGTAACAAAGTAGAACAAATAAAATAGTGCCAGGCTTTTGAAGTTGCATTTAACATAGAAAGAGGAAAATTTACCCTTTCCGCTGCTTGATCTTCCAGACGCCTTTCCCATCAGTGAGAAAGTCTATAATTTCTTCCAGTGGTCCTTCCATCGTCCCAAAAGTCTCGTACTTGCTAAGATGCAGATCACGAACTTCATGGAACAAGTTTATCCTTGCAACATTAAATTCTACCAAAAATCCCCGTACCTTGATTGGTGCATCATCAATTGTAGTCAAACTAGGATAGAACTCCTTAACTACCTCCACAGCTGCTCTGTATGAAACATAGCAAAAATTCTCCCATCCTCGTTCCTTTATTACTCGCTCGACCTCTCCTCCTGGATTCTAAAAACTCGATCTTGAATGTATTTTCTTGATTGAATGTTGTGAAAATATCTTGATTGTGCTTTCACATTCACAAATCGGGTTTCATCGTAATCCAACCGTCGCTTTTGTCGTGGAGCCATTTTTTATCTGTGAAATTTGCAAAAAATCTTACTAAACTCCCAAATATTACTAAGATGGCTTCCTATAACATCTAAAATCCATTTAAATCAATTTCCATGAATTTCTTTCAAGTATTTTCTCCACATTTCGAATTTTTTTCAAAATTTCCCAATGTAGAAGAAATCCATGGTTTAAATCAAAAATTTTTGCATAGGAGTGAAGCACTTACCAAGGGAATATGAAATCCGGTGTTAAAAAGTGTTGAAATCGCCTCAAATCCAAGATTTCACAAGCCCTAGGTCAGTTTTTTCGAAGTTTTGAGGAAGGAGATGATGAATAGTGTCAGTTGATGGGTCAAATATAGGACTTTTTGCTATCTCGCTGTCGGCGAGATTTTTTTACACCGTCGGCGAGCTAATTAATTTGACAGAGGCAAAAGTTTCGGGAAAAATCTGCGGACAGCGAGATCGTTCTCGCTGTCCGTGAGATTTCCCTAGCTGTCGGCGGGATAATTCTCACCGTCGGCGAGATCCCAATATTTTAAATTTTTTAAATTCGTCAATCATTTTCAACCTCGATTCGCCCTTAATCAATCTTCTGATCACTTAATTTAATAATTTAGTATGAAGATTAGATACTTATACTCACAAAAAGTTCACACAACACAAACAATATAACTTTATATATGAAATCCATGAGACTTACAAACTTCACACTAACAACTAACAACATACTTAACTTAAATGTCCAAATCCATAATAATCAGCATCACAATCCAAACCACTATACACTAAATGCTGAGACATAACAATTACATATAATTTCATCAAATCTGAGATAATCAAATTAAAATTCAAATCATAATAAAACCTAAATCCAAATAAACACAAATATACACAAATATAACATAAGATAGAAATCTTTACTACTCCTCAGTATCTGAACTAACATCCTCTCTGATATTTCTGATGTGACGCAGGTGCACAAATAGATTGTAAAAAAGCCTGAAAGGGAATTCTATAGTATATTCTTCATCAATCCACCCTTTCTGTCTCAATAAATGAGTAAAACTGGTCTCTAGATGTCCAGTATGATCAAAGTGCTCCTTCATCCTCCAGTCAATGTGATCAAACATATCAGAGATATTATCGATGAAATTTATCACGTTTTGCAACTCTTTCTCTAATCTTTTAATCTTTTTCAGAATGAAATTTTTTTTATCGTAAGGGGCCTTGCTAAACGATTTTTCTGTGATGCTCTGTCAGAAATAATGGTAATCTCATCATTGTTATCCAAAGTTGGAAACATATCCGTATGATCGAGTGGTTTCCATGGCAAAAGTACATTTTCCCAAGCCTCATAAGAAACTTAGATCTGGTCGCATAAAGAAAATATAGTCGATGGGTGTCCGAGTCCATGAGCCGGCCCATTCACAATCAATCCCGATGCAAACTTTACTATAATTGATCCAACATCGATAGGTAGTCCAATTTGAATACAGTAATTTAATATAGCGCATTCTTTTGAAACCTTATTTACCCTCATAGTGGGTAATAATTTTGATGAGATAAAGAAATGCCAATGCTTCGAGACAGGGTTAAGAAGTGATGTAGAAAAACTGACATACCCGTCTTCGTGCAACTCCTAATCATCAGGTTCGTCGGTCAGGTATCTATTAATCTCATTCATATTGTATTTTGAAGGAACAAAGTTTGAATAATGACAGACAGGGGTATTTTCTATAGAAAATAATTCATTTACCCTTGAAGGAGTAAATGTTACCCATCTTCCTATGACGTAGACACTTCCATTGTTGATCTCATGTAGATTAGAGTAAAACTCTTTAACTACAGGAATAACCACAACGGATGTCGTATAGCAATATACCTCCCAATGCTGCTGCGCGATCATTTCTTCAATTTTTGTGGTGGAATTTTCTACTCCTATGTTGACAAATCCCCTTTCTTTAATAAGTTACTTCTTCTTCAAAACCTTGTTGAAAATACGCTGCGCCTCCAAACTGACGAATTTTCTTTGGTTGAAAACTCTAGTTTTTGTGGTTTCTAAAAGTTCGGTGGCCATTTCGGATTGAAAGGAATGGTCTCTAGTCGTTTCTAGGGAGAAAACAGTGTAAAAATGAATTTGGGATGGTTTTCTACAAAGAAATGGCTTTAGAATCGTCCAAAACCGCACAAAAAAACTTAAGAAACCAATTTTCAACTGCTTCACCATCGGCGGGAAGTTTCTCGCCGTCGGCGAGCTAGTTATAAAACTGGTTTAAAATATGGCACGCGATCTCGCTGTCAGCTGGCGGTTTCTCGCCGTCGGTGAGCTCGTTAATAAACTGAAATGTAATTAGGCACCGATCTCACTGTCGGTGAGAATCGACCTCGCCGTCGGCGAGATTTCATAAAATTGCCCAATTTCGCTCTGGTCTAAATATTTTCTGATCTCATCATGATTCTAATTAAAAAATTGAGTAGTAAGATTTGTTTTAATAATACAAACTCACTAATTTGTATATAATTAAAATAAAAGACTACCATGGGTTGCCTCCCATAAAGTGCTTGGTTTAACGTCGTCAGCCCGACCTAATTTCTGTTAGTAATCAGGTCGACTAAGCATTAAAACCTCTTTATAATTTGGTTTTCTACCTTCGAAATATGGTTTTAATCTATGTTTGTTTACCTTAAATCTATGTCTCTGTTTTTGGATCTTCGATTTCTATAGTTCCGTATGAAAATATTTGAGTTATGGTGAAAGGTCCTAACCATCGAGACTTCAATTTTTCGGGAAATAATTTCAATCTAGTATTATATAGCAAAACTTCTTGTCCTGGTTCAAAATTTCTCTGATTAATCTTCCGATCAAGCCATAATTTCATCCTTTCTTTATAAATCCTATCATTATCATATGATTCATTCCTTAATTCTTCTAATTCATTTAATTGTATCAATCTCTTCTCACCATCTTCTTTCATATTATAGTTAAATTCTTTAATCGCCCAATATGCTTTATATTATAATTCAACTGGTAAGTGGCAAGTTTTTCCATATATAAGCCTATAAGGAGTCATTCCAATCAGAGTTTTATAAGCAGTCCTATATGCCCATAATGCAGTGTCTAGTTTTATAGACCAGTCCAATCTATTAGGGTTTACAGACTTTTCTAAAAAACACTTAATCTCTCGATTAGAAACTTCAGACTAATCCATTAGTTTGTGGATGATAAGCGATTGATATCTTATGAATAATATTATATTATTCTACTAGTTTGTGAATATATTTGTTTCTAAAATGAGTTCCTCCGTCGGTGATAATCACCCTCGGCATTCCAAATCTAGTAAAAATATTTTTCATTAAAAATTTTGAAACACTTTTAGCATCACACCTAGGTAAAGCTTACGCTTCGATCCATTTGGAAACATAATCGACAGCCTACTAATATATATGAATTTCCAAATGAAGGAATAAAAGGTCCCATGAAATCTAATCCCCAAACATAAAAAATTTCAACTTCTAATATAAAATTCAGAGGCATTTCATTTTTTCTTGATATATTTCCTACTCTTTGGCATTTATCGCAGGTTTTTATATATCTGTATACATCTCTAAATAGAGTAGGCCGGTAGAATCCAGATTGTAGAATTTTATACGCAGTTTTATCGGTCCCAAAATGTCCTCTAAAATCAGAATCATGACATTTTTGAATAATTGGTTCAGTTTCTTCATAAGGCATGTATCTTCTAATAATTAGATGTTTACATTACTTATATAAGTATGGTTCATCCCAAAAATATGTTTTAGTATCATGAATGAATTTTTTCTGTTGTTGCAAAGTTAACATAGGTGGTAAAATGTCACTCACAATATAATTTACTATATCAGCATACCAAGGTATTTTCCACTCATTTAAATTATAAAGTAGTTCATCGGGAAAAGCATGCTATAATTTCATTATCGGTATCGAGATAATTCATGAAATTCTAATCTTGATAAATGATCGGCAATTTGATTATCGGTTCCTTTTTGTTAACGATCTCAAAATCAAATTCTTGCATTAATAATATTCATCTAATTAATCTTGGTTTAGAATCTTTCTTTTGCATTAAATATTTTATAGCAGAGTGATCAGTATGCACAATACATTTAGTTCCTATTAGATAATGCCAAAATTTATTAAAAGCATATACAACTGCTAATAATTCTCTTTTAGTAACTGTATAATTTATTTCAGCATCATTTAGAGTTTTACTAGCATAATATATAACCTTAAAAATCTTATCATATCTTTGCCTAAGAACTGCTCCTGTAGCATAATCACTAGCATCACACATAAGCTCGAATGGTTTCTCCCAATTAGGTGAAACTATTATAGATGTTGTAATTAATTTATCTTTTAATAATTCGAAAGCATTCGAGCATTCGATTGTAAATTCAAATTTCTTGTCCTTTTCAAGAAGTTGGCATAGAGGTTTAGTAAATTTTTAAAAATCTTTTATATAACGTCTGGAGAATCCAGCATGTCCAAGAAAACTTCTTACCCCTTTTACCGTAGTTGGAGGAGGTAATTTAGCTATAACTTGAATTTTTGTAGGGTCTACTTCCTTGCCCTTTTCTGAAATTTTATGCCCTAATACAATGCCGCCTGTAACCATAAATTGACATTTCTCCCGATTAAGAACTAAATTAGTTTTCTCACATACTTCGAAATACTTTTTCAAGATGATTTAAGCATGTGTCAAATGATGTTCCAATTACAGAGAAATCATCCATAAATACTTCCATTCCATTATCAATTAATTTACTAAATATAGACATCATACATCTCTGGAATGTTGCAGGTGCATTACATAATCCAAAAGGCATCATTCGAAAAGCGAAAGTTCCATAAGGACTAGTAAATGTAGTTTTCTCTTGATTCTCAGGAGCAATTTGTATTTGATGATAACAGATGTATCCATCTAAGAAACAAAAATACTTATGTCCAGCTAATCTATCTAACATCTGGTCTAGAAATGGTAAAGGGAAGTGATCTTTCCTGGTGGCTGCGTTTAATTTTCTATAATCAATACATATTCGCCATCCAATAACTTGTCTTATAGCGATAAGATCATTATTTTCATTAGCTTTTATGGTCACTCCTCCTTTCTTAGGCACGCAATGAATTGGGCTTACCCAAGCACTGTTAAAAATAGGATATATAATACCATTATCTAACCATTTTAAAATTTCTTTTTTGACTACTTCTTTCCTTATCGGGTTTAATCTCCCTTGGGGATCTACTTTAGGCTTATGTTCATTATCTAAAATAATTCTGTGCATACAGATTGAAGGACTAATTCCTTTAATATCTACTAAAGTCCAACAAAAAATTTTCTTATATTTTTTTAAGGTATCTAAAAGTTTTTGTTCTTGAGATTCATTTAATTCAGATGAAATAATAACTGGTAGAGTTGAAGAATTACCTAAGTAAGCATATTTCAAATTGTTAGGTAACATTTTTAACTCAAGTTCAGGAGGTTTAATAATCGATGAAACTATATTTTTTTTCAGTGTTTTCTGTATTATCCAAAAATTCAAATTTCTCTTGAATATAATCTAGTTCTTCATTTATATTGGCTTTTTCAATTAATTCAATATTTTCTTTTTCTAATTTTTCTTCATAATATTCCTTAAAATGTTCTTTTTGTAAATGATCGAGTACTTCCATTCGAAAACACTCATAATTTTTTTCTAGTGCAGGATATTTCATTGATTTAGCAATATTAAAAGTTACTTTTTGGTCATTTACTCTCATAGTTAATTCTCCTTTCTGAAAATCAATCATAGCTTTCCCAGTGGCTAAAAATGGTCTTCCTAAGATGATAGGAATTTATTTATCTTCTTCCATATCTAAAACAATAAAATCTACAGGGAAGATAAATTTATCCACTTTTACTAAAACATCTTCAATAACTCCCTTAGGATATGTAACAGAACGATCAACTAACTGAAGGATATATCCACTTTTACTAAATTTCTCCCAATCCTAATCTCTTAAAAATTGATAGAGGCATTAGATTGATGCTTGATCCTAAGTCACACAAAGCTTTTCCATAGAATTTTTCTCCAATAGCGCAGGGTATAGTGAAACTACCAGGATCTTTTAATTTTTCAGGAAGGTTTCTCTGAATAATAGCACTACACTCTTCACTAAGTGTGACCGTTTCATTATCGGTAAATTTATTTTTTTATTTAGAATATCTTTCATGAATTTTACATAGTTTGGCATCTGTTCTAAAGCTTCTACGAAAGGAATATTTATTGTTAATTTCTTCAGAATTTCAAGGAATTTAGCAAACTGTTTATCTTTTTTATGTTGATTTAGTCGTTGAGGAAATGGTGGTAGAGGTTTTTCAACAGAAATTTTCATTGGTATTAAAGAATTTTCTAAGTTTGGATCTTGTTGATTCTTTTCCTTTTAAATTTCCACTTCATCTTTTTGACTTTCAAGTTCTTTCTGAATTCGAGGTTCTAACTCTTTTCCACTTCGTAATTGTATCGCTTTAATTTGTTCATTTCCTTTGTCTTTGGGATTTATTTTCACATTACTAGGAAATGTTCCAGGTATTCTATTATTAAGCGCGGTAGCGATATGTCCAAGTTGAGTTTCAATATTTTTAATAGCTATTCCTTGATTTTGTAATTGGTTTCCTTGTATTTGTAATTGATTTCCTTGATTTTGTAAATGTTGACCCATATTTAATATTAATTCTTGTATAGATAATTTCTTATCTTTAAATTGAGGGTTATTATTATTAAATCCGAGTGGATAACTAGGTTTATAATTAGAATTTCCTTGGTTAGAGGGATTTCCTAATGGTTGTGTTATGTTGTTCATCCATGGTTGATTAGTTGTATTATTATTCCAATTAAAATTAGGATGATTTTTCCATCCAAGATTATAATAATTCGCATAAGGATTATTGGGTCTGTTATTAATAGCATTCATAGTTTCATATGAAAGTTGAGATTCTATAAGTTGTTCAGATGAGTTTTCTTCTAATATAGTGGGAGAGTAATTCATTCCAAATTGATCTAATTTTTTAGATATAGCAGCGATTTGCGAAGCTAACATAGATATTGCATCATTTTCATGAATACTGGCTATCTTTTTAGGATTAATTCTATCAGCAGGCCATTGAAAATTATTGGTTGCCATTTCTTCGATTAGTGCATAGGCTTCATCAAATGGTTTTGACATTAATGATCCTCCAGTAGCAGCATCGATTATTGATTTAAGAGATCATACTAATCCATTATAGAAAGTTTGAATAATTAACCAATCTGGTAACGCATGATATGGACATTTCCTAAGAAGTTCTTTAAATCTCTCCCAAGCTTCATATATTGATTCTCCATCAAACTGACTAAAAGAAGTTATATCATTTCTAAACTTAGCAATTTTAGATGGTGGAAAATATTTGGATAGAGTTTTTTGTGATAACTCTCCCCAAGTTTTAATAGATCTAGGTGCTAACGAATTTAACCACATTTTAGCCTTATCCCTTAAAGAAAAAAGGAAAAAAGTCTAATAGCATCGTTAGATACTCCTTCATATCTGAAAGTATAGTTCTAAAAAACTAGCAAGATGTAAATTAGGATCTTCAGTAGGTGAACCACTAAATTGATTGTTTTGTACCATTTGGATAATTGCAGGTTTAAGTTCAAATGAGTTAGCAGCTACATCAGGTTTTTGAATAGTTAAATGAATTTAATCTAATGTAGGGCTGGCATAATCTCTTAATGGTCTCTGTTGATTGATATTTTCATTTTCAGGAATATTCGCCATTTGTGTTAAATATATAATTTCTCTTTTTATTTTTTAATTCTTTAATTGTACGCTCTAATTCTGAATCGTAAAGTATTAAATTTTTGTTTCCAAATTTACACATACAATTTTGTAAAACAAATTTTAACATAATCTGTTACTCTAGTAAATAATTTCTTTACTTCCCCGGCAACGGCGCCAAAAACGTGACCCACTTTTTAATGTTTACAAAAATAGCAATGGCACCAAAAACGTGATCCCGCTTAATATATATTTAATTTTATGATGGAATGTATAATGTGGATTCTACGCAAGTATACGTATCGTATCAAGTAATACAGGGCTCTAGTGGAGTCCTGGTTATCGATCCCACGGGGAAGTTTTAAAAGATTTGTAACAGCTAAATTTAAAAGGATTTACTTACTCATATAGTATATGGAATTTGGAATACTTAACTAAAGATATCTAAAGTAAACTAATGCTTTAAATAAAGTTGATTTAAATATTTCAGAAAAAGTATCCTTCCCCTTATTTTTAGAAACTTAAGTGAATGATAAATTCAAATAGATTTTTTTTTATTGTATTGTGACAAATAGGAGCATTCCTATTTTTTACCCTTTGGTCCAGGTGCAAAGAACATTGACTAGTCCTATGCTTGATTACTGAATCTGCTGCTAGTCTGGGAGGATATTGGCTTCAGCTCTCAAACAATAGGACCAAATTGAATATTTTAGTCTGTCACACAAAAATGTTCAATTCTACGTCCGATAAAGAATATTTCCCTGTTTATTTGCACCCTCCTTCCAAGGCTTTTGACTTCCCTGAATATTAGATGTAATCTTTACTATAGTTGATAATTCAACATATTTTAACAATTTAATTGGCCAGATTGAAAGTAAATTAAGTTTTAAGTGAAAGATTATCACAATTTATTTTAATATATTAGGCACTTCTATTTAATTTCATCAATTCACATAATTTCATAAACAAGGAGAAAGACTAAGTAAACTACTCAGAATGTATGGGAATTAAATAAAGCATGGATTTCATTTAAAGTTAACAATAATAAACAAAGATACTTATCTCAATTTCCTCCCTAAGCAGACTCCTTGAAGTTCCTTTGATTTTTCCTTCTAGTACAACACACTTCTTAACTCACTACTTATACTTACTCACACTAAACTTCAACTTAGACTCAAAAGAACACTAATATAATACTCTAAGACTCCTAAAATAGACACACCACATACTAAAATTCGTCCTCTAGTTATAGAGGTAGAGAAAGGTCCAAGGGGTACTTAAGCACCTCTTCAAAAAGCATCCAGGTTCAATGTATCTGGCATTTTGAACTGTCTCACCGTCGGCGAGAAACGACCTCGCCGTCAGCGGGGCTTCTAGAAGGTCTTCAAACCATGTGATCTCGCTGTCGGCGGGCTCGGGCTCGCTGTCGGCCAGGTAGTTGCAAACCTTTAAGAAATTCTCTTTATAATCTCGCTGTCGGCGGGCTCAATTTTGCCATCGGCGACTTAGTTCATTTTGCATGTATTTTTTCTTTTTTGATTCAAATTTGCTCTATTTTATGCTTTTTTTCTTCCATCACTTATAAATCTTCGTTCCTGCAATAAAATAAAGAAAATACCTTTATTTCAAGTGCAATTTCATAAAAAAATAGGTATGAATTTCTTAATATATTTTTCTGTGATCAGCAGCTAAGAATGGACATCCGACGGCTAACAAGAGAAAGAGGAGAAGAATTAAGGGACGAAGTGGATTCATTAGAATTTATGGATGAAGAGTATGTTGAGATTAACATGTTTGAAACACGGGCATCGTCAGCCTCGCAAGGAGTCCCGCCAGCTTTAGAAAGAGATGAGCCAGAATTAATGAGAGCACAACTTTGAGAAAAAGATGATACGATTTCCTAGAAGGAGAAAAGGTTGGAAGAGATGGATGCCGCCTTAGCCACTCTCCAGAGTCAGGCCCAGCCTCAGAAAGAAATACCCCCGGAGGTCATCCATATTGCAGACGGAGGAAAAGAGATTACATCCGTTAACGGAGTTGATCAGCTAAAGAAAGATTCTGCACAGAACATGATTCCCAAAAAGGATATTAAGAGCATGGTAGAACAACAGGTGCGAGAAGCCTTAGCTCAGTCCAAGAATGGAACATCTATTCAGATGGGTAAACCTTACCCTGAAGAATTTAATGCAGTCCAATATCCGAAGGGCTTTGTACCACCTCTATTTAAGACTTTCGATGGAACGGGAAACCCCCGGCAACATGTCGCACATTTTCGTGCTAGTTGCTGCAATGCCGGTGGGAGCGACGCCTTACTTTTCTGACAGTTCTTCAGCAGCTTGTCAAGGATCGCCTTCGACTGGTATGCAGAATGTTCGAATGGATCAGTCAAGACTTTTACAGAATTGGAAAATCTCTTCGTTAAGCGGTTTGCCGGAGCTTAGCACCACATCACCATCGGTGATCTAGTGGTGGAGCGACAAAAACCGAATGAAACTTTGGTGGATTACATACTTCAATGGAGGAACCTGAGCATGAAGTGTGAACCACAGCTTCAGGAACAGCATGCGATCGGTATCTTGCTTAAGAGTATCCATGACCAGATAGCACTTCTCCTTAAGGGATTCACCATTAAGACTTTCGAGAAGTTGCTTAGTAAGGCCGGGAGCTTGCAGGAGGAAGTGAAACAGCTAAGTTTCGTTGACAAGACTGATAAGCAGAAGCCTGTGAAAGCATTTGAGAAGAAATCTAGGACCGTCACAGCAATGGACAAAGGTAAGCAGCCAGTGCAAATATGGCTAGAGCAACCACAACAGACTTATCAACACCCTCAACAGAATTATCAGCCTCAACAGAGTTTTCAGCCTCGACCGAGTTACTAGTCGCTGCGGTACGATCAACAGCCGTCTCGTCCGCTCCATCCCTTGAAGGAACTGTTAAACAAAGAATTCCCCTTTAAGACTGAGGCAGTGGCTAAGATGTTTCTCAGCTTGATGAAGACACCCGACTTTCAGTTGCCAGAGCCCAGGAAGCCTAAAGAAGTCGACAAGAAGGATCATTCGAACTACTGTCCCTACCATCGGATGATCGGACATAAAATTGAAGACTGTTTCACCTTCAAGAATTGGTTCGAGAACAACCTTCGACAAGGGAACATAACGATCCCGAAGGAATACATGAAGGATCCCCAAAAAGGAGGTTCCGTCAATGTTATCTCGACGAAGCCTATTGTTCTGATCAACCCGTACATGACTAACGATGGATGGAGTACTGTCTGAATGAAGTCTTCAAAGAAAATTTTGGTTCACATCCAAATCGCTTCGGTGCATGCTTCAACTCAGAGTTTGAAACCTGTCGAGCCGGCACTATCGCTTGCAATTGAAGAACTGCCCTAGGAGGAGGAGAAGATCGTGGAAGAAAAGAAGACCGACGCTCCGAAGACTAGACTAGGGGTTGCTTATCCTAAGATGGTTGTTTCTAATTTGGGGGAGAAATCTCTCAAACCTCTGACTCTGTATGATTATTTGCTCGCTCCGACGGGATCTTATAATGATAAGAGTTTTGGTGTTGGCTACGTTTTGACTGTTTCTAATGATTACGTAACTAACGACAACCATTCTAATCTGGATCTAGATTTCGACACGAATAACGATTCTCAAATCATACAAAACCTATGTAACCGAAGAGATGATCAAGCTATTAATGGAATTCATGGACTGTTTTGCTTGGAATTATGACGAGATGTCAGGATTAGCTCCAGAGATTGCAGTTCATAGACTAGGAGTGGATCCCGCTGTCGTTCCAGTTAGACAAGCTCCCAGAAGAATGCGTCTAGAGATTGAACAACAAGTTATAGCTGAGGTTAAGAAGCTAATAGACGCTAAGTTTGTCCATGAAGAACAATACCCTACTTGGTTAGCCAATGTGGTACCGGTAAAAAGAAGAATGGACAGATCAAAATCTGCGTGGATTTCAGAGATTTAAATAAAGCATGCCCAAAAGACGAATTCCCACTACCAATTCCAGAATTGATGATCGACATCGCTTCAACACATGAAATCTTTTCTTTCATGGATGGATCTTCGAGATACAATCAGATAAAGATGGCACCAGAAGATGAAAAGCTCACAGCCTTCATAACGCCAATCAGAATATACTGCTACACAGTAATGCCTTTCGGATTGAAGAACGCAGGAGCAACTTACCAAAGAGCAATGACGAGGATTTTTTATGATCTCATTCACAACCAAATCGAGTGCTACGTGGATGATGTGGTCATCAAAAGCAAACTGAAAGACGATCATTTGTATGATTTGAGAATTATTTTCGAGCGATTAAGACAATTTAAGCTTAAGATGAATCCCCTGAAATGCGCCTTCGGCGTCACCTCTGGGAAATTCTTAGGATTTGTTGTTCGACATCGTGGAATTGAGTCGATCCAGAAAAGATTAAAGCTATCTTAGAAATGCCACCTACCAAAACCTTGAAACAACTACGATCCTTTCAAGGAAAATTGGCATATCTTCGACGCTTTATTTCGAACTTATCAGGTAGGTGTCAGCCCTTCTCGGCATTGGTTAAAAAGGACACCAAATTCTTTTGGGAAGAGAAATGCCAACGGGCCTTCAAGGACATTAAGCAATATCTAATGACACCTCCCGTCTTAGCAGCCCCAGTCTCGGGTAGACCATTGATACTTTATACCGCAGCTTTAGACGACTCCCTTGGAGCCCTGTTAGCCCAGGTCAATGACGAGGGAAAAGAAAATGCACTCTACTACTTAAGTCGTCGTCTGATTCCGACGGAAGTAAAGTACCGTCCGATTGAGAAGCATTGTTTAGCCCTGATCTTCGCCGCTCAGAAACTCAGGCTTTACATGCTTTCTCATAAGGTCAACCTTATTTCGAAGTTCAATCCATTGCAATATTTGATGACTCGCTCGACGCTTTCTGGCAGACTCGCCAGGTGGTCGATAATACTATTGCAATTTGATATAACTTTTGTTCCTCTTCATGCCGTAAAGGGACAAGTCCTAGCAGACTTCCTCGCAGCACACCCTTTACCTGCAGAATCGCTTCTCAATGACGATTTGCCAGACAATGATCAACGTTGGGAATTGTACTTCGATGGAGCATCTTCAGCACAGAAAGACAGAGAATCAGAAACAATAGTGCCCAATAAGGCAGGAATCAGACTAATCTTTATAACACCGGAGCAGGGATGTTAAGATACTTCTACCACTTAACAGAACCGCGTACAAATAACGAGGCAGAATCTGAAGCCCTCATAACAGGATTAGAATTAACCATTCAGATGGGTATAACAGATATGAACATCTACAGAGATTCGTAGTTGATCATTCAGCAGATCGCCGAACCGTACAAAATTCTGAAACCAAGGCTTGAGCAGTACTTTCAGTATGCCATGAAACTATTGGAGCAAATTCCGAATGTAACAATCTACAAGATTCCCAGAAAAGAAAATGCTCTTGCAGATGCATTAGCCCGCCTCGCAAAAGAGTTTTTTTGCTCACGAGATGAATCAGTTGATGTGTCAGTTCAGGGACAACAGGTCCTCTCACAGCTCGACATGGACATGATACACAAGTCAGAAAAAGAAGAAGAAACGATTCAGTGATAAGAATGAAAATGCAGAAGACTGGCGTCGACCAGTAATAGACTACTTGCAAATAGGAAATCTACCGGACGATAAGTCATTAGCCCATCAAATCAAAAAAAGAACTCTGTCTTACGCATTAATAAACAATATGTTATACAGAAGGTCTTTTGACCAGATGTGGCTAAGATGCCTGAGCGAGTCTGAGGCTCGTGAAATTGTTAGAGAAGTACACTCAGGACTTTGTGGCGCTCATCAGTCAGGTCCGAAGATGAAAATGAAGATTAAGAGACTAGGTACTACTGGCCCTCAATAATGACCGACTGCCTGAAGGTCTCCAAGAGTTATCACCAGTGTCAAGTGCATGGAGTGGTTCTACATCAACCTCCAAATGTGCTACATCCGACAATCACGTCGTGGCTATTTGAGTGTTGAGGCACAGATATAATGGGTCCAATAGAACTGCCTTCTTCAAGAGGACATCGCTTCATTCTCGCAGCTACAGATTACTTTTCCAAGTGGGCAGAAGCAGTACCGCTCAGAGAAGTAAAGGCACATCACGTGTTACAGTTCTTCAAGAATCAGGTTGTCTACCACTTCGGAGTACCGCACATAATCATTTCAGATAATGGGTCCGTGTTCAGAAGCACGAAGATCAACAATTTTGTCAGAAGACATGGGATCGATTGGCATTATTCAACGATCTACTACCCAAAAGCGAACGGCTTGGCCGAGGCTTTTAATAAAACTCTCGTCCAAATCTTAAAGAAAACCTTGGACAACAATAAAAGGAACTGGCACGAGAAGTTGTTAAAAGCCTTATGGGCCTACAGAAAGACTTTTAGGACTCCTACTCAGTCTACGCCTTACGCTTTAGTGTACGGGTCCGAGGCAGTTCTACCCTTGGAAGTTCAGCTCCCATCACTCAGAATTATAGTTGCAAACAGGATCACTACAGAAGAAAATGCCAGACTACGGATGGAAGAATTAGAAAACTTGGAAGGAAAACGACTTGGAGCGCAACATAATCTGGAACTGTATCAAGCTAAGATGATCCAGGCCCACGACAAACTGGTCCGCCCAAGGACATTCAAAGTCGGTGACTTGGTCCTAGTTCTCAAGAGACCTATTCTTGCACTTCGCAAGATATGAGGTAAATTTGAGCCGACTTGGGAGGGGCCGTTCGTGGTTGAGACAGTCTACTCAGGAGGTTCTTACCAGCTTGTGAATTTTCGATGAGAATGATTTATGCTTCCAATCAATGGATGATATTTGAAGAAGTATTACACAACTTGATGTTTCGAGGAATGAAATTTCATTCCTAGAAGCACGGGTAGAGTAATCACTTATAACTAGGTCCGAACCCGAAAGAAAATAAAAAAATCATAAGAAAAAGAATGTATTAAAGGAAAACATAGGAAATTGAAGTAATAATAAGATTTTAACTCTTCCTTTCGAGCCCAGCTCACTCCTGATCTTTTCCTATCTTCTCTTACTCTTATAAAATTTAAAATAATTAATAAGAATTTTTCATTAATGACTAATATTCTTATTGTTCTCGTCCTGAGTACAGCCCCTGATCCTTTCCTTGTTTTCTTTTCAAGGAAATGTCGAACGGGCGACTGTTCCTAAACTTTAAGGATGGCGTAAGTCTTGCACTTAACGAAGAAGAGCTGGAAGCTGATGTTATGATAGGGGTTGGCTCGGACCTTGCACGGCTAGAGTTGGAATATGAGGAAACTGCTTGGACTGCTGTGGATCCCGAACAGTGCCGTGGGAAGACAGTGATGAGGCTCAACAAGAAGGCTCCCCAAGATTCGAACAAGAAGAGAAAGATCAATATGACTAAGGAAAACAAGATGAAATCAATGATAACATCCGCAGAAGGAAAGCTTGTCAGTGCCGCTCCTACCAAGATTCAGGGAGAGAGGAAAGCCACCCTGACCCCAACTCAGAGAAGAAACAAGAATCGCCGTATCGCCAAGATGCTGAAGAAATTAACGGAAGAGCAGAACAAGTAAGAAACCCCAACGGCCATGACAGTTACCCTAAGGAGGCTAGTCCTTAAGAGCACCATAGCAGAGGTTGTGCTGGAGGAGGTTACTACAGAGCCTACACCTAAGATAGTGACGATCCCAGGAGAGCATGACGATGTGGAGCCATATATCCCACAGTACGTCACTAGACCACGACAGCTGCAGATAATTTCAGAGCACGAATTGGAGATGATCCAGAGGGTGCAAAAGCAGAATTTTGAATACTTTCAGAGAATCAGAGGCAGATATGTCAACATCCTGGAAGGACTATAACTACATATAGATGTTTTCTCTCACTATGAGCAGAGTGAAATTGTAGACTACGTCAATGAACTGAAGAAACAAGGTCGTGCAGGACGATTACGTAGCAGGACCTACTCCGAGCCAAAGAAGTGGAAACGAGGCAAAGGAAGGATTACAATCCAATTTGGATGTGTTACAACTTCGTTGATGACAGGAAAGGGAATCAGCCAGGGATACTCCGCTACGATGAAGTGGATCCAATGCCACTTTTAATTAAGAAAATGATAAAAAGGATGGTGGCTTGGCGAGTCTTACCCACTGATTGCATACCGAACAGCTGTATTATCAACATCTATGCAGAAGGAGACTACATTCTACCTCACACAGATCATCATGATTTTGTAAGGCCCTTTTGTACCGTTTCCTTCATCAACCAATGCAACATTATGTTCGGGACAGAACACCGGATAATTGGCCCCGGAGAATTCTGAGGGCCTGTGGAGATACCTCTACCGGTAGGCTCTGTTCTTGTACTACAAGGAAATGGTGCAGATGTAGCGAAGCACTTCATACCGAGAGTTCCCTACAAGCGAATCTCCATCACTTTCAGAAGTATGGATGAGAGTAAAATTTTGGTCTACTTCCAGCCAGATCCAGAAATAGAAAATTTACAGCCCTACGAGCTGTAGGCTACATAGTAGTAGCACACCTCTAAAATACACTAACGTGGGATTCTCCTCCGGAAAGTGGTTTAGAAGGTGATGATATTACCTATGTGTTTACTTTTCAAACATGGATGAATCAAACAGACAATTTTGTCAGAGTACACGGAGATATCAATGCAGTCTGTGTTCAGATATATATATGAACTTTTGTCAAAGTTTGTTCTCAGAAGAATGTCATCAGAAATGTTTTGATGGAATCACCTAATGTATCTTCAACATGTTAATGGAAATGAACTTTGTGTTTTACCTTTAGTTTTGTGCAATTTACTACAAACGCCACCAGATGAGTTTAACTCGGTCTAAAAAAAGGAAAGTTGGATGAAGAACGATTTGAATGAAATAATAATAACAAAAGAAAATTTGAATTCAAAGTCTGAACAAAACACAAACCAAAACTCAAAATAGATCAACTTAAAACTTCAAGATGTGAACCAAGTAAATCAATTAAAATCCGAATCAAAGTGAAATTTCAATCGAAAACAAAACTAAAACAAAATCAAATCACTAAAAGAAATGAATAATGAAAACAAAATTCCCGAATCCAATATCCCCAGTTGTCGGCTGTTCTCGAAACCTTTTCGACTCTCTGCGATTTCTCCCCCTTTTTTTGAGAAGGCCGACTGAGTTTACTGACACAGAACCACAAAATTTTGGATTTGGTTCTGATGGCATGTATTCATATCCTTCGACAAACAATCAATCTTCAATCAACTCTCTTGGGATGTGAAAAACTTTCATGTCTCATTCAAATCTTCCACTAAACTAAAATTTCCATAGAACCTTCAAAACCAGATCAATACCAATTTTTAGGATTGGTACCTAAATTCCAGTTCCCATCCTTCTGAGACTGGTACCTAACTTTCAGTTCTCTTTTTGAGATCGATACTTAAATTTCGATTCTCTCTTTTGAATTCCCGCCAATCTCGCATCCTATCTGAGAAACTTTCCCGCACTCTAATCCTCTGACTTGGGTATAAGACCGCTAAGGCATCCTGATCTCGGTGTCCCTAAACATGCACTCTTCGGAGAAACTTTTTTCGCACTCCTGAAATTTCGAGATCGATACCTAAATTTTGATTCTCTTTCGAGACTGGTACCTAAATTCCAGTTCTCTCCTTTTGAGGTCGGTACCTAAATTCCGACTCTCTTTTTGAGATTGATACTTAAATTTCAATTCTCATCCCTTTCGAGATCAGTACCTAAATTCTGATTCTCATCCTTTGTGAGGTCGGTACCTAAATTCTGACTCTCTTTTCGAGATCGATACCTAAATTTTGATTCTTTTTCGAGAATGGTACCTAAATTCCAGTTCTCTCCTTTTTTGGTCGGTACCTAAATTCTGACTCTCTTTTCGGGATTAGTACCTAAATTCTGATTCCCATTTCCTTCGAGGCTGGTACCTAAATTTCAGTTCTCTCCTTTTGAGGTCGTTACCTAAATTCCAACTCTCTTTTCGATATTGATACTTAAATTTCAATTCTCACTCTTTCGAGATCAGTACCTAAATTCTGATTCTCATCCTTTGTGAGGTCGGTACCTAAATTCTGACTCTCTTTTTGAGATTGATACCTAAATTTCGATTCTCTTTCGAGACTGGTACCTAAATTCCAGTTCTCTCCTTTTGAGGTCGGTACCTAAATTCCGACTCTCTTTTTGAGATTGATACTTAAATTTCAATTCTCATCTCTTTCGAGATCAGTAACTAAATTCTGATTCTCATCCTTTGCGAGGTTGGTACCTAAATTCCGACTCTCTTTTTGAGATTGATACTTAAATTTCAATTCTCATCTCTTTCGAGATCAATACCTGAATTCTGATTCTCATCCTTTGTGAGGTAGGTACCTAAATTCTGACTCTCTCTCCGAGACTGGTACTTAAATTCCGGTCCACATTCCTTTCGATCAGTACCTAAATTCTGATCTTCTTTCTGAGGTTGGAGCCTAAATTCCAACTCTCTTCGTCAAGACTAGAGCCTAAATTCTAGTTCTCTTCCAAATTCTGAGGTTAGAACCTAGGTTCTCATTCTCATTCCAAATTCTGAATCTTAACGATATCCACCTTAAAATCAATCTTAAACTGAACTTTAACTAAAATTGAAACTCGAATAAATTTGAAACTCGAAGTTGAAACTTGAAATAAAATAAAACGAATCTAAATATAATCTCTCCAAGTCTTGTGATTTGGAATTCACCTCCTTCTTCCCCAGCGAGAGTTCAGGGATCTTTAGTCTTAGAGATCTGCCTGACACTCCCCAGCGAAAATTTTCTACCCTGTTCTAAGTGTGTCACTTAGACGTCTGTGTTGGTTTTGTCGATCTCTTCGGTCAACACCAATACGTGCGGTGTGCTCCGTCAGCACACCACACCTATTGGGGGTCCATTTGTTGACCTCATTTTTGGTTAGGTCTTTTCTCTCCTTAGTACTTCTTAGGATCTAGCCATAAGTTTTTCTCCTTGACTATCCTAGAGGACTAGAATTGGGACCCACCCTTTAGCAATTTAGCTACTTTTTGACTCCTCTTGGGACCCCACTTGGATGGTTGCAAACCTCTAAATCACCTTAGAAGGTTAAGACCACCATATGAGGAACCAATAGTGAGCTCCTATAAGGTTGTTCAAGCCTTAGGACTACCCTGGGTGGTCTGATCCTAGTGAAGTCTGGCTTACACACACTGCACTCTCACACACACCATCCTTACCCATTTCTCTCCCTGGTTCATTTGAGCACTCATGTGGCTAAGTCCAAACCCATAGCTCTTTGGCTAAGAGGGTTGGAAACAACCCATGAGATATTCAGGGTGGACATTTCTTGGTCCATGGCTCACTTTAAGCTTCATCATAATCAAAATTCAACTTTTGCCAAATGCCTAGTTGTGACATTGGGTCCTTCAAACCTACCTAAAATTATCTAATTGCCCCAAAATTTTCAAAATTCCCCAAAAATTACCCAAAATTCTCAAAAATCATAAAAATCATTTTAAAACAACTCCCACCTTTTTAATTTACTAAAATACCTCAATACATTCCAAATAACATCTTGATACCCTAAAAAACCCTTTTTGCACAAAATTCCAAAACGTCCCAGAAAATTTTAAAAAATCCCAAATATTCCCAAGTTCATTTTGTTCAACTACACCATAGCCCATTTTTTCCAAAATAATCCACTTTTATCAAAATCCCCAAATTGAGCCATTTTTAACCTAAATGGACCCAATGTCACACCAAACCAACCCATTTGACCTCAATTTTGCCCAATTTCAATTCTAAAATTTGATTCAACATCATTAATATCAATTTAAACCAAATTTAAGTCCATATTGATTCACATTTGAGTTCAATCCCATTTGAAATCCAATACCCCCATTTTAGCCTAAAGTGAACCCATGCCGTAAACCTACCAAATTGATTAGCCAAACCCTAAAATTTCTTCCCAATTGATGTTGGGAACTCTTCAATACATTCCCTTAAGCCATTTGAAACTTTAAAATGGGTCTAAACCCTACCTTAAGCCAACTTGGACCCAAGTTGATTCAACCCTCCCCAAATTAACCAAAATACCAAAATCCACCAAATTGACCTTCCAATTGAACTCAAAACCTCCCCATGTCTTCATGAAACTTCTTCATGGCAGTCACCTCTTCAAATTTTCTCAAGACATTTGGACCCAAATCAAGACCTAACTCAAGTTAGCTCAACCCAAACCCAAATGAGTCAATTTGAACCCATGACCAAACGAAACCAAATTGAACCAAATGTGGCTAAACCAACCTATCCACAGCCACTAAGTGAACCCTAGGAACCACCCTAGATCCACCTAGCCCAAGCTAAGTGAGCCATGGATAAGGGGTTCCCCATTTTAAGGGATCTCTTCCCTTAAATGGACAAATCCTCTTTTGCCTCACCCAAAATCCCCCCTTACCTGGTTTATCACCATTAAACCTTACTCCTTGGTTGACCTGACCCATGGCCAGCTCCCTTGTCCTTGCCGGCTGGCCTAGCCACTAGAGGGAGTCAAAACCGAGAGCCACCACCAAGTGAAACAAACCAAAACTCACCTAATTGGCCACCTCAGCCAAATCAAACTTTGGAGCTCCACTTCCCTCCACCTAAGCAGTGGAATCTACCCACCAATTGAGCCTTAGCTCAGCCCAATGGCCCTGGCCATTTAAAAACCTCTTCTCGGCCATGAGAAAGGTGCTGAAGGGTGTTGAAATTTTTCTCAACCAAACCTCACCAAATCACTCCCAGAGCTTCTCCCAGCCTAGAGAAGAAGAATCTCACTGTTCTCCTGCCCTGAATTCTCCCAGTTGAGCTCAATTTCTCAGCTAAAAATCAGGCCAGAAACAGGACACTCTCTGAAACTTCACCAAATCCAAATTAAATCTTCCCACACCTTCACCAGAGGTAGAGAAGAAGTTCCCCAGTGAAAGCCCCCTCTCCAGACTACCCAGTTGTTCCAACCTCCAAGCTTTTTGATCGGGCCTGGTGGAAGTTAAGCCTAGACATTTCACCACAGCTCCAGGCTTCATCCCTAGCCTCCTTCGATTCCAACAAACGTGCCAAGCCCCTCTGATAGAAGCTTCACTTCTCAGAGCTAAGGTATTGCCTTCTTCTTCTTCCCGAGCTTCCGACGATTCTTCATTTTATTTAAGTCAATTTCAGTGCATGTTTATCATATGGATGTGTTTGTCTTCTCAAGACAAATCCATAGAGCATAAGAATTCGAAAATCCATTGAGAATCGAGGGAGATATTAGGGTTAGAAGGTCGACAGCTCACGGGACGCACCAGTCATAGACGATGACCAGGAGCCATCCGATCGATTGTGTATCGGCTGAACGGTGGAGATCAAGTCGGACTAGAAGACGGAACGGGACCATGGGAAACGAGGCAGCTGACTCAGGCTGTGGCGTTGAATGAGAGCGCGACACGTAGAGCTTCGGAGCCACTGAGGTTGACGCGGCGCTGACTGGTTTAAGTAGGAAAATCCGATTTTTCTTATTTATTTAAATACCTGAAATTTCAAAAATTGATATCTTTGCATAGAAAAATCATAAAAATAAAAGAAAAATACCTTCTTGCTCAGTGAACAGAGGAGAAAAATGTGGAAAAAGAATTGATTTATTTTGTTGAGTATTTTATTTTTAATTAATTTAATACTATTTTGAGCATTTTAATTCTCCATGCATGTATACATTTCACCATGTCATGAGACCATAGGGCTTTTGAAGCCTCTGATCTTGGGAACATTCTCTGAATTTTTCAAGGTTAGAGGCCATCCCTGTGGTAAGTTATGTATTTTTCAAGTTTATGTCACAGTTTTTGATATTTTAATTCCAAAAATTAGCATATTATTCAGAAAATTTCAAAAAAATATGGTGAAGTTCCTTAGGACCAGAGGACCCTATGATAATTATGGTTTGAGCTAGTTCATTAAAAATAATCCTAATTGGCCTAATCACTCAAAATTGAACTTTAATTAATTAGATTTAATCACACATTAAAATAACTTGAAATCAATTATCCAATGATCTCTAGGGTTAGGGGAACCTCACATAAAAATTTAAAGTCAATTGGAAATGTTTAACCCCACTAAATGGATTAATTAAGCCACATAATCAAAATTAAGCTTTAAAAATTCATAACTCCAAAAATACATTTCAAAAATTCACCAAATTGATTTTGGAACTCCTCTGATATTAGAGGAGTCTAAGAAAAATAAAATTGGAATTTTTTAAAAATTTTCATTTTTGTGCATATTTTAATATTTTTAATAATTAAAAAATAATAAAAATCATAAAAATAATAAAAATCATAAAAATGTCATATTTGGTCCCCTAATCACTTAGGAATAAACCAAATATTTTTCCCAAGTCTCAAAGTAAAGATATTGAATTTTAAATGCTTAAAACAATTTTTGAATTAAAAAATGGATTTTCCAACCATTTCACTAAATTAATTCTAATAAATCAAAGAAAAATCATAAAAATATAAATTTTTTTCTCTAACTTTCTTGAGGTTAGAGCGATTTTTGAAAAATATAAAATCCATTTTTCAATTTTTATTTTATTTTATAATTAATTAACACTCTAAAAGTTAAAATAATTCTAATAAATAAAATATAATTCAAAAAAATCACCAAAATTGGTCTAAGTGGTCCTCTAGTCATTAGAAATTTCCCATAAATTTCTTAAGGACAGAAATTTTACCTTGGTCATGTTGATCAATTTTCTTTGAAAATCCTTATTTTCCATTAAAAATAATTATATAAATAAATTAAATTCAGAAAAATCACATTTTTCTCCTCTATTGTCTTAATTGACATGTGAGTGGAGTGGCATAAAGATTTTAAGTTCATTTAAGCTTAATTTAATGAGTTATAAAATAAATAAGCTTAAAGGGGCATAAAGGTAATTAAATGATTTTAACCCCTAATTAAAACTTTAGGTTTAATCAACATGGGGGTAAAGTATCTGATTTTAATCTTTTCTTAGATGATTGAAACTTTGGGAGCTTGAAGGGTAGAAACCCATTGATCACTTTAATAAACCCAAAAATGAAATTTTAATTAATTGAGTAATTTAAATTTTGGAAGATTAATTAAAATTGGATTATTAAAATGGGGATATAACTTAAGCAGATATTAATTCTTTAATTTAAAAATCCCTAAATAAATCACTTAATAATATTTAACTCTTAAACTTAAGAGGATAAGTGGAATTAATAATTAAATGATTAAAAATAAATAATTCTTAATTTGACTAAAACCCACACCATTAAATAATCTAACAATCGATTAAAACCTAAAATGTTAAATAATTAAAAAAGTAAATTAAAATATTTGGAACTAATTAAGAATCGTTTTAAAACAAAATTAAATCAAATTTGCAAAGTTTAAATAATTTTAAGATAACATACCTTAAAACATGATGTAGAATTAAATTAATTGATATCATTTATAAAATGTTTAACTTAAATGAATCAAACACTATTCTAAATTTAAAATCATTGATTAAAATTTCATAATTAAGTCACATTAAAATAAATCATCAACTTTAACTTCAAATCATTAAAAAAAGCTTTAACAAATTAACTTGCCTCTAAAAGCTTTAAATTATTATAACTATTAAATGAAGCGTTAAGTGACATGTCACCTCACTCATAGGATAATCAAACATCCTAGTTCACTGAGCAAAGGAACAAAACTTAACTAAACCCTTGGATGATCAATTCACTAGTACAATGAAGTTCATTTGGACTCAAAATAATCTCAGAATTATTGAAAAGATGTTTAGAATTTGTTTTAAACACTTCCTCGATACGGCGAGATGTTTTAAAGAACAATTGAACTTAATTGTTCTTTGATGAAGAAAATCATCCTTAACTAAAAATCAAGATCCTAGACGTCATAGGAAATGACTAGCAATAGGATTAGGATTCTAGTAGACAGCCAAAATCACTCCTTTAGTCTTTACCTTGGTATATGTTGAAATATTTAAATGCCTTGACATGTGTTTCAAAGTGCAGCTTGGAATGATGAGAAGACTCTCCAAGTACGCTTTTTATGTTATTACAATTTACTTTATTGCACTGCGCTTTACTTTTATTGCATGTTAAACAAGATGGTTGCATGAAAAAAAAAACCTTTAGGATAGCCACAAAATTGAAACCAAAACTAAATTAAAAGTCACTACAAGATAAAATCCACCGCCACAACATTTCAAAATATAAAACAACTCAAAATTTAATCACAAACAGAACAACAAAAACTTTAACTAAATGAAAACATCTCGATGAATGATCGGGAATACCTCGGATGATGTAACCCACGTGTTGCTAACGTGATTTCCCACGGTCTAAATGAAAGTGTGGAACTCATTCAGTTGAGTTTAGCAAATTCATCTGGACTAAGTGAATTCGATGAAAATAACGGTGCCGGGATGATGGAACCATGGGATCTTAATCGGTTCTGTTTAAACAACTTTAAGATTTGTTTTAATTAAAACACTAAAATACATTTGGACTTTAAGATTTCTGAACCATAACACTTCTCTCATCTCTTGATTTTCATCTTCTAAAACTAAACCTCTGCAACAACAGGGAACTTGGAGCATAGTGGGCAGCACGGCCATCTTCATTAGTAAAACTTGTGTATATATATATATATGTGTGTATATATATATATATATATATATATATATATATATATATATATATATATATATGTATAAATATATACATATGTATATATATATACATTTTTTTTTACCACAAAAAGGAAATTTCATTTAAATAAGAGAGTTACATACATCTAATGTAGGGGAGATCATTGAGATCACCAAAAGTAAAGGCTCAAGAGGCCCAAAAGGTGTGGCGAAAAAGAAACAATGACTTAGTGGATGTAGCATTTTTGGCCAACCAATTAGTCGGTTGGTTACATTCTCTATATATGTGAGACCATTTTAAAGTAAAGTTGCTCGGAGATATGGAGATTTTTTCCGAACAAGTAAACCAACCGCCGGGGAGGAGATGAAAGACCTTGTGAAATGTTAACTAAGGACTTTGAATCAGATTCAATCCAGATAAACTTGTAATTAAGTGCTCTAACGAGTTAGCAATGCCCGATAAGCGGCTTGCATCTCGGAATCCGAAGTGAAACGAAATAATGGGAATCATGAAGCACCACAAAAATTGACCCAAAGAATTCCTACACACAGCTCCAATACCAGCAGATGAAGGGGTATAGCTACCATCAATATTGTTTTTTATCCATGGCAAGGAAGGAGGGAACCATTTCAACAAAACAGGTTTTCTTTTAGGTGGGACTTCTAACATTGAGTGCTTACTCAAGAAGCTACAACAGCTAGCCACAATTTGATTGATAAAAGCAGGTTTGCTATCAAACTTTACTCTATTTCTTGCCATCCATATGAACCAAAAGATAACCATAGGAACATGAAACCATTTTTCATTTTTCCAATCCTCCTGACAAGCCTCTACAAGTGACTCAGTTATATTTGAGATGAGATAAATTGAGATGCATAAGTACAGCCTTCCAAACCTGATTAGAAACTTCACAGCTTAAGAAAAGGTGGGAGACAGATTCTTCATGAGATTTGCATAACCAGCATCTAGAGGCAGTTCTTAACCCTTTTAGCTTTAGAATGTCATCCAATGGTAGGTATTTATGAAATAGTCGCCAGCAAAAATAAGACATTGATGGAGATAGCCTGATTGTCCAGATTTTCTTTCCTCAACTAGTGTCAGGCCAATGATTAAAGGAGCTGTAAATCATCTTGTTTAAGGATTGATTGGTAGATTGTTTCAAAACAATCCTATTTGCTTTGGTTGAATCAATTGGAATATGAAGTATCTGCTGCACACTCTCCTCATCCATCACCTCTCTAAGTAAGTTGGTATTCCTTTGGTCTTCAATCCAGAAATCTGAGACTGTTAGTTGTGTGTCAAAAGCAGCAGTAAAGGTTAAAGGGTTACCCATAGTCCAGTTATCATATTGGAAATTAATTTTCCCCTTGCCAACTTCCTGACAAAAAAAACTGATTAGCTGTGTCTCTAATTTTCAGCAATTGTTTCCAGTGTTTGGAATCCCCCAATTTGGGCAAGACAACATTTGGATGGGACTTCCAGCAGTACTTGTTCTTTAAATAAGTAGCCCACATAGTGTATTGTTTACTGAACTTAATCCATTATTTGCAGTAAAACAGTTGGCTCTTTTGTTGAAAGCATTTGAATCCCAGCCCACCAGCCTTGATAGGTTTGCAAACTTTATTCCACACAGTCCAATGGGGTTGTTTGTATTGGCCCTCCCAAAGGAATTTGTTGAAAAGTGTTTCAATCATTTTCTGGGGGCTTCTCTTCATCCTTATCATTTGCAAATTATAGAGAGGGAAAGTTGCAAGAATGCTCTTCAGCAAGGTTAGCCTACCCCCATTAGACAAGAATGTATTGGTCCAACAATTTAAAGTTGAAGTAATTTTCTGGACCACACCATCATATTGTGACTCGTTTTCTCCTTCCTTTCATTAACTCGCATTCCTAGATACTTCGGAGGAAGATCACTGCAGTAAAAGCCAATTACCTCCTTCATCCATTGTAGATGTTTAAAGCCTTTACCAGCTAAGAATTGACATTTCTTGTGATTAAGCTCCAGCCCAGCTACCATGGCTAAGTGATTAGTTAATTGCAAGGTTTTCCTTAAAGCCTGTTTACACCCATTAGTGAAGATGATAATATCATCAGCATAGGCCAAATGGCTGATGCATTGAGAGGATCCATGTTTGAAGTTGAGATAAGGGTAATGGAGATGTGCAACATTTAGAATTTTGGAGAAATAGTCAAATGCTAAAATGAAAATAGTAGGGGAAAGTGGATCCCCTTGCTTTAATCCCCTTCCTGCTTGAAAAAAACCACAGCTGTTACCATTTAGAAGAATACTATAATAAGCATTAGCTAACCATCTCTGTATTAAATGACAGAAAGAAGGATTAAGTACCATATCAATAAACTGCCAGCTAATTGTATCATAAGGTTTTTTAAGATCCAGTTTTAATATTAAATTCTGTCCCCTACACCTTTTATCAAGATCAAGTAATAACTCCTGTGCAAGCAAGCAATTGTCAACAATGGATCTACCTTGTACAAAAGCAGATTGGTTAGGGCTAATTAAATGATTGAGATGTGGTTGTAATCTTCCAACAATAATTTTGCTAATTAGTTTAGAGAATGTGGAGGTTAGGCTGATAGGTCTGAAATCAGTCCAGCTGGTTTTATGATTATCCATGGGGATCAGCACAATACTAGTAGCAGCAAAGTATTTAGGTAATTCAGTCCCTAAGAAGTAAGATTGAACAGCCTTAATGATGTCTTGTCCCACAATATCCCAAGCTTTGAGGTAAAAATTGGAAGTGAAGCCATCAGGACCAGCTGTCCTGTTACCATCAATATTCTTTAAAGCATTCTGAATTTCCTTGGCATCAGGAATAAAAGTCAGATTAAGCTGATTGACATAGTTATAATTTTCAGAGAAAACTTCTTCAAATAGACACTGGGAGGGGTTAGGTTGTGAAGCAAATAGTAGCTGAAAGTGCTGAAGAGCACTATTAGAAATGTGAGTGGGGTCTGTAACCCAATTACCAGTAGAATCCCTTATTCTGAGAATGGCATTTATTTTCCTCCTGTGTTTGATCATAGCATGGAAATACTTAGTGTTTCTATCCCCAAAAAGATACCTTGTGGTAGCAGCTTTTTGTTGCAGAAAACTCTCTTCTCTATCTAAAGCTTGTGCAAGTTGAGACTGAGCAATCAACAATTCCTGCTCCTGAATCTCTCCCAAATCCTGTTGAGCCTCCAATAATTGGACTTTTTTTTCAGCATCCCTGACATGTTGGAACACATTGCCAAATGTGTGCTTATTCCAATACCTGAAATGAAAAGCCAGATTCTTATGAAGTCTCCAAAGTCTGATAATTGGATTGCTATTATGACAATCAGGGACTTTCCAAGAGTTCTTGACCTCTTCCAGAAAGTTGGGATGATCACACCAAATGTTTAGGAATCTAAAGGGGGAGTGTCCTGTATGAGTGCTGAAGGAGATCTGAATCAATAATGGAGAATGATCAGAAGTAGCTCTATGTAGATGAAGTACTTGGGTGATAGGAAAAGTGTTCAACCAGGAATCATTTACTAGCACTCTATCCAGCCTCTCCATTAGTTTGCCTCTCTGCCAAGTGAAGGGGGATCCAATGAATCCCAAATCAAAAAGCCCAGCAGTGGTTATATTATGAGAGAATTGCATCATAGTTTGGAGATCTGGGGTTCTGCCTCCCTTTTTTCACTAGGGTCTCTAATACAATTAAAGTCCCCACCCACTAACCAGTTAGAGGGATTAGAAGCACTGATGCTGCAAATTTCAGCCCAAAGATTAGATCTGTCAGTGGAAGAACAGCCAGCATATAAGAAAAGTGGCACAGCCATGGAATTGATCTAACCCAAATTGAATGTGTAACAATTGATAGTTATCAATAAGAGTAGTACAATGCAATTCTTTTCTGGTAAAAACCCAAATCTTATTATTACAATTTGATTGGAAGTGAAAACCAGGGAATCTTTTTGTAATTTTAGTAATATTAGTGTGAACCATTGGTTCTAAGAGAGCAAAAATCCATAGTTTATAAGTCCTGTTCAAATGTAGCAGCTCGTTGAGGGTGCCGGGACTCGCAACACCCCTAACATTCCAGCAGAGGAGACTAATCATGATGGAGTGCCTTACCAGCCCTAGTAAGCCAAGGGGGAGTGGCTGAAGACTGATCCATACCAATGATTTTATCTTGTGATAAATTTTGTAGTTCCATAAGATCTTTCCTCCTTCTCCTACTCTTTTGCATAGACCATGCTCCTTCGCTTCATTATTCAATCCGGAGAGTATAATTTGGGCCGACTCGCTTCGTTATAGGTTCAGAGGGGGGAAATAACACTGTATTTGTTGTAGGCTCTGAGGGAGTAGCAAAGGTACCACCTGCAGCTGAACTGTCAGGTAGTTCCTGTACAAAAGTAGTAGGGGGTTCTTCAGCAAAAATCTGGAGTGATGGACTTTTATTAGGGGGGTCTCTTATTTCAATAGCTTGATCAACATATCTCCCAGCAGCTGAGAGATCAAAACCAGTTGCAGTCCCATCCTTCCCAGGTTCAGACACAGCTGTAGTTTTAACCTGAGCAGGATTAAAAGAAAGAGCTGGAGTGTGGTGATTGTGTATTACTTGAGTAGTGGAAGTGTTCTCCAAATTTTTTGTGCCTTTCTTCTCAACATTATATGGTCTGAGTTCAGGATGGAGTTTGAAGCACTGCTCCATTGTATGGCCAAAAAGATGACAGTGTTTGCAATACAAAGGTTGGTATTCCACTACAATGGGTTTCCAGTACCCATTGTTAGCTGTACTAAGCCAAACCCCATCAATGTATGGTTGAGTTATATCCCTTTCCACTAAAAATCTTGCATTTGAAATTCTTGTAGCATTTGCTGATGGTATATCAAGTTTTAATGGTCTGCCCATAGAGTCAGCAATGTCGTAGATGATCCTGTGATTGTTGAAAGGAAGTTTCAGATTGGGTAAGCTGAACCAAACAGGAACAATTGGAGGTTCTTTAGTTGGATCAAAGTCTAAAGTCCATTTCAGTAGTTTCATAGGCTTCCCATCTATCATGATTACCTTTTTTGAGAAAATCTGAGCATAGTCCTCTTCCAATGCTAGCTGTAACATGATATGGCGACTGTCAAAGACCCCAATCTTCTAGCTGCCCACCAATTTAAAGTCATTAACAGCTTTCCTAAGAATGTCAAGTTTGGGATGTCCAAACTGAAACTTTCCCACTAGTATGAATCTGTATGGTTCAGATAACTTTGACATCTCCTCCTCAGTAAAAATAAGAGCAAGCTTGTCAGCCGTTTAGGTACATTTTCTAATAAATTCACACTCTACCTTACCCTCCATTGCATCATGAAAAAGCTGGGGAAAAACTAACTTGTCTCCAATGGTGGTACCTCCTTCTTTTCTTACTATCACTTCAGCAAACGTGCCCCTTCCAACAAAATTTGGATCAGCACTAGTAAGTGTTGTAGCCATCCCCAATGAAACGAGTAACTCACAAGAAAATTCAAATAAACAATCACCCGGGAAGGAGAAAACTAATTTCCTTCCAAAACCAGAGAAAGACCACAAAGTGAAAGCCTTCTTCTTGCACCCGACTACCTTCCTCCTCACTAGCAAAGCAGGCGCCGCCGCCACCTCCGTTAATTAGCTCCATTGAAACCCTAGCAGAGCTCCTACGACTCGCCACCACCATTTTTTATGTATATATATATACATATGTATATATATATGTATATATATATGTATATATATATATATATATAAATATATATATATATATATTTATTTATTTAATATTATTCTTTTATTTTAAATATTTTAAGTATAAGATATTATTTATAAATATAATATAATTATAAAAATTTTTACTAGTTAAATAAATTTTTAATAATTAAATAAATTTTAAATAGTTAAATATATATGTGTATATAGAATTATATATATATATATATATATATATATATATATATATATAATTCTATATAATATTATTTTTTATTTTAAAATTTTTAAGTATAGTATATTATTTATAAATATAATTTAATTATAAAAATATTTAATAGTCGATTTTTAGCTTAATGACCGATTAATGACCAAATACGTCGATCTCGACTAACAAGTTAATTTTTATCAAAATAATCAATTCTTCACCCAATGACAAACACATTGACCCAACAGGACAACTTTTGACGAAAAAGTCAATTTTGGTCAAAATATTTAATTTTTGACTTAATGACCACCCATTAACCCAATAGGTCAACTTTTGACCAAGAAGTCAACTTTGGTCAAAATGGTCAATTTTTGACCCAATGACCTACCCGTTGACCTAATATATCAATTTTTGACCAAAAAGTTTCTTCAGTCAAAATGGTCGAATCTTGACCCGATTACCAACTCATTGACCAAATAGATCGACTTTTGACCAAAAAGTCAACTTTGGCCAAAATGGTCGATTTCGACCAAATGTCACCCCGTTGACCCAATGGGTAAACTTTTGACAAAAAATTTAATTTTGGTCAAAATATTCAATTTTTTAATGACCAATTTTAGACCCAACAAGTCAATATCTGACCAAAAAGT